>OY804577.1:118324178-119524178 GCA_963680875.1 Bathymodiolus brooksi | reverse complement strand
ATTACAGAGGCTGTGACCACTCTGACTAATGTAACACTTATTGTTTGTTAAATGACAGAGGCTGTGACCACTCTGGCTAATGTAACACTTATTGTTTGTTATATTACAGAGGCCGTGACCACTCTGACTAATGTAACACTTATTGTTTGTTAAATTACAGAGGCTGTGACCACTCTGACTAATGTAAAACTTATTGTTTGTTATATTACAGAGGCTGTGACCACTCTGACTAATGTAACACTTATTGTTTGTTATATTACAGAGGCCGTGACCACTCTGGCTAATGTAACACTTATTGTTTGTTATATTACAGAGGCTGTGACCACTCTGGCTAATGTAACACTTATTGTTTGTTATATTACAGAGGCCGTGACCACTCTGGCTAATGTAACACTTATTGTTTGTTATATTACAGAGGCTGTGACCACTCTGACTAATGTAACACTTATTGTTTGTTAAATTACAGAGGCTGTGACCACTCTGGCTAATGTAACACTTATTGTTTGTTAAATTACAGAGGCTGTGACCACTCTGACTAATGTAACACTTATTGTTTGTTAAATTACAGAGGCTGTGACCACTCTGACTAATGTAACACTTATTGTTTGTTATATTACAGAGGCCGTGACCACTCTGGCTAATGTAACACTTATTGTTTGTTATATTACAGAGGCTGTGACCACTCTGACTAATGTAAGACTTATTGTTTGTTATATTACAGAGGCTGTGACCACTCTGACTAATGTAACACTTATTGTTTGTTAAATGACAGAGGCTGTGACCACTCTGGCTAATGTAACACTTATTGTTTGTTATATTACAGAGGCCGTGACCACTCTGACTAATATAACACTTATTGTTTGTTAAATTACAGAGGCCGTGACCACTCTGGCTAATGTAAAACTTATTGTTTGTTAAATTACAGAGGCTGTGACCACTCTGACTAATGTAAGACTTATTGTTTGTTAAATTACAGAGGCTGTGACCACTCTGACCAATGTAACACTTATTGTTTGTTAAATTACAGAGGCTGTGACCACTCTGACTAATGTAAGACTTATTGTTTGTTAAATTACAGAGGCCGTGACCACTCTGGCTAATGTAAAACTTATTGTTTGTTAAATTACAGAGGCTGTGACCACTCTGACTAATGTAAAATTTATTGTTTGTTATATTACAGAGGCCGTGACCACTCTGACTAATGTAAGACTTATTGTTTGTTAAATTACAGAGGCTGTGACCACTCTGACTAATGTAAAACTTATTGTTTGTTATATTACAGAGGCTGTGACCACTCTGGCTAATGTAAAACTTATTGTTTGTTAAATTACAGAGGCTGTGACCACTCTGACTAATGTAAAACTTATTGTTTGTTATATTACAGAGGCTGTGACCACTCTGGCTAATGTAACACTTATTGTTTGTTATATTTCAGAGGCTGTGACCACTCTGACTAATGTAACACTTATTGTTTGTTATATTACAGAGGCCGTGACCACTCTGGCTAATGTAAAACTTATTGTTTGTTATATTACAGAGGCCGTGACCACTCTGGCTAATGTAAAACTTATTGTTTGTTAAATGACAGAGGCTGTGACCACTCTGGCTAATGTAACACTTATTGTTTGTTATATTACAGAGGCTGTGACCACTCTGACTAATGTAACACTTATTGTTTGTTATATTACAGAGGCTGTGACCACTCTGACTAATGTAACACTTATTGTTTGTTATATTACAGAGGCTGTGACCACTCTGACTAATGTAACACTTACTGTTTGTTATATTACAGAGGCCGTGACCACTCTGACTAATGTAACACTTATTGTTTGTTATATTACAGAGGCTGTGACCACTCTGGCTAATGTAACACTTATTGTTTGTTATATTACAGAGGCTGTGACCACTCTGACTAATGTAAAACTTATTGTTTGTTAAATGACAGAGGCCGTGACCACTCTGACTAATGTAAGACTTATTGTTTGTTATATTACAGAGGCCGTGACCACTCTGACTAATGTAACACTTATTGTTTGTTAAATTACAGAGGCTGTGACCACTCTGGCTAATGTAACACTTATTGTTTGTTATATTACAGAGGCCGTGACCACTCTGACTAATGTAACACTTACTGTTTGTTATATTACAGAGGCTGTGACCACTCTGGCTAATGTAACACTTATTGTTTGTTATATTACAGAGGCCGTGACCACTCTGACTAATGTAACACTTATTGTTTGTTATATTACAGAGGCCGTGACCACTCTGGCTAATGTAAAACTTATTGTTTGTTATATTACAGAGGCTGTGACCACTCTGACTAATGTAACACTTATTGTTTGTTAAATTACAGAGGCCGTGACCACTCTGACTAATGTAACACTTATTGTTTGTTAAATTACAGAGGCCGTGACCACTCTGGCTAATGTAACACTTATTGTTTGTTATATTACAGAGGCTGTGACCACTCTGACTAATGTAACACTTATTGTTTGTTATATTACAGAGGCTGTGACCACTCTGACTAATGTAACACTTATTGTTTGTTATATTACAGAGGCCGTGACCACTCTGGCTAATGTAAGACTTACTGTTTGTTATATTACAGAGGCTGTGACCACTCTGACTAATGTAACACTTATTGTTTGTTATATTACAGAGGCCGTGACCACTCTGGCTAATGTAACACTTATTGTTTGTTATATTACAGAGGCCGTGACCACTCTGACTAATGTAAGACTTATTGTTTGTTATATTACAGAGGCCGTGACCACTCTGACTAATGTAACACTTACTGTTTGTTAAATTACAGAGGCCGTGACCACTCTGACTAATGTAACACTTATTGTTTGTTATATTACAGAGGCCGTGACCACTCTGGCTAATGTAGCACTTACTGTTTGTTATATTACAGAGGCCGTGACCACTCTGGCTAATGTAACACTTATTGTTTGTTATATTACAGAGGCCGTGACCACTCTGACTAATGTAACACTTATTGTTTGTTATATTACAGAGGCTGTGACCACTCTGACTAATGTAACACTTATTGTTTGTTATATTACAGAGGCTGTGACCACTCTGGCTAATGTAACACTTATTGTTTGTTATATTACAGAGGCTGTGACCACTCTGACTAATGTAACACTTATTGTTTGTTATATTACAGAGGCTGTGACCACTCTGACTAATGTAACACTTATTGTTTGTTATATTACAGAGGCTGTGACCACTCTGGCTAATGTAACACTTATTGTTTGTTAAATTACAGAGGCTGTGACCACTCTGACTAATGTAAAACTTATTGTTTGTTATATTACAGAGGCCGTGACCACTCTGACTAATGTAACACTTACTGTTTGTTAAATTACAGAGGCTGTGACCACTCTGGCTAATGTAAGACTTACTGTTTGTTATATTACAGAGGCTGTGACCACTCTGGCTAATGTAACACTTATTGTTTGTTATATTACAGAGGCCGTGACCACTCTGACTAATGTAAGACTTATTGTTTGTTATATTACAGAGGCTGTGACCACTCTGGCTAATGTAACACTTATTGTTTGTTATATTACAGAGGCCGTGACCACTCTGACTAATGTAACACTTATTGTTTGTTATATTACAGAGGCTGTGACCACTCTGACTAATGTAAGACTTATTGTTTGTTAAATGACAGAGGCCGTGACCACTCTGACTAATGTAAGACTTATTGTTTGTTAAATGACAGAGGCCGTGACCACTCTGACTAATGTAAGACTTATTGTTTGTTATATTACAGAGGCTGTGACCACTCTGGCTAATGTAACACTTATTGTTTGTTATATTACAGAGGCCGTGACCACTCTGGCTAATGTAACACTTATTGTTTGTTATATTACAGAGGCTGTGACCACTCTGACTAATGTAACACTTATTGTTTGTTATATTACAGAGGCCGTGACCACTCTGGCTAATGTAACACTTATTGTTTGTTATATTACAGAGGCTGTGACCACTCTGACTAATGTAACACTTATTGTTTGTTATATTACAGAGGCCGTGACCACTCTGGCTAATGTAACACTTATTGTTTGTTATATTACAGAGGCCGTGACCACTCTGGCTAATGTAACACTTATTGTTTGTTATATTACAGAGGCTGTGACCACTCTGACTAATGTAAGACTTATTGTTTGTTAAATGACAGAGGCTGTGACCACTCTGGCTAATGTAACACTTATTGTTTGTTATATTACAGAGGCTGTGACCACTCTGACTAATGTAACACTTATTGTTTGTTAAATGACAGAGGCTGTGACCACTCTGGCTAATGTAACACTTATTGTTTGTTATATTACAGAGGCCGTGACCACTCTGACTAATGTAACACTTATTGTTTGTTAAATTACAGAGGCTGTGACCACTCTGACTAATGTAAAACTTATTGTTTGTTATATTACAGAGGCTGTGACCACTCTGACTAATGTAACACTTATTGTTTGTTATATTACAGAGGCCGTGACCACTCTGGCTAATGTAACACTTATTGTTTGTTATATTACAGAGGCTGTGACCACTCTGGCTAATGTAACACTTATTGTTTGTTATATTACAGAGGCCGTGACCACTCTGGCTAATGTAACACTTATTGTTTGTTATATTACAGAGGCTGTGACCACTCTGACTAATGTAACACTTATTGTTTGTTAAATTACAGAGGCTGTGACCACTCTGGCTAATGTAACACTTATTGTTTGTTAAATTACAGAGGCTGTGACCACTCTGACTAATGTAACACTTATTGTTTGTTAAATTACAGAGGCTGTGACCACTCTGACTAATGTAACACTTATTGTTTGTTAAATTACAGAGGCTGTGACCACTCTGACTAATGTAAAATTTATTGTTTGTTATATTACAGAGGCTGTGACCACTCTGACTAATGTAAGACTTATTGTTTGTTAAATTACAGAGGCTGTGACCACTCTGACTAATGTAAAACTTATTGTTTGTTATATTACAGAGGCTGTGACCACTCTGGCTAATGTAAAACTTATTGTTTGTTAAATTACAGAGGCTGTGACCACTCTGACTAATGTAAAACTTATTGTTTGTTATATTACAGAGGCTGTGACCACTCTGGCTAATGTAACACTTATTGTTTGTTATATTTCAGAGGCTGTGACCACTCTGACTAATGTAACACTTATTGTTTGTTATATTACAGAGGCCGTGACCACTCTGGCTAATGTAAAACTTATTGTTTGTTATATTACAGAGGCCGTGACCACTCTGGCTAATGTAAAACTTATTGTTTGTTAAATTACAGAGGCCGTGACCACTCTGACTAATGTAACACTTATTGTTTGTTATATTACAGAGGCCGTGACCACTCTGACTAATGTAACACTTATTGTTTGTTAAATGACAGAGGCCGTGACCACTCTGACTAATGTAAGACTTATTGTTTGTTATATTACAGAGGCCGTGACCACTCTGGCTAATGTAAGACTTATTGTTTGTTAAATGACAGAGGCTGTGACCACTCTGGCTAATGTAACACTTATTGTTTGTTATATTACAGAGGCTGTGACCACTCTGACTAATGTAACACTTATTGTTTGTTATATTACAGAGGCTGTGACCACTCTGACTAATGTAACACTTATTGTTTGTTATATTACAGAGGCTGTGACCACTCTGACTAATGTAACACTTACTGTTTGTTATATTACAGAGGCCGTGACCACTCTGACTAATGTAACACTTATTGTTTGTTATATTACAGAGGCTGTGACCACTCTGGCTAATGTAACACTTATTGTTTGTTATATTACAGAGGCTGTGACCACTCTGACTAATGTAAAACTTATTGTTTGTTAAATGACAGAGGCCGTGACCACTCTGACTAATGTAAGACTTATTGTTTGTTATATTACAGAGGCCGTGACCACTCTGACTAATGTAACACTTATTGTTTGTTAAATTACAGAGGCTGTGACCACTCTGGCTAATGTAACACTTATTGTTTGTTATATTACAGAGGCCGTGACCACTCTGACTAATGTAACACTTACTGTTTGTTATATTACAGAGGCTGTGACCACTCTGGCTAATGTAACACTTATTGTTTGTTATATTACAGAGGCCGTGACCACTCTGACTAATGTAACACTTATTGTTTGTTATATTACAGAGGCCGTGACCACTCTGGCTAATGTAAAACTTATTGTTTGTTATATTACAGAGGCTGTGACCACTCTGACTAATGTAACACTTATTGTTTGTTAAATTACAGAGGCCGTGACCACTCTGACTAATGTAACACTTATTGTTTGTTAAATTACAGAGGCCGTGACCACTCTGGCTAATGTAACACTTATTGTTTGTTATATTACAGAGGCTGTGACCACTCTGACTAATGTAACACTTATTGTTTGTTATATTACAGAGGCCGTGACCACTCTGGCTAATGTAAGACTTACTGTTTGTTATATTACAGAGGCTGTGACCACTCTGACTAATGTAACACTTATTGTTTGTTATATTACAGAGGCCGTGACCACTCTGGCTAATGTAACACTTATTGTTTGTTATATTACAGAGGCCGTGACCACTCTGACTAATGTAAGACTTATTGTTTGTTATATTACAGAGGCCGTGACCACTCTGACTAATGTAACACTTACTGTTTGTTAAATTACAGAGGCCGTGACCACTCTGACTAATGTAACACTTATTGTTTGTTATATTACAGAGGCCGTGACCACTCTGGCTAATGTAGCACTTACTGTTTGTTATATTACAGAGGCCGTGACCACTCTGGCTAATGTAACACTTATTGTTTGTTATATTACAGAGGCCGTGACCACTCTGACTAATGTAACACTTATTGTTTGTTATATTACAGAGGCTGTGACCACTCTGACTAATGTAACACTTATTGTTTGTTATATTACAGAGGCTGTGACCACTCTGGCTAATGTAACACTTATTGTTTGTTATATTACAGAGGCTGTGACCACTCTGACTAATGTAACACTTATTGTTTGTTATATTACAGAGGCTGTGACCACTCTGACTAATGTAACACTTATTGTTTGTTATATTACAGAGGCTGTGACCACTCTGGCTAATGTAACACTTATTGTTTGTTAAATTACAGAGGCTGTGACCACTCTGACTAATGTAAAACTTATTGTTTGTTATATTACAGAGGCCGTGACCACTCTGACTAATGTAACACTTACTGTTTGTTAAATTACAGAGGCTGTGACCACTCTGGCTAATGTAAGACTTACTGTTTGTTATATTACAGAGGCTGTGACCACTCTGGCTAATGTAACACTTATTGTTTGTTATATTACAGAGGCCGTGACCACTCTGACTAATGTAAGACTTATTGTTTGTTATATTACAGAGGCTGTGACCACTCTGGCTAATGTAACACTTATTGTTTGTTATATTACAGAGGCCGTGACCACTCTGACTAATGTAACACTTATTGTTTGTTATATTACAGAGGCTGTGACCACTCTGACTAATGTAAGACTTATTGTTTGTTAAATGACAGAGGCCGTGACCACTCTGACTAATGTAAGACTTATTGTTTGTTAAATGACAGAGGCCGTGACCACTCTGACTAATGTAAGACTTATTGTTTGTTATATTACAGAGGCTGTGACCACTCTGGCTAATGTAACACTTATTGTTTGTTATATTACAGAGGCCGTGACCACTCTGACTAATGTAACACTTATTGTTTGTTATATTACAGAGGCTGTGACCACTCTGGCTAATGTAACACTTATTGTTTGTTATATTACAGAGGCCGTGACCACTCTGGCTAATGTAAGACTTACTGTTTGTTATATTACAGAGTCCGTGACCACTCTGACTAATGTAACACTTACTGTTTGTTAAATTACAGAGGCTGTGACCACTCTGGCTAATGTAACACTTATTGTTTGTTATATTACAGAGGCCGTGACCACTCTGGCTAATGTAAAACTTATTGTTTGTTAAATTACAGAGGCCCTGACCACTCTGGCTAATGTAAGACTTGATGTCAGTACAAAGGGCAGTACACAGTCAGATAATATTACCAGAATGCCTGTAGTACCTCCTAAACCTAAATCAGCTGGTAGTACAGAGACAAGGACGCCATCAGCCAAATCAAGGGGAACAACTACCACAATTCCACAAGTAAAGACACCAGTATCAATGAAAACCTTTGAAATGGGTTACACACAGCCTGTGGTAGGTGTTGGTTAATGTAAGATCAGACAATATCGTACAAATTAGTAGGCATTTAAAGAAGCTGAAAATTTGGATGAAATTATGTGTGTGGTTTTAACTAATATTTTTTATCTACATTATTGTAACTAATGTTTTGTATAAAAAAAAAAATGGCTACTGTTATATACTGTAAGACCACTGTTATATTACTTATTTCTAAGTTTGGCCCCCAAAACATTATGTAAAAGTATTGTAAGTATTGAAGTATATTGTACCTACTAGCACATTTGCAAATTATTTTCAATTTCTTTTCTGTTTGTTATCAGAATTTTAACTTAGTTACAATTTTAATTTTATTTCCTTTGATAAGGCTAGTTGGTATAAATCAACAAAATATGTGTAATTATTTACTTCAGGTATATTATGGAAAATAGGAGAGACCCCAAGGTTCCATGGAACCCATTAAGAAATTTCATGTTTTTGTTTTTAGTTCACCTGGACCAAAGGTCCATGTGAACTATTGCCATCACTTGGCGTCCGTCGTCTGTAGTATGTCGTCTGTCGTCTGTCGTCTGTAAACTTTTCACATTTCAAGCTTCTTCTCCGAAACCACTTGGCCGATTGGAACCGAACTTAGCAGGAATGTTCCTTGGATGGTTCTCTACAAAGTTACTGTTTTTCGTTCCAGTCGGATATTCAATATGGCTGCCAGGGCCAATAATATGCTCTGATTGGCTGAAATTTCAAAGATCTTCTTCTCCGAAACTAATGAACTGACTGAACCCAAACTGTAAAGGAATGATCATTGGAATGTCCTTTACCAAGTTACTGTTTTTTATGCCGATCGGAAATCCAAGATGGCCGCCATCGCAGGACATAGATTAACATTGGACCCTATGGGAAAATGTTCAAATGCCTTCTTCTCAGAAACTACAAATATGATTAAAGCCAAACTGTACATGAATGTTCATTGGATGGTCCTCTACAATCTTAAGGTTTTTTGTTCCGATATGAAATTCAAAATGGCGGCTACGGCAGGACTTAGTTTAACATTGGACCCTATGGGAAAAATGTTTCAAAATGCTTCTTCTCTGAAACCACTTGGACAGTTGAAACCAAACTGCCCAGGAATGATCATTGGAAGGTCCTCTACAAATTTTATGTTTTTTATGCCGGTCGGAAATCCAAGATGGCCGCCACCGCAGGACATAGATTAACATTGGACCCTATGGGAAAATGTTCAAATGCCTTCTTCTCAGAAACTACAAATATTATTAAAGCCAAACTGCACATGAATGTTCATTGGATAGTCCTCTACAATCTTAAGGTTTTTTGTTCCGATATGAAATTCAAAATGGCGGCTACGGCAGGACTTAGTTTAACATTGGACCCTATGGGAAAAATGTTTCAAAACGCTTCTTCTCTGAAACCACTTGGATAATTGAAACCAAACTGCCCAGGAATGATCATTGGAAGGTCCTCTACAAAGTTTCTGTTTTTTTATGCCGATCAGAAATTCAAGATGGCCGCCACCGCAGGACATAGATTAACATTGGACCCTATGGGAAAATGTTCAAATGCCTTCTTCTCAGAAACTACAAATATGATTAAAGCCAAACTGTACATGAATGTTCATTGGATGATTCTCTACAAACAATACGTTTTTTGTTCCGATATGAAATTCAAAATGGCGGCTACGGCAGGACTTAGTTTAACATTGGACCCTATGGGAAAAATGTTTCAAAATGCTTCTTCTCTGAAACCACTTGGACAGTTGAAACTAAACTGCCCAGGAATGATCATTGGAAGGTCCTCTACAAATTTTCTGTTTTTTATGCCGGTCGGAAATCCAAGATGGCCGCCAACGCAGGACATAGATTAACATTGGACCCTATGGGAAAATATTCAAATGCCTTCTACTCAGAAACTACAAATATGATTAAAGCCAAACTGTACATGAATGTTCATTAGATGGTCCTCTACAAACTTTACGTTTTTTGTTCTGGTATGAAATTCAAAATGGCGGCTACGGCAGGACTTAGTTTAACATTGGACCCTATGGGAAAAATGTTTCAAAACGCTTCTTCTCTGAAACCACTTGGATAATTGAAACCAAACTGCCCAGGAATGATCATTGGAAGGTCCTCTACAAAGTTTCTGTTTTTTTATGCCGATCAGAAATTCAAGATGGCCGCCACCGCAGGACATAGATTAACATTGGACCCTATGGGAAAATGTTCAAATGCCTTCTTCTCAGAAACTACAAATATGATTAAAGCCAAACTGTACATGAATGTTCATTGGATGATTCTCTACAAACAATACGTTTTTTGTTCCGATATGAAATTCAAAATGGCGGCTACGGCAGGACTTAGTTTAACATTGGACCCTATGGGAAAAATGTTTCAAAATGCTTCTTCTCTGAAACCACTTGGACAGTTGAAACCAAACTGCCCAGGAATGATCATTGGAAGGTCCTCTACAAAGTTTCTGTTTTTTATGCCGGTCGGAAATCCAAGATGGCCGCCACCGCAGGACATAGATTAACATTGGACCCTATGGGAAAATGTTCAAATGCCTTCTTCTCAGAAACTACAAATATGATTAAAGCCAAACTGTACATGAATGTTCATTGGATGGTCCTCTACAAACTTTGCGTTTTTTGTTCCGATATAAAATTCAAAATGGCGGCTACGGCAGGACTTAGTTTAACATTGGACCCTATGGGAAAAATGTTTCAAAACGCTTCTTCTCTGAAACCACTTGGATAATTGAAACCAAACTGCCCAAGGAATGATCATTGGAAGGTCCTCTACAAGGTGTGTGTTTTTTATGCCGATCGGAAATCCAAGATGGCCACCACCGCAGGACATAGATTAACATTGGACCCTATGGGAAAATGTTCAAATGCCTTCTTCTCAGAAACTACAAATATGATTAAAGCCAAACTGTACATGAATGTTCATTGAATGGTCCTCTACAAAATTTACGTTTTTTATTCTGATATGAAATTCAAAATGGCGGCTACGGCAGGACTTAGTTTAACATTGGACCCTATGGGAAAAATGTTTCAAAATGCTTCTTCTCTGAAACCACTTGGACAGTTGAAACCAAACTGCCCAGGAATGATCATTGGAAGGTCCTGTTTTTTATGCCGATCGGAAATCCAAGATGGCTGCCACCACAGGTCATAGTATTAACACAGAACCATATGGGGAAAATACAGAAATATATTCTTCTCTGAAGCTATTGCACTGATTGAACCTAAGCTGTGCATCAATCATTGGAAGGTCCTTTACAAACTTTGTGTTTTTTATGTTGATCGTAATTCCAAGATGACGCAGGACATAGTTTTTACATAGGACCAATTGGTTTTTTTTATTACCAGGTGAACGATACAGGCTATTGAGAGCCTCTGGTTACTTTTTATTTTGAAATTGAAGAAGATTGTGTGTACTCTAGATGACATATATATAATATCTTTATTGTAGAATCGTTATTATGGGGTAAGATCTATGATAAAAGTTTATTCACTGCCTCCTCATATATATCTTACAACACTTGTTTACTCCATGTCAATCCCCTGCACTATTTTCTTCTAATATTATATTTCTTCTTTTGATCTGTCATTGTTTCTCAACCAAATTGAAATGATTTTTAGCTCCATTGAGCCAAAGGGTCAGTCAGATATTGTCATCTCTTTGCTTCTGTCGTCATCTGTAAACTGTCACGTTTCAATGTTCTTCTCTGAAATTAGTGGGCTAATTGAAACTCAACTTTTTTATGGGTTAAGTGATTGGAAGGGTCAGAGGGGTCCAAATGCACTAACACCCCCAAATTAACGTGTTTTATAAAGTCCAATTTGTCTGCAGTTTTTTACATTAATTTTCACAGAAAAATAACTGTGTGAAATAATTCCAGTGATTTGTGGTTGTACCTCTTACTGTTTATCGAGATGAGAGGGTCAAAAGAGACTTATGCCTAAAATGTTAAATTTTTATTTGAAGTCTGATTTTAATTGGCAAATGTTTTAACAACTGACTTTTGTGGAAAGGAATAAAATATTTTTTCTCAAAAACTAGACTTGATTGACCCAAATATTCAGGTGAGCAGTACATGTTCAGGTGAGTCTCTAGTAATTCTTTATTTACAATTTTTAGTAAAAAAAACTATTAGCTTCTATTGATTTTCTTTTTTATTTATTAAAATTATTCTGTGAAATATGTATTTTATATATTTATCTTGCCCACAATAATGCCTTTCAATTTTTATTACTCTTTAACAAAGATGGGTAATTATGTCCCCCAAACAAAGTTTGGGAGACATATTGTGTTTGCTCTGTTTCTTCTTATTATTATTATTCTTCTTCTTCTTTCTTTCTTCCGCCAAAAGTTTATCCGACACATTTCTCGGCGACTACTGAACGGAAATCAATGAAACTTCACAGGAATGTTAAGCACTATGAGTGGATGTGCAGACTACTTTCGGAATTTTCAAAATGGCCGCCGTTGCCATGGAAACGGCCAAAATGCTAAAAAATTGAAAAACACAAAAATGATGATAGCGGGTTACTCGCCAAACAGAAATTGATGAAACTTGATAGGAAAAACATCCACATCTAGTGGAACGAGATAAGCCAAAAAAAATTGGAATCGGTTGGACAAACTTGCTGCAGTTGCCATGGAAACAAAAAAGAGGGGATTTAAAAAATGTTTGGATTCCTTTCATCAAACTTCATGTAACTTTGTAGGAATATCCACCGTAGTATGTGGCAGCTTTTGGGGGGTTGAAAAAATTCAAAATGGCGGCCGTTGCCATGGTAACCAAGGTACAAAATGGTGGCCAAATACAAAAATCCTCCGATTTGGGCGAAATTTGGTTTCCAAGTAGATTATGATGTTGCGAATTGATATTCATCGTTGGTTTGCTATGGTGCTCGAAATTGGATGAAACTTTCCAGAAATTTTGTCTGACATGTGTACACATAATTTTGAGGCTTAGAAATTTCAGAATGGCTGCCGTTGCCACAAAAAACGTGAACAATTTAAAGTGCTCGGAATTGGATGAAACTTAATAGAAATGTTGTATGGCATGTGTATAAATGGTTTTGAGGCTTGGAAATTTCAAAATGCCTGCCGTTGCCATGGAAACCGCAAACACTCAATTTAACACAAAGGTGAATAACAACCATATCTTTTCAGACTCCATTACTGGTGTTGTAGATGATGGGAGACAATTGAAGCCATTTTTTTCTTGCTTTGCTTACTAGTTTATTGTAGCACATTGTAGGGTAACATAACAAAGAAGCCCTACTATAGACATGATAGAGTCAAAAACTGGGCTCTAATTATTTCTTGCTATGTTCTCACACTATTCTTCATTCATATCACTTAAGTACTTGTATTGTTCATTTGGGGGACATTTGTAACGCTCTGCGTTACAGTAACCAATATTTATCATGTAAAATTCCCATGTCTTCATAATCTAACACAATATGTTTCAAGTGTCTGTCTACCCTATGGATGTAGGCCAAAGGCATGTTTCAGATCAGTTTTGACAATGGTAAAAGAACAGGTGATTTTTTTATGGTGATATATACTACAGAAACTAATAGTAGAGAAGTTGAATGAAAAAAACAAACAAAACAAATACAGAATGCTTGTGCAGGCCTTCCAATAAGGGGTGGTACCAGGTACTTTTACCCAACTAAAATGGTCTTCGGTAATTCCTGATTTTAAAGAGAGTTGTATAAGATATTCATGAAAATTGTTCAAATTTTAATCAAATGTACTGCCTGTAAATAAGGAAGTACTGGTAGACATGAAAATATTGAAAGCCTCTGTAATAAAGAGTTGTTTATTATAATTTTGTTTTTCAGAAAGGGACAACGCCACAATTGGTACATTTATATACCGTATAACCGGTAATTTCTGCGGCAATCTAATCTCTGCGGTATTCTGCGGTCAACTCCAGACCGCAGAAATTAAAATCGCAGAATATTATGTAAAATAAATGTTTAATGTCCCGTACAAAATACGTCTTCAAACTCTAACTCCGATTCTGCCGTAAGTGTCAAATATTTAATTATTCGTAATTACTATATCCAGATAAACAAAACCTGGTACTATATAAATGTTTACACAACAATTAAAGGTTATTTAGCTGTGGTTGTACCAAGCTGACACCGACAATAATTGAAACAATCACCTGATTAAATGTTTACAATCATAATAAAATTTATTAAAGCAATATTTAAGATTGTTATTTCATAAATTAACATTATTTTTTATTGTTGTTTTTTTTAATTGTTGTAGTAGCTTCGATTGAATAATATCAAACTGCGTGATCTCAGGATTCATCTAAAAACCAAACAAATAGAAATGTACTGGTAGTAGAATTCCGGTTAACCAGAGTTTTTATGTCTACATTATACTAAAAGAATTGGATACAATTGCTTCTAATCATAATTCTTTTAAAGAAAATTGTTATATGATAAAGTATGAAAATTCGACATTAAAAATATATATCCGAAATATATCAAAGTTTATACCGATATCGAGCCAACTGTTGACTTCGTATTTCCTGTCAACAAAATAGATCGCGAATAACAGTGAAAAAATAGTTTCTTAAGACAAATTTGAAGTTAACCAAATGCGTATTCAGAAGTTGTAACGTTTGAAAACTTTCTAAAGAACTAAATATGTTTTTACTTCTAAGGATCACTGTAATCTGCACCAGTTGTTAATCGTAACATCGCTTCAGTTGTTGATTCCTGTAATACAAACAAATTTTTTTCTGTGCCAAGATTTTCAATCCGCAGAAAAAAAAATCCGCAAAAATAAAATGTCTTCTTTTTAGACCAAAACCGCAGAAATTTCACACTGCAGAAATTACCGGTTATACAGTATTGTTATTTGACTACAAGGGTTTGGATGCACTACTATAAACCTATATATATAATCACCTATCTGGGGTATTAGAGATCACCTTCTTGTCATTTTGGTATCTCATTGCTGACTCCTTTATTACACACAACTCTGTATAAATTTACTCCATTATTGATCAAATACAATGTCAAGTATAATTTCTGTAAGTAAACTAACAGTTGTGTTCAGTGAAACCTGTCTTAGCCGATCCTCCTTGGGGCCAACTTTTGTGTTCATATACAGTGAAACCTGTCTTAGCCGATCCTCCTTGGGGCCAACTTTTGTGTTCATATACAGTGAAACCTGTCTTAGCCGATCCTCCTTGGGCCCAACTTTTGTGTTCATATACAGTGAAACCTGTCTTAGCCGATCCTCCTTGGGGCCAACTTTTGTGTTCATATACAGTGAGACCTGTTTTAGCTGATCCTCTCTGTTCATATGCAAAGTGTACTTGATACAACATCATGTGATAAAGTTTGTCAGTGACTTGCGACAGGTCGGTGGTTTTCTCCAGGTACTCCAGTTTCCTCCACCAATAAAACTGACCGCCACGAAATTAAAAAAAATTATTTTCTTTTATTTGGCCATACACTAACAAGATCCAAACAAACAAATAATTTTAAATACATTTAGCAACTAGATAAAAGGCATATATTGTAAAGGTACATTTCCAACTACCATGCAATCATGGCCTCCACCACCCTTTATTGGAACAATTATACCAAATCCAGTATCTATGATAATTTTTTATTTTCTTTTTTAATTAGATATCCAATTGTCCACATCTAAAGCCTTGTTATATGATATTGTTTTGTTTCTCAGTTACAGCTGGTACCTAGCAGTAAGACAGGGTTAGGTTTAACACCTTTAGGACAACTTCTATGTTGTAAAGACACACTGTCTAATGTATTTCACATCTGTTCTTTAGTTCCAGCATGATATGGCATGTATTACAGTTGTTTCTCAACAACATTGCATGACATTTCAAGATTTCTACTTTTTAAATAGTTTTAAAGATTCCTTATTTCATTGAGTGATCATATTTAATAGACTGTGTAGATAATGTTACATTATAATATATCCACACTTTAATGTCACTGCAGAAATATACATTATTATAAAACATTGATATATGTACACTATTTTTTTCAACACGTATGATTGCTTGCTTACACAAATTAAGACTTTTAATTTTCCACCGCTGATCATCTGCGACAAATATTATTGTTTCTATTGTTCTCACTCTCAGTCATCTTGAAACCATATTTTTTCTCAACAGATTGTATTCTATCCTAAGTTGAAAGGACTAGTTTAACATAGATATCCAAAAGTATTTTAGATATATATTTATCTGATTTTACTAGATAGAAATGTTCTGATGATGTGGTGTTTTTGTTTTTAATTTTTTGCTCCAAATTTTGATTGAATTACTTCAGTGTGACAAAAATGGTTAAGAGTAGCTATCTACGTTAATAACAGGTGTTGAGCACAATATTATAGATGTTACAGTTTGTCACTAGAGAGATTTATTCACTTTTTTCACATATTATGTTATACTTCACCAAAAATGTTTATTATACCTTGTGTAATTGGAATAAATTTCATTGTCAATCTTCATAATATACATTTTGTTTTTGGAATAAATTTCATTGTCATTTTTCATAGAATACATTTTGTTTTTGGAATAAATTTCATTGTCATTTTTGATAGTATACATTTTGTTTTTGGAATAAATTTCATTGTCATTCTTCATATATATACATTGTGTACTTAGAATAAATTGCATTATCATTTTTCATAGTATACATTTTGTTTTTGGAATAAATTTCATTGTCATTTTTCATAGATACATTGTGTACATGGAATGAATTTCATTATCAATTTTCATAGTATACATTTTGTACTTGGAATAAATTTCATTATCATTCTTCATAGTATATACATTTTGTATTTGGAATAAAATTCATATACATTCTTCATAGTATACATGTTGTGCTTGGAATAAATTTCATTGTCAATCTTCATAGCATACATTGTGTACTTGGGATAAATTTCATTGTCATTCTTCAATTAACAATAAAAATATAATGGTTTTAGATATAGGTCTTGATATAATGATTGTGTCTATGCATCATTGTTTTCATATTAGAATTTAGGCATTTTTTTCAGGTTCCATTGTAAATTGGTATATTAAATTGTTGTGAAAATTAGTTCATAATTGGAGATTTTATTTCATATTAAAGGATTTTTATAGATTTAACAAAACGTGACCTGACCTTGTACTGTTTTTTTAGCCTCCACCGACTACTCCTGCTAGTGGAGATCAAAAACAGATCATGCATAGGTTTGCTATACAGAATGGTAAAGTCAGGGATACTTCATCAGATTTTATGGGATTTAAACAACATTATTGTCTGTCATGGGGGAGGTGAGTAGTATACAATACACAGATTGATAGTGAGATATGCATCAGTAGAGGGGGCCGTCGTGGTCATGATCGTATGGTAGTTGGATTTACAACTACATATGCAATCAGTGCCTATCACCACTGATGTTGTGAGTTCGAATCTCGATCAGGGTGAGGTGTACAACATTATGTGATAAAGTTTGTCAGTGACTTGCGACAGGTCGGTGGTTTTCTCTGGTTTCCTCCACCAATAATGCTGACTGCCACGATATAGCTGAAATATTGTTGAAAGTGGCATTAAACACCATCAAACAAACAAAAAAACAAAAACATCATGACATTGGGAGAATTTTCTAATTTATGCAGTCGAAAAAACCATACCAAAAGTTAAAAATAATTTTTCTGTCCTAGGAAAGATGTGTAGTAGTAGTCTGAGTAGTATATATTGCACAGAATGTATAATTTAATTCCTATCTATAGAATTGTGTGATATTTTGATGACTTTCACCTTTTCATGAAGCAAGTGAGTAATTCATAGAATGATTGAGTTTGACACACATCAAAAGATTTTATTGTTTAATTCCAGGAAATAAGGGATTTTAGTCTGTCAAAGTCAACTGACTTGCATTCACAGCACAAAAAAACAGTAATATTAGTTGTTGACACATTAACTATTTCTTAACATTTTGACAGCATTATTGTCAAATGTGAGACATGTTGTGCTGATGAATCAACACTGACTTAAGTCTACAAATTTAATATATAACATTAAAAAAAAATTGTGTATATTTTATTCTTATTTCAACCACTTCACTTTGACAAGATTAGAATAATAAATATGTTTATATCATTTGACTTTTTGTATATACATACCTTTAAACATCAGTCTGGAGTGTATGGGAGTATGAACATGTAATACACTATTTTATATTACACAACCTTCACTTCAGTTCCAAAATATAATTGTAAGTGTGACACGCTTTAAAAAATATATATAAAGTAGTAGATTAGATGTAATTTTCATTTCTATTTTCAAAAAAATCAATTATTTTATTTTTTCAGTATTGTGACAATGATTGGACATCTACAGAGACTACTTAATAAATTTGTTATACCTATTGCATTTATCAATGGAGATCGGTAAGTTTTGTTGGAGAAAGTTTAAGCAGTAATGGTCAACAATTCCACTAATATCAACAAATCATACAATCATCTCATGGCTCAAATCATAGAATATAAAAAGTCAACAACATATGACTACATTGGAAATCCAGTTTCTAGGTTTGGACAGGCACATCAATGTGGAGGGGTTAAACTCCCACGCTATCAATTATATATGAACATCATAAGAAAAGAATGGCCTTTGTGAATAAGCAGTTATTGCAGTAAACATCACAACAAAATTGTTTTATGAACAATTTAAGTTTGAAATTATTCTATTTTTCTTCATTGTAATTAATCTGTTGTACACTTAACCATTACAAATTACAATTCAATTTTCTCCATCATAAAGGGGCCGTCATGGCCGTGATCGTATGGTAGTTGGATTTACAACTACCTATGCAATCGGTGCCTATCAGGGTGAGGTGTACAACATTATGTGATAAAGTTTGTCAGTGACTTGCGTCAGGTCGGTGGTTTTCTTCGGGTCCTCCGGTTTCCTCCACCAATAAAACTGACCGCCATGATATAACTGAAATATTGTTGAAAGTGGCATTAAACACCATAAAACCAACCAACCAAACCAATCTCCATCATAAAGTAGTTTTATATATATCCCAACGTAGTTGTAAAAATTGCTAAATATAATGAATTACAGTAGAAAGTAATGAAAGTAGAATAATTGTATGGCTTAATACTTGTAGATTGGCAGATTTAGCATTAGAGTTTGAATTAGAAAAACCACCATCAATTAGTGAACTATTATCAGTTATAATTAACAGAGATGACGTAGAGAATATCATTAATAAACCTGTAAGTATGTAATGTCTAAAATGTACAATAAACCTGAAAGTGCATGTATATAGTGAGATTTTAGAATGCTAGATCAGAAATTAGAACTAATCGATATTTGATATTATTAATAATTTGTACATTTCCCATTTGATCTTTACACATGATAATATCTCTTATCAAGCAACTAGCGTGATATTAACATAATATCTCTTATCAAGCAACTAGCATGATATTAACATAATATCTCTTATCAAGCAACTAGCATGATATTAACATAATATCGCTGTTTTCTTATTTGATGTTATGACAGTACTGACGTCATCTCACCAAATACTCCATAAACATACTATCATTGATATGTTTTGCTCGAAATGGACTTCTCATTGCATGCAAGTTTGCCCTGAGAAATCCATTCTCCCAAAACAAATCAACAATAATATGCATATACTTCATAGTATAAAACTGTCAATATAATGGTATTATAGACTTTGTTGGTACCATGTTTAAAAGTTAAAAAGTGACATTAATCCAATGCATTTTAAATGACATTCCACACATTATGTTTACCAGTAGTTACTATGGTTACGATTGCCATGAGAATAGTGTAATGCTATTGATGCTAAGAAAACAAAATGAACATTTCCACAGTGATATTTTACTCTGCTCAACCATACATATAGTAATATCTGGTGTGTGTTAGATATTGAGATGACTAGTACTATAAGGACAACATAAGTAGCTATACAGCTCTTTCAAAGAAGAGGAGGGAATTATTTTTGAGTTGAAAAAAATATGGGGCCGTCGTGGTTGTGATCATATGGTAGTTAGATTTACGGCTACCTATGCAATCAGTGCCTATCACCATTGATGTTGTGAGTTCGAATCTCGATCAGGGCAAGGTATACAACATTATGTGATAAAGTTTGTCAGTGACTTGCGACAGACCCTCCGGTTTCCTCCACCAATAAAACTGACCGCTATGATATAGCTGAAATATTGTTAAAAGGGGCGTTAAACACCATCAAACAAACTTAAAAATCAAATTCAAATTATGAAATCAGTTCATCTTAGATTTCATTTGTTTATTAGGAATAGAATGCATTTTATTTAAATTATCTACAGTTCTAATACACATGTACTGTTTTATTTGATCAAAGGGGAGACAATTCAGAGGAGCTACAGGACATGATGTAGCAGCCACAAGAATTCAATCTGCCTGGAGAATGTTCAAGGATAGGACAGAGTATCTAGAGTACAGGAAGAAGAAATGGGCAGCAGGTGTCATTGCCATATCATGGATAATGCATATCAAAATGTCTAAAGTCAGGGAACAACTCAAACAAACCAGAGATGATAACCTGGAAGCATTTAGAAGAAGGGCAAAGGTTAACTAACTACTTTTGTACAATTACATGTTAATCTGAATTTTAGTTTGATGTCCTTTCATGTTGATGTGTATTCACTGCCTTTCTTGTTAATATACATGTAAATACCTTGTATTGATATAAAAATATGTTAAACTTAAAATCAACCCATTGTGACAAAGGTCTTGTTTTTGCTATGTAACTTCAGTTTGAGTGGGAAAAAATGATATTAAAATTATTTGAAAAAAAATAAGAAATCATCATTTTCCAATATTGACCACTAAAATAATGTAATACCAGTTATTTGACAAGTTTTTAAACCTTAAGATTTGATGATTGTTGAGGAATATTACAAGGTACTTTTAAGTGTTAAAATATTGTAATGTATTTATATATTCTAAAATTTGACTATTAGATTATTTTTTTCCAGAAATTTGCTATGTCTTGGGATCGTATAAAGAATTCTAGAAGAGTTATTATACACATTCCATCTCTTGGTTTGTCACAGGACATCAGAGACAACCTCAATGACTTTGCAATAAGACAGAATACACAAATGGCTAGGCTATGTGATATTAGAGGTGAGTAGACTAGCACTAAATACTGCTTAATTTAGTATATAATACAAACAAAGAAGATCATTCCGTATCAATCGCCCATCATGATATCATAATCAATATCAGTCACAGTACCACATTAACTTTCTGTTTTAAGTATATGAAATAAAATTTTCATTATCACACTTTTATCAAACCATTACACAAGGCAACTATTTACATCTTGTCTTTACAATGAGTTATGTATATGATACATCCTACAAAATCAGGCTCGGTATCTGAAAGACAGATTTTGTCCTCTAAGCCAGAAAAAAGTAAGGTCTTATTATCATTATTTTGTTGGTACCAGTAAATGCTATTATTTTGTAATTGATATTGATGTTTATCGATGATTTGTAAATTTTCCTTTTATTCATAACACATGGTAATATACAATTATTGCACTTCATTGAGTGTGATATGATGTGCTCCATAACAGATCATAATGCACAAAATGAAATGCTGTAATTGTTTTATTACATTTAACACACCAAGTTTTTTTGTGTGTACCTGGATCAATGTTTAGAGATTGTTTGTTATTTATTTTTTTTTTAATTCAAAAGCACATGAGCTGATCCATTTAATATCATAGAACACTTGACGACTTGTACTAATCCAGTGTGTAGAAATTCATATTTTTATTCTGCTGCATTAGTAAAACTTCTGTGCCACTTTTTGTTTGTGTTTGTGTGACTTCATTGCAACAGACGTAGAAAACGATTGGCTGGTAAATTTTAAAATTTAGCCGGGATTTCATCCACCGCTAAAATAGATTAGATACTGTTCAATATGAAAACCTGCCGTGCAATATGACGATTCAGATTAATCACAAAAAACGAATTATATGGTTTTGTAATACTGTATCAGACTATAAATGTAAAAATATTTATTATTAAGCTACTAGCCTGATACAAACATTAACAATAGTATATTTGAATAACCATTATTTGACAAGACATTTATGTTTACAATGCCATTATTTGACAAGACATTTATGTTTACAATGCCATTATTTGACAAGACATTTATCTTTACAATGCTATTATTTGACAAGACATTTATCTTTACAATGCCATTATTTGACAAGACATTTATCTTTACAATGCCATTATTTGACAAGACATTTATCTTTACAATGCCATTATTTGACAAGACATTTATCTTTACAATGCCATTATTTGACAAGACATTTATGTTTACAATGCCATTATTTGATAAGACATTTATGTTTACAATGCCATTATTTGACAAGACATTTATGTTTACAATGCCATTATTTGATAAGACATTTATGTTTACAATGCCATTATTTGACAAGACATTTATGTTTACAATGCCATTATTTGACAAGACATTTATCTTTACAATGCCATTATTTGACAAGACATTTATGTTTACAATGCCATTATTTGACAAGACATTTATCTTTACAATGCCATTATTTGACAAGACATTTATGTTTACAATGCCATTATTTGACAAGACATTTATCTTTACAATGCCATTATTTGATAAGACATTTATCTTTACAATGCCATTATTTGACAAGACATTTATCTTTACAATGCCATTATTTGACAAGACATTTATCTTTACAATGCCATTATTTGACAAGACATTTATCTTTACAATGCCATTATTTGATAAGACATTTATCTTTACAATGCCATTATTTGACAAGACATTTATCTTTACAATGTCATTATTTGACAAGACATTTATCTTTACAATGCCATTATTTGACAAGACATTTATCTTTACAATGCCATTATTTGACAAGACATTTATGTTTACAATGCCATTATTTGACAAGACATTTATCTTTACAATGCCATTATTTGACAAGACATTTATCTTTACAATGCCATTATTTGACAAGACATTTATCTTTACAATGCCATTATTTGATAAGACATTTATCTTTACAATGCCATTATTTGATAAGACATTTATCTTTACAATGCCATTATTTGACAAGACATTTATCTTTACAATGCCATTATTTGACAAGACATTTATGTTTACAATGCCATTATTTGACAAGACATTTATGTTTACAATGCCATTATTTGACAAGACATTTATGTTTACAATGCCATTATTTGACAAGATATTTATGTTTACAATGCCATTATTTGACAAGACATTTATGTTTACAATGCCATTATTTGACAAGACATTTATCTTTACAATGCCATTATTTGATAAGACATTTATGTTTACAATGCCATTATTTGACAAGACATTTATCTTTACAATGCCATTATTTGACAAGACATTTATCTTTACAATGCCATTATTTGACAAGACATTTATCTTTACAATGCCATTATTTGACAAGACATTTATGTTTACAATGCCATTATTTGACAAGACATTTATCTTTACAATGCCATTATTTGATAAGACATTTATGTTTACAATGCCATTATTTGACAAGACATTTATGTTTACAATGCCATTATTTGACAAGACATTTATCTTTACAATGCCATTATTTAATAAGACATTTATGTTTACAATGCCATTATTTGACAAGACATTTATGTTTACAATGCCATTATTTGATAAGACATTTATGTTTACAATGCCATTATTTGACAAGACATTTATGTTTACAATGCCATTATTTGACAAGACATTTATCTTTACAATGCCATTATTTGATAAGACATTTATCTTTACAATGCCATTATTTGACAAGATATTTATGTTTACAATGCCATTATTTGACAAGACATTTATCTTTACAATGCCATTATTTGACAAGACATTTATCTTTACAATGCCATTATTTGATAAGACATTTATCTTTACAATGCCATTATTTGACAAGACATTTATCTTTACAATGCCATTATTTGACAAGACATTTATCTTTACAATGCCATTATTTGAGTTATGTGTGTCTTTATTATATAAAACTAAATAGAGGGATTTTGTTTATAGTGATATTGTGACATGAGCACAATATGACATAAGTCAACCTATTATCACACTCAGCCACTATCATCCATCAAGTTAAAGCTCACAGTATGATATTGTTGTCTCATTTGGGATGTGATATGGAAAAAAATCAGTAAAAGTAACCATTACTAATATTGATATTTGATTGAAGTATGTTTATTTGGTGGCTGTTATTTGTTTTAATTACCATTATTTCGTGAGGTATGTTATTTTTTAAATACCATTATTGGATGAGTGATATGTATATATATATATATATACAGTTAAACCTGTCAAAACCAAACCCTGAATAAACCAGAATCCTGTATAAACAATACTTTAAATAAAGTTCCAGTGAAATCTTTGTTAATTTAACCTGTATAAACCGAACACCTGTCTATTCTGAACTCAAAAGTTGGTCCCAAGGAGATTCAGTTTAGACAGGTTTCACTGTAATATTAGCATTGATGAAGGAAGCTGAATCTGATGAATACTTCAGAAAGTATGAACTTGTATGTTGTAGATAAAAATGTAGATGTCATATTTGTATCTCCTGTTCCTATACATGATGAAACTGAGCAGTATTATTCCAAACTTCTGGGTCTAAAAAATGCAGTAGATAGTGGAGAAGTTGAGGACCAGTCCAGCATGTCTGAACGGTACCATATTATTACCCCAGAAGCTATAAATAGCTTTCAGGTAAATACCATTAACAAAAAATGTCTAATTATGTACATCTGAATATGATATGACCCGTTTATAAGAAACTGCTTTAAAAAAAAAAAAAAAAAAACCATACTTATATATTAACGAATTACATACATGCCAGGATGATATTGATAGCTAAAATACACAAGAGAAAAAAGGTATTAATTTAGATGGGGGCACACACAGCTTTATTAATAACTTAAAGTGAATATATCTTAATTATCTTAAATGATTACATAGGTATAGAGGGGTAAAGCTATTTCAGACATATTTAGATTTTTTGAGTATATTTAATAATAATAACAAAAAGCTTCATTTTACTGTTCAGAAGTTCTCTTTCACTTTTTGAAACCAAACTGATTTTTTTCTTTAATTATGGTTTTATGACATTATGTTATGCATGAAATCATAGTGAATATATTTTAGAAATTTCAGGTAAATTTTTTTTAATCCTTGGAAAAGATATTCTGTTTTCTTATAATTATTCCTCATTTACAGATAATTGTATTTATTTCTGTTTCAGGGTCATAGATTTTGTCTGTCGTCATGTCTCAAGTATAGTCCTCGGGCTTTAAGGAGAATCAAAACATTAATTAAAGGGAGAGAAGCCTATATTGTTACTGGAGTGCCACACAAAGATGATCTGGCAATAGCAGACTTTTTAGAGGTTCCAATCATGGCTCCAGAACCTGAAGTTGCACATCTTTATTCTACTAAGTCAGGGTGTAAAAGAATCTTTGCTTCTGCTGATGTTGAAATGCCTCCTAGTGAATATGATGTATATAGTCTTGGTCAGGTAAATGTTTGGCAAAATAACCATCCTGTCATTTACAACATATATTTGGTGTAGTTTATTATGTAATACATACCATCAGCATTGTTTTAATTCTCTTCTCTATCCTGCTCTCTCTCTGTCTCTCTGCTACAGTCAATATTTGGTGAAAATCCATGGAATTTCTATAAAGATCATAACTATATTAATCAAATAGATATTTTTTTCAGTAAAAAGTAAAAAAAAAATTGAATTTGCATGACTATTGTCATTTGTAAACATTACAGTAATAAAACTGATGTAAATATTACAACAAAGATCCACTCTCAATAAATGACAGTTTTAAATCAGCTTGTATACACGGTAATTGAATTATTAGGTGTCACTTTATATGGACTGTTTTATTCACTTTTTATGGACTTTTGTTTTATTCAATCCACACTGATAATATGATATATCATGCTTTATTATTAAAGCCATTTAAAAGACTGGACATTTACAAATCTCATAATTTTCCAAAAATATTTTAAAAAATTGGGGGGGGGGGGGGGTCACTTTTTATGGAATTTTGTTTTATTCAATCCACACTGATAATATGATATATCATGCTTTATTATTAAAGCCATTTAAAAGACTGGACATTTACAAATCTCATAATTTTCCAAAAATATTTTTAAAAATTGGGGGGGGTCTGTTTTGCTGATTTTTTTTTTGCCTGGTTTTCTAAAACATGTATTTACCTGACTTGTTGTGTGTTTAAGCTTTATAAATTTTGTTTAGCTCTATTAAATGCTGGTTACTTTTATGTTTTAATTAAATATAATATTTTTATTCCAGTTACATGAAAGTTTAGCACAATTAGTTACGGAAAATCTAACAGTCCGTAGATGGTTGTTTAAATTAGACGATGAATTTGATGGACGGGGAATAGCCTACTGTGATATTGCAGACCACCTACAGTGTTATCCTTGGGCATTAAAGGAATCCAAAAGATATGGGGATAAATGGGACAGAAAATGGGCTCAGGTTGGTACCTATAATTGTATACTTAAGTGCAGGAGAAATAATGAACAATGTGCTATAAAAAGTCTCAAAATAGTATCTACAGTATCACATGTATATATAAGTTGAGAAAAAAATATGGAAGATAAGAGTTATCTATCTATTAGTGTTTTATGAAAAGAAAGTTTAAAAAGCAATGATCAACAATTTCACCAATATAACTACTTGTTGATTATTGTTTCAACGAACTAGCACTATAAAAGTTGGTTTAGTACAAAACAGACATGTTATCATAACTTCACCAAAAAGTAACTTGTTATGACATAGCTGAAAAATTGCTTGCTTGGCATTAAACAGCAATCACTCACATTTTATATTATAATTAAGGAAATAATTGCAAACAATCAATCACCATTATTAGACAAAAAAAAGTGTCCATACATTAGATATTATCTTTTAATTCTAGGAAGCAGCTTATATAAAGATTCATGCTGAAATACCAGAGGTGCTAGCTGTGCATGCTAAACCAGTTAATGCAAAGTTATTTCCTACATGGGACTCTTTCCTGGATGCATTTCTTAGTCAAGGTAAGTATACTATGCAAATTATCTCCCCTTATTCATACAAGTTATCGTCATTAAAACATTTATAATTTATAATTTTGATCAATTAGAGCTAATTTGAATATTAAAAGAACATCCAACAATGCTTTAGCAAGTCAAATTCTTTCAGATCATCATATAATTGTAACCACGTTTATTTGTATTTTAGCATAATCTTTAACCTAGTAATATCGGTACGACATTTCTTTAAACTTGTAGGAGGAGTAATAGAGGCATGTCCTCCATCTGATACAACAACAACAATAGCTGTAGACATGTTAATAGAACCTACAGGCAAATATAGTATAGTGTGTCTAGGTGACCAGATCCATGCAGACACACCCTTCAGCTGCTGGGGTGTGTCCATACCTCAGTCCTCTATAGAGCCAGATGACCTCAACAGTGCATGTAAACGTGTAGCAGAAGCTTGCAAATCAAGGGGAATTTTGGGACACTTCTGTGTAGATTTTATTACATTTATTGACCCAAAAACAGTAAGTTTATTTTAGCACTTCAACTACAATTTTCCCACTACACACAATATTTGTAAATAAAGTAACAACATAATAACAAGACAATTGAGAATAAAGAGATGTGGTCACTTTGTACATATATCTAGACAATATCAAGGTACTGTCAGGTGAAAATTTTAGTTGATTCAGTCATACTATAAGAATTTTAATAGACACATCTGCAAGGACAGTGGTTTTTAGTTCACCTGATCCAAAGGGTCATGCAAGGTATTGTCATTGCTTTACATCCATCTGAAGTGTTCCAACATTTTTTCCTAGTTCTTACTGTTTCAGATCTATATGAGAGGACTAAAATATTTTATTTATATTTTGAGTCATATTTTAATGGATTAAAGTTTAACGGAGGTCCTCGTGAAAATGAATATGATATTTTTTCTCAAAATCTAGATTTAATTGAACACAAAGTGTTTATGAATAATCAGGTGCGTACTAGTATTTTTTGGCTATTTATTATAATTGAAATAATTGAAGACATAAATTAAAGATATTATATAACCATGATATGATTAAACCAATTACCATAACAATGGACACAAACAACATACAACTACACAAATGTAGACATGATCTAGTGTAAGTCATGTGTTAAAACATTGATCAAGATTTACAATAATTACAGGAGCAGTAGAAACTGTGGGCTCTAGATCTAAGTTTACACTACATTAATTTACAATAATTACAGGAGCAGCAGAAACTGTGAGCTCTAGATCTAAGTTTACACTACATTAATTTACAATAATTACAGGAGCAGCAGAAACTGTGAGCTCTAGATCTAAGTTTACACTACATTAATTTACAATAATTACAGGAGCAGCAGAAACTGTGAGCTCTAGATCTAAGTTTACACTACATTAATTTACAATAATTACAGGAGCAGCAGAAACTGTGGGCTCTAGATCTAAGTTTACACTACATTAATTTACAATAATTACAGGAGCAGCAGAAACTGTGGGCTCTAGATCTAAGTTTACACTACATTAATTTACAATAATTACAGGAGCAGCAGAAACTGTGGTCTCTAGATCTAAGTTTACACTACATTAATTTACAATAATTACAGGAGCAGCAGAAACTGTGAGCTCTAGATCTAAGTTTACACTACATTAATTTACAATAATTACAGGAACAGCAGAAACTGTGAGCTCTAGATCTAAGTTTACACTACATTAATTTACAATAATTACAGGAGCAGCAGAAACTGTGGGCTCTAGATCTAAGTTTACACTACATTAATTTACAATAATTACAGAAGCAGCAGAAACTGTGGGCTCTAGATCTAAGTTTACACTAAATTAATTTACAATAATTACAGGAGCAGCAGAAACTGTGGTCTCTAGATCTAAGTTTACACTACATTAATTTACAATAATTACAGGAGCAGCAGAAACTGTGGGCTCTAGATCTAAGTTTACACTACATTAATTTACAATAATTACAGGAGCAGCAGAAACTGTGGGCTCTAGATCTAAGTTTACACTACATTAATTTACAATAATTACAGAAGCAGCAGAAATTGTGGGCTCTAGATCTAAGTTTACACTACATTAATTTACAATAATTACAGAAGCAGCAGAAACTGTGGGCTCTAGATCTAAGTTTACACTACATTAATTTACAATAATTACAGGAGCAGCAGAAACTGTGGGCTCTAGATCTAAGTTTACACTACATTAATTTACAATAATTACAGAAGCAGCAGAAACTGTGGGCTCTAGATCTAAGTTTACACTACAGTAATTTACAATAATTACAGGAGCAGCAGAAACTGTGGTCTCTAGATCTAAGTTTACACTACATTAATTTACAATAATTACAGGAGCAGCAGAAACTATGAGCTCTAGATCTAAGTTTACACTACATTAATTTACAATAATTACAGGAGCAGCAGAAACTGTGAGCTCTAGATCTAAGTTTACACTACATTAATTTACAATAATTACAGGAGCAGCAGAAACTGTGGGCTCTAGATCTAAGTTTACACTACATTAATTTACAATAATTACAGAAGCAGCAGAAACTGTAGGCTCTAGATCTAAGTTTACACTAAATTAATTTACAATAATTACAGGAGCAGCAGAAACTGTGGTCTCTAGATCTAAGTTTACACTACATTAATTTACAATAATTACAGGAGCAGCAGAAACTGTGGGCTCTAGATCTAAGTTTACACTACATTAATTTACAATAATTACAGGAGCAGCAGAAACTGTGGGCTCTAGATCTAAGTTTACACTACATTAATTTACAATATTTACAGAAGCAGCAGAAACTGTGGGCTCTAGATCTAAGTTTACACTACATTAATTTACAATAATTACAGAAGCAGCAGAAACTGTGGGCTCTAGATCTAAGTTTACACTACATTAATTTACAATAATTACAGGAGCAGCAGAAACTGTGGGCTCTAGATCTAAGTTTACACTACATTAATTTACAATAATTACAGAAGCAGCAGAAACTGTGGGCTCTAGATCTAAGTTTACACTACATTAATTTACAATAATTACAGGAGCAGCAGAAACTGTGAGCTCTAGATCTAAGTTTACACTACATTAATTTACAATAATTACAGGAGCAGCAGAAACTGTGGTCTCTAGATCTAAGTTTACACTACATTAATTTACAATAATTACAGGAGCAGCAGAAACTGGGCTCTAGATCTAAGTTTACACTACATTAATTTACAATAATTACAGGAGCAGCAGAAACTGTGGGCTCTAGATCTAAGTTTACACTAAATTAATTTACAATAATTACAGGAGCAGCAGAAACTGGTCTCTAGATCTAAGTTTACACTACATTAATTTACAATAATTACAGGAGCAGCAGAAACTGTGGGTTCTAGATCTAAGTTTACACTACATTAATTTACAATAATTACAGGAGCAGCAGAAACTGTGGGCTCTAGATCTAAGTTTACACTACATTAATTTACAATAATTACAGAAGCAGCAGAAACTGTGGGCTCTAGATCTAAGTTTACACTACATTAATTTACAATAATTACAGAAGCAGCAGAAACTGTGGGCTCTAGATCTAAGTTTACACTACATTAATTTACAATAATTACAGGAGCAGCAGAAACTGTGGGCTCTAGATCTAAGTTTACACTACATTAATTTACAATAATTACAGAAGCAGCAGAAACTGTGGGCTCTAGATCTAAGTTTACACTACATTAATTTACAATAATTACAGGAGCAGCAGAAACTGTGAGCTCTAGATCTAAGTTTACACTACATTAATTTACAATAATTACAGGAGCAGCAGAAACTGGGCTCTAGATCTAAGTTTACACTACATTAATTTACAATAATTACAGGAGCAGCAGAAACTGTGGACTCTAGATCTAAGTTTACACTACATTAATTTACAATAATTACAGGAGCAGCAGAAACTGTGGTCTCTAGATCTAAGTTTGCACTACATTAATTTACAATAATTACAGGAGCAGCAGGAACTGTGGGCTCTAGATCTAAGTTTACACTACATTAATTTACAATAATTACAGGAGCAGCAGAAACTGTGGTCTCTAGATCTAAGTTTACACTACATTAATTTACAATAATTACAGGAGCAGCAGAAACTGTGGGCTCTAGATCTAAGTTTACACTACATTAATTTACAATAATTACAGGAGCAGCAGAAACTGTAGTCTCTAGATCTAAGTTTACACTACATTAATTTACAATAATTACAGGAGCAGCAGAAACTGTGGGCTCTAGATCTAAGTTTACACTACATTAATTTACAATAATTACAGGAGCAGCAGAAACTGTGGGCTCTAGATCTAAGTTTACACTACATTAATTTACAATAATTACAGGAGCAGCAGAAACTGTGGGCTCTAGATCTAAGTTTACATTAATTTACAATAATTACAGGAGCAGCAGAAACTGTGGGCTCTAGATCTAAGTTTACATTAATTTACAATAATTACAGGAGCAGCAGAAACTGGTCTCTAGATCTAAGTTTACACTACATTAATTTACAATAATTACAGGAGCAGCAGAGACTGTGGGCTCTAGATCTAAGTTTGCACTACATTAATTTACAATAATTACAGGAGCAGCAGAAACTGTGGGCTCTAGATCTAAGTTTACACTACATTAATTTACAATAATTACAGGAGCAGCAGAAACTGTGAGCTCTAGATCTAAGTTTACATTAATTTACAATAATTACAGGAGCAGCAGAAACTGTGGGCTCTAGATCTAAGTTTACATTAATTTACAATAATTACAGGAGCAGCAGAAACTGTGGGCTCTAGATCTAAGTTTACACTACATTAATTTACAATAATTACAGGAGCAGCAGAAACTGTGGGCTCTAGATCTAAGTTTACACTACATTAATTTACAATAATTACAGGAGCAGCAGAAACTGTGGGCTCTAGATCTAAGTTTACACTACATTAATTTACAATAATTACAGAAGCAGCAGAAACTGTGAGCTCTAGATCTAAGTTTACACTACATTAATTTACAATAATTACAGGAGCAGCAGAAACTGTGGGCTCTAGATCTAAGTTTACACTACATTAATTTACAATAATTACAGAAGCAGCAGAAACTGTGGGCTCTAGATCTAAGTTTACACTACATTAATTTACAATAATTACAGAAGCAGCAGAAACTGTGGGCTCTAGATCTAAGTTTACACTTTATTAATTTTCACTAATTACAGAAGCAGCAGAAACTGTGGGCTCTAGATCTAAGTTTACACTTTATTAATTTTCACTAATTACAGGAGCAGCAGAGACTGTGGGCTCTAGATCTAAGTTTACACTACATTAATTTACAATAATTACAGGAGCAGCAGAAAATGTGGGCTCTAGATCTAAGTTTACACTACATTAATTTTCACTAATTACAGGAGCAGCAGAAACTGTGGGCTCTAGATCTAAGTTTACACTACATTAATTTACAATAATTACAGGAGCAGCAGAAACTGTGGTCTCTAGATCTAAGTTTACACTACATTAATTTACAATAATTACAGGAGCAGCAGAAACTGGGCTCTAGATCTAAGTTTACACTACATTAATTTACAATAATTACAGGAGCAGCAGAAACTGTGGGCTCTAGATCTAAGTTTACACTACATTAATTTACAATAATTACAGGAGCAGCAGAAACTGTGGGCTCTAGATCTAAGTTTACACTTTATTAATTTACAATAATTACAGGAGCAGCAGAAACTGTGGGCTCTAGATCTAAGTTTGCACTACATTAATTTACAATAATTACAGGAGCAGCAGTAACTGTGGGCTCTAGATCTAAGTTTACACTACATTAATTTACAATAATTACAGGAGCAGCAGAAACTGTGGGCTCTAGATCTAAGTTTACACTACATTAATTTACAATAATTACAGGAGGAGCAAAAACTGGGCTCTAGATCTAAGTTTACACTACATTAATTTACAATAATTACAGGAGCAGCAGAAACTGTGGGCTCTAGATCTAAGTTTACACTACATTAATTTACAATAATTACAGGAGCAGCAGAAACTGGTCTCTAGATCTAAGTTTACACTACATTAATTTACAATAATTACAGGAGCAGCAGAAACTGTGGGCTCTAGATCTAAGTTTACACTACATTAATTTACAATAATTACAGGAGCAGCAGAAACTGTGGGCTCTAGATCTAAGTTTACACTACATTAATTTACAATAATTACAGGAGCAGCAGAAACTGTGGGCTCTAGATCTAAGTTTACACTACATTAATTTACAATAATTACAGGAGCAGCAGAAACTGTGGGCTCTAGATCTAAGTTTACACTACATTAATTTACAATAATTACAGAAGCAGCAGAAATTGTGGGCTCTAGATCTAAGTTTACACTACATTAATTTACAATAATTACAGAAGCAGCAGAAACTGTGGGCTCTAGATCTAAGTTTACACTACATTAATTTACAATAATTACAGGAGCAGCAGAAACTGTGGGCTCTAGATCTAAGTTTACACTACATTAATTTACAATAATTACAGAAGCAGCAGAAACTGTGGGCTCTAGATCTAAGTTTACACTACATTAATTTACAATAATTACAGGAGCAGCAGAAACTGTGGTCTCTAGATCTAAGTTTACACTACATTAATTTACAATAATTACAGGAGCAGCAGAAACTATGAGCTCTAGATCTAAGTTTACACTACATTAATTTACAATAATTACAGGAGCAGCAGAAACTGTGAGCTCTAGATCTAAGTTTACACTACATTAATTTACAATAATTACAGGAGCAGCAGAAACTGTGGGCTCTAGATCTAAGTTTACACTACATTAATTTACAATAATTACAGAAGCAGCAGAAACTGTAGGCTCTAGATCTAAGTTTACACTACATTAATTTACAATAATTACAGGAGCAGCAGAAACTGTGGGCTCTAGATCTAAGTTTACACTACATTAATTTACAATAATTACAGGAGCAGCAGAAACTGTGGGCTCTAGATCTAAGTTTACACTACATTAATTTACAATAATTACAGGAGCAGCAGAAACTGTGGGCTCTAGATCTAAGTTTACACTACATTAATTTACAATATTTACAGAAGCAGCAGAAACTGTGGGCTCTAGATCTAAGTTTACACTACATTAATTTACAATAATTACAGAAGCAGCAGAAACTGTGGGCTCTAGATCTAAGTTTACACTACATTAATTTACAATAATTACAGGAGCAGCAGAAACTGTGGGCTCTAGATCTAAGTTTACACTACATTAATTTACAATAATTACAGAAGCAGCAGAAACTGTGGGCTCTAGATCTAAGTTTACACTACATTAATTTACAATAATTACAGGAGCAGCAGAAACTGTGAGCTCTAGATCTAAGTTTACACTACATTAATTTACAATAATTACAGGAGCAGCAGAAACTGTGGTCTCTAGATCTAAGTTTACACTACATTAATTTACAATAATTACAGGAGCAGCAGAAACTGGGCTCTAGATCTAAGTTTACACTACATTAATTTACAATAATTACAGGAGCAGCAGAAACTGTGGGCTCTAGATCTAAGTTTACACTAAATTAATTTACAATAATTACAGGAGCAGCAGAAACTGGTCTCTAGATCTAAGTTTACACTACATTAATTTACAATAATTACAGGAGCAGCAGAAACTGTGGGTTCTAGATCTAAGTTTACACTACATTAATTTACAATAATTACAGGAGCAGCAGAAACTGTGGGCTCTAGATCTAAGTTTACACTACATTAATTTACAATAATTACAGAAGCAGCAGAAACTGTGGGCTCTAGATCTAAGTTTACACTACATTAATTTACAATAATTACAGAAGCAGCAGAAACTGTGGGCTCTAGATCTAAGTTTACACTACATTAATTTACAATAATTACAGGAGCAGCAGAAACTGTGGGCTCTAGATCTAAGTTTACACTACATTAATTTACAATAATTACAGAAGCAGCAGAAACTGTGGGCTCTAGATCTAAGTTTACACTACATTAATTTACAATAATTACAGGAGCAGCAGAAACTGTGAGCTCTAGATCTAAGTTTACACTACATTAATTTACAATAATTACAGGAGCAGCAGAAACTGGGCTCTAGATCTAAGTTTACACTACATTAATTTACAATAATTACAGGAGCAGCAGAAACTGTGGACTCTAGATCTAAGTTTACACTACATTAATTTACAATAATTACAGGAGCAGCAGAAACTGTGGTCTCTAGATCTAAGTTTGCACTACATTAATTTACAATAATTACAGGAGCAGCAGGAACTGTGGGCTCTAGATCTAAGTTTACACTACATTAATTTACAATAATTACAGGAGCAGCAGAAACTGTGGTCTCTAGATCTAAGTTTACACTACATTAATTTACAATAATTACAGGAGCAGCAGAAACTGTGGGCTCTAGATCTAAGTTTACACTACATTAATTTACAATAATTACAGGAGCAGCAGAAACTGTAGTCTCTAGATCTAAGTTTACACTACATTAATTTACAATAATTACAGGAGCAGCAGAAACTGTGGGCTCTAGATCTAAGTTTACACTACATTAATTTACAATAATTACAGGAGCAGCAGAAACTGTGGGCTCTAGATCTAAGTTTACACTACATTAATTTACAATAATTACAGGAGCAGCAGAAACTGTGGGCTCTAGATCTAAGTTTACATTAATTTACAATAATTACAGGAGCAGCAGAAACTGTGGGCTCTAGATCTAAGTTTACATTAATTTACAATAATTACAGGAGCAGCAGAAACTGGTCTCTAGATCTAAGTTTACACTACATTAATTTACAATAATTACAGGAGCAGCAGAGACTGTGGGCTCTAGATCTAAGTTTGCACTACATTAATTTACAATAATTACAGGAGCAGCAGAAACTGTGGGCTCTAGATCTAAGTTTACACTACATTAATTTACAATAATTACAGGAGCAGCAGAAACTGTGAGCTCTAGATCTAAGTTTACATTAATTTACAATAATTACAGGAGCAGCAGAAACTGTGGGCTCTAGATCTAAGTTTACATTAATTTACAATAATTACAGGAGCAGCAGAAACTGTGGGCTCTAGATCTAAGTTTACACTACATTAATTTACAATAATTACAGGAGCAGCAGAAACTGTGGGCTCTAGATCTAAGTTTACACTACATTAATTTACAATAATTACAGGAGCAGCAGAAACTGTGGGCTCTAGATCTAAGTTTACACTACATTAATTTACAATAATTACAGAAGCAGCAGAAACTGTGAGCTCTAGATCTAAGTTTACACTACATTAATTTACAATAATTACAGGAGCAGCAGAAACTGTGGGCTCTAGATCTAAGTTTACACTACATTAATTTACAATAATTACAGAAGCAGCAGAAACTGTGGGCTCTAGATCTAAGTTTACACTACATTAATTTACAATAATTACAGAAGCAGCAGAAACTGTGGGCTCTAGATCTAAGTTTACACTTTATTAATTTTCACTAATTACAGAAGCAGCAGAAACTGTGGGCTCTAGATCTAAGTTTACACTTTATTAATTTTCACTAATTACAGGAGCAGCAGAGACTGTGGGCTCTAGATCTAAGTTTACACTACATTAATTTACAATAATTACAGGAGCAGCAGAAAATGTGGGCTCTAGATCTAAGTTTACACTACATTAATTTTCACTAATTACAGGAGCAGCAGAAACTGTGGGCTCTAGATCTAAGTTTACACTACATTAATTTACAATAATTACAGGAGCAGCAGAAACTGTGGTCTCTAGATCTAAGTTTACACTACATTAATTTACAATAATTACAGGAGCAGCAGAAACTGGGCTCTAGATCTAAGTTTACACTACATTAATTTACAATAATTACAGGAGCAGCAGAAACTGTGGGCTCTAGATCTAAGTTTACACTACATTAATTTACAATAATTACAGGAGCAGCAGAAACTGTGGGCTCTAGATCTAAGTTTACACTTTATTAATTTACAATAATTACAGGAGCAGCAGAAACTGTGGGCTCTAGATCTAAGTTTGCACTACATTAATTTACAATAATTACAGGAGCAGCAGTAACTGTGGGCTCTAGATCTAAGTTTACACTACATTAATTTACAATAATTACAGGAGCAGCAGAAACTGTGGGCTCTAGATCTAAGTTTACACTACATTAATTTACAATAATTACAGGAGGAGCAAAAACTGGGCTCTAGATCTAAGTTTACACTACATTAATTTACAATAATTACAGGAGCAGCAGAAACTGTGGGCTCTAGATCTAAGTTTACACTACATTAATTTACAATAATTACAGGAGCAGCAGAAACTGGTCTCTAGATCTAAGTTTACACTACATTAATTTACAATAATTACAGGAGCAGCAGAAACTGTGGGCTCTAGATCTAAGTTTACACTACATTAATTTACAATAATTACAGGAGCAGCAGAAACTGTGGGCTCTAGATCTAAGTTTACACTACATTAATTTACAATAATTACAGGAGCAGCAGAAACTGGTCTCTAGATCTAAGTTTACACTACATTAATTTACAATAATTACAGGAGCAGCAGAAACTGTGGGCTCTAGATCTAAGTTTACACTACATTAATTTTCAATAATTACAGAAGCAGCAGAAACTGTGGGCTCTAGATCTAAGTTTACACTACATTAATTTACAATAATTACAGGAGCTAACAGAAACTGGGCTCTAGATCTAAGTTTACACTACATTAATTTACAATAATTACAGGAGCAGCAGAAACTGTGGGCTTTAGATCTAAGTTTGCACTACATTAATTTACAATAATTACAGGAGCAGCAGAAACTGTGGGCTCTAGATCTAAGTTTACACTACATTAATTTACAATAATTACAGGAGCAGCAGAAACTGTGGGCTCTAGATCTAAGTTTACACTACATTAATTTACAATAATTACAGGAGCAGCAGAAACTGGGCTCTAGATCTAAGTTTACACTACATTAATTTACAATAATTACAGGAGCAGCAGAAACTGTGGTCTCTAGATCTAAGTTTACACTACATTAATTTACAATAATTACAGGAGCAGCAGCAACTGTGGGCTCTAGATCTAAGTTTACACTACATTAATTTTCACTAATTACAGGAGCAGCAGAGACTGTGGGCTCTAGATCTAAGTTTACACTACAGTGATAGTCTGGCCATGTACCAACTAATGCAGTATGTTAGTAATGGTGAATTAGATCCTGTTACACATGAATTTAATGTTCAACCACCTAAAGCAGAGATTACAAAACGCAGAAGGAGGAGGTTAGCTGGTGAAAAAGAAGAGGTTTGTTTTCATTACCTTTGAAGATCTCTTCCTTTGTATCATTGTTAGCATGTTCAATTGAAGTGTTGTAAATTTATGTACTGGAACAAGCTTGTCTGGTCAAATTCTCTGATTCTCCATTACCTATGCAGAATTAAGGTGATAGCAGAAATAAACAAACTGAAATGTATAATGTCTACTGTGGACTGATACATCTGTGATCTAAAAAGCATCAACAGTTTAGTTCTAAAGCAAGCTGATATTAATTTTTGTTCCTAAAATGGTTTGTTCTTGCAATAATATAGTTGAAAAATTGCTATATAAAGCACATTTTATATGTTGTACATTTCTATGTATAAAGTTTGATGGTGCTGGAAAACAACTTGTTACAATGCAAAATAACAAAAATACCTTGTAGAGAATACCATAAAGATGGACCAAAATACAAAAACCAAAATTCTCTGTAAAGGATAACTTAAAAAAATAGAGCATCAAATAAATATTTTATATTAAAAAGAAAAGACAAGTTTGCTTTATAAACAGTTTATACAGATAAAACAAGTGGTGGTCATAACTGTATGGTAGTTGGATATACATCTACCCATACAATCAGTGTCCATCACCACTAAGATTTATGAGTTAGATCATGAAATGGTCAGGTGTTCCTGATATAACTTTATATGATGGAAGTTAGTCATCAAATCTAGTCTGAGTAATAATACGTTATATGAACCACAGGCTATTCTGAATAAAACAAATCTGGACATAATGTGTTGAGGTAGTTTTTCATTATACATAATGATAAGAAAATGATTTTTTCTTTTCTAGGGACCACCAAACACAAACAGATATGGTGTTATGAGTACTAAATTATTGCACACCAACTTGGCTGTGGTTCATTACAGTGTGTTCTTCCAGATGTGTAGAGCTCATGGTATAGGTTATGATATCAAGGTATGTGAAACTTGTAATAAAGGTTATAGATATGATAGAAAATCTGAAGCTTGGCGACCATTTCTCACCTGTTCTGTGCTGAGTAAAAATTAAAAAAATTATATTCAGAGACAAAGGATGTTTATCCTACAGCAATAATATTTATGAAAAATGTCAATAAACATTGAAATTCAACAAAAAAAAGGCACAAAATCAGTGTCTGACTTGAGGTCATCAATGAAATACTAAGGCGACTTTATACAGTTGATGCATTTTGACTACTCAAGAAGCGCATCTGCAGGACACCTTAATTTTCATGAGAGGCCATTGAGAACAGTTATCAGCCTGAGGTGTGAGTTTGTAGTTAGTTTACTTTTACTCATTACACATTTGCAAAAAGCAACACATCAATATTCACTATATGATATATAATTTGAAGTCATGAGGTATGTATGTTACATTGATTGTTTTTGTTCAATTTCTACTTCATAAATTACAGGAAAAACAAGGCACAGTATTTACACTCATTGATAACACAAAGAGAGAAAGACTTGGAATGTTGTAAGTTTGTAGTATTTTATAAAATAATTATTATGGAAGGAAAATAATTTGAATTAAAAATGTAATAATAGTAATATACGGAGGAAAATTACTAAGTACATTGTAAAAAACAACAAACTAATGTCAACTCATAGATAGTGGGTTCAATGGTAAATGTTACCGATTTTCATGATTAGGGTACATTGGCAAACATTACTGATCATGTGATGGGGGTACATTGGCAAACATTACTAATTATGTGATGGGGGTACATTGGTAAACATTTCTAATTATGTGATGGGGGTACATTGGCAAACATTTCTAATTATGTGATGGGGGTACATTGGCAAACATTTCTAATTATGTGATGGGGGTACATTGGCAAACATTACTAATTATGTGATGGGGGTACATTGGCAAACATTACTGATTATGTGATGGGGGTACATTGGCAAACATTTCTAATTATGTGATGGGGGTACATTGGCAAACATTTCTAATTATGTGATGGGGGTACATTGGCAAACATTTCTAATTATATGATGGGGGTACATTGGCAAACATTTCTAATTATGTGATGGGGGTACATTGGAAAACATTTCTAATTATGTGATGGGGGTACATTGGCAAACATTACTGATCATGTGATGGGGGTCATCGGCAAACATTTCTAATTATATGATGGGGGTACATTGGCAAACATTACTGATTATGTGATGGGGGTACACTGGCAACATTTCTAATTATGTGATGGGGGTACATTGGCAAACATTTCGAATTATGTGATGGGGGTACATTGGCAAACATTACTGATCATGTGATGGGGGTACATTGGCAAACATTTCTAATTATGTGATGGGGGTACATTGGCAAACAGTACTGATAATGTGATGGGGGTACATTGGCAAACATTTCTAATTATGTGATTTGGATACATTGGCAAACATTTCTAATTATGTGATGGGGGTACATCAGCAAACATTTCTAATTATGTGATGGGGGTACATTGGCAAACATTTCTAATTATGTGATGGGGGTACATTGGCAAACATTACTGATTATGTGATGGGGGTACACTGGCAACATTTCTAATTATGTGATGGGGGTACATTGGCAAACATTTCGAATTATGTGATGGGGGTACATTGGCAAACATTACTGATCATGTGATGGGGGTACATTGGCAAACATTTCTAATTATGTGATGGAGGTACATTGGCAAACAGTACTGATAATGTGATGGGGGTACATTGGCAAACATTTCTAATTATGTGATTTGGATACATTGGCAAACATTTCTAATTATGTGATGGGGGTACATCGGCAAACATTTCTAATTATGTGATGGGGGTACATTGGCAAACATTTCTAATTATGTGATGGGGGTACATTGGCAAACATTTCTAATTATGTGATGGGGGTACATCAGCAAACATTACTGATTATGTGATGGGGGTACATTGGCAAACATTTCTAATTATGTGATGGGGGTACATTGGCAAACATTTCTAATTATGTGATGGGGGTACATTGGCAAACATTTCTAATTATGTGATGGGGGTACATTGGCAAACATTTCTAATTATATGATGGGGGTACATTGGCAAACATTTCTAATTATGTGATGGGGGTACATTGGAAAACATTTCTAATTATGTGATGGGGGTACATTGGCAAACATTACTGATCATGTGATGGGGGTCATCGGCAAACATTTCTAATTATATGATGGGGGTACATTGGCAAACATTACTGATTATGTGATGGGGGTACACTGGCAACATTTCTAATTATGTGATGGGGGTAAATTGTCAAACATTTCGAATTATGTGATGGGGGTACATTGGCAAACATTTCTAATTATGTGATGGGGGTACATTGGCAACATTTCTAATTATGTTATGGGGGTACATTGGCAAACATTACTAATTATGTGATGGGGTTACATTGGCAAACATTTCTAATTATGTGATGGGGGTACATTGGCAAACATTTCTAATTATGTGATGGGGGTACATTGGCAAACATTACTAATTATGTGATGGGAGTACATTGACAAACATTACTAATTATGTGATGGGGGTACATTGGCAACATTTCTAATTATGTGATGGGGGTACATTGGCAAACATTACTGATTATGTGATGGGGGTACATTGGCAAACATTTCTAATTATGTGATGGGGGTACATTGGCAATATTTCTAATTATGTGATGGGGGTACATTGGCAAACATTTCTAATTATGTGATGGGGGTACATTGGCAAACATTACTGATCATGTGATGGGGGTACATCTGCAAACATTTCTAATTATATGATGGGAGTACATTGACAAACATTTCTAATTATGTGATGGGAGTACATTGACAAACATTACTAATTATGTGATGGGAGTACATTGACAAAACATTACTAATTATGTGATGGGGTACATTGGCAAACATTACTGATCATGTGATGGGGGTACATCGGCAAACATTTCTAATTATGTGATGGGGGTACATTGGCAAACATTTCTAATTATGTGATGGGGGTACATTGGCAAACATTTCTAATTATGTGATGGGGGTACATCAGCAAACATTACTGATTATGTGATGGGGGTACATTGGCAAACATTTCTAATTATGTGATGGGGGTACATTGGCAAACATTTCTAATTATGTGATGGGGGTACATTGGCAAACATTTCTAATTATGTGATGGGGGTACATTGGCAAACATTTCTAATTATATGATGGGGGTACATTGGCAAACATTTCTAATTATGTGATGGGGGTACATTGGAAAACATTTCTAATTATGTGATGGGGGTACATTGGCAAACATTACTGATCATGTGATGGGGGTCATCGGCAAACATTTCTAATTATATGATGGGGGTACATTGGCAAACATTACTGATTATGTGATGGGGGTACACTGGCAACATTTCTAATTATGTGATGGGGTAAATTGTCAAACATTTCGAATTATGTGATGGGGGTACATTGGCAAACATTTCTAATTATGTGATGGGGGTACATTGGCAACATTTCTAATTATGTTATGGGGGTACATTGGCAAACATTACTAATTATGTGATGGGGTTACATTGGCAAACATTTCTAATTATGTGATGGGGGTACATTGGCAAACATTTCTAATTATGTGATGGGGGTACATTGGCAAACATTACTAATTATGTGATGGGAGTACATTGACAAACATTACTAATTATGTGATGGGGGTACATTGGCAACATTTCTAATTATGTGATGGGGGTACATTGGCAAACATTACTGATTATGTGATGGGGGTACATTGGCAAACATTTCTAATTATGTGATGGGGGTACATTGGCAATATTTCTAATTATGTGATGGGGGTACATTGGCAAACATTTCTAATTATGTGATGGGGGTACATTGGCAAACATTACTGATCATGTGATGGGGGTACATCTGCAAACATTTCTAATTATATGATGGGAGTACATTGACAAACATTTCTAATTATGTGATGGGAGTACATTGACAAACATTACTAATTATGTGATGGGAGTACATTGACAAAACATTACTAATTATGTGATTGGGTACATTGGCAAACATTACTGATCATGTGATGGGGGTACATTGGCAAACATTTCTAATTATATGATGGGAGTACATTGACAAACATTACTAATTATGTGATGGGAGTACATTGACAAACATTACTAATTATGTGATGGGAGTACATTGACAAACATTACTAATTATGTGATGGGAGTACTTTGACAAACATTACTGATCATGTGATGGGGGTACATCGGCAAACATTTCTAATTATATGATGGGAGTACATTGACAAACATTTCTAATTATGTGATGGGAGTACATTGACAAACATTACTAATTATGTGATGGGAGTACATTGACAAACATTACTAATTATGTGATGGGGTACATTGGCAAACATTACTGATCATGTGATGGGGGTACATCGGCAAACATTTCTAATTATATGATGGGAGTACATTGACAAACATTACTAATTATGTGATGGGAGTACATTGATAAACATTACTAATTATGTGATGGGAGTACATTGACAAACATTACTAATTATGTGATGGGAGTACATTGACAAACATTACTAATTATGTGATGGGAGTACATTGACAAACATTACTAATTATGTGATGGGAGTACATTGACAAACATTACTAATTATGTGATGGGAGTACATTGACAAACATTACTAATTATGTGATGGGAGTACATTGACAAACATTACTAATTATGTGATGGGAGTACATTGACAAACATTACTAATTATGTGATGGGAGTACATTGACAAACATTACTAATTATGTGATGGGAGTACATTGACAAACATTACTAATTATGTGATGGGAGTACATTGACAAACATTACTAATTATGTGATGGGAGTACATTGACAAACATTACTAATTATGTGATGGGAGTACAATGAGAAACATTACTAATTATGTGATGGGGTACATTGGCAAACTGCTATTTATATGATGATGATACTTTAACTAAAATGACTTACTATCTATAATTTTTTCTATAGAACGATTGGTGATGACTTGAAGTCTACATTAGCTAACTTTGCCAGGAACTTATCAACAATACATCATGAGATATCAGCACCAAACATGCAGGGAGAGACTAATTTCAAGGTAAGGCTTCTATAAACACTGTATAACTATACTTCATTTAGCTGAGACCATATAACATATCTTTTATATGCCAATTAAGGGCACCTGTATATAGCCAGTATAATTTACAAAGGTAGACATTGTCCTGTATACATGTATAGGCAGTACAACAGGGTTTCCGTTTGGCATCGGTCATCGGTCATGGGCCGATAATTTGCGTATATGACAGGAAATAATTTGACATTGCTGTCAAAATGACCGTTTGTTTCAAAATAAGTGGCCAAAAAGACTGACACATGCTACGTATGCATCGGACATGTAATCGAGTATTCTCCAATTTGTCCATAATTTATTTTGATTAAAACTAAAGTGAAACGCCAGATCAAAATTATTTTATTTTATCATTTATCGTTCCTCCATGCTTTGATGAAGTTCAAGGACATTGACAAAATTAAAGTCGCAATCTCAGAAATCCTTTAATGAACGAAAATATCAATATTTGAAATATAAGAACAAAAATCACTCCGGACCAGATTCGTGTTTTGAAATCGATCAAGAAATGGACGCCATCTTATTAATTATCAGCATTGTTTACGGGGTTTGCCAAATCGTCATTAAATCAGTACAACAATGCACTTATTTCTTAATTTCTGTGAATTTGCTTTTAGTTGGTGTTAATTACGGACAAAGAACCATGCAAGTTTGCAGTTAATAAGCGACAAAATACAAATTATTCGTTTTTACCTGTCACTGGCAAGGTCAGTTGCATACGGAGAAAGCGAGGTCAAATTATTTGCTTGCAAGGAAATAATAAATCGATGGTAATTTTCGTTCTCAAAAGGTGAAAAGTGGTACGATAAGCTGTTTAATGTGAAATATTTACCTTTATTTCATCATTTTAAAGCTATTTACCAATTTCCAAAACATTTTTTTTTTTTTTTGGTCAAAATCGTAGCTAATGCCTCTTTAAGTTTAACTTTTCTTGGAAAGAGATGGTGACCTCTGAAAACCTGTCTGGTTGTCAATTCCAAATATCATAATAAGTATGCAAGTTTGAAACAAATGAATATTGAATTAAGCTCCAGCTGCATCTTAATGGATCAAACCACACCTTAATATATCATTAAATGACCTATAAGTTTTATACAAATTAGGACACAATTGACCTATTGAATAAGTGCCTTTCAGGACAAAAGGCCTGAGGAATTTATATGAGTTAGGTCATTTGACCTTAGTATAATAAAATCCAGCTGAAACCCTGTACACTATTGACTTTGCATTCAGTTTGTGAGCGATAGGACAAGTTTCCACATCGATAAACTCATATACAAAAATCTTATTTAATTCTTATAATTCAATGTAAGAGTACATGTAACAATAATATTCTTTTTAAAACATCATTATTGGGGTGTTCAGGAGTCAGTCATTTTGTTCCATTTCTAATTTTTTCCAGGCATTCACTTCAGATAAAATAAATAATTGTGTTTTAATTGGAGTCAGAAAGTAAAAAACTTACATTTCAGTGATTTAATTCCAATTTGTAGCATGTAAAGTTATTTAAAAGGTGTCAGTTACCTATGTTTCTATTAGATTGTGTAGGTTGTTTACTTCAGTAATTTTAGAATATTGGCTGTGATGTCAACATTCCACATTTTTGCTGACTTGACAAACTGCATTTCCACCACTATTACATATTGTCAGAAACATGGATTTGTTATTAAGACATTAATGTACGGACATTAAATAGATCTTCTGCTGTTCTGTAAAGAGAGTTTACCATGTATGACTTTCTTTTAGAAGTTCAATTATTGGATTGATGATCCAAGAGCAGTTGAACACTCTAAAGCTATAGTGGTAAGAATGTTGATAGGTATAACAATGGGTGTGTTTTATATCAATGTAAGGAAAATCACCATTTTGTCTTTTAGCATGTTTAATATAGGTAATGGTTGCACTGGCAGTAAGGACAGAATATCAAATTCATTCTATTCATATATATTTGATTTGGTTTTGTTCACAAAAACCGTTGGAGCATGAAACATGGAGTTTATAAATGGCATATGGTTTCACGGAATTGCTACGTTTTACACTTATTTTTTTGTTTCCTTTTCAAATAATTCTGGTAAAACAGAGTAATTCTTTAATGCTCTCTGGAATTCTACAAAATTATTTTTATATAAACAGTAGTTGCTTAGCTTGAAAAAGTATCTTAGTAAGATTTTCTCTGTTGGCCATACAAGAATAATTCATGTCATGATGATCATATATAACAAACTTAAATCATATGTCAGAAATCACTTAAGTTGTAGAGATATAGATATCTTCAAAGTAAATAAACATGGACTTCCTCATTTAAGTTATAATATTAATTTTGAATACTTTGTTTCAGAGTGCTTTTAAAGACATTGAAGGAAGCTTATAAAGATGTTGATGCAAGCTCTTATATAATTTTTAATACTTTTTATGTTTTCAGAGTGCTATTAAAGATGTGGAAGCAATCTTGAATATAACAATAGAAAATGCAGAAGAATATGAAGAAAGTCAAGCCCAGCCATCTTGAACATTGTAATATCTATGTACCTGTTGTGACTTGCAATATTTATAACCCTATCCTACATATTGACTGCTGCATATGTTGTCATGTGCCTTTTGTTGCCATAACTATATTTAATTACATGTTGCAAATAAAGGCATTTTTTTTCGAAAATATGTTGTAAATGTACATTTTTGTGGCAGTATTTGGTAATTTTAGGCATGTGGAAGGTATATTTTTTTTATTTGTGTTATGTCCCTCTATCATTTAAGTTTTCACTGTCTGTGATAATATTTTAACTGTGATATGAAAGGTTGATAATATTTATTTATTTGTTGATGTACATGTATTTTTTGTATAAATCGAGTTTATCCAGATGTAAATACCTTGTATCCTTCCTGTGGATTTTATAGAGTCTGTCCAGATGTAAATTAATATTTGTTCCTAACTCTTTATTATATACATAGACTCCGTCCAGTCCAGATATGAATACCTTGTTTATTATATAAAAAAAAATTTAAAGTTCATCCTGGTGTGAATTCCTTGTTTCCTTCTTATTGTTAACAGTTAATTCTATAAATAGAATCCATCCAGATATATAAAAACGTCATTAGTTCTGTTACTTCTTTCGTTACATTAGTTCGTTATATACATCATGTCAATTGTTGAAAATAACATTGTAAATGTTTATCTGGTATTTGTTGTATAGAAGTAAAACATTATCATTCATGTACCTATTAAAAGGTAAAGTTAATATATCAGTCTTGGTTCTTTTTTATACATGTATATATCGTGCACCTTTCTAGTCATTAGACATTTCTGCACATCGTGTTCTTATATACTGATATATTAATCACAATATATGTTCTTTGTAAACACTATTCCATTTAATTATGTCTCTATCAGTCAGAGATAACACAGTCAGCCATCTTTCTTTAAAAATCATGCTCTTCTTAATGTTTGAATAATACAAAGTGATGAAATATTATGAATATATTTATTTCTATTTATAGATCAATAATCCTTGTAGTCACTGTAGATTTTATATTGATAAATAAGTTACTTTTATGGCAAGTTTTTGTATGCCAAGGGTTACCAGGGAAACATCTTATTATGTATAATATATCAACATTTTCTTTGATTTTTGTTTGAAAATCTACACCATCTATTATTAAATGTGATTCAATTTATTTAAGAAATAATTCTCGGATGCCGGGCTCTATGCTTATTTTAACACGGGTAGGCATTATATTTGTCATTATTTTACACCGAGCGAAAGCAAGGGGCTCTATGCTTATTTTAACATGGGTAGAGCTCGGTGTAAAATAATGACAAATATAATGCCTACCCATGTTAAAATAAGCATAGAGCCCGGCATCCGAGAATTATTTCGATTCTAACAGGGCATTTACGGTAATTTTATGCATTCAAGTGTACCTAGACAGGTTATTTTGGGGCGTTGTTCCAATTACCTCCCGCTATTATTTACGAGAATAAATAACGCTACAGAAACATTATAAAAATTGATAACGATGAAAAATTAGTTTCATCTGATTTAAGAAATAATTATCTCATGTCTTGCTTTATGCTCATTTTATTACAAACATAAAAATTCTAGAATTGTTTCTTGACATATAACTTTTCCCGAAAAAAATACTTAAGACAACCAACCATCTATCGACTTTGACTTTTGTAATTTGTCGTCATCCGGTGACGTAGTTTACAAGGAACGCTGGTGACATTGACACAAGCTGGTTACTGATTTATTTTACGATTTTGTGAGCATTTTACTTGTTTAAGTAGCTAAATGCAAAATGCCATCAAATAGGAAAATATCAGTAACTTAATTACATCACCGTCTAGTTAACAATGTTGGAAAATACTGTAAACATGAAGGTTAGTGGATTTTGTTATGATACGCATTTCCATTATTATTGACTTCCATTCAAAACAAGATGTTGCATACTACGTCGTGCTAAGAATACCCCCACTCATTCATTTGTAAGTCGCACGGTAAACAGGAAGTAGATGTGCGGTAAACCTGGAAAGGGGAGACACGGTACAAGTCACCATGCCAAAGCCATATATCAAATATAAAATCATTTCTTCCAGTAGAAGCTGAGATAACTGTTACGAAAGTTTTCATTACAGCAAACATGAAAAATTCTAAGTCGCACTGTAAACAGGAAGTAGATGTGCGGTAAACCTGGAAAGGAAAGACATGGTACAAGTCACCATGCCAAAGCCATATATCAAATATAAAATCATTTCTTCCAGTAGAAGCTGAGATAACTGTTACGAAAGTTTTCATTACGGCAAACATGAAAAAATATAAGTCGCACTGGAAACAGGAAGTAGATGTGCGGTAAACCTGGAAAGGGGAGACATGGTACAAGTCACCATGCCAAAGCCATATATCAAATATAAAATCATTTCTTCCAGTAGAAGCTGAGATATCTGTTACATAAGTGTGAATGGACGAACGGACAAGGTGATTGCAATATATATATAATATAAGTTAGATTTGTCCTACTAGAATCGAAATAATTCATGGAAGACATAGTTTGTTTAACATAGGTAACATTATTTTTGTTTAATTTAGTCATTACTCTTCTGTAATTCATCGTAGAATGCGAAATTGTCATTCGGGGAGGTAATCGGAACAACCAAATCCTTCGGTATTCATAAGGCTGCATTGATTTACAAAATTACTGTAAATCATAAATGCCCTATAAGAATCGAAATAATCCTCCCATGTCATGTTTTATGCTCATTTTTATATCTATTTTTTTTATTCTTTTAATTTAACATACATAAAGTACAAATATGCAAAATACGCTGTCGATTAGATGCCTTCTGCGCATGTGCTTAGGGTGTTCTGTGCTATTTAGAGCCCTCTATTGTTTTCAAAGCGAAAGTAGCACGCCATGTTAGAATAAAAATTTAAATATAACTCCAACACAAATAAAAAATCCCTTTGAGATTACTTGTGATGAAAAAAAATAGATCCCAAGAAACATATTTCATATATTATTGTCCAAGATATAAGAGTTATTCTACAATGATTATTTTCTGGTATTGATATTGTATATCTTGGATCCACTCATTAGTGTTTTTCTCCTTTTGACTTGAGTTTTATTTATCTGAAGTGCATTTATATATAATATGACCTCTGAAGGTGCTGTAATGTGTTTTACCCTATTATATTTTTATATTTACATGCTTACCCGGTATGTGTGTGTGTGTGTGTGTGTAGGAAGGAATTTATTTGTTGAAATAATAGTTAAAAAATATAATTTGTGCATATTTTAAAATATTAATATATTTTTTATTTGCATATATCTATTCCCTAATTTTTAAAATCAATCCAAATGGATGTTTTTGTTAATTATCATGTATACATGGTTGTTAAATGTCTATCAAAATGGTTTGATTATTTTATTTAATTATATTATACTAATATCATACATATAATTAGCTACGATTGTTTTAATGATAATTGTATATTATAATAAGTCTATTGCCTTTCCTGTTGTCAGTAAATTGTATTAATATGACTATAGTTTTGTTTCAATGGGGCCAAATAACTTGATTGTATAGTCCGTTTGGCCAGCCTAAAACAGGACTAAAAAATTAATTAAAAATAAACAGTTCAACTTATTGATTTTTTTTCTTCACACATTTACTTGTATATCATCTACCTACTGGGACAAATAATTTCAAAATTTTGACACTATTTTCCAAAAAGTTGCCCATAAGGTCTCTATGTTAAATATTTGTACCAAATGTGGATATGTGCAGAGGGAGTTAGTATGCTTGTTGTAACCAACTTCCAGTGTAAACTATAACAACAACACCTGTGGTTTTATTTATATTTCACTGTCATGTGATTACCTAATTTGAATATGTTGCCAGAACCCAAGCATGCATGAGATGTTCATTTCACTTTCAAGTGACAATAGGTTATTCTATAAACAAACCCAAAGATTTTCACCCAAAGTCTAACTTTTTACATTTTATTGGAAATTATTTTAGAAATTTAAAAGTAAAAAGTATATATGCAAGCCTTTGAATTTTAAATCTTTTTCTTTAAATTCTAAATAAAATCACTTTTGTTTTGGTGTTTTCTAAAGCCCAGTATGTGAACTCAAAGAACATGGTTATAAAGTAAGCCTATGTGTATTGACAAGATATACCATGTAAATAGCCCATGCTTTGCATGCTTTGTGTATACTTTTAGAAAATGAAAACAAGTTTTATGTATGTTATTTAAGCATAATAAAAAAAAACAAGTAATTAATATATATTTTTTTTAAATATAATAGAAAAAATATAAAAAAAAAGGTAGAAAAAAACAACATTTTTTTTGTCTTTTCATAAATTAATATTTACAAATTAAAAATGATCTGCCCTTATTTAGAACTCTACCAATACTTATATAGAAAGGATAGTCATGCCTCTCAAAACTTCAGATGAAAAACAGGATTTAATACTAAAAGTGTTTGATTATTTTGAAGCCGAATCAAAATTGTCACTTGGTGAAAATGAAATGAACATCTCATGCATGCTTGGGTTCTGGTGACATATTCAAATTAGGTAATCACATGACAGTGAAATGTAAATAAAATCACATGTGTTGTTGTTATAGTTTACACTGGAAGTTGGTTACAACAAGCATACTAACTCCCTCTGCACATATCCACATTTGGTACAAATATTTAACATAGAGACCTAATGGGCAACTTTTTGGAAAATAGTGTCAAAATTCTGAAATTATTTGTCCCAGTAGGTAGATGATATACAAGTAAATGTGTGAAGAAAAAAAAATCAATAAGTTGAACTGTTTATTTTTAATTAACTTTTTAGTCCTGTTTTAGGCTGGTCAAACGGACTATACATGGTATGGTTCACTGATTTAGTCGAATGAAAACGTAGATATCTAATTTAAAGTGCACAACACGTTTCTGGAATAACCTTCTTCAGGTACGCTCAAAATGGAAATATTGAAATGACGTTTTCTGTATACAATGTTTGGTCGGAACAATCAGTAATATTTTGGTTATGGAAATAGGTTGGACAGATGTGGTCCCTTTCATTTTTGGTCGGAACAATCAGTAATGTTTTGGTTATGGAAATAGGTTGGACAGATGTGCTCACAGTAATACTAGTTTCAATTTTCATCTTTGCGAGCATTAAATGTATACTAAACAGTCTTGAAAGTATATCAATATGGTATCAAATGCAAGCTTATAGTATTACCTGTCAATTGAATCAAGATATATACACTTGGTGGCTATCAAATTTTGTCAGACGTGAAAAACCTAACCCAACCCCCCCCTTCCTGAAATGAAAAAAAAAAGAAATTTTTTCCCTTAAAAGTTTAGATAAAAAAAAATTTCGTACTAAATTGCGATCTTTTTTATACTAAACCAAACAAATATATTACACTTAATAAATCAAGCCCTAGTAATCCTTTATGAAGTGATTTTTGTGGTCAAAATACTTGAAAAATGGGATATTTTCAATTTTTCACATTTGCAGATTCTGCATATACACATGTATCTTAATTTTACTAATAAAATAAAGGATACCACATCATAATGCCGGTTGATTTTTGTATCTGGGTACTATAACAATGTCAAAATGGAATAATTATGTTCCTTCTACCTACTGATTAACAAAAAAATAGCAAAATATTAGCACTACCCCTCTAAAAAACACGTAAAATTTGATGAAACTCGGTTTATTTCCTTAGAAACATGGTCCGGCAGGGTGAAATTTTTATTTGCCCTGTAAGATCTTTCAATTCTTTATTTAAACAAATAATATGAACATCATCTAAGAGGGTTTAAATTCTACCAATGTCAGAAAACATGAAAAATGGGTAATTTCTGATTTTCAGAATTCCTACAGAATATTCCTTATTGGCCAGGTTAAGCTGCTTTATGGGAATTTTTGTCCAATCAATATAGTTTTATCTGAATGCTGAATGTATTAGCATTTATTTTAAAAACCATTAACCCTCATATATGCATATTATGATGCCCATTTTAGCCAAATTCTACCCCTTCCTCTACTTGAAAACTGGGACAAATATACATGATATACTCAATATTTCCATATTTCAGTTTCATTCTTCAACAAATGACCTGAACAATGAGTATTGCAAATGGCCAAACAGTATTGAAAATTGGCGAAACAGTTCTCACTAGTCTTCCTCTTCACCATCAATCAACGAGTATAAAACATCGTCGAATTCATCATCACTTTCATCGCTTTAAAAAAAAAAATGTACCGGTATACATTAATGCTCGCAAAGACAAAAAATCAAAAAATCCTCAAAAAACTGCGACAGGGTATAAATATTAGCCTCAAACGGCAAGTTCGTCCCAAAATTTTCAATGTTAACATGTTTTTTCTTCAAGAGGATATATAGGAGGACTTAAACAAATATGTTAACATGGAAGGTGGGGGGTTATGCTAGCCCACAGACTAATACTGATGATAAAATATTATGCGATTTTCGGCAGGGTAAGGGGTAATATTTTGCCACTAGAAGCCCTATACAGGGTGGTACTAGAACAAATTTTATTTTAAAATGTCTCCATAACATAACTTCACACAACAGATGTATAATTCGGTTGTCAATTTATATTATTTTTGCCGACAATGTATAATTACTTGTACATGTTGTTTATCATAGTCAACTGTATATAAACAGTGATGTTTGAAAGCATTTATTTTTAAGAATCAAACTATATATGTCTTTTAGAAAGAAAGGATATGTCTATTTCAGAAAATTTGTAACTAATATATAATGCAATGGATGAAAATAGTATATTTAAATCTACATTAAAATTAAAATAATAAATATTAACCTAGATTTGTTTTTATGTTTCCAAAAAGAACCTTCTATGTATATTTTAGACCACATCGTTGGTGTAGTTTGCATGCTTTCCTAGAGTGTGGTAGATTATGGGTTCTGTTGGTTCTGGTGTAATTGTTTGCATGCTTTCCTAGAGTGTGGTAGATTATGGGTTCTGCTTTCCTAGTGTGGTAGATTATGGGTTCTGTTGGTTCTGGTGTAATTGTTTGCATGCTTTCCTAGAGTGTAGTAGATTATGGGTTCTGCTTTCCTAGTGTGGTAGATTATGGGTTCTGTTGGTTCTGGTGTAATTGTTTGCATGCTTTCCTAGAGTGTGGTAGATTATGGGTTCTGCTTTCCTAGTGTGGTAGATTATGGGTTCTGTTGGTTCTGGTGTAATTGTTTGCATGCTTTCCTAGAGTGTGGTAGATTATGGGTTCTGCTTTCCTAGTGTGGTAGATTATGGGTTCTGTTGGTTCTGGTGTAATTGTTTGCATGCTTTCCTAGAGTGTGGTAGATTATGGGTTCTGCTTTCCTAGTGTGGTAGATTATGGGTTCTGTTGGTTCTGGTGTAATTGTTTGCATGCTTTCCTAGAGTGTGGTAGATTATGGGTTCTGCTTTCCTAGTGTGGTAGATTATGGGTTCTGTTGGTTCAAACCAAATACTATAAAGTAGGTATTTGCTGCTTCTCTTCACACAGTATTAAGGTGTAAGAGCAAAGACTAGTTGGTATGGAATCAGGATAATACCGGTATGTCCAATTGGAGTGTCAGGTGTACCTACAAATTGTTGTTTCAGTGAGCTAGCACTATAATAATCCAGTTAAGTGACAGCGTGTTGGTCAAGTATGAAGCTGACTTCATCTCATCAAATGTATAGTCCATTTGACTTCTATAAATCTCCAGGAAAAAATCTTTAAAATCCATTTTTCAAATCAACAAATTTTTTTTTCTAGATACACTCCATGTATTTTTTTTACACTTTAGAAAGTAGAATTTCCATAGAGACCTAATGGGCAACTTTTTTTTATTAATTGACTAAAAATTTGGAAATTAAATGTCACAGTTCATATACATCATATGTTAACTTACATAAAAAGTTGATTTGAAAATTAGATTTTTAAGAAGTTTTTTCTGGAGATTAATAGAAGTCTTGTTCTCGTCATGATATACCATAGCTGTATATCTTTGATTGATTGATGTTTAACACCAACTTTATAAATTATCATATTAACAATACCTTTAGAAATAAAACATCTTTGTGTATACAAAACGGTCTGGTTATATGTACAAATAACCCTAGCGGAATAAAGGGCTATGTAGAGTGATTACTTACGGATAATTGTTTTTAAGTTAATTAAAAACAAAACAATTTAACAGAATTTATTCAAACATATTTGGTTAAAGTTTGTATAAAAGTTTTGATTTATGTCCAGTATTGTTGATGTGGATTGACGTGTAGAAATTTACACTTGTCCTCGTAGCGACAATATCCTTTGTTAACAAAATGTCTACATGGTGTAGTCTTCTCCATTGTTTTGTTTTCATCATTCTCTGCTGGTGTAGGAATCTCCTACAATATATAATTAACTGGTTAAAAAAATGTAGCAATTAATGGGTAAAACTCCACTTTAACTGTGGCTATAGAGCCACATTCCACTGACTCATTTACCTGTGGATATTGAGCCACATTTCACTGACTCATTTATCTGTGGATATTGAGCCACATTCCACTGACTCATTTACCTGTGGATATTGAGCCACATTCAGTCTTCGAAATTAGACTTTCGAATGTACTGGCCAGAAAACTTCAAAATTAGAATATTTATATATATTGAAAAAATTTGGCAAAAGTCACTGGTCCGAATCAATTTTCACTGGCCGTGGGCCACTGCTAAAGTCGATGACTGCATTCCACTGACTCGTTTACCTGTGGATATTGAGCCACATTCCACTGACTCATTTACCTGTGGCTATAGAGCCAAATTCTACTGAGTCATTTACCTGTGGCTAGAGCCACATTCCACTCATTTACCTGTGACTATAGAGCCACATTCTACTTACTCATTTACCTGTGGCTAGAGCCACATTCCACTCATTTACCTGTGACTATAGAGCCACATTCCACGGACTCATTTACCTGTGGCTATAGAGCCACATTCCACGGACTCATTTACCTGTGGCTATAGAGCCACATTCCACGCACTCATTTACCTGTGGCTATAGAGCCACATTCCACTGACTCATTTACCTGTGGCTATAGAGCCACATTCCACTGACTCATTTACCTGTGGCTATAGAGCCACATTCCACGGACTCATTTACCTTTGGCTATAGAGCCACATTCCACGGACTCATTTACCTGTGGCTATAGAGCCACATTCCACGGACTCATATACCTGTAGCTATTGAGCCACATCCCACTTAAATTAGTCATGATAGATATCATATTTATTACTGACTTTTCTTCATACTATAGTATAGATGAAAACTTAGACTTTGATCTTAACAATGATCTACAAAATTAGACCTATAGTCCACAGAAGCTTATAATCCATGGTATCGGGTCCGTTTGCCCTAACTACACGCCCTGGGTTCGTTCGCCCCGATAATTAAAAAATATTTTAATGAACATAATGCATATTTTAATTAAGAAATAATTCATGAATATTTAACCCCGAGCGATAGCGAGGGCTTAAATCTCATGAATATAATGCCTACCCATATTTGAATAACAATAAAGTATGGCCGGCATGAATTATTTCGATTCTAATAGGGCAGATACGGTAATTTTAAAATTCGAGGCGGTCAAGGTGATGCGTAATCTCTGCATCACAGATTTGATGTCTAAACACTCTTTTGGTCTTCCCAGTGCTTAAAGATTGTATGATGTATTGATTAACAGAGTTCTGTTGTCTGTAAAAGTTGATTATTTTGTAGTAGGCTCCCTCGTGTTCCACTTTAAGTCCTATTTTTAAATGTGAATTTACTATTGTTGACATATTGACGGATGTCGTCGGGAGACAATGACTATCATAATATGCTTTTAAGGGGGAGTTAATTGGAATAGCCACAACAAAGCCATGTTTATAAGAGTTTAATTATGATAAGACTTGATTAGGATTTATTTAATTTTAACTTCATTTATTTCAACAATTTTTAGATAAACAATAATAGAAAATTGCTAACCATGAAGAATTTTTTTTAGCTCAGCATGCATGTGTGGCCTATATTTGATTGTTATTCAAATATGCCTTTATTTGTATACCGAATACGGGACGTCATATTAGAATTTAAAATAAAGAAGTAATGATATAGAAAAGTATTAATTTCAAGAAAAAATATGAGCTTTTGGAAAATGATTAAGTTCTTTTCAAACAATTATTAGGTATGTTGTTTGAAATGCTTAATTGAAATTAATGATTTTTGATTTAATCATTACATATTCATATTTATATTCATGTAAAAAAAAAGTCGATATCATATTCATATTTATATTACAATAACTAGGATATTTACCATTTTAATTGACAATGTGCATTTTTTAAAAAGCACTGACCAGGATTCTTTCATTTAAAAAATTACGACCATCATCAATAAACAACAATTTTTGCAAAAATATAAGAATTTTAATTTACGGGATCTAATTTACGCAAGGATTTGTAATAGTTCTAGAACTATTACAAATCCCTTGATTTACGTAACAAAATATAAAAAACTTGCAGTATTCACCAAATATTAATACATATCTTTGATGCCAATAACTCATTGGGTATATAAATTTTCCACCGATGATATGTATTTCCGTCATTATTTTGTTAATGTTGTGGACCAAGAGAGACTGTATATTTTTATTATTAAGCAGTAAAACAGAAAACATTTCTTTAAAGAACACGTTTTTCCAGTGAAATAGTATAACATTTTTTTTCCTGTAATTGTTGAATTGCAGTTCCGTGATAATGAGTCAATTATGCACTTTCGATGTAAGCTTGGTATGAGTAAAACAACGTTGAAACAAATTCCAAACATAAAAGAATTTCTCAATTTATTATCTATAAACCATCAAATATTATTTATACTTCATTTATTTTTAATATCCTATATGTGATTATATATATAATATCCTACATGTGATTATATATATAATATCCTACATGTGATTATATATATAATATCCTACATGTGATTATATATATAATTATCAGGGCGAACGGGCCCACTTTTAGGGCGAATGGACCCAGGGTGAACGTGTATTAGGGCGAATGTGAATTAGGGCAAACGGACCTTTAACAAACAATCTGACATACTGATACCAATAACAAGGAAGCTGATAATATTGACAACATTAACAAGAAAACTGACGTTACTGATACTAAGGCCATCACGGCAGACTTTTTGAAATTAGTCAGGACCGAGCGGGCAGAAAATCACAAAGACCGGCAATACTGCCAAGTATGCCGGTCCGGGTGTCGGACAAAACATTTTGTTTGTGTATTTTGTTTTGCACCGGAAATCGGAAATGCAACTGGTATGCCGGAACGATCACGGTCAACTCGAAATTAGATTCTGCTTCAAATGAGTTATTATGACATTTACTTCTTAAACATGCAACTGTTTCCATAGCAATTCTATTAATCATTGTATTTTTATAGCTTAAACTGGCTGTGATGCATCAACGCGACCATTTAGTGTGTTTATATTTGAAAACATGGCGGGTCGGGTTTTTATTGTTCCCATCAACGATTCCGTTTAAATTTTAGAATTTTGTAAATTCCGGCCCTGCACAATTTCAGTAGGTTCTGCTGAGAAAATTATTGGGTGCAGGACCTATGTCCTGCATATTGATTTTATTTTCTCAAAAAGTCTGTCATGGTGGGTAAACAAATTACAGAAACACATGAGTAAAAGTTTCTGTGTACCTCGGTAGAGATTTGAAATTAATATTCACTTGTTACATCAGTAACTTATATGACAAACTTAACTTGACACAATTACTAACTGTAAAGGTTTGGTTAATCGTTTAGCAATTTACTGATCAAACAGTTGCTGTCATCAAAACCTGTTACACAGATAAACGTAATGGCCTTAACTGATACCATTAACAGGGAAACTGACATTTCTGACAACAATAACGAGGATATTGACATTTCTGACAGGGGTTAGGGTGTTTAATGCCATTTTCAACAATAGTTATATCGTGGCGGTCAGTTTTATTGGTGGATGAAACCAGAGTACCTGGAGAAAACCACCGACCTGCCAAACTGTATCACATAATGTCATATTGAGTACACCTGTCCTGAGCAAAAATTTCTGACAACAAGACTGAAAGAGAAACATACATGAATAGACTGCACATGTCTTTGAAGTAGATATGTATCATTGATTTTAATATAAGTTACCACAATGTACCTGTTTGGCTTTTTTCCCTTGTAATCTCTTTTTCTTTTCCTCTATGGTGTCCTCAGCAACATTTCGTGTGGCCCTTGCCTTTGGTCCCCAATATTTCTCTGGATTAAACTGGAATCTAAGAAGTCCCTGCTTTCTTGATTCAGGGTTTGCCTCTGGATGAGTGTCAAAACAGACTTGAGTAGTACATTCTTTCTCCAGTAAAGTTTTCACCAGACTTCCTTCTTTCAGTCTGTCTGCCTTGACTGGGTGATCCTTTACCCAAGTTCTGATAATGTCCTGGTAAAAACAAAGGTCGAGAACTTGTTATCTTTATAACATTGTAAAGCAAGAGTAATATTTCCCTGATAATATTACTGAAGAAATAATCAGAGGCTTGTTATCAATTATAACTTATAATCAAATAACCTAGTTATCAATTATAACATATTTGTTTAATCAGATCAGCTGTTTCTGAGAAGAAGATTTTCCCCTAGAAGAATATCTACACAAAGCATAAAAATGTACAATCTGGGTTGAATTAATTTAGTAGTTTATGAGCCACATATTATGGTTGTATTTAAAACTACATTAATGTCCTATGTTGGTGACCAATTTCTGATAAAAAAAAAACAAATTGAAAAGAAATATGTGTACTTTGTAAATTATACAGAATATATAATAATATGAAATCTCCAAAAATGTAATAACCCAGAATATATTAAACAGCTCATAATTATGCTCTTGTGGTTAAAAGTTAAGAAGATTCTGTCTTCAAATAAAGCAACTTTCGCCAATTTAAGAATTTTACTATTCTTAGTAATGGCTGCCAGCTTGAATGGAGTTCAGCCGAAACAGTTACATTTTAGAATAGGCACAACCTAAGGACTATATATGAAATATATAATAGATCCAGTGTCTGATCAACAGAATGTGGAATTAAAGGTGGTGGGGGGTTTGTGGTCATAAAAAAAAGATATTTTTGGAAGTCAATTCATGGTTCCCTGTTATCTCAAACCAAAACCTAGATTTCCTTCATATTTACTTGATCTGCAAGCTTGTCAACAATCACAGAATTTATTTGTTTATATTTGACTGTAAATGTTAGATATTTAGATATTAAACCCAATAAACATACCCATATAAGTGAATGAGGTGCATCAGTTTTGATTGAATTCTTCGCAGCATGTGATAAAGAAACTCTATAACCAGCATTTAGTATGGCTGACCTGAAAATATAATGTATGCATATCATAAAATAAAATGGCTGACCTGAAAATAAAACACATTATGACATTATATTAATAAAAAGATTAAAAACATTGTACAAAAATTTCAAAAAATTTACTTAGGTGAACTAAGTTATTGAACAGAAACCTCAGAAATTGTGATTATTTGGCAAATCAATGTGCATATTTACATAACTGAAAAAGTGTTAGTTTTGGACACTCTAGGAAACGGTGCATCCTGACTTATCAGGGTCTCTATGACTACTAATACAAATGAACCCCTGACATAGCTGTTGTTTCAATTGAATGTCTTCCATATAGGAAGAACAAATCAAATATGGTCAGAGATATAAACTTATTCAGATTCATACTTTTGCCATATCTAAGGAAACATATTTGCAATTACCTTCCTTTCTTTCATAAATGTTTTGCATCTTTCAGTTAGTTTTTGGTATTTCATAAAACAAGGATTTGATATACATGTATATCAGTACATTATAATCCTTTTGTTTATCTTATGTTTTCAAACCCAAATTACTATAGAGAAAAATCCCCCAACAACTACAGTACCAATCCATATATTTGTAATTACAGGTGTTCAGCTTCTTAAGGTAAGGTTGTAACTACATGTACTGAAACATGGAACATATCAGGAACTGAGCTGTTGATATTAAGCCATATTTATTGGTTAGGTGATCTCTAATAAAATATCAATTTAACAATTATGGTAATCAATAAATTATAGATTAAAAATGTCAACTTTCACAGCTTAAAAATGATCAACTTTGTGTTAATGTGTACACTACTTTAAGTTTTACCTTATCTGAATAAGAGGTATTGGCTGGCAATGTACAACACTAAACAAATCATCTGCAATAAAGTAGAGTGGAATATCATGTAATTCTTCTTTATGTACAGTTAACATTCCCTCAATCCTCTCTGCTGTACTCAGTTTCTCTTCCTTCTTATTTATATTCTTGACAACTCTGTCTATAAAATCTACATCACAGATAGGATCTGCCCATATTGGACCACCAATCTGATGCTTACAGCCACAGTGTTCACATTTATCTGTAACTGGAGGTCCTGATGCTGGGCTATACTTACAATTATTTCCCTTTGTTGGTATCATCTCACCAATCCTTTGTAATGAGAATGATCCACATCCAACACAGCTGTAAACCATTGCCATTTTACTAGCAGAGCGTTTGACTTTGCCTTGGCCTGAAAACACTCTGACAAATACTCTAAAATAGAAGTCAATACTTAATGATATCAAGGGTACAATGTACCGAGAATACCTATTAGCATGTGATTCAATACATTGAAGGATAATTCTCACTCCCATTTCATGGCAGTATTTTGATCTTAAAGACATGGCTCCATACTTGGAATAACAAGTTTCTCCTGCGTTTCCACACAATACGGCTGCATCTGTACATGTAATACAAAGTAATCCTCCGTCTGATACAGCCTGAACAGTCGAGTCCAAAAATTGAGATGGGCTACCATATGGGTCAAGGTCAATCACATGAAATCTATCCTTGCTATTTTTATGTTTGTACATCACCATGGCAGCATCATCACAGCTTGAAGTCATTAATTCCTCAAGATTGTTCTTTATAATATTTTTGTCAATCACTTCCACTGCATTCTTATCAAAGTCATTAGCTACGATGGAGTTGACACCGGGAATTTCAAGTCCAAATCTTACTGACCTCAGTCCAGATGCTGATAAACCTTCAAAAATTTTAATTCCATTTTCATATTTCTTTCCAGATTCTATAATTATGTCATTTTTGTCCTGCGTTGTTGAATTTTCCACTTTTTCTGATGTTCCATCCATTTCCATAGTAATAATTTCTGTTGTTTTATCACCTTTCTTAACTTCTTCATCCTTCAACATATGTTTTTCTCTTGCAAACTCTGATATTACAGCAATAGTTAAGTCCCTATTAAATTCTTGTACTGGGTTATAGAAGACATTTTGTGGGAAGAGAACTTCTGCTTTCCCTTCTTTTACAGTGTTGTACAGCTTAGTATCTTTTCCTACTTCCATGGTTGACATTAATCTCAAACTAGTTTTAATATACTTTGGAATCTTTAAATGTCTAATGTAGGAAAGATTCTTCAACATATTTCATTGTGGCCTAAAAGAGAAGGAAAGGTCATAACTAATAATACATACAAAAGTTATATTTAAACTACTTTAAGTAGTTTTAAAAAAATACCACAATGACTTTACATTTATAATTTAAAATCATTCATTTTCTTTTTAAATAATTATTTGAAAAAGAACATTACTGTGCAGGTTTTTTTTTGTTCATTTGTGTTGGAGATCCAGCTGTCAAGAGGGGAGGCAAGGGCTGCTCTGGCTCCCAAAAAGTAGGAGCCAGAAAAATCGCCAGGTGCCATTTTCAGGTGCCAGTTTCGGAGCCAACTAAAATTTGTACAAGGAGCCAATATTTTCGAACCGAAACTATGGATGATTGCATGTACCTGGCATGTTCAGTTTTATGTATAAATGGTCCGGATTTGTTTGTACAAATGTTAATGTCTGTATTGTACTTTTGTTTTTCATTTCGATTCCATTATCAAAAACAAAAAGATTTACATAATTTATTACAATAAATAATCATTAAATAACAACATAGACAGCATCTTATAACAACAGTTAACATACAATATGATATGATACAGACATACATTCAGAACTGTCACTAAAATGCCCTTGTGCCTTTTTCGTAATTTTTTTTAAAAATTTATACTAAAACTGCCTTTCTCTTGTTAAAAATATCGATCGATGTGTATGATCAGTCAATCAACAAATTACATCACAAAATTTGACACCTGTTGTATGGTCTGAGTAGTTAATTACAGGTGATCAAATTCAAAGGCAATTAACCTAAATTATTTTTTTTTTTTAATTTTACTTTAAAGCACCTACATGTACATTTATTTCAGCTGTTACCACTAACATCTAAACATCACACTTGTATATAGTTTTAACCTAAAATGTATACGGTAATATAAAAGCAAAAAAAAACAGGAAATAACTTCTGAAATTTTATCTCTTGTATATATATTAAATTAGACCCCATGCACGTGTGGCATAGTGACATCAGTGCCCCGCATATTATCATCAGTATGCTGATGGAGTGCAGAACTATAAAGAAGAAGAAGTTTCCGATAATAGACGGATTTACTCTACTCACAGGAGTCAGAAGTTCTATCAATAATAAGGTATAGGGGCACCTCGAAGATCGCTGGGAAACTATCTAGTTGCCCAGCGATCTTCGAGGTACCCCTATACCTTATTATTGAACTATCTAGTTGCCCAGCGATCTTCGAGGTGCCCCTATACCTTATTATTGACAGAACTTCCGACTTCTGTCTCTAGTTGCCCAGCGATCTTCGAGGTGCCCCTATACCTTATTATTGATAGAACTTCAGACTCCTGTGCTCTACTTTATCAGTCAACAGTATGTTAGTATGTAGTCTTTGTACTTATTTGACATTATTAAATTCTGTAACCTCTGCCTTTCTGGGGGAAAAACATCGGATGCATTTGGAACGTTGTCAAATGAAAACATTTTTTTCTTTTTTTTTCCATCAAATTTTTAGCACTTTAATTTTTTTTTTTTTATGCAATAGATTAAATTAATTTAGACTATTTATCACATATGTTTTTGATCCTCTCTCGTTTTACTGGTATACTCCCTTCCTATGGTACCGCAGGTTCTATGATACTGCGATATTTATTTTGTCTGTTCCTATGCACTGCAGCGCCACCCGCCGATTTTTCTATTTATATATTCATAAACACAACAGGCACATTTATCGGAACGTCTGGTCATTCTGTCCAAATGTCTTGAATTTTTGTAAGTACACATATTTTTATCTTTTCCTTAGAAAAAGCAGACATTTTTATTTTACCCTGATACCATGCTTTGTAAAATGTCCAATAATTAAACCATAGTCGTTATAATTCGTCTGCTATTTTTTAGAAATGTCGTCCGTTTGTTTACGTTTCATTTCATCCCGATTTGGGATTTTTGGTGCTATTTTTAGTTACTTTCTAGACCGACAAAGTTGATGAAAAATTAAGCTATGAAAACATATTAATCAACATAACGTTACATCAAATTGACTCAACTTCGTTACATTTGTTATTTCAAAGAAACTTTACTTTATCAAATGTGAAAAATTATCAAGATTTTCTTTATGGTATAAGTTTGCCAGATATTCACCTTGATTTAGTATTTATAAACGATGTCTTGATTTGTCAAACATTGTGTCCCATAACATTAATTTTGCAATTACCGCGATATCATAGGAAACCATTTCTGGAAGGTACATCAGCATTGTCATTGGGAAAAGTGGCGACGTATTTTAAAAAAAATTCAAAGAATAAAATGAATTGTGGGGGGAAAATAGGTTTCTATATCGGGGAATAAAATATAACATTTTTGGATTAATTCCGAAAACTAGTTACGTTACACAGACGTTAAACATCAAGTACCGCCATAGAACCCCGGGCTTTAAGGTGTCAAACCACTAATTAATTTCTTTAAGGTTTTCTACTAAATTTGTGTTTTTTCGAGCCTACCTGGTCATTTTATCTTAAGTTTAACCTTTCCAAGACCATATATTTTCTGAAACGTACATGATTACTCTACGTTCTCTCAAAATATCAGGGCATGTTTAAAATCTTGCAGTGAAATGCCATGCTACAGAAAACACCTACTCTAAAAATAGCTCGGTCATCCCCAAGAAATTCAGTATTTATAGGTCATGCATCAAATCCTCCATAGAGGTATTAAAATACAACTAAATCCATCAAATTTGAGCTCAAAATAATCCCTATTTATTTAACTTCAATTATCAATTTTAATTAGTCCATTCAATTCAGTAGTTTTCACAATACTACAAAGTGAAAGGAACTTTTTTCTTGAAAAGGGACTACTATTTTTTCATTATCTTCGTATCCATTGTAAATATGTTTTATAATTACGTTGACTGTATATATTAGTGTAAAGCGCTTAGAGTAGTTTTATGATTACATAATGCGCTATACAAATATGTTATAATAATAATAAACCATAACATGGCTACCCTGTAAAAAAAAATGAAATTCGTCTTAAAAAAATTCTGATTCCTGTGGTTTACCACAATTTACAAATCACACGGATACAAATTGCAAACAAGGACTTCACAAGGTAATTAAATATCTCGAAATGTCCGATAATGGCTAGATCTACTCTAGTCTTTGTACATAATTGAGATTATTAAATTATTGATACCTTTAAACAAATTAAAGTTGAAAAAACACACCGGATACATGTGGATTGTTGTAAAATGAAAACAATTGCGGACATAAACATGAAAAACCATGACATGACTGTCCTGTAACATATGATGAAATTCGTCTTAACCTATGGCTCTGTTATCAAATGTCAATCACTTTTATTTCATTGACAGGATATATACTTTGGTTTTCAAGTGATATGACTGGGAAATGTACATGGTCCATAAAATATTGTCTACAAATATAGGACTACCAAATGGACTCAAATCCGGAATTGGTATTGATTTTCAGTGGAAAAAGAAAATCAGGAAAAGATTATGTATCATCATTAATAATAAATAGGTAACAGCTGAAATAATAGACATATAAACTATTATTAATGTTAGAACCTCAGATTACATAGATAACTGACATCAATGGTCAACAATTCCACCAATATCAACAATATTTACAGATTAATACATGGGCATTTCCATATTGGCCTGGTTATCATCCCGAGACCCCCATATTGGCCCGAGATGCAGTCGAGGGATGATAACCAGGCCAATATGGAAATACCCATGTATTAAACTATTTATTACATACTTCCGACATCTAGAAAAGAGACACCCATATTGGCCTGAGACAAAGTCGAGGCCCATATGGCCATTATGGGCCTCGATAGGCCTCGATATGGAAATGATCTTGTAGTAATCCAATAATCGGTTATTTTCCCGGGGTGTGAAAATATGGACAGTTTACTTCCGGTCATATTGGTCATACAAAAATACCTTTATTTGAACTAAGTATGTAATAAATAAAACTAACAACTATCTCTCAGTCTCACCTCAAATCATTCAGTCACAGAAATAATGGGACTGCAACCCTACCTCTCTAGATAATACAGATATAAACAAACCATTAAAAACCTGGACAGATTTGCTTCCTACACTCAAAAAGGCATACCACTCACTTGTTCATTTTAATTTGAAATGTTGTTTTTTTTTAAATCGGAAATCAAAATATAAATTATTTTTTTCATAATACAAATTTTAACAGAAATCATTTATTTTCTGAATTGGCAAAAAGTAATAGTTTTTATGCATGGTCATCATGTTAAGTTATAATCTTCACTAGATACAAACATAAAAATAATTCAACATTGTATTTACTATATTTTTTAATAGTTCTAATTGCATCCTTCTATAGCATAACATATCATGTTCATGTTTACTATGAACATGATCGACATTTTAATTAGAATTTGTTTTAAATTTGTATCGATTGCAGAACCTAAGCATTTAATTCAGCAATCTATGAACATATGCATTGATAAAAAAAATCTTAATAAAAATATTGAAAATGAACATGAAATGCTAGGGTTTTTGTACTAGTAAGGTGATTTTCCAAAGATAAAAAATTATATTGAACTTATTTGCCAAAAAAAGAATATGCAAAAATGGGTGAAAATGAAAACATTTGGAAAGACACAATTCACATTTAGGAAATAATCAAAAGTACCAGCTTTAGAAAATTTCTATGGAAAATTTTGTTGTAAAAATATTACTTAAATTTGTTTAAGCAGTATACTATAGTGTATGAAATAGTAGTGGTGATAGCTTCAAATAACAATGTAATTTTTCGAGTTTGTCAGTGACTTGCGACAGGTCGGTGGTTTTCTCCTGGTCCTCCGGTTTCCTCCACCAATGAAACTGATCGCCACAATATAACTGAAAAAAACCCTGCCATTTCAATCTCCAGCTATTTACAAATCAACTATCTGGGGTTTTTTTATTATTAAAGGAACAAAACATTTATTTTTTGTATTCATGATCTGAGGACATACCCAGTATTGACAGTAGAATGCATATTTGCCATAAAGTTATCTGGATACTGAGTAATCAGGATACATGCTGTTTATAGGATGTAGAATATTGAAATAAAATTTTAAATCTAATTTCTTTTTGTACAGCATAGGAGAGGTCTCGTGTAGCAGCATTCAACTGTCAGGTCCATTGAAAAAACAATATGCAGAGGTGAGATATTTATAGAATAATGTCAGTTGTGAAGGTAGAGACAAACATTATCACGTAAGTACCACAGTGAATCTGATAGGACAAGATGTGATACTAGTGATAATATATGTTGAGACATTTAAATCTAACAATACTGTTTTTATGAGGAACATCATAATGTGTTTGACATCAGTCATCACACTGACCAATAATTTACAGTGTCACAGTCAGTTTGTTGATACTGATAATATCACTTGGTGAACTCAAAGGTCATCACACTGACCAATAATTTTCAGTGTCACAGTCAGTTTGTTGTTACTGATAATATCACTTGGTGAACTCAAAGGTCATCACACTGACCAATAATTTTCAGTGTCACAGTCAGTTTGTTGATACTGATAATATCACTTGGTGAACTCAAAGGTCATCACACTGACCAATAATTTTCAGTGTCACAGTCAGTTTGTTGATACTGATAATATCACTTGGTGAACTCAAAGGTCATCACACTGACCAATAATTTTCAGTGTCACAGTCAGTTTGTTGATACTGATAATATCACTTGGTGAACTCAAAGGTCATCACACTGACCAATAATTTTCAGTGTCACAGTCAGTTTGTTGATACTGATAATATCACTTGGTGAACTCAAAGGTCATCACACTGACCAATAATTTTCAGTGTCACAGTCAGTTTGTTGATACTGATAATATCACTTGGTGAACTCAAAGGTCATCACACTGACCAATAATTTTCAGTGTCACAGTCAGTTTGTTGATACTGATAATATCACTTGGTGAACTCAAAGGTCATCACACTGACCAATAATTTTCAGTGTCACAGTCAGTTTGTTGATACTGATAATATCACTTGGTGAACTCAAAGAAAAAATGTCCATGAATGCAAAAAAATACATATATTCAGTAAAAGCTTGAAAATATGTTGGCAAGTTTGTCCTTTCAACTGCAAAATGTGTTGGAAAATTGTATGAGTAATTCAGTATAAATTAGAGACAATATTAGTAATAAAATGAAAACCAATAAATACCACATCGTCAGAACAGTTCTAAAATCTAACAGGAAAATGTTGGAAAAGATGCAAAATCAACTCCCCTAACACACATGTACATGACCACTCACTGTCCTAGTAATTCAATGGTTTTCTCAGTGTACTCTGGTTTCCTCCACCAATAAAACTGACCGCCACGATATAACTGAAATAGTGTTGAAAGTGGCATTAAACACCCCTTGTATACAATCCTAGTAATTCAGTACGAGTCAGATACTGTACCTGTACTTCAGTACAAGTTACATGTAGATTATGTACCAGTAATTCAGTATTAACATAAGTTAGAAACTCTACCACTAGTAAATCAGTAGAAGTTAGTATTCCATACTAGTAATTCAAATTACTTTACTACATTTTTTACTTGTTAAGAGCATAATTTTGGGGGGGGGGGGTGTCATCCAATTGTCAACCTGTTCATAACATTAATAACTAGGAAAAGCTTTTTGTCTAACATCTAAGGTCAATTTTAAAGTAGTATTCTCTCAAGTTGATATAACTGACTTTTTAAAGCCATTTTTTTATCATCATGATATAATACATGTACTCCTAATCTACTTTTAATTTCTCAGGAAAATAGTTTAGATTTTGTGAAATTGTCAGATTCATCCGAATACAAAGAGAAGTTTAGGAAAGATATGATCAAGTTTGGAGAGGATAAACGTCGACAAGACTCAGGATATTTTTGTCGCTTAGCAACTTCTACTGAAAACTTGAATAAAGTGTGGATAGTTACAGATGCTAGAAGAAAAACAGACATAGATTATTTTAAAGACAATTATAAGGATAGAACTTACACAGTGAGAGTTTGTGCAGAAGAAGCTGTCCGAGAAAGTCGAGGATTTATACATACACCAGGTATTAGTTTTGTAGAGTCAGACATAATTGTGACTAGGTTAGGTTTATGTTGTTTAACGCCACTTTCAATAATATTTCAATTATATCGTGGCGTTCAGTTTTATTCATGGAAAAAACTAGAGTACTCGGAGAAAACCACAGACCTGTCGCAAGTCACTGACAAACTTTATCACATAATTATGTATAGAATACACCTCGCCATGAGCCGGATTCAAATTCCCAACTTTAGTGGTGATAGACAGTGATTGTACAGGTAGTTGTAAATCCAACTACCAAACAATCATGACCATGAAGGCCCCCGTCCATAAGGAGAAATGACATCAGTTTACCCCCTATATATACAAGATGATTATATATAAGTTTACCGTACAAGATATATTTTGTGATATTATAGGTGTGGATGATGCGGAATCTGAATGTGGATTAGATGAAGGAATCACGTGGGATTATGTTGTCAAAAACAATGGTACTCAGGAACAATTAAAATCAGCCATAAAACCTCTGATAGACATTATTAAAGACAAGATTTCGGATGTTATATAATAAAATATTGTCTTATTTAAGATGAAGCAGTTTGTCTCTTGATTGATGCTAATTTATCTCATTGGGCAGAAAGTGCAATGTTAACTATTATCATCACTTTGTGTCTGTAGTCGTTGTGTACACCTGTTAGTTGTTCACATTTCATTCTTTTTCTTAGAAATTATTGGAGCAAATGAAATCAAATTCTGTATATGTTCCTCAACATTCTTAGTGATTTTCCTTTCATTTAGACATTCAGCAAAAATTATTGTATAATTATGCTTTCTGGTTGGCTCAAATTGTAAATATCTTCTTCTCTTGAACTCTTGATTAATACAAACTATACATTCATAATCATTAGATGGTCCCTTAAAAACTTTTCATTTGTCATGTCAGTCAGAAATCCAAGATGGCCAACAGGGAAAAGTGGAAAACATAGGACCCTATTTTGTCCATGTTGAAATTGGGATCAGCACCAGCATCATAAATTCTGACGAGATCCACCAAAGGAAAATACCTGCATTTGTTTTCATTTAGCCCTGTAGTTTCAGAGAGGTTAATGGATGGTGACTGATAACAACAGACACAAAGTGATGACAATAACCCACAAAGCAATTTTCCTGCAATCAGGTGTACTCAAATTTGTGTGCCCCACATACAATAGTTTTTTGGTGTGTCCGATTGTTCATCCTGATTTGTCTGTTTGTCCATTCATTCATTTGTTCGTCCTACTTCACTTTGTGAATGCAACTTTTCTGAGGTCGTTGGTCCAATAGCTTTCATATATTGGTATCATATATTATCCCACAATTTTTGTAGTCATCATGGAGCATAAACGTTTTCATTCATTTTCAATATACTACAAAATGTATGTTCAAACATTGAAATTATTCTGTAATAACTTAAGAATTGTCGAAAAGGCGTGCCACACATCTGACTTTTTCCTCACAAGTTATCTTCCAGAAACTACAAATTTAGCACATTCACAGTACAAACAGGGGCATAACTCTGGTTAGAATTGTCGGGGGACAATAAATTATATAACACCGTGCAAATATTGTATATTTAATTTCATTATTTCTTCTTTTTGGAGAGTAATTATTATATTGTTTAAGCACTTTAATTAGTTTATTTGAAGTATGAAATAAAAAATAAGAATGATCAAGAAAGTTTTGTAATTTGACTTATCTCCCCTTGTGTCTATTTCCACATTCATAATTATTTTTTAAAATCAATATTACCAGAACCTATTTATCTTAAGTTAATGACACAAAATTTCATTTAATTTGTACTGAAGTTTTAAACAAATATTTCTGATTAATATTACGTATCAAGTAAGTTATTTGTACCAATATGTAGGAACACATTAAACAAATTATCTCCCTTATCTCCCCTTTAATGCAAGATAAACTGCATTTAAACTCTAAATTGTTTACACACAAGATTTGTTATGCTCGTACTAATGTTCTACAACCATATTAGGCTACATGGGCAGAATCCAGTATTTATTTTTGCCTGCTGTTTCTATATATTTTAGGGACCACCATAGTCGTGATCGTATGGTAGTTGGGTTTATAACTACCTATGCAATCAGTGCCTATCACCACTAACGTTGTGAGTTGGAATCCCGCTCAGCCGAGGTGTACTCAATACAACATTATGTGATAAAGTTTGTCAGTGACTTGCGACAGGTTGGTGGTTTTCTCCACCAATAAAACTGACTGCCAAACAAAGTAATGTTTCATGTTTTTGATGAAATACGACTCATCTAATGGAAACATATCTTCACTATATTAAAATGTAACAAGATAAGTGTTACAAAAACGTATGGTAATGGAAAATAAAGCATTAAAGTTATCTTAATGGGGGTTGACAAGGGGAGGTAATCTTAATGAAACTAGGAAGGGGTTATCTAAGAAGTTTGACAGGGAAGGTTGTCTTAATGGCACTCATGGTAGGGGGTTGTCAATGGAGATTGACAGATAGAGGTTGTATTAATAGGGATTGGCAGAGGGTGGTCTTAATAAGTTTTAGCAGAGGGAGGTTGTCTTAATAGGAATTGACAGAGGGACGTTATATTTCATGTGCTTGGACAAGGGAGGTCGCCCTCATTGGACTTGGATTAAAAATCTTGGATTGAAAGTTGCAAAAGTATGAAATCAAATAATAAAACATTATAAGCTAATTAATACTTTAATATATGAAAAACATCAACAAACCACACCTCTACTCTATAACAAGGTATTACAAAATTATATAAAATAAAACAAATAAATAGACGGATTTCATCGCATGATAATTTGGTGGTTTGATTTTGAACATTTGGCACAATCTGTGAATATGGGGAAAAAATAATGATAAATAATATAAGTAAAACCTATAATTATTTTAATTTCTTCTTATATGTTTTTAAGCCATAGAAAACAGGCTGCAGACTTCTATAAATATATATATATGAATAGTGTATAGTCTACTATCATACATGTGTAGATTTTAGAGGTTCAAAAAATGAAATTTGAATGTGAAAGTTCTATAACAGACAATAAACTTGTTGAAACTTTCTTTTCTTTTTATGTCTACTTCAACCCTATCACTGTTAGCCCACTCTTACTCCACACTCTGACAGATGATACTGCAGCTGATGTTTATATAAAACTGTAGAATATAAAACTCCATGTACAGGAAACGTATTCTCAAGGTCATTTCAAGTATTTATGTCTAAAGAGAGCTCAACATAACATTCACAAACAATCAATATTGTACAATATATTCCTTACATTTGTCAGAATGATTTCTGATATTATAGTTCATAGCACAGGCACTTGTTTCATTCAAAAAATATATGCCCCCTCCTCTTCCTTACTCCAAGGTAAACATCTACCCTTTTCCCCTTCCCCTCAATATTTTTCGCTTATTTGTTATCCTTTCGCTGACCCAATTATATCGTTACACTCCCGAGATATTTCTCTTTTCGACTGCCACATTTAAATATACCTACCGGGCCCCCCTCAGACGAATTGGACAAGAATAGTCAGCGAACGTGGCTTATTGAAAATTTAAGTCATTGAAACGGATACAGCCAGAGGCAGATTTAGAGGGGGGCGTGCATCCCCTAAAATTCGCAAAGCATATGTTATACAACGTTAATTAAGCAGTTCAACAAACAACTTTTTCATGAATGGTTATCTCGTGACCTGTAGTAAAATATTCCTACACATTGTAAATACACGTTGGGTGTGTTCGCTGATTCATATATGGATTCGCCGTCAGTAGTTCAAAGATTATTCCATTCTGATTGAAACGTATGATTCGTTCTTGTTTATAGACAAACAAAGGCGAATATGTTAACATTAATGCTGCATGAAGCGATTCTGATCATCTAATTTAGTTACGTTAGCTAATCAGAAATCAACAACAAGTTCATGTATTGACAATTTCCGCTTTTGTTTGTCTATAAACAAGAACGGTCGAATCATACGTTTTCAACGAATGAATCAAACGACGAAAAGAAAAGCTCCATCCGGACGGGCAGTATTAACTAGAACCACCCGAAAGGACAAGCACTTAAAGTACAGACCAATTAGTGAAATGAGGAATGCGTTAAAACTAAACCAATAGTTCTTTGAAGGGTTAAAATATCGTGATCGGTCAGTCATGAGTTGAACAATTCGCATCACGGTTGTTCAAAAAAAGTTTTACTTTAGGTTCTTATAATCTGACAAAAACATACTGTTAACAATTATCCAACAAAATTAAGACTCAAAAGTCAAGTTTTTTTTGTTTGATAAAAATGGTGTGGTTGGTTCAAAATTGTCGTTCAAATAAATGTCTGTAATTCCTCAAATCCCCAGAGCTTCCGGGCTGGGCCCACTACAAGGGCTCTGCCCTTGACCAAATGGGGACCTTAAGCGGTCCCCGGACCCCTTGCCTTCTCACACCACCCCTAATCACAAATCCTGGATCCACACCTGACAGCCACTCCCAGTCCGGTATAAATTGATTTAGAAAATAAAAAAAAAGGTGCTTTAAAAATCAAATGTCAGTAATTTGGAGTTGAACATATTTTTATAATCTGCATTGGAACAATTATCTGTATTTTAAAGGTTCACTTTACATTTGATAGGAGATGATCATGTGGCATTGTTATACATGGCTGGTCTAGAGAATTCCGAATGCATATGAAAAATCCAGCGCAAACCGGAAGTGGCTGTATCCGTTTCAATGACTGAAATTTTCACTAAGCCACATACGCTGACTATTCTTGTCCAATTCATCTGAGGGGGGCCCGGTAGGTATATTTAAATGTGGCAGTCGAAAAGAGAAATATCTCGGGGGTGTAACGATATAATTGGGTCAGCGAAAAGATCACAAATAAGCGAAAAATATTGAGGCAAAGTGGGGAAGGGGAAAAGGGTAGATGTTTACCTTGAAGTAAGGAAGAGGAGGTGGCATATATTTTTTCAATGAAACAAGTGTCTGTGGTTCATAGACTCATTTCTTTTCTTTTCTTACAATAATTTATTAGTAATTCCCTATTTCCATATAGATATCACACTCAGGGTGATTAAAGTCGAGAATTCGGTTGGGCTATGACTCTTAAAATCACGACTTTGGTTGGACTAAGACTATTATTAAAGTTCAAATGTTGACCCACAGCCACTTCACAAGTTTATCAACCCCCACCCCCTTTCACACACACAGCAAACACCCCCCTTTTACACTTGAAAAATACTGGATACAATCAAATGCATAAAATTTGGATAATGGAATGTGCCGTTTTTGGAATGGATGGGAGAAATGGAAAAAAAGTATAATATTAACAGAATTTGTAATAAAAATATATCCTCTGACTTTTTAAATTGTCAATAGTTACCAACATATGACCTTGTAAAGTAACTCTTACTAGAAATAATACAAAGCTACTATATTCCTCAAATACTACATCTATATGATGTATATAAATTTTCTGATTACATTCCTGTTTTCATAATGATGTTTACAATATCAACTGATAATTACATTTGTAAATTAGCACTATTATATTAGGCATCATACCTCTACATATAAAGTTCCTGAATATTAATTGTTGAATTACATCAAGACAATGTATATAGTATCAGACATTGGGTCATGTATGTAGCTAATCTCTGGCTATATATTATTTTTTAACATTCACCTATTTTTCACACATTTGCCATGCATTAGACAAGTGTATAGAACAAAAATACACTCACATCTAACATGATATTATGTAATGTTAGGTAACCTTTTATTCATCTTTGACTGTCCAATCATATGTCTGTTTGATTGTTTGATGGTGTTTAATGCCACTTTCAACAATATTTCAGTTATATCGTGGCAGTCTAGAGTGTCCTGGTAAGCAACAGAATATACAGGTGCTTTAACAAACCTGTCTATCTAGAGTGTCCTGGGAAGCAACAGAATATACAGGTGCTTTAACAAACCTGTCTATCTAGAGTGTCCTGGGAAGTAACAGAATATACAGGTGCTTTAACAAACCTGTCTATCTAGAGTGTCCTGGGAAGCAACATAATATACAGGTGCTTTAACAAACCTGTCTATCTATAGTGTCCTGGGAAGCAGCAGAATATACAGGTGCTTTAACAAACCTGTCTATCTAGAGTGTCCTGGGAAGCAACAGCATATACAGGTGCTTTAACAAACCTGTCTATCTATAGTGTCCTGGGAAGCAACAGCATATACAGGTGCTTTAACAAACCTGTCTATCTAGAGTGTCCTGGGAAGCAACAGCATATACAGGTGCTTTAACAAACCTGTCTATCTAGAGTGTCCTGGGAGGCAACAGAATATACAGGTGCTTTAACAAACCTGTCTATCTATAGTGTCCTGGGAAGCAGCAGAATATACAGGTGCTTTAACAAACCTGTCTATCTAGAATGTCCTGGGAAGCAACAGAATATACAGGTGCTTTAACAAACCTGTCTATCTATAGTGTCCTGGGAAGCAACAGCATATACAGGTGCTTTAACAAACCTGTCTATCTAGAGTGTCCTGGGAAGCAACAGAATATACAGGTGCTTTAACAAACCTGTCTATCTAGAGTGTCCTGGGAAGCAACAGCATATACAGGTGCTTTAACAAACCTGTCTATCTAGAGTGTCCTGGGAAGCAGCAGAATATACAGGTGCTTTAACAAACCTGTCTATCTATAGTGTCCTGGGAAGCAACAGAATATACAGGTGCTTTAACAAACCTATCTATCTATAGTGTCCTGGGAAGCAACAGCATATACAGGTGCTTTAACAAACCTGTCTATCTAGAGTGTCCTGGGAAGCAACAGAATATACAGGTGCTTTAACAAACCTGTCTATCTAGAGTGTCCTGGAAAGCAACAGCATATACAGGTGCTTTAATTACTAGAGTGTCCTGGGAAGCAACAGAATATACAGGTGCTTTAATTACATCAAATTAAAAGAAATCTTGGGTGTTTTCTTTACAAATGCTTCAGGTTTTTTTTTCATCTTCTGGGCTTGAATTAGACAGATTTCACGGTACCATTTTTGTACACTATATACAATATTGCGGTTATATAACTCAATGTATCATTTTCTGCTGTAAGTCTATTTAGCATCAAGATGTGATACCATTCATACAAGTCAAGACCTGATACATACTAACTTAATTGCACATGTTATTTTTGTCATTCTTTACATAGACATAATTGAACCAAATATGGACACATGAAGATGGCTTGCCTGTTCCTGCTTGACTGAAGAAGAATTTAATAGTTCATGCTATTTACATAAGGTCAAGGTCAAAAGACAGAATTGAGATAGATATATTAAGACTTGATCATGAAAACCACATATAATGCAGTCACTGAACCAGGAATATATAAGATCAAGGTCGAGTGACACGTGTGCTTACTGAAACATATAGTAAATTACAAAACCATGACATTGTTGATGCTGCTATATCCAAAGAAGCTATACCTATATTTCACCTTATGTAATAAACAAGGCAGTGTAACCATGGTAACTACTAGTGAACATTATGGGTTTTTATTATTATTTATTATTCACTGGGAATCTTACTATGACATTATATACATCACAGTGATCTTTGAACCTTTCTTATAATGTATTTGGTAACTTGTATCATACAGCCTTGTACAGCGCCAATTGAATAATAAGAATTGAAAGAGATTCATGTGTAAAATCAAAGACTGATACATTTGTACAAAGATGTATCTTACTGCTCAACTGACACATCACATATTGGTACACAGATGTCTGTGATAGACCTATTTTACCTCACAAACACAACTCTTCATACAGGAAAGATAAATTACATGCAAGACATATTAAAAGTACTTTGTAATGTCCTTGGCCAGTTTTCTGATATTTGCGGACCTCAGAAAACTGGCCAAGGACCATAAGAACTACGGTTCCACAGCTAGTATGGAAGGTACAAATAAAGCAATATTACCATCAATTTACAAACAAAATATTACCATAAATTTACAAACAAAATATTATCATCAATTTACAAACAAAAATATTACAAATGTACCACCAATTTATAAAAATAATATTCCCATCAATTTATTAACAAATCTATAATATTTTCAATTTTTTTCTAACTAGGTATTGCTAATTACTGGTACATGTAAAACATTTTTGACATTATAGAAACAGTGGTTATCAATAATGCTTTGTGTTTCATGTCAGTGTTGACATGTAGATTAATGTTTGAACCAATTTGACATTTACAACTCAAGAACATTTAAAAAAAAGTTTGGACACATGAGGATTACTCACACGTTACTGCATTGGGGATCAAGGTCAGATGGCACATGCTGTTGTTTTACATGTACAGAAGATTATTCTGCAATGGGGATCAAGGTCAGATGGCACATGCTGATGTTTTACATGTACAGAAGATTATTCTGCAATGGGGATCAAGGTCAGATGGCACATGCTGTTGTTTAACATGTACAGAAGATTATTCTGCAATGGGGATCAAGGTCAGATGGCACATGCTGTTGTTTTACATGTACAGAAGATTATTTTGCAATGGGGATCAAGGTCAGATGGCACATGCTGTTGTTTTACATGCACAGAAGATTATTCTGCAATGGGGATCAAGGTCAGATGGCACATGCTGTTGTTTTACATGTACAGAAGATTATTCTGCAATGGGGATCAAGGTCAGATGGCACATGCTGTTGTTTTACATGTACAGAAGATTATTCTGCAATGGGGATCAAGGTCAGATGGTACATGCTGTTGTTTTACATGCACAGAATATTATTCTGCAATGGGGATCAAGGTCAGATGGCACATGCTGTTGTTTTACATGTACAGAAGATTATTCTGCAATGGGGATCAAGGTCAGATGGCACATGCTGTTGTTTTACATGTACAGAAGATTATTCTGCAATGGGGATCAAGGTCAGATGGCACATGCTGTTGTTTTACATGTACAGAAGATTATTCTGCAATGGGGATCAAGGTCAGATGGCACATGCTGTTGTTTTACATGTACAGAAGATTATTCAAGGACTATAGTGTAGGTAAAATACATGCATGGTATATCTACTGAGATAAAGGTCTAATCTCAAAACATTAGAAATTGATCATCAACATGAGGTCAGGGTCAGTGTGACATGTGACCAACCATTCATATGTTCACTTAAGATTAGTTAATGCAAAGAACAAATAGTTCATATAAAATTAAGTATTACTAAATGTGGACCTGATCACCAAAAGGTTTTAATTTAATGAAGTCAGTTGAATGGAAATGACATTTTCTACTAACATATACAATGTACATAAACTGACAAATGAATGAGTCACAAATGTGCTAATGTCATGTGACAAGTGGTTCACTGACATGCAATGTCATGTGACAAGTGGTTGGCTTACATACAATATCATGTGACAAGTGGTTAACTGACATGCAATGTCATGTGACAAGTGGTTAACTGACATGCAATGGCATATGACAAGTGGTTAACTGACATGCAATGTCATGGAACAAGTGGTTGACTGACATGCAATGTCATGTGACAAGTGGTTGACGACTGACATGCAATGTCATACGACAAGTGGTTGGCTTACATGCAATGTCATACGACAAGTGGTTAACTGACATGCAGTGTCATGTGACAAGTGGTTAACTGACATGCAATGTCATGTGACAAGTGGTTAACTGACTTGCAATGTCATGTGACAAGTGGTTAACTGACATGCAATGTCATGTGACAAGTGGTTGACTGACATGCAATGTCTTGTGACAAGTGGTTGACTGACATGCCATGTCATGTGACAAGTGGTTAACTGACATGTAATGTCATGTGATAAGTGGTTGACTGATGTGTAATGTCATGTGACAAGTGGTTCACTGACATGCAATGTCATGTGACAAGTGGTTCACTGACATGCAATGTCATGTGACAAGTGCTTGGCTTACATACAATGTCATATGACAAGTGGTTAACTGACATGCAATGTCATGTGACAAGTGGTTAACTGACATGCAATGTCATATGACAAGATGTTAACTGACATGCAATGTCATGGAACAAGTGGTTGACTGACATGCAATGTCATGTGACAAGTGGTTGACTGACATGCAATTCCATACGACAAGTGGTTGGCTTACATGCAATGTCATATGACAAGTGGTTAACTGACATGCAGTGTCATGTGACAAGTGGTTAACTGACATACAATGTCATGTGACAAGTGGTTAACTGACTTGCAATGTCATGTGACAAGTAGTTAACTGACTTGCAATGTCATGTGACAAGTGGTTGACTGACATGCAATGTCATGTGATAAGTGGTTGACTGACATGCAATGTCATGTGACAAGTGGTTGACTGACATGCAATGTCATGTGATAAGTGGTTGACTGACATGTAATGTCATGTGACAAGTAGTGGTTAACTATCAAGGATGGATGGTAATGTTTGGTTAACTCATCACGTCTTGTTACTAAGAGATGGTACTGAGAAACAATCTTGTAAAATTTTACAAATATTGGATTAATTCGTTGAATATAATTATGAGCAAGTTTAATACCATTTCTAGTGAGCAATCTATTAGCTAAATTATACTAATTTGATGGGAGAGGAATAATAACGATAATAAACAAAAAAGTCCCAACATAGAAGGATTGAAATAGAAAAAAAAATATCACAGGTTTATTTCATAAAAAAAAAATATTTACTTGGTTTGAAATAAAGAGGTTTAACTTTCAAGTTATTCTGATATATTGTAAAAATCACAAAAATACCTTACACATTTGTTTTTGACAACCTAATTATGATATTCTATAATTAGATCACAAACAATTTTAATAAATAACAATAATAACAATTATGTTTGGACAAAATCTATATAAAAAAATACATCCAGACCACATTCTACATAACACTGTTTAAACCTTATAATTATGAATAAACAAATATCACATATATATAAAACACATTACATCAAACATAATTATTTCTACATTTGACCTGATAAAAAGAGACAATTGCATTGTAAGATACCATAGATAATGCCATATTTTATTCCATAGAACAAGAGCACACTGACATATCATTTTGTATTTTAAAATCAGTAGTTCAGAAAAACGTGCAGGAAAAAAAATTCAAAGTTTTTCTAATTAGAAATACATGTATTTTGAATTAAGAATATGCCAAAGGATTCTCAAATCACAATGAAAGGATAACAATGGTTGCCATATAGGTTATAATAGCTAAGGTAACAATCCTTGTTAATTGGACATAAAAGCTAACTTATTAAGAATTCTTATTTCTCTTCCTAGAAATATTTAATAAATGACATGTCAAGTTATCAGCATACAGGTATGTCTTGTTCTCTTTGTGTTACAGATTGTTTGGGTTGAACCAAAGGAGTATCACATGTAGTTTTGTGGTTTGTAGACCAATATCACTGTTCAACTCTTTAATGAGCAAATTATACTACTATAACTTGTTTTTTAATTTGAATATTGATTTTGTCTTCAAAAGTATAAAATCATCATTTGATTGTTAAAATTTGAAAACCCTTATCTTCCTGTTGCTCATCTAATTTTTATTTCAGAACTACTGATAATGTTGTGAATTGATACCCATGCTATGGATGTCAACAATTCTACTGCTATTAATATATCATTTTTGCTTTGAAGTATGGAATTTCATCTAAGCCAATATTGAAGTCTCGTAGCCATTTTTTACCCTTGTAATCTTTTTCTGTACCTTGATATGACCAGATTCCATCAATTGCAGGTAGATAAATATTTCTAGTTGTTTGTCCTGCACAGTAAATTGGGGCTATGAGAATTGTCTCATTAAACAGGAATTGATCATTAACTGAGAAAACATTAGGATCATCTGAGTAGTACCACCACAGTGGCAGTAGTATTGGCTGGCTTGATGATATGTCTGGCTGCAATGATCGTAGCATCTGAGAGACAAAATCATCACGAAATTTCCCAACTTTGTTGATAAAATTGTCTGCTTCCAGGTTTAAATATAATGCATCAGATGGTAAAGTTATTCCAGTGAAAAAAGCTGAATATTGCATCCAGCGGATCAAAAGTTCAGAGGTTAAATCGTTACTAGAAAGTGTTGACTGTAAATATGGATAACCATCCAAACCTAACGTAAACACGGCAGGAAGTGGATTGTCCAAACAAGTACTGTTGTCAGATTTTATGTTAATTGTATTGGCCACTTCAATGACTGAAGGTTTATCTTGTGCTCTGTAAATGTTCTGTAGCATTGACATCTTTCCAACATCCCTGAATATCTCAATCCAGCCTCTATACAAACCACTGACAGAGAATTTACCTCCGTCTGCATTTGATGTATGTAAAGAAACGGGAATCTTCTTAAGTTTGAAACTAGTAATGTCCATTATCTTAGAAAGTCGTCTTAATTTATCAGTGATAAAGGTTCTAACACTTTCTTTAGACATGTCTAACAATGCTCCCCGCACGTCATCATAATTATATAATCTGACTGAATTCTGATACATATCTAGCATAAACATGTTATTTCTCATCCCGGTATCAAACATGGAGGACATATAAGACACCACTGGAGATACTGGCAATATAAATTTACAATTGTAACTTTTCAAAATCTTCAAACTGTTTAGAATATTTGAATCAAATTCAAAGTCCCCAATGTGAGTCTCCCATCTGAATCCAATTTCAACCGTTCCACAGACATAGCCTACTCTTGTCAACTTATCCATGAAGCTTGTGAGTTTTGATAAGTTAAAAAATTCCTCTGAATTTCCAACTTTCCATGAGAACATTTCATATGATGTGAGATTAATTTTGGTGTTTGATTTTATGTGAGACATGAGAGTAGTTGCTGCATGAGTTTCTTGTATTGTATTACTCTGACAGATAGAATATTGAAGTGACGTGAACATCCTGGGACCAACCGCTGCCGGTGAAATGCATAACTTGGAATCATTTGTATCGTTATATCTTAACAGAAATGGATCTTCACTTGTGATGTAGATTGATGACCCAAGAGATGATAGAAGATAAAATTCATATACATTTCCACGTTGTGTATCATAGCCAGGAAGGTAATATTGTTCTACAATGTGATTGTTATTCATGAGCCACATATCGTCACCACCCATGCCGTACCAGTCTCCAATCTTCAGTTGATAACAATCGGTAGGAAACACTGATGTAATGTTTTGCCATGAGACACTCATACATTTCATGTCAGCTTTATCGACATAATCGATCATCAAAACAGTTTTCTCTTTCCAAGTAAAACACCATTTTGTCTCACTGTCACACTCTTCTTTTTCTCTGTCACGAGATTCAGGAACAACAAACAGTGGTCCCCCCATTGTACCTTCCACCGATGTTTTATCTAACTGTGTGTCAGCTTTTAAATACAAATCGTCAGCATGAAAGAAGAAGAATTTGGCTTGTTTATCTTCTTTTCCACCATCATGTAAAGACCAGATCACAATGACACCTATTGCCATGATTAGAAACATAATCGTCACAGCCACCTTCAAAATTCTCTGTTTTATGGAGGTCTTAGCTGTTTCTGGATCCTGTGAAAGATAAAAGATAATCATATCAAATATAACATCATATATATTTTTTTAATCAGTCGTACAAGTAAACAAAACTTTTTTAATTCCGCCCATTACAGCCTACCATATGTTAAATATTGAATCACCCAGGGTTCTACTCTGATCTACCCGCAACCGTTTTACCTAAATAACATGATGCCAACATTCATACAAACTCTTAATCTTCCATAACACAAAGATGGTTACATGCCTTATAAAATTAACTTTCCATTGAAGAAGATGGAAAATCATCAAAACTCTTTACAATACACAAAATTCAAAAACTTGTTTTAAGATTAAAAAAAAGGCTGTAGGACATGGGTCCCCCATTGCCAAGGTTACTTTGTAAGTTTAAATATTGAAATTATTCTGTAATAAACTAGAGGCTCAGTGGGCCGAGCCTGTGTTGCTCACCTTTCATTCTGCTTAATAACTTAATACAGGACCTCCCATAGGTGTTTCCCACCAAGTTTTGGTCATTTAGCTAAGCCGTTACAGAGAAGAAGATATTTAGAAGTCGACCAATCAGAAACAAGAATTGCCTGTGGCGGCCATGTTTATTAACGAATCGGAACTACCTAAATGAGCAATCTTTATAGATGACCTTCCAAGGATGCTTCCTATCAAGTTTCGATTCATTTGGCAAGGTGGTTTCAGAGAAGAATATTTTTTAGAAATCAACCAATCAGAAACAAGAATTGCCTTTGGTGGCCATATTTGTTAACGGATCGGAACTAAATGTGTCATCTTTATATTATAAAGGACCTTCCAAGGATGCTTCCTACCAAGTTTCGATCCATTTGGCCAAGCGGTTTCCGAGGAGACGATTTTTTAGAAATCAACCAATCAGAAACAATAATTGCCTGTGGTGGCCATGTTTGTTAACGGATCAGGAGGAAATGAGCAATCTTTATAGAGGACATGATATAGATACTTCCTACCAAGTTTCGGTTCATTTGGCCAAGCAGTTTCAGAGGAGAAGATTTTTAAAAATCGGCCAATCAGAAACAAGAATTGCCTATGGCAGCCATGTTTGTTAATGGATCGGGACAAAATGAGCAATCTTTAGAGAGGACCTTCCATAGATGCTTCCTACCAAGTTTCACTTCATTTGGCTGTGGTGTTTCAGAGGAGAAGATTAAAATGTGAAAAGTAAACGGACGACGGATGCCAAGTGATGGCAAAAGCTCACATTGCCTTTGGCAAGGTGAGCTAAAAATAAACTTCAGTAAGAAGTGTCAATGCACAGATACACTGGTGCATAGACGCATGGACGACACCCATTACTATAATTCCCCTTCGACGAAGTGTCGGAAGACAAAAAATAAAACTTCAGATATGGAAGACATATTTCTTTTTAATTTCACAGTAGTGTCTGTTGACATACCTGCAAATCTCTAGCTATGTTATATGTTTTTGACTTTAAGCTAGACCTGTGACCAAATTATGCTAAACTAAACACTTGTAGATGTCTGATCAAAATATACAATCTTTTAAAGGCTTATGATCTACAGATCATTTCTGCAAAGTTTTGGTTCAAACTGTCCAATGGAAGATTTGTTTTCATATTACAGCCAATCAGAAACTATCATGCCCAGAGGTTTGCAATAATGGATGTCAGATGAGAACAGTTTCGGAGTTTTCGAAAGTAGATACAGTGAAACCTATCTAAACCCAACCTCCTTGGGACCAACTTTTGTGTTTGGAATAGACAGGTGATCAGTTTATACAGGTTAACAAAGATTTTTTTCATTTATTTAAAGTTTGGTTTATTCAGGGTTTGGTTTAGACAGGATTCTGGTTTATTCAGGGTTTGGTTTAGACAGGATTCTGGTTTATTCAGGGTTTGGTTTAGACAGGATTCTGGTTTATTCAGGGTTTGGTTTAGACAGGATTCTGGTTTATTCAGGGTTTGGTTTAGACAGGATTCTGGTTTATTCAGGATTTGGTTTAGACAGGATTCTGGTTTATTCAGGGTTTGGTTTAGACAGGATTCTGGTTTATTCAGGGTTTGGTTTAGACAGGATTCTGGTTTATTCAGGGTTTGGTTTAGACAGGATTCTGGTTTATTCAGGGTTTGGTTTAGACAGGATTCTGGTTTATTCAGGGTTTGGTTTAGACAGGATTCTGGTTTATTCAGGGTTTGGTTTAGACAGGATTCTGGTTTATTCAGGATTTGGTTTAGACAGGATTCTGGTTTATTCAGGGTTTGGTTTAGACAGGATTCTGGTTTATTCAGGGTTTGGTTTAGACAGGATTCAGGGTTTGGTTTAGACAGGATTCTGGTTTATTCAGGGTTTGGTTTAGACAGGATTCTGGTTTATTCAGGGTTTGGTTTAGACAGGATTCTGGTTTATTCAGGGTTTGGTTTAGACAGGATTCTGGTTTATTCAAGGTTTGGTTTAGACAGGATTCTGGTTTATTCAGGGTTTGGTTTAGACAGGATTCTGGTTTATTCAGGGTTTGGTTTAGACAGGATTCTGGTTTATTCAGGGTTTGGTTTAGACAGGTTTTACTGTATTACTGTTTTTTGTAATAGATTACTATATTTGAAGGATGACGTCTCTGTTGGACACTGCTTTTAAAAGAACCAACCAAGGAGCTAGCCAAGCTTGATTAAAATTGCCCCTGTGGCTTTAGAGGAGATATCAAAAGTAGGAACATTTATGGACAGACAACAGATGCTAAGTAATGTAAATAGCTCACCAGACAACAGATGCTAAGTGATGTAAATAGCTCACCAGACAACAGATGCTAAGTGATATAAATAGCTCACATAACCCTTCTGCCCAAGTAAGCTAAAAAGCTAATGACAGATCAGACACAATCTAACAGTAACATTTTACATAGCCTTTTACCAGTGGAGCTAAAAAAGTATCTACTTTGTCTTTAAGAGACAGACATTATAATGTGGGATGAAATTAAGATAATTAAATCCTACCTTAGTATAATAAATTTCCTTCACATGTTCAAATGGTATTTCTTCTTTATGTGACTGAAGTTTTTTAATTATATAAGATTTTCCTTTCTTCTCAACACTATTTTTCCTATATTTCTTCATCATTTTCAATGTTTTACTTGCCATGTTAAATGTAGACAACAGTCAATACTGTTAACTTTTATATTGTCACAGATATTATATAACAATGGCAGTGATTTAACTTGACATATACTTTAAATCCTATGTTATTATTTAATCCCTGTAAAAGTTGCACAACAAAAATATAATGTCTAATGTCTATCTGTGACTAAATTTCAGGCCAGTGTTTATATTTCAATGTTTCAAGGATTTCTTTTTTATATTCATTATAAGGGAGTGAATTTAACCCAATCTCTGTGGGTCAAATGTCATTCTTATAATGATTTAAGGTAAAGGTATAAAAACCAACATGCATCAAATTATACATAAATTGTAAATTTCAAGGAAAACCTGGAATTTATATGTAAGACTCAAATCTATGTATGATCCGTGTCCTCTCCTCAAATCTGTGTCTTCTAACAAATCTATTAACCTATTACTGTACTCCCAAATCCGTGTCCTTTTACCACGCAGATCTGTGTCCTTTGGAATCGCTTCTCACTCAAATCTGTGTCCTCCCAAATCGATTTTCCCCTCAGATCTGTGTCCTTCACTTTGGCAGAAAAATGACGTCATAATAATTGCCAGTTGATAACGTCATTTGAGGTTGGCATTTAGAAAGATGGCAGAAACGGACAGTATACCCGATGACAGCTATGTTTTCGCAGCAAAAAGAAGAAAAGGGATTAGTAAAGATCTGAACCCTGATTCTTTTTGGATGGATATGCCTTTCCTTATACAAACTGCTAAAGCAAAAGAAGAAAATACAAACTGGAGAGCCAAGAACATTTCTCAGTTTGTACTTTTACGGTGCTGAATTCAAATGTCAATAAAGTATCTAAAAATACAGCAGTGATAAATTTTCTTTTATATTGCCAGATAGAAAACAAATAATGATATGTTAATGGTATGTACTTGATCTTTTTTAAAATGGTTTCATGCTGGGATCAGCAAAATTACCGATCACATAAATAGAAAAATACTGAGATGTGGAATAAATGTCCACGAGACAACAGTCTGTAAAAAAAAGGAAAATAAAAAAATTTCATATAGAGAAGGTATAATAGTTACATGTCTAATTAGGATTAATGCAATCAGTATAAAATAAATCCAGAGGTCTATTCTTGGTCTTGTGCACAGAATCGTGCATACTGCAGTAAGATCAGAGATTGCAAGAAAAAAACTAGAGGCTCCCAGGAGCCTGTATAGCTCACCTGGGTATAATAACAACATCAGTCAATAAAACTTGATAACTTCGGTAAAAAAAATTAACAAATGTAGCCTTCGTCATTGCAGACCCCTTCTACAAAAAAATGTGGGCAGGGGTTCCCCCTTTAATGTAAGTTATCAAAATTGCTGTAAAAAAACATTTATGTCAATGATTCTCAAAATTTAGCTTTTCCGACTTCACATTTTGTAATAGAGTTGCTTCCCTTTGATTATTTGAGTAACCAAAAGCAGTGAGTCAACAAAAAAATGCATTTCAAGAGGAATAACTCTTCACAGCTGTCGCACATTTTTAACTGTGGGAAATTTTTTGTAGATCTTGACATGCTGAACATTTTTGCAGTTTAAACTTTCCCTCCATCTCTAATAGTTTTTGAGATATAAGATGATCGTATTAAAATTGAGAACATTTTGATGAAAAAAGGGCAATAACTCCAAAATGGGTAATTGGATTTACTTCAAAATTGCAGGGTAGGAAGATATTGACATGCTGCAAATTTTTGCAATTTAAACTTAACCTTTATCTCTTATAGTTTTTGAAATATAAGACGAAAAGTATTAATTCTTTTATATAAATTTGATGAAAAAAGGGCAAGAACTCCAAGATGGGTAATCAGATTTATTTCAAAATTGCAGGTAAAAAAAAAAATGGATCGAAGGGTCGAACCGCCAGACACATTTTTGGAAGAGAACCATCCAAAGACTATTTCATCAAAATTTTGTTCTTATTGAGCAAATGGTTTCAGACAAAAAGATTTTTATGGGAATTTCCCATAGGGTCCTATGTTAAATTAAGTTCGGCTGTGGTGGCCATCTTGGTCAGTTTTCTGAAATGCCGGACACAATTTTGGAAGAGAACCACTCAAGAATCATTTCAGCAAAGTTTGGTTGAGATTGGCTCAGTAGTTTCAGAGGAGAAGATTTTTTTTAATTTCATCCCCCCTTTTTTCTAATTTGCATAATCGGTCAAAATCGGTAAAAGTTCAAAGTTCATAAAAAATCCCGTAATATATGTTAAAAAGCTCATCATTATGCTTATACAGTTCAAATTTTGGGCACTTTCTGGCTTAAAATAGAGCAGTTTTGGCCATTTGAAGAAATTTCTATTTTTAGTAATGGCGGCCATCTTGGATATAGGACGGCGCTGACGGACACAATTTTGAAAGGGGACCACCTAAGGATCATTTCAGCAAAGTTTGGTTGAGATTGGCTCAGTAGTTTCAGAAGAGAAGATTTTTTTGATTTCATCCCCCCTTTTTTCTAATTTGCATAATCGGTCAAAATCGGTAAAAGTTCAAAGTTCATAAAATATCCCGTAATATATGTTAAAAAGCTCATCATTATGCTTCTACAGTTCAAATTTGGGCACTTTCTGGCTTAAAATAGAGCAGTTTTGGCCATTTGAAGAAATTTCTATTTTTAGTAATGGCGGCCATCTTGGATACAGGACGGCGCTGACGGACACAATTTTGATAGGGGACCACCTAAGGATCATTTCAGCAAAGTTTGGTTGAGATTGGCTCAATAGTTTCAGAGGAGATTTTTTTTAATTTCATCCCCCCTTTTTTCTAATTTGCATAATCGGTCAAAATCGGCAAAATTTCAAAGTTCATAAAAAATCCCGTAATATATGTTAAAAAGCTCATCATTATGCTTATACAGTTCAAATTTGGGCACTTTCTGGCTTAAAATAGAGCAGTTTTGGCCATTTGAAGAAATTTCTATTTTTAGTAATGGCGGCCATCTTGGATACAGGACGGCGCCGACGGACACAATTTTTAAACGGGACCACCTAAGGATCATTTCAGCAAAGTTTGGTTGAGATTGGCTCAGTAGTTTCAGAGGAGAAGATTTTTTTTTAATTTCCCCCCTTTTTTCTAATTTGCATAATCGGTCAAAATGGGTAATGGGATTTACTTCAAAATTGCAGGGTAGGTAGATCTTGATATGCTGCACATTTTTGCAATAAACTTAACATCTATCTCTAAATAGTTTCTGAAATATAAGACGAAAAGTATTAAAATGAAAAAAAAAATTGATGAAAAAAGGGCAATAACTCCAAGATGGGTAATCAAATTTACTTCAAAATTGCAGGGTAGGCAGATTTTGACATGCTGAACATGTTTGCAGTTTCAACTTACCATCTGTCTCTTATAGTTTTTGAAATAGAGGACGAAAAGTATTAAAATTTTGAAAATTTGATGAAAAAAGGGAAATAACTCCAAAATGAGTAATGGGATTTACTTCAAAATTGCAGGGTAGGTAGATCTTGATATGTCGCACATTTATGCAATTAAAGTTAACCTTTATCTCTTATAGTTTTTGAAATATAAGACGAAAAGTATTAAAATTTTACAAATTTGATGAAAAAAGGGCAATAACTCCAAGATGGGTTATCAGATTTACTTCAAAATTGCAGGGTAGGTAGATCTTGATGTGCTGATCATTTTTATCCCATGTCAGATTTTTGATATTATTAACGGTTTTTGAGTTATTACCAAAAACCTGCAATTTTACCATATGTTCTATTTTTAGTAACAGCGGCCATGTTGGTTGGTGCACTGCATCACCGGACACAATTTTGAAACTAGACACCCTAGTAATGATTCAGACCAAGTTTAGTTTCCATTGGTCTAGTACTTTCAGAGGAGAAGATTTTTGAAAAAGTTTACGACGTACGACGACGACGGACGCCAAGTGATGGCAATAGCTCACATGACCCTTTGGGTCAGGTGAGCTAAAAAGAAAAAAAAACATGCAGAGCATAAATGGGTAAATGATACAAGATATCAGTTGATATCAAACGGGAACTAATCAGTGGGTATCCCAGATGTGAATCCGGCTGTTAATTGCAATACCGGTAAATGTTTTTTTCCTCTCTGTCCAAAATGTGGAGGACACAGATATGTGGGGATATTTCTTTTGATATATTACCTTGATCTGTGTATTATGTCAGAGGACACAGATCTGAGGGAACATATATTTTGGAGGACATAGATCTGAGTATGACATCAGAGGACACAGATTTGAGGAGATATGTTTTTGAAAGGATATAGATCTGAGTGTGACATCAGAGGACACATATTTGAGGGGACAAGGATTTGGAAGGAAATGGAGTCTTACATATATATATATATATATATACAAAGCTACAGTTCAGTTTTGGATGGAGGGTGGGCCAGTTCTTTTAACAGGGGGCTGTTGGATACAATTTGGAAAGGTGACCACCAAACGACTATCCCAGACAATTTTGGATTCCCACACGACCACATGGTCAGCAGATTATCAACAATAGACCAAAAGGTCGGTAGAAGATTACCACCGAACAACAGGGACAGCAGATTACCATCAAACTATATATGGTCTGCACAAGATGGTCAGCAGAAAATTAACAACAGACAAAAAGATCAGCAGAAAATGAACACAGGACCATATGGTCATCAGAAGATTACATACAAAACATCAGACCAAACAGTCTTCAGTGATGAATACAGAGTAAATGCTCCTTTGGTTTTTGGGCAGGTGACTGAAAAATATAAACAGCTTTCTAAGTGGTTGAGTTTTAAATAAATTTCTGCTGACAGGTACAATATAAACAGACAGAATATCATTTACGTAGTGCATATTTTAAATCAGGTACTTTTATAATAAAAACAAAACAAAATTAAGCAGACATCATCAGCAAAATGTTGCCAGGTAATAGTGCATTAACATCAACAAGTCCATTATAATGGCCTATACAATAAATAACAGATACTGTCATTGTTAGGTCTGAACAAATGTTACTGATTATAAGTCATAAAACTGCCATTCAATGATCAATGAAGCATAAAACGTTGATCGTGCTGACCTACTTTCCATTGGGAACTGACACATTCCCCAAGATGCATCGCCTTGCCATGACATCATTATATATATAGTTTCCGCATTAAAAAAATTGACCTAGACTTTAAATCAACTGTAAATGAAGTCAATGAAGCATGAAATTATGGTCATGGTGACCTACTTTCTGTCAGCTGAGGCTGTTATATTCCTCCAGATGCATCACCATGCCAAGTGCCATCACTGTACGTAGGGCATAAAGTTCTTGGGACATAACTTTGACCTAAACCAAATGTAAATGAAGTCAATAAAGCATGAAATGTTGGTCATGCTGACCTACTTTCTGTTGGAGGGTAACACATTACTCTTATCTAAAACCATCACTGTTATAAGTGACATCATTATAAGTCATATAGTAAGTGGGGGGAAACTTTTACACCCCTTGTTTTCTTCTGGAAAAAAATAGTGTCTTATTTAACCAAAAATATGTTAAACTTTAACATGTTTAATCAAAAGATGGACTTGGATGTCCAATTTGCACACACTGAGGCCTCAGGGTACATGTACTCCAATAGTTCAATCCTTTAATTCGTACAAGTAAACTAAAAATAGTTGGTTTGCTGCTTACAATTTATAATTTGGGAAGTAAGGAGGTAGGAACATGTAGGTAGGCAAATTTTTTTTCTTCAAAGATTTCAAAAAGACACAGTTTAGTAGATTAGTAGATTAGTAGTTTAGTAGTTTAGTAGTTTAGTAGATTAGTAGATTAGTAGATTAGTAGTTTAGTAGATTAGTAGTTTAGTAGATTAGTAGATTAGTAGATTAGTAGATTAGTAGTAAAAACATGCTAAATATAGTAAAAACAACAAGGTTTTTTTTTCAAAACCCTTTAAAAACTTTGGGCTAGGACAAAACAGCAAACCAATCATTTTTAAAGATAGGATATAAAGTCACAACTAAGATTATTTGTAACAATGAATCTTTTTATATGCTGATGGCATACAATGTATGTAAAAACATTTTATCATTATGGAGAATTTATTAACTTATATCCAACTCAGTGAACATTTGTTACTGGTATGTTCATTTTTACACCCCTGTAGATATTGTCATCACAAACATGGATAAACTATTCTTATACCAGGGGGGCTATCAAAACAGATGAAATCTGTAGAAATGTCAAATATCCTCAGTTGTAAAGCCCGGTATACACGATGCAAGTTTTGCATCCAAGTTTCTTGAATTCAAGTTTTTTTATCGTGTATACCATACAAGAAACTTGAATCAAAAAACTTGAACGGACTTGGATGGAATAGAAATGCATCCTATTTTTTTTCAACTTGGATGGAACTTGGATGGAGATTGGCCAATCAGAAGACAGCATCCTTATCAGCATCAATTTGTGAATGTAAATAATAACAACTCACAGTGACACGTGTTGTGCAAAGATGGCGTGTAAAGAGGAAACTCCAACATGCAGAAAAAAGACAGTTGCATGGACTAATGAAATGATTGAAGATTTAATAGACTTCATAGAAATACATCCCATCGTCGCCTTCGAAGCCACTTACGAGCCCATATTGACCTCTTTTTGGAGCTTAATCTCCTTCGCAGTACAATTGTACATAATAATGCAATACAAAGGGAAGCACCCTCCTCTCCTCCCAGAAATGCCATTTTGTTTGTTGTATCTCCCGCCAAAACTTGTGTGTATTCATCAAAATTTCTTGCATCGTGTATACACAAACTTGAATTCAAGTTTTCTTGATCCAAGTTTTCTTGAATGGAGACTTGGATGCAAAACTTGTATCGTGTATACCGGGCTTAACAAATTAAAGACAGTTATCTGTTAACAAGCCATGACTTGTATAAAACTCTACTTCTGCTATATCTGACGAGGGTCAAAATGAGCACTAGTACTGGTACTTATAATTGTACAAACCTCAGTTATCCTCAACTGTGGTACATCTGTTTGACGAGACAGGGAGCTATGACTAGCTGTACTAACTGTCAAGTTGTCTTTCTTTTGAACTTCCAAATTTTTGCCAGGACTTTGCTTCGGAGATTTAGAAGGTTGATTCTGTCCATTCTGAGCACCGTCCTGGGATGTCAAGAGCTTATCACTTTCCTTTTCTCTGTAAATCAGAAAATAAGATATCTAATTAATATATATATATAAAAAAAAATGTATATAAAATAATAAGCTTTTGATTTTTATTTGCAGGCAGGGTGTCAAGCCACTTTTGACCAAAATTATAGGATAAATATAGGGTAAATTTAAAGTATATTTAGCAAAACTTAAATGGCCTCCACCTCCCATATACATTTGTAGCCATGCTGCACCTCCTTTTTACTGACAAATGAAAAAATAACCGTATCATTAATCTATAGTCTCTTCTAAATTGCTCTTTTTACAAAATAACTAAAAATCAGACAGTGAAAAAAAATCAACATTTGTCTTTTTCAAAGGATTGAACATTACAAGAACATGACAACTCCTTTAACACTTTAAAGGACCAATTTAAATATTTTTGATATAATGTCTTCGAAATTATACATGTATATAATATATTTACGAAGAAAAGGGTACCTATTCAACTTTACAAAGTTTGTTGGAACAAATGCTATGCAGCAAGACTTTTACAATTTTTTCCAATGACTCTTTCAAAAAATACATGTAGTAATAAACTGGGCTGGTCCAAAATCCCTTAGGAGACAGATTTATAAAAGCAGTAATTGCTTGTTTCTGAATCCTGTCTGTATTTACTATGTTTGATGTACTGTATATTCTGATTATTTCCTAAATAAATATTGTTTAAATTGAAATCCCTGAGAGTTAACTTGGTATTTTTTATTTTATAGACCATCAAACTTTGGATTCAAGATGCATTATCCTAAACCAAGGAACCAGTACTGAGTTGCAGACCACTATAAAATTGGACATGTACCACAAAAGACTACAATACTGAAATAAATAATATGCAATCATATGAATTTAAACCCTAAGAAAATTCAACAATAAAAAAGTCACATGAATGTACAAAATGAGCTAATAACTATAGAAGTATCAATATTAATATCTTGTATAGCCTCTATTTGTCATGTTTATATGAAATTTCCACTCTAAATTAAGGATTAAACTTTTTTTTTCTTATAGTTTTGGAAAAATATAGGATTTTGGGATGTAATATAGGAAGTTTTAGGCAAATGTAGGAAATATAGCAAAATCTTGAAAATATAGGGAAAATATATGAATATAGGATCACTTGACACCCTGTGCAGGTGGTGACTCAAATTATTAGTGAATAAACCATTTGCATATTTCCGATTTTATTCTATAATTATATGATTTTTTTTTTATAGGAGTTATATGTATTTCCCTCATGACAGATAAAATGGTACATATTTCATGCAAGGGCAATGGACAGGAGAAATAACTTTATTATAATTTTCTGGTAATTTGTAGATCTTGTAAAAAAAAATCTGAGGATAATTTTATACAAATCGAAAATTAACAATGCAAATTGTTACAACATTAAAATTGTGTACAGAATGTGGGAAAAAATCAGTTTAATGGAGAATAAATTAGTACTATGTTTAGTTAAATCCCATCACATTTGATAAGAGATGTTGTTGATAAAAAAAAATAGTGTGACACAGATATTGTCTTACACAAAAATGAGAGGACAATTTGAAGGACACACAGTAGACTACTGAATATCAAATATCAAATCAAATAAGTTTTATTTAAAGTTGGCAAGACCCAAACAACATAACACAAGTTTTTGAACCGACATATATAAATATTACATAAAATCATATACAATACATTTACATACAGACACAGCACATACATGTTCATAAATATCAAGCATACACAATTAAATTGCAAAGCAGGTAATAATGAAACATAAAAACACAGCAAAGCAAAGCACAAAATAAAACACACAAATAGTCCAATATTACTTATTTGATAATTATTATGTCTTAGATTTTCACATGAAGCTTTTATCACACTTTTTAGGAATAACAAGACGTTCAAATGTAAAGATCAGGGAGGGGTTTGTATGGGAAGAGAATTTTTGAGGGACTACATGTAGTTTTCCTATATTCTACAATACTGTATACACACATCTCTGCTACATACTCATCTATAATTATATACCAAGATTTATAAGTAAATGTCTATATGTACATTTAGTAATTTACAGTAGGCCTAAATGAAAAAAATACTAAATTTTTTGTCGTTAATAAAAATGACGGAGAAAAGGGGGGTGGTTATTCACAACAACGAACAAATTTTAACCTGTTACCTTATAGAATCAAGAATCAAGAATTTGACCTACATGTAATTTATTGTTTATGTGAGTGAGACGAATGTCTTTGCTTGATGAAATCTGAAATTAAATTGAACATGCTCTATAAAGATATGTAATTATGTTTATTACCCTCCGTTGTTTACAGTGGATTCAACACTCGATTCCATTATTTTTTCACACTTCCGTAATAATAATATTATGGGGACTATCTCAAAATATCGTCTGTGTTCGTTATTCCTGAAAGGCGCACACTAACTTGGACGGCTATTAGAGCATACGTTTATATTCGATGTTAACTAAATTTTATGAGATGATGAACGATTAGAATTGTAAAGGGATGTTACTAGAGAAAAATAATTTTAAGAGCTCGTCAATTATATGAAAAATATGAAAGATAAATTACAAATAGCTCAAAATAAGATAGTCAGATTTATATTAAATTTGCATCATAGAAAAAGTGTAACTTAGTGTTACTTACATTCATAGAATTTGAAAAATTGGGATTTTTAAATATTTGCAATAGAGTCAAACAGCTTAACCATATTTACAATATTTTCAACAACAAAAGTCCAGAATATATGCATAAAATTTTTAAGATAAATACATGTATCTCATTATATGGAACAAGATCTAGTAATAGTAATTTTTACATACCCCCTATAAAAGGAGGCGAATCCACAACCTTTTTCTATAGTGGAATTATAGACTGGAACTCTTTACCAGATCAAATCAAAAGTTGTGATAATAAAAATAGTTTCAAAATTAATGTCAACAAATTTTTGATGGAAGGGCTTGGGTCCAGCTTCCACAGTGAATTTATTTGTTATTAAAGTTAAAAGATGTTGTATCTTATTTTTATGTGATAGTTTTGTCTTGTCCGTCCGTTGATGCTATTTAAAAAAATTACTCATTTTTCGTCTGGACCTCATTGGAAATAAGCTTAACAGCTTTAATGGGTTATCCTAGGTACTAGGCAATCCGGATCCATTTTTAAACTCAGTACTATCTAACACACTATATTAAGTCTTATACTTGGTTTTATTATTTTAACTGTTGTAAATCAGTCTTAAATACTCTGTATTTGTGTTATATATATATTCAAATGTCATCTATGTAGTGTGCCTGTCTTAATGCATTACTGTTAGATTTTATGCCTTTTACCTGAATAAATATTATTATTATTATTATTATTATTATTATTATTAATAATTATGTTTTAAAAATAATATGATAATATACAATTATGGCCTTCATGGAACTTCCATAATTATTAAATTGAGAAAGGGTTATTTTCCCGTGGTCCGAAGGACCGATGAAAAATAACCCTTTCGAGATTTAATAATTATGGATATTAACTTCTCATGAAGGACATAACTGTATTATTATACTGAACTAATATGAAGGGGATAACTAGTTATTGGTTCGACGTGCTGAGGGAAATAACTAGTTATTGGTTCGACGTGCAAAAGCGCGCCAATTTCAAACAGTTATTTTGTGCTTCGTGCAGATTCCCTCACAGTTATTTGACCTACGTGCAGTTTGCCGTGGGAATAATGAGTTATTTCTTGTTCCATGGAATAAAACTTTAAAATATCTTAATTATTTCTTGCTTGGTTTCTATAGTAAAGAATAATAATAGGTGTTATTTCATATCAGTTCTAAATTCGACTTTTTCATTGGTGTAGAGATGGTCATGTGTCATCCATTTATAGTATTAATAAATGGGTGTTTTCATGATGGACAGGCTATATGTCCTCGGTTAAGTCATAATGGCCCTCGGAAGGTTGTATTGGCCCGAGGCGTTAAAATTGGACATATGGACCGGTTAAATGTCCAAGGTTAGTCATAATGGCCCTCGGAAGGTTGTATTGGCCCGAGGCGTTCTTAACCGAGGACATATAACCGGTCCATTATGAAAACACCCATTTCTTAATACTTTTATTAACCAGCCAATTTAAATTTTAGGTAATCTTCATTCTTTTTGAAGAAGGCCATAGTAATTGACCGAAATGGTAGGCTATAATTGTTTTATCATTTTTCAATATCATTATTTAAATATTAAAATTTTGAAACTTTTTTTAATTTTTTTTATTGATTTTAGAATTTTGAAATTTTATGAATTTTTTGAAATATTTAGGTAATCTTCATTCTTTTTGAAGAAAGCCATAATGGACCGGTCCATTAATGGCCTTAATAGCCATAAGAGACCGGCAAAGCATTTTGGAGCAAAATAATGTTCTTGCTGTATTAATACAAACCAGTCTGTAGTATTCATAATATAACCTACTGATTAATAAATAGAGAATAATACATGGCAAAATCCGTATCATCCCGAGAAACTAGCTGCAATAATGTAGCTCCTGTGATAAACTTGTGTCTCGGCAGAGCTACAACGCGGTCCCATTCGTCACAATGGAGCAAAAAAAAAGTTGCAGTTGAAACATAAAAACTCACTATTTACGCTTCAAACATTTCATTATAACTATTACTGATGATCCCAGTCCTTGTTAAATCGGTTTGGCTGAGAAATATATGCTTTTCAAAGGTAGCAACAACCTTGTTCAAATTTATCGATCGTTTTCCATAACCGGAAACTACGGAAGGCGGAGCTTTTCTAAATATGGTATTTCTTACTACACGCTGATGTAAACATTCACGCCTCAATCGCCAAATATGGTATCGACATCCAAATAGTGAGGCCGGAAATGACGAAATTCAAAATGTTCAGAGAAGATTTTTATTTTGTGGGAATTACATTCTAAAATACTGGTAGGTGATAAAAACTTGTTATAATAATGGACAAAAGGAAAGGTTATGTCTTATTATTGATAAATGCAGGCGTCAGAAGCTCTGTAAGCGAGCGCAAAAAATCTCGGCGGCTGCTCCATTACGTGTAATGGCATCCCGTTATAACCCTTGCGAGTAAGCGAGCATTTAGGGTTTTATTAATAGAACTACGAGATACCAATATTATCCAGAGGGCCTTTAGGCCCAAGGGATGATATTGGTCGAGGGTGATACGGCATATGATACGGATTTTGCCATGTTTTATACACATTATCATATATTTAAACCGGAGAGTATACAAGGTATTAATTATATCATATATTTCAACCATGCCTTTGATAATACATGTATTTTATGAAAATTTTGAATTTTTTTGACAATTTTTAAATTTTTTGAATTTTTAAATATTTTTTTTTAATTTTGAAAATTTATGAAAATTTTGAATTTTTTGGGGAATTTGAAATTTGTTAAATTCGTGACCGAATACGCATTAACAATTAAACTCGTGAGCGGAACAAGTTCCTCCCACTCGTTTAATCCTTATGCGTACTTCGGTCACTCGTGGTCATATTTTGATATTCAAAATCTACGATTAGTTATATTACTTGTTCCGCCCCACTCGTTTAATCCTTATGCGTACTTCGGTCACTCGTGGTCTTATTTTGATGTTCAAAATTTACAATTAGTTATACTATGTATAACTAATCGGTCACTCGTGGTCTTATTTTGATGTTCAAAATCTACGATTAGTTATATATAGTATAACTAATCGTAGATTTTGAACATTTTTGTAGGACGATGTTTGTTGATATTGCTGACATGACAGTTCCTAATTTGATATATGCTTAAAAAAAATGTTAACTAGCTAATGGGGTTGCTGAATTTTATTTACTTTTGTCATCTTCACAGGAATTATCGTTTAATTGTTGGGAGAATTTGGTGATAACTCCTGTTCACTGTTTATAAGTCCAGCTCAGCTCACGTGAACTTTGATACGAGTTTTGCTTATGGAGTCAGCAGGTAGATATAGCGGGAGGGAAGGATGATAACACCTATTTGTGTTGTCAGATCATTTTTTTGGTCTAGTTTGATGTTTTACTGGTATTTTGTTCTATCTAGAATGTGATGTTTTTCAATATTCCCTGTAATTAGTATTTTGTGTCATTTGTGCTGAATTTAACATCTGAATGCCACCAATTACCAGTATTGCCAGTATTATAGTCTCTCTTATTGCTTTTGTATATTTATCTTATGATAAGTGATTGATACTATTTCAGAAATCAGAAATTTACATGTGTTAAATCTGAGTAATTGTTGTAAGATTAAAATAAGACGATCCCCTGGCATAAACATCAGCATTAGTTGGCATTGGCTGTAGATTTTTTTTTAGCCACACTGAAGAAGTAAAATATAGAAATGGAGCGCTTTGTACTAAACCAACACACTTAGTTGGATTTTTATAGTGCTAGCTTACTGAAACAACAGTCTGCAGATAGACATGTCACCCCACTCAGCCACATTATCCTGATTCCGAGCCAATCAGTCTTTGCTCTTTCTCCTTAATGCTGCACGCTTAGCGGAGAAGCAACAAATACCAATTTTACAGTCTTTGGTTTAACCCAATAGGGGCTCGAATCCACGATCTACCACATTCGAGGCGAGCACGCTAGCCATTACACCACCGATGCGGTTAATACAGAAATGGACATCTGGTGGAAAAAATAAATATCAGTATCTTGGATGTTTATTAACAATATATCTAATATTTGTATTCTACAACAGAGATTGTTGTTAAACTTTGGGTATGATAATATATAGGGTACGAGCTATGCTCATTTTTGAAGACCCTACTGTGATTTTGAAATGTAGAACAGCAATAAAAGCTCTGTGCCTTTACTTAAATTTGTGTCCAAGTGTAAATTGAATAGTCTCTCAGTTCATTTACATTCCATACATATCCTTTCTTAACCCCTACCATGCTGAATTGTATACACAAGATATTACCTGTATGCTGAATTGTTTTGAAGAAATATCACAAAATTTAGCATTTTTTTGTTTTTGCTCTGTAGTTCTTGTACATATATTACTTCAATCAAAGATTTGTATAGTATTCTACAATCCTTCCTTCAATATTTACAGGAAATGATGTTAGTTGAGTATACTTTAAATTTCAAAACTTTGGAGACACATTTTATCATGGTTGCCATGGTAACATATTTTTTTACCTAGATTTTTTTGGCGAAAAATGAAATTTTCTCAAAAAAATCCCTTTTTAAAATTTGTGTTTTGTTTTAAAGCAAGAATTAAAAAAAATATCAGGAATGTTCACAAAATGTTTTACACATATCATGGTTGCCATGGCAACATATTTACCCCCCCCCCCCCCCCCCCAATTTTTCAAATCAAGCCCATTTTTAACAAAAACAAATAAAAGATTTTCTTACATTCACTGGTATTCCATGACCAGCTAAAATCAATATTAGTATCAGTGGGTTGATGGGATTGAATATTGACCACAGTTTAATAAAAATAATAACAGTGGGTTGATGGGATTGAATATGTCAGACTACTTGGACATTAATTTAAACAAATAATGAAAGCTCTTTAAGGGACCATCTAATGACTATTCATGTAGAGTTTGGATTCAATCATCTTTTTACTGCAGCATGCTGGATTTTCAATAGTCAGTAAGGTAACAACACAAGGTCATGACCTTGTAACATTTCCGTCAAGGTCATGACCTTGTAAGTAACATTTCAATCAAGGTTATGACCTTGTAAGTTACATTTCCGTCAAGGTTTTGACCTTGTAAGTTACATTTCAGTCAAGGTTATGACCTTGTAAGTTACATTTCAATCAACATTATGACCTTCTGAGTTACATTTCAGTCAACATTATGACCTTGTAAATTACATTTCAGCCAAGGTTATGACCTTGTAAGTTACATTTCAGTCAATGCTATGACCTTGTAAGTTACATTTCAGCCAAGTTTGGTTTCAATTCTTTCAGTGGTTCTTGAGATGATTAAAATTAAGAAAAGCTTATGGATGACGTACAGATGTCAAACATCAAGTGATAGCAACAGCTCACCTACAGGTCACATGAACCTTTAATTTGAGTCAGGTGAGCTAAAAATGCACTATATCTGTTCAGAATCAAGAAATTAAAATGTTTTTGGTACTACTCTTTCAGCAGAGCGTCATGTCATTTATAAATCACTCTGTAATGAAAACTTTAATTTAAATAACGTTACAGTAATGATACACTGATATATATTGCAGTAAAACTAAAAAGAACAAAAAATGCCACTAAATTCAATGAAACATTTCATATGTAAATCATGTATAAATAAAAGTAGAACAATAATATCTCAAACATGAATGTAGAATAAGAATTACAATGAAATGCAATTTATATCTAAATGAAATATTGCCTATATAATAAGCTGTATTTTGGTGGATTGAAATTTGAAACAAAACTAGAGGTTCAGCCCACCTGAGCCTGTATCGCTCACCTGACAATAGAATGATACTGAAGCAAATTTCAAAGGGAGATAATCATTACCTTAAAAAACAGCAGCCATCTTGAATGGAGGGTGGGGCTGTCGGACACAATTTTGAAAGGGACACACCCAGGGACCATCTATGCCAAGATTTGGCCAAGCTGTTTCAGAGGAGAAGATTTTTTTAACATTAGCCAATCAGAAAAAAGAATTAATCTTGGTGGCCATGTTTGTAGGCCGAATGGAACCAAATGAAGAAGCTTTATAGAGGATCTTACATAGATGCTTCCTGCCAAGTTTGGCTCCATTTTGCCAAGCAGTTTCAGAGGAGAAGATTTTTTTAAACAGTAGCCAATCAGAAACAAGAATTGCCCTTGGCGGCCATATTTGTTGGTGGAACGGAACGAAATGGAGAAACTTTATAGAGGACCTTACATAAATGCTTACTGCCAAGTTTGGTTCCATTTGGCCAAGTTGTTTCAGAGGAGAAGATTAAAATATGAAAAAGTTAACGGACGGACGACGGACGCCAAGTGATGGCAATACCTCACATGGCCCTTTGGGTCAGGTGAGCTAAAAAATGATGAAAAAAGGGCAATAACTCCTAGACGGGTAATCAGATTTACTTCAAAATTGCAGGGCATGTAGATCTTGACATGCTGCACATGTTTGCTGTTTAAACTTAACGTCTATCAAAAGTATTAAAATTTTGAAAATTTGATGAAAAAAAGGGCAATAACTCCAAGATAGGTAATCAGATTTTCTTCAAAATTTCAGAGTAGTTAGATCTTGCTGTGCTGATCATTTTTATCCCTGTCAGATTTCTGATATTATTAACGGTTTTTGAGTTATTACCAAAAACGTGCAATTTTACCATATGTTCTATTTTTAGTAACAGCGGCCATGTTTGTTGGCCAAATGGAACTAAATGAAGAAGTTTTATAGAGGATCTTACATAGATGCTTCCTTCCAAGTTTGGCTCCATTTGGTCAAGCAGTTTCAGAGGAGAAGATTTTTTTTAACATTAGCCAATCAGAAACAAGAATTGCCCTTGGCGGCCATATTTGTTGGCGGAATGGGACGAAATGAAGAAAATTTATAGAGGACCTTATATAGATGCTTTCTGCCAAGTTTGGTTCCATTTGGTCCAGTTGTTTCAGAGGAGTAGATTAAAATATGAAAAGTTAACGGACGGACGATGGATGCCAAGTGATGGCAATACCTCACATGACCCTTTGGGTCAGGTGAGCTAAAAAGCATGCTTTAATTTGCCAAAACAAACTTTTGTAGTTTTGGTGAATTATCAAGCACATGTGTTACCACAACATTAAATATTACTAAACATTTTGTATTACTTGCCCATTCCCCCTCATATGTAAAAAAAAAGAAATTGGTCAGAATCAAAATGAGTAAATAAAGAGGAGATCACAAGGTTCTGTTAAAATTGAGAAATCAATATTGTAAAGGGCATAGAAATATGTCATATATATGAAACAAAGGTGAACGATAATATGTTGGTCAAATTACAGCCATTATAATAGTGAGTTAGTGAGCAATTTTTCAGGTATATCATGGCGAGAACAAGTTGCACTTCTATGAGATGATGTCTTTACTAGACCAACATGCTTAGTTGAGTTCATCAAAACTCCACTCCACAGAGAGATACATTGTTCCACTCTGACACGTTATCCTGATTCCAAGGCAGCCAGTCTTTTCTCTAACACCTTAATACACTGTGGAAAAGCAGCAAATACAAATGCTATGGTTTTTGGTTTGATCCTACCAAGTCTATGATTAACCACACTCAATGGGAGTAAGCTAACCATTATACCACCAATTGTATTCTTTGGTTTGATCCTACCAGGGCTATGATCAACCAAACTCAAGGGGAACAAGCTAACCATTATACCACCTATTATGTTTACCATTAGTCCGAGATTCCTCTGCCGTCTGACAGCTTTTATGGATTTGCTCTAGCCATGGGACGTCAGAGGGCTATGCATACGGAAAACAGCTGATTTGCCTCTCCAACTCTTGGTCGGCACATTTCCACATTTCGTGGCTATCAGATTTTATTTTCTATCAGAAAAATTCTAAGTCGCACTGTAAACAGGAAGTAGATGTGCGGTAAACCTGGAAAGGGGAGACATGGTACAAGTCACCAAGCCAAAGCCATATATCAAATATAAAATCATTTCTTCCAGTAGAAGCTGAGATATCTGTTACGAAAGTGTGAACGGACGGACGGACAAACGGACAAGGTGATTGCAATATAGCCCCCACTCTATGAGTGGGGGTATAATAAAATCTGATAGCCACGAAACGTGGAAATGTGCTGACCCAGAGTTGGAGAAGCAAATCCGCTGTTTTCCGTATGCATAGCTCTCCGACGTCCCACGGCTACAGCAAATCCATAAAAGCCGTCAGACGGCAGAGGAATCTCGGACTAGTTTACCATGTGTCTGGAATTGGTTCTTCATATTACAGTTTAGACTATGATTAACACAGCCTTTACCTGTCTGCTATGAATCCTGGTTGCTAACATTGATGAGCATATGGAAGAATAATTTATCAATGTGATGTCATATTTATTCTGTTATTGCGTGTAGCTGTTGATATTTATTAAATTAATTACTAGTTATTATTATTAATAGACTACAAATATATTATGATTATTTAATGCCACTTTCAACAATGTTTCAAAAATTATTATTGACAGAGGATACCAATATACAAGATGAAAACAACACTACTGGCATGCCACAAAGTCACTGAGAAACTTTACTGTGCATAGGTATCACACTCACTAAAAATATGATTGAAAATGAAAGTTGAACAATAATAAACTTGCTTACATGGGTGTAAATACTAACCACCATACAATAGCAGCCACAGTAGCCCCTCTATTGTGGTATTATTACATATACTATATACAGTCAAACCTGTCTATGCAGTCACCTCTATTAAGCAGTCACCTGTATTAAAAGGTCACCTTTTTCTTGTCCTGTCAAAGATAATTTCATATGAATTGAACCTCTTTTAAGAGGTCACCTGTCTTATAAGGCTACTTTTTCTTTGTACCAAAGGTGACCTCTTAATACAGGTTTGACTATATAAGTAAAACTGCACAGATTTAAGATCAGCCCTGGTACTTCATGCTGATTAAACAATTGGTCAAAATATAACAACTTATATAAAGATGTGCGATACAATTCTATAAGATAGAGAATTGTAACAATTTCTATGTTGGAGACCTAGACAATTCAAGGAACACATCCCATTCTTTTCAAGACTCACAATCTAGTGATCAGCTACAATCATACAAAGCATCATGAATATCCTTCATGGCATTCAAAGGTTCTGAGCCTTACACAACATGCAGCATATCTTGTAACACCTCCACGATGAAGTTCAGGGGTATATAGGAATCAACCTGTCAGTCTTTAGTTTGTCTGTGCAAGATAACTATTTGACTGTTTCATGAATTGTGAAGGACAACAAACATAAAGAATGTCTCCAGTATCCATATTTCTAGTTAGTAATTTGTCTTGACAATAATATATAGATTAACACTAGCCAAGTTACTGTTTTCAACCATCAGTTGGTCCAGAAAATGATTATCTTCATATAATGGTCTAATCGAGATTGGTCATATGTAACTATTAGTAATATTACTAAGTCCAAGAGTTAAATCATCAGTCAGTACTGATAAAAAATGTCCTATAGAGTTCTCTAGTGTCCAAATTTTATCTCATTTCTTGGTTTTCATATAAAGGAGCTCTACAGAATTCTCCTGTGTCTAAGTTTTTAGCCATGAGTTGATCAGGGTGATGGTTTGGTATTATATGTTGTACATACAATCGAGCAATACAGCAGTCCTGAAATAAAAAAAAATTAGGATAAGAAAATAACTGATGTAATAAAAACATTTATTATATAAGTAATAAATATTTTCCTATAATTTCAATGGAAAATAATCGTGCAATATATCCTTGTATTTGCACGCTAAGTATTATGGTTATTTTCGGAAAAGTACTGATGCATTCTGATATTGGTCTTAAATCTATTGCATCATTAGTCCAAAAATGTAAAATTTGAGGAAATTCTACTGGAGGAACTCAATGCGGAGGGTATTAATGTGGGGGAAAAAAAATACTGATAAAATGTATATTGCACTAGTTCAAATATGAATATTTGAAGTAGTTCAATATTCCACTTAAATATAATAAAATACAAAATATTTATAGAAAAATTGCTTTAGGCATAAAATATTTATTATTATTATATAGATATCGATGAAATACCGTGATTTCCGAGTTAAATAAAAACGATAATTTCACTAGTGAAATTACCATTTTTATTTCACTCTCGCTATATTTCGTGCCATTTCGTTGTCGACGTCATATGAAGACTTCCAGTTTGAAACGTAAAAATTAGACGTTATTTGGCTTCGTGTACGCTTCAATTTGGATCAAATTTAACTAAAATAATATTTCAAGGTAAGCATTTCAATTATTTTATTGTCGTGGGTGGGTGGCGCCATGTTTTTTTAAGCGATTCACATTATAGTATATCCCTACGCTACACACGTAATATAGTGCAATTAAACTCATTTTATATTAAATTCGATTCGAAACATTTTTTTTTATCTATATAATAAATACTATAACTAATAAAAGGGTTATTGCATGAATATTGGTGAATATTGTCCCTCGCAATATATCATATTGCACTTGCAAGCTCGTGCAATATAATATACTGTTCGGGACAATATTCACCAATATTCATGCAATAACCCTATAATACAGCTAATTTAGAGTGCACAACACGATTCTGGAATAACCTTCATCAGGTACGTTTCTGGAATAACCTTCATCAGGTATGTTTCTGGAATAACCTTCATCAGGTACGTTTCTGGAATAACCTTCATCAGGTACGTTTCTGGAATAACCTTCATCAGGTATGTTTCTGGAATAACCTTCATCAGGTACGTTTCTGGAATAACCTTCATCAGGTACGTTTCTGGATCACCTTCATCAGGTACGTTTCTAGAATAACCTTCATCAGGTATGTTTCTGGAATAACCTTCATCAGGTATGTTTCTGGAATAACCTTCATCAGGTATGTTTCTGGAATAACCTTCATCAGGTATGTTTCTGGAATAACCTTCATCAGGTACATTTCTGGAATAACCTTCATCAGCTACGTTTCTGGAATAACCTTCATCAGGTACATTTCTTGAATAACCTTCATCAGGTATGTTTCTGGAATAACCTTCATCAGGTATGTTTCTGGAATAACCTTCATCATGTACGTTTCTGGAATAACCTTCATCAGGTATGTTTCTGGAATATCCTTCATCAGGTTTGTTTCTGGAATAACCTTCATCAGGTATGTTTCTGGAATAAACTTCATCAGGTACGTTTCTGGAATAACCTTCATCAGGTACGTTTCTGGATCACCTTCATCAGGTACGTTTCTGGAATAACCTTCATCAGGTACGTTTCTGGAATAACCTTCATCAGGTAAGTTTCTGGAATAACCTTCATCAGGTACTTTTCTGGAATAACCTTCATCAGGTATTTGTAGTCAAAAGATTGGAAAGCCAAATCATTTAAAGGTCTTGGGGAGTAAGAAAACCAAATGGCACAAACAGGATTTCTAAAATCAGCTCAAATCACCTATACATTAAGGAGGAGGAGAATCTTAGTTTTAATAACAATTACATTATTTAGGGACTGTAAATTCTAATAATAGATATATCTAATAAACCATGTCAGCACCGGGAAACTGACTACTGAGCGGATGATACCCTCAGGGACTAATAGTCTACCATTTGCCCCACATAATTTCTTGTCTTTCCTCCTAATCATTCTGTGTTTGGCAAAACAATACATATGCTTGTGTTATTTACCTTAGAATAGAATATGGCAAACAGATAGACTCAATGTTTAACCTCACAATGAAGACACATCCTCCATCATAACACAAGATTTCTGTTAACAGAATATTTTTTCCAGATACATGTACATACAAAATAGAGAAGGTGAATTACTCAAGGAGATGTCGCTGGTAAAATTCATTATCTCTTTGGTTTTTTTAAGTAATTTTGTATATTTATATATTCTATAAGGGTCAGATGAGCTAAAGACTCATTTATCTATAACCAATTATCAGCATGCCTTCAACTAGAACAAAAGTTATTGTGTCTACAGATGGATGATGACAACAATAACAGACCCATAACATAATACTACCACAACATTTAAAATTATTCCTTTCCAAACATTCCCTATATAACAGAATTATTCATTGTATATACAAATATAGCTGGTTATCTTTGATATTTACAAGAACAAGGGATATCCTTGGCATTCCTCCCCCATAAATGAATAAGTGAGTGGTTGTTATTAAAAGAGTCAGCAAGTTTTCAGCTATATCATGACGAGAACAAGTTACTTTTTGATGGGATGATGATAATGTCAGTTTTTTACTAGACCAACAGGCAAAATTGGAAGTTTACAGTGCTAACTTGCTGAAACAACAGTCTATGTACAGATAGATATGATGCTCCACTCTGACACATTATCTTGACACTGAGCCAATCAGTCTGTCTTCTTATTCTTAAATGCTGCCTACTTTGCTGTGAAGCAGTAAATATCAATTTCATAATCTTTAGTTTGATCTGAACATCATCAACCTACAGATGGTCCACAACAAATGTCAAAATAGTTTACCTGGTTTTTCTTCCACTATCTGGGTTTAAACAAGTTTTAGGTTTTTGGGGAAAAGATTTTTTTTCATATCGATACAAATTCCCCTTAGTTAACCAATGTCGTGTGGAGTCAGCCATGTTAGATTTCCAGCAACACAAAAAATAATGACAATCCAATGACTATGTACAGGCTAGATTCAATCAAATTTTGGGATTTGTAGAAAAAATTTATTTTTTTCATTTTCTCATATGGTCCTATGTTAAATCTTTGTTTTGTGGTGGTATCTATCTTAGATTTTCAATCGACAAAAAACAGAAACTTTTTAGAGAGCCATTTATATATGGAACATTTCTACCATGGAACAATTTCAACACAAATGTGGTTTCATGGAAGATTCTTTAAATTTAAGCCAATGAGAATGCATATTTGGCCCTTACAGCCATGTTCAATTACAGAATGGAACCAAAATCATGTAAAATATTGAGAAATACCTAATTAACATTTTTGCAAAGTTGTTTCAAATTGGGTCAGTGGATTGTGGGAAATGGATTGAAATGTCAAAAGTATACAGACAAAAATCGACAACGGAAGCAGAGCGATGACAGTGTCTACCATGAGCTAAAAAAGCAATGTCAACATGAATATTAATAGTATACGTACAATTAAATAAGACACAGTTGTACAAGATATTCTAGAACAGCCATTCATGTAGATTTCTTCTAATGAATGACAATGATTGGCTATGCAGAATATACTTTTATCTGTTAGATTCAATATTCCTGACAGGACAATAACATGAAGATCACATCGACACGCTAATTCACAAACACCTTCATCTGTCACCTGTTAAATAAAAACAAATCATATACAAACATTGTCACCTTTTGCTTTTTTATCAGTTGTAAGCTATGACAAAAAACAACATCATTCAACAGGATTCCTAGCAATCTATGATAGGACGCCATTTGTCTATGGAATACTCATAGGGGAAGTGAGTGTTAGTGTTGCTGAGCAACTTAGAGAAGTACTCTGGTCACATGGGGGATACTTGGTAAAGTTAAAGAGGTGTAAAGATAAAATCGCTATGCCAAGCGCAGCATGATATGACCACATGTCAATCAGGGAAAGTTGAACAACTGTATATTCAAAGCAAGTGTGGATACAATATTTTGCTACACCCACTGTATTTTGGGGATTTGTCTCGTTTTTCTCTTTTAAGCATTGGTCCCATTTAGCTTCTCTTTAACTCCATTAATCATGGATAACACAAGAACTAGCTAGGTCTACTCTTATTGAAAAACATAATTGGGGAATGTTACATTATAAGGAATATAACTGAAAATAATTAAACAATCAATTCAAAGAAAAAACTCATGAAACATGCTAAAATATGAAAGTTTGGAATTTTTGCCCTATTAAGCCTCTTCCCCCCTCCCCAAAAGAGCTTATTTTATGTGTTGACTAAAATTAAACTCATCATGACAAGCATTTTACAAAAAATTTGGTTCCCTCCCGGTTCAGTTGATCTAGGAAACTGTAAGGGAGAAAATCTGTCAACATACTACCAGAAGTTATCAGAAACCATCAACTAGAACTTAAGTTATCACACAGAAACCATTCTGTCTACAAATGTACAATTATAAGTGTATTATTATATTTTGGATAGAACTAGGCGTTATTCTGCAAAAAGACGTGCAGCCAGATTTTTTCTCAATCCATTCATTACCTTCCGTTAATAGCAATACACAAATCATTACGGACCGGAACTGACAATCCAGTTTATCAATCTTTAATAAGTAGTAATTTTCCCTTTGTTCCATTGGTGATCGCTAATTCCAAATTTGACTGTTATTAAATAAGAGGCCATGTACCACGAACCAGGCGAAGAAGAAATATAATATAATTTTTACTCGTTGCAGCCTACATTAAATTTTGGAGGCTTAAGGACTTGGATCCTATAGATCAAATGGCTTTCATTTGTATTTACTATCCACATATAATAATCTTTAATACAAAATATAATTTTATTCCATATTGCTGCTTTTACTGAGGAAGAAGCTTTAATTTTTTTTAATCTATATTAATCTCTCAAACTGAGCATCATTATATTGGTACTGTTTGTTCTTAACATTTCTTATGCTCAACTAAAGTTTCCTCATGGAGCCCACATGAACCTCTCCTATTTTGAATTTGTTCATCCCATGGACAATAAATCCCTGTTATGTTCTGCAGAAGTTCAAGATTACAATGAAATGTAACTAATAAACATGTCAACGTAATCGGCACAAGTGCTCAAATAAAAATATAATAGAACGAGTAAATTATAAAACTGTTAATACCTGTGAACATCCCTTCATTCCAATCCTATGAAGCTTAGGACAATTCTTTGATAATGTAACTAACAATTCATCAGTCAGACATCTTTGTCCTGCTACATCAAACTTCTCTAAATTACTGCAATTTTCTGCTACTGTTAACAAAACATCCACATTTAGCTGAAGAGAATATTAAATTTTATGACTGACATTTTGTAAATAAGGCCAATTTAAAATGCTAATTTTGTATATTGGTTTTTAATTCTACTTATTATTGAATCAAAGTCATGTTTGAAAATAAACCATGCATGACATACTCTTTGAGGAAAAATTAAGACACTACTCAGTTATGATGACCTAATTTAAGCAGATGTCAACAGCATTCTTATCTTGACTTTTAATATGCATTACCCCTAGGTTTACAGAATGCCTTGCAGTTCCAAATTTAAATAGAACATTAAAGAAAATAAATATGTGCTATGTTTAGATAATTTTAGATGGTTTGAAGAAAATATTTCTTAAGAAAAGTATCAAGTAACTGAAACTTAAGGGAATGCTAAACTGAAGAAGATTCTAAGATTCTTGTAAAATAGTCCCTCAGAAAACATCAGATTGGTTTTTGTTATTACTAAATAACTATACCTTTTTAGTACTGACAAATAATTTGCGTATCAACATGGCTGTTTCTGGTTTCTGCAGTAAAGGGATGATGGTTGTTAAGGTAAGTTTTTTACACATACTAAAGTCTAATTCCTCCAAACATTTACAATATTTATATATAGCTCTCAATCCTTCATCAGTCAAACTACCATTCACTGTTCCACTTAAATCTAAACAAACTAAATCTTTTCCTATGTGCTGCAAAATCTGCAAAATACAAAAACTGTCTTAGTAAAAAATGTACATTTTATTTAACACTTATGCCTGACTACAGGGGGAAAATGGAAGAAATGAAATACCCCCCCCCCCCAATTAGAGTCTATACCTTTGGAAATGAAAAGCTATTTAGGAGATAATTGTATTGTATTTGAATATTTCACGGCATCAATTGGAGATTTGATGGTCGCAAATTGAGTTTACTGGCGACGCGTCAGCGTAGCCAGTAAATGGATATTTGCGATCATTAAATCGACAATCGATGTTGTGAAATTTTCAAATACAATACAATTATCTCCATTCTAATGTAATCATGTGTATAGATGTGTATTGCCACATTATTGACAAGATGACGTAATCGGTAATCAGCTAAAGTTCTAAAAATATATCATGCTATTTCAACCATGGAATTGACACTGTGAAAATTACACCATTAAATCGACAATTGATGCCGTGATATTTTCAAACACAATACAGTTATCTCCATTCTAATGTATCATGTGTATTGCCACATTATTGACAAGATGACGTAAGCGGTAATTGGCTAAAATTCTAAAAATATCTCATAATATTTCAACCGTGGAATTGATGCCGTGAAAATTACAGCATTGTCCAATCACAAACCAGGAATATTAGACAACTACATTAGAATTATTTGTAACATATATACAATAAGAAATACATACATATATAGGTATTGTTTCACTCATGATTGGTTGTCATGAAAAGTCTATGCATAAGAGTGATGTCCAGATGTGGCATTTTTCGAAAGAAGTAAAGGGTGTCGCTCGGCTGCAAGCTATGGGCCCTTTCACACTCATTTTAGGGTATGAGTAATGTTCATATTGAAGACCCTACTGTGACTGTGAAATGTAGAACACTAATAAAAGAACTGTTCCTTTCCTTTAATTTGTGTATGTGTCTCAGTGTAAAGTTGCAATTGAATAGTCTCATGTTGCTGCAAGTCACTGACAAACTTTATCACATAAAGTTGTATCGAGTACACCTTACCATGAGCCAGATTCGAACTCACAACTTTAGTGGTGATAGGTACTAATTGCACAGGTAGTTGTAAATCCAACTACCATATGATCAGGGCCACGACGGCTTTCTCATGTTCCTTTTTTCATCCATATCCTTTCTTACTGATATATGTGTGTGAAGGGGGTATATAAACATCATAAAGGGGTAGATCAATCATGTACTGAAAATTAATTTATTTCAAAATTACATTGTCACACTAAGAACACCTCCATTAATTAGTCCTGTTTACCTTTGATCTGTTCGTTGGTAAAAGGGGCTATGACTCCAATGAAACAGGTTCAATTGGAAAATCATAATTATATGCGCATGCCAAATTTTTGTGACCTTATAAAAAAGAGGTTTGTAAAATGAAGAGTTCCTTCAATGTCAACAAATGTTGTTTGTACAATGAAGAGTCCCTTCAAGATCAACAAATGTTGTTTGTACAATGATGAGTCCCTTCAAGATCATCAAATGATGTTTGTACAATGATGAGTCCCTTCAAGATCATCAAATGTTGTTTGTACAATGAAGAGTCCCTTCAAGATCATCAAATGTTGTTTGTACAATGAAGAGTCCCTTCAAGATCATCAAATGCTGTTTGTACAATGAAGAGTCCCTTCAAGATCATCAAATGTTGTTTGTACAATGATGAGTCCCTTCAAGATCATCAAATGCTGTTTGTACAATGAAGAGTCCCTTCAAGATCAATAAATGCTGTTTGTACAATGATGAGTCCATTGAAGATCAACAATGAGTTTTGTACAATGATGAGTTCCTTAAAAATCATCAAATGCTGTTTGTACTGTGACGAGTCCCTTCAAGGTCATCAAATGCTGTCTGTACAATGAAGAGTCACTTTAAGGTCAACAAATGCTGTTTGTACAATGAAGAATCCATTGAAGATCAACAATGAGTTTTGTACAATGAAGAGTCCCTTCAAGATCAACAAATGTTGTTTGTACAATGAAGAGTCCCTTCAAGATCAACAAATGTTGTTTGTACAACGAAGAGTCCCTTCAAGATCATCAAATGCTGTTTGTACAATGAAGAGTCCCTTCAAGATAAACAAATGTTGTTTGTACAATGAAGAGTCCCTTCAAGATCATCAAATGCTGTCTGCACAATGATGAGTCCCTTCAAGATCATCAAATGTTGTTTGCACAATGATGAGTCCCTTCAAGATCATCAAATGCTGTTTGTACAATGATGAGTCCCTTCAAGATCATCAAATGCTGTCTGCACAATGATGAGTCCCTTCAAGATCATCAAATGTTGTGTGTATAATGATGAGTCCCTTCAAGATCATCAAATGCTGTTTGTACAATGAAGAGTCCCTTCAAGATCATCAAATGCTGTTTGTACAATGACGAGTCCCTTCAAGATCATCAAATGCTGTTTGCACAATGATGAGTCCCTTCAAGATCATCAAATGTTGTTTGTACAATGAAGAGTCCCTTCAAGATCATCAAATGTTGTTTGTACAATGAAAAGTCCCTTCAAGATCAACAAATGTTGTTTGTACAATGAAGAGTCCCTTCAAGATAAACAAATGTTGTTTGTACAATGAAAAGACCCTTCAAGATCATCAAATGCTGTTTGCACAATGATGAGTCCCTTCAAGATCATCAAATGTTGTTTGCACAATGATGAGTCCCTTCAAGATCAACAAATGTTGTTTGTACAATGAAGAGTCCCTTCAAGATCAACAAATGTTGTTTGTACAATCAAGAGTCCCTTCAAGATAAACAAATGTTGTTTGTACAATCAAGAGTCCCTTCAAGATCATCAAATGCTGTTTGCACAATGATGAGTCCCATCAAGATCATCAAATGCTGTTTGTACAATGAAGAGTCCCTTCAAGATCAACAAATGTTGTTTGTACAATGAAGAGTCCCTTCAAGATCATCAAATGCTGTCTGCACAATGATGAGTCCCTTCAAGATCATCAAATGCTGTTTGTACAATGATGAGTCCCTTCAAGATCATCAAATGCTGTTTGCACAATGATGAGTCCCTTCAAGATCATCAAATGCTGTTTGTACAATGAAGAGTCCCTTCCAGATCATCAAATGCTGTTTGCACAATGATGAGTCCCTTCAAGATAAACAAATGCTGTTTGTACAATGAAGAGTCCCTTCAAGATCATCAAATGTTGTTTGTACAATGAAGAGTCCCTTCAAGATCATCAAATGCTGTCTGCACAATGAAGAGTCCCTTCAAGATCAACAAATGTTGTTTGTACAATGATGAGTCCCTTCAAGATAAACAAATGTTGTTTGTACAATGAAGAGTCCCTTCAAGATCATCAAATGCTGTCTGCACAATGATGAGTCCCTTCAAGATCATCAAATGTTGTTTGCACAATGATGAGTCCCTTCAAGATCATCAAATGCTGTTTGTACAATGATGAGTTCCTTCAAGATCATCAAATGCTGTTTGCACAATGATGAGTCCCTTCAAGATCATCAAATGCTGTTTGTACAATGATGAGTCCCTTCAAGATCAACAAATGTTGTTTGTACAATGATGAGTTCCTTCAAGATCATCAAATGCTGTTTGCACAATGATGAGTCCCTTCAAGATCATCAAATGCTGTTTGTACAATGATGAGTCCCTTCAAGATCATCAAATGCTGTTTGCACAATGATGAGTCCCTTCAAGATCATCAAATGTTGTTTGTACAATGAAGAGTCCCTTCAAGATCAACAAATGTTGTTTGTACAATGAAGAGTCCCTTCAAGATCATCAAATGCTGTCTGCACAATGATGAGTCCCTTCAAGATCATCAAATGTTGTTTGTACAATAATGAGTCCCTTCAAGATCATCAAATGATGTTTGTACAATGAAGAGTCCCTTCAAGATCATCAAATGCTGTTTGTACAATGATGAGTCCCTTCAAGATCATCACATGCTGTTTGTACAATGATGAGTCCCTTCAAGATAAACAAATGTTGTTTGTACAATGAAGAGTCCCTTCAAGATCATCAAATGCTGTCTGCACAATGATGAGTCCCTTCAAGATCATCAAATGCTGTTTGTACAATGAAGAGTCCCTTCAAGATCAACAAATGTTGTTTGTACAATGAAGAGTCCTTTCAAGATAAACAAATGTTGTTTGTACAATGAAGAGTCCCTTCAAGATCATCAAATGCTGTCTGCACAATGATGAGTCCCTTCAAGATCATCAAATGCTGTTTGTACAATGAAGAGTCCCTTCAAGATCAACAAATGTTGTTTGTACAATGAAGAGTCCCTTCAAGATAAACAAATGTTGTTTGTACAATGAAGAGTCCCTTCAAGATCATCAAATGCTGTCTGCACAATGATGAGTCCCTTCAAGATCATCAAATGTTGTTTGCACAATGATGAGTCCCTTCAAGATCATCAAATGCTGTTTGTACAATGATGAGTTCCTTCAAGATCAACAAATGTTGTTTGTACAATGAAGAGTCCTTTCAAGATAAACAAATGTTGTTTGTACAATGAAGAGTCCCTTCAAGATCATCAAATGCTGTCTGCACAATGATGAGTCCCTTCAAGATCATCAAATGCTGTTTGTACAATGAAGAGTCCCTTCAAGATCAACAAATGTTGTTTGTACAATGAAGAGTCCCTTCAAGATAAACAAATGTTGTTTGTACAATGAAGAGTCCCTTCAAGATCATCAAATGCTGTCTGCACAATGATGAGTCCCTTCAAGATCATCAAATGTTGTTTGCACAATGATGAGTCCCTTCAAGATCATCAAATGCTGTTTGTACAATGATGAGTTCCTTCAAGATCATCAAATGCTGTTTGCACAATGATGAGTCCCTTCAAGATCATCAAATGCTGTTTGTACAATGATGAGTCCCTTCAAGATCATCAAATGTTGTTTGTACAATGATGAGTTCCTTCAAGATCATCAAATGCTGTTTGCACAATGATGAGTCCCTTCAAGATCATCAAATGCTGTTTGTACAATGATGAGTCCCTTCAGGATCATCAAATGCTGTTTGCACAATGATGAGTCCCTTCAAGATCATCAAATGCTGTTTGTACAATGAAGAGTCCCTTCAAGATCATCAAATGCTGTTTGCACAATGATGAGTCCCTTCAAGATAAACAAATGCTGTTTGTACAATGATGAGTCCCTTCAAGATCAACAAATGTTGTTTGTACAATGAAGAGTCCCTTCAAGATCATCAAATGCTGTCTGCACAATGATGAGTCCCTTCAAGATCATCAAATGTTGTTTGTACAATAATGAGTCCCTTCAAGATCATCAAATGATGTTTGTACAATGAAGAGTCCCTTCAAGATCATCAAATGCTGTTTGTACAATGATGAGTCCCTTCAAGATCATCAAATGCTGTTTGTACAATGATGAGTCCCTTCAAGATCATCAAATGCTGTTTGCACAATGATGAGTCCCTTCAAGATCATCAAATGTTGTTTGTACAATGAAGAGTCCCTTCAAGATCATCAAATGTTGTTTGTACAATGAAGAGTCCCTTCAAGATCAACAAATGTTGTTTGTACAATGAAGAGTCCCTTCAAGATAAACAAATGTTGTTTGTACAATGAAGAGTCCCTTCAAGATCATCAAATGCTGTCTGCACAATGATGAGTCCCTTCAAGATCAACAAATGTTGTTTGTACAATGAAGAGTCCTTTCAAGATAAACAAATGTTGTTTGTACAATGAAGAGTCCCTTCAAGATCATCAAATGCTGTCTGCACAATGATGAGTCCCTTCAAGATCATCAAATGCTGTTTGTACAATGAAGAGTCCCTTCAAGATCAACAAATGTTGTTTGTACAATGATGAGTCCCTTCAAGATAAACAAATGTTGTTTGTACAATGAAGAGTCCCTTCAAGATCATCAAATGCTGTCTGCACAATGATGAGTCCCTTCAAGATCATCAAATGTTGTTTGCACAATGATGAGTCCCTTCAAGATCATCAAATGCTGTTTGTACAATGATGAGTTCCTTCAAGATCATCAAATGCTGTTTGCACAATGATGAGTCCCTTCAAGATCATCAAATGCTGTTTGTACAATGATGAGTCCCTTCAAGATCAACAAATGTTGTTTGTACAATGATGAGTTCCTTCAAGATCATCAAATGCTGTTTGCACAATGATGAGTCCCTTCAAGATCATCAAATGCTGTTTGTACAATGATGAGTCCCTTCAAGATCATCAAATGCTGTTTGCACAATGATGAGTCCCTTCAAGATCATCAAATGTTGTTTGTACAATGAAGAGTCCCTTCAAGATCAACAAATGTTGTTTGTACAATGAAGAGTCCCTTCAAGATCATCAAATGCTGTCTGCACAATGATGAGTCCCTTCAAGATCATCAAATGTTGTTTGTACAATAATGAGTCCCTTCAAGATCATCAAATGATGTTTGTACAATGAAGAGTCCCTTCAAGATCATCAAATGCTGTTTGTACAATGATGAGTCCCTTCAAGATCATCACATGCTGTTTGTACAATGATGAGTCCCTTCAAGATAAACAAATGTTGTTTGTACAATGAAGAGTCCCTTCAAGATCATCAAATGCTGTCTGCACAATGATGAGTCCCTTCAAGATCATCAAATGCTGTTTGTACAATGAAGAGTCCCTTCAAGATCAACAAATGTTGTTTGTACAATGAAGAGTCCTTTCAAGATAAACAAATGTTGTTTGTACAATGAAGAGTCCCTTCAAGATCATCAAATGCTGTCTGCACAATGATGAGTCCCTTCAAGATCATCAAATGCTGTTTGTACAATGAAGAGTCCCTTCAAGATCAACAAATGTTGTTTGTACAATGAAGAGTCCCTTCAAGATAAACAAATGTTGTTTGTACAATGAAGAGTCCCTTCAAGATCATCAAATGCTGTCTGCACAATGATGAGTCCCTTCAAGATCATCAAATGTTGTTTGCACAATGATGAGTCCCTTCAAGATCATCAAATGCTGTTTGTACAATGATGAGTTCCTTCAAGATCAACAAATGTTGTTTGTACAATGAAGAGTCCTTTCAAGATAAACAAATGTTGTTTGTACAATGAAGAGTCCCTTCAAGATCATCAAATGCTGTCTGCACAATGATGAGTCCCTTCAAGATCATCAAATGCTGTTTGTACAATGAAGAGTCCCTTCAAGATCAACAAATGTTGTTTGTACAATGAAGAGTCCCTTCAAGATAAACAAATGTTGTTTGTACAATGAAGAGTCCCTTCAAGATCATCAAATGCTGTCTGCACAATGATGAGTCCCTTCAAGATCATCAAATGTTGTTTGCACAATGATGAGTCCCTTCAAGATCATCAAATGCTGTTTGTACAATGATGAGTTCCTTCAAGATCATCAAATGCTGTTTGCACAATGATGAGTCCCTTCAAGATCATCAAATGCTGTTTGTACAATGATGAGTCCCTTCAAGATCAACAAATGTTGTTTGTACAATGATGAGTTCCTTCAAGATCATCAAATGCTGTTTGCACAATGATGAGTCCCTTCAAGATCATCAAATGCTGTTTGTACAATGATGAGTCCCTTCAAGATCATCAAATGTTGTTTGCACAATGATGAGTCCCTTCAAGATCATCAAATGTTGTTTGTACAATGAAGAGTCCCTTCAAGATCATCAAATGCTGTTTGCACAATGATGAGTCCCTTCAAGATAAACAAATGTTGTTTGTACAATGATGAGTCCCTTCAAGATCAACAAATGTTGTTTGTACAATGAAGAGTCCCTTCAAGATCATCAAATGCTGTCTGCACAATGATGAGTCCCTTCAAGATCATCAAATGTTGTTTGTACAATAATGAGTCCCTTCAAGATCATCAAATGATGTTTGTACAATGAAGAGTCCCTTCAAGATCATCAAATGCTGTTTGTACAATGATGAGTCCCTTCAAGATCATCACATGCTGTTTGTACAATGATGAGTCCCTTCAAGATAAACAAATGTTGTTTGTACAATGAAGAGTCCCTTCAAGATCATCAAATGCTGTCTGCACAATGATGAGTCCCTTCAAGATCATCAAATGCTGTTTGTACAATGAAGAGTCCCTTCAAGATCAACAAATGTTGTTTGTACAATGAAGAGTCCTTTCAAGATAAACAAATGTTGTTTGTACAATGAAGAGTCCCTTCAAGATCATCAAATGCTGTCTGCACAATGATGAGTCCCTTCAAGATCATCAAATGCTGTTTGTACAATGAAGAGTCCCTTCAAGATCAACAAATGTTGTTTGTACAATGAAGAGTCCCTTCAAGATAAACAAATGTTGTTTGTACAATGAAGAGTCCCTTCAAGATCATCAAATGCTGTCTGCACAATGATGAGTCCCTTCAAGATCATCAAATGTTGTTTGCACAATGATGAGTCCCTTCAAGATCATCAAATGCTGTTTGTACAATGATGAGTTCTTTCAAGATCATCAAATGCTGTTTGCACAATGATGAGTCCCTTCAAGATCATCAAATGCTGTTTGTACAATGATGAGTTCCTTCAAGATCATCAAATGCTGTTTGCACAATGATGAGTCCCTTCAAGATCATCAAATGCTGTTTGTACAATGAAGAGTCCCTTCAAGATCATCAAATGCTGTTTGCACAATGATGAGTTCCTTCAAGATCAACAAATGCTATATGTACAATGATGAGTCCCTTCAAGATCAACAAATGTTGTTTGTACAATGAAGAGTCCCTTCAAGATCAACACATGTTGTTTGTACAATGATGAGTCCCTTCAAGATCATCAAATGCTGTTTGTACAATGAAGAGTCCCTTCAAGATCAACAAATGTTGTTTGTACAATGAAGAGTCCCCTTCAAGATCAACAAATGTTGTTTGTATAATGAAGAGTCCCTTCAAGATCAACAAATGTTGTTTGTACAATGAAGAGTCCCTTCAAGATCAACAAATGTTGTTTGTACAATGAAGAGTCCCTTCAAGATCATCAAATGCTGTTTGTACAATGATGAGTTCCTTCAAGATCATCAAATGTTGTCTGCACAATGATGAGTCCCTTCAAGATCATCAAATGCTGTTTGTACAATGAAGAGTCCCTTCAAGATCAATAAATGCTGTTTGTACAATGAAGAGTCCATTGAAGATCAACAATGAGTTTTGTACAATGATGAGTTCCTTAAAAATCATCAAATGCTGTTTGTACTATGATGAGTCCCTTCAAGGTCATCAAATGCTGTCTGTACAATGAAGAGTCCCTTTAAGGTCAACAAATGCTGTTTGTACAATGAAGAATCCATTGAAGATCAACAATGAGTTTTGTACAATGAGTAGTCCCTTCGAGGTCATCAAATGATGTCTGTACAATGAAGAGTCCCTTCAAGATCAACAAATGCTGTTTGTACAATGAAGAGTCTCTTCAAGATCATCAAATGTTGTTTGTACAATGAAGAGACTGAGTCCCTTCAAGATCAACAAATGCTGTTTGTACAATGAAGAGACTGAGTCCCTTCAAGATCATCAAATGTTGTCTGTACAATGAAAGAGTCCCTTCAAGATCAACAAATGCTGTTTGTACAATGAAGAGTCCCTTCAAGGTCATCAAATGCTGTTTGTACAATGATGAGTTCCTTCAAGATCATCAAATGCTGTTTGCACAATGATGAGTCCCTTCAAGATCATCAAATGCTGTTTGTACAATGAAGAGTCCCTTCAAGATCATCAAATGCTGTTTGCACAATGATGAGTTCCTTCAAGATCAACAAATGCTATATGTACAATGATGAGTCCCTTCAAGATCAACAAATGTTGTTTGTACAATGAAGAGTCCCTTCAAGATCAACAAATGTTGTTTGTACAATGAAGAGTCCCTTCAAGATCAACACATGTTGTTTGTACAATGATGAGTCCCTTCAAGATCATCAAATGCTGTTTGTGCAATGAAGAGTCCCTTCAAGATCAACAAATGTTGTTTGTACAATGAAGATTCCCCTTCAAGATCAACAAATGTTGTTTGTATAATGAAGAGTCCCTTCAAGATCAACAAATGTTGTTTGTACAATGAAGAGTCCCTTCAAGATCAACAAATGTTGTTTGTACAATGAAGAGTCCCTTCAAGATCATCAAATGCTGTTTGTACAATGATGAGTTCCTTCAAGATCATCAAATGTTGTCTGCACAATGATGAGTCCCTTCAAGATCATCAAATGCTGTTTGTACAATGAAGAGTCCCTTCAAGATCAATAAATGCTGTTTGTACAATGAAGAGTCCATTGAAGATCAACAATGAGTTTTGTACAATGATGAGTTCCTTAAAAATCATCAAATGCTGTTTGTACTATGATGAGTCCCTTCAAGGTCATCAAATGCTGTCTGTACAATGAAGAGTCCCTTTAAGGTCAACAAATGCTGTTTGTACAATGAAGAATCCATTGAAGATCAACAATGAGTTTTGTACAATGAGTAGTCCCTTCGAGGTCATCAAATGATGTCTGTACAATGAAGAGTCCCTTCAAGATCAACAAATGCTGTTTGTACAATGAAGAGTCCCTTCAAGATCATCAAATGTTGTTTGTACAATGAAGAGACTGAGTCCCTTCAAGATCAACAAATGCTGTTTGTACAATGAAGAGACTGAGTCCCTTCAAGATCATCAAATGTTGTCTGTACAATGAAAGAGTCCCTTCAAGATCAACAAATGCTGTTTGTACAATGAAGAGTCCCTTCAAGGTCATCAAATGATGTCTGTACAATGAAGAGTCCCTTCAAAATCAACAAATGCTGTCTGTACAATGAAGAATCCCTTCAAGGTCATCAAATGCTGTTTGTACAATGAAGAATCCATTGAAGATCAACAATGAGCTTTGTACAATGAGTAGTCTCTTCAAGGTCATCAAATGTTGTCTGTACAATGAAGAGTCCCTTCAAGGTCATCATATGCTGTTTGTAAAATGACAAGTTCATTGAAGATCAACAATGAGTTTTGTACAATAAAGAGTCCCTTCAAGTGTCAACAAATGAGGTTTGACTGTATAATATTTACCTTCGTAAATGTATCATCATTTAAAGCTGAAACTCCACTTAATCTGATTGATTTTAAACGTTTCAATCTCTGTATACATTCAACAAATAAAGTTTCGTCATCCAACAGAACTCCACATAATGACAAACTGGTCAGTGATGTTGTTAACGTCCAAAAATATTCATTGTCTGGATAACCTTTAAGTCCATTACAATAAGACAAGTCTAGGTGTTGTAAATCTTGACAGTTTTGTGATAACTGAAAACATTACATAATAGACAGAATATTACAAATCTTTATAAATGGAATACAACAGGTTTAAATGCTGCAGAATTGTTTTTAGCTGTTCTTGATTTGAAAGACATACAAGGTATAACTGCAATGTATAATTTTACAAGCTTGTATATTCATATCACAATAATGATAAATATCTGATAAAATTTCAAATTGATTATGTGTTCTTCAGAAGATTATTATATTTTTATTTCCCCCAAATCAATGTTAAATCTTGGAATTCTAGGAATTTAATCCATTTCTGCAACCTTAAACCTGCACACTGTTTAGATGTTCCTATCAGATACAATGGATTTACATATATGGGTCTTACGAAAATTGTCTTTGAAATTTCCATGAACTCATAATTTTAGACCTCATAGATCTTGAGAGTTATATTTGAATAAATTTGGGTGAGTGAGTGATTGTTGTTTAATGCCAATTCAGCAATTTTTTAAGCTATATCATGGCGGGAATCAGTTAATTTTTAATGAGATGATGATGAAGTCCACTTTGTACCAGACCAACACGCTGAGTTGGATTTTTATAGTGATAGCTCACTGAAACAACAGTTCGCGGATAGACAAGTCGCCCCACTCAGACACATTATTCTGATTATGGGCCAACTAGTCTTTGCTATTTCTCCTTAATGCTGTGTGCTTAGCGTAAAAGCAATAAAAAACAATTTTATAATATTTGGTTTGACCCGACCGGGGCTCGAACCGACGATCTACCAAACTCGAGGCGAGCACGCTAACCAATACACCACCGTTATAATTTGAATGACAGTGTGGTATTTTTTGTTTTTCATTTTATTTTCTAACAAATTCATATATACATTGAGGGGCTGTGGTGGTCGTGAGTGTATAATATTTGGATTTACAACTACCTATGCAATCTTTGCCTATCACCACTAACATCTTGAGTTTGAATCCCACTCAGGTTAGGTGTACTCCATACAACATTATGTGATAAAGTTTGTCAGTGACTTGTGACAGGTCATTGGTTTTCTCCATACAACATTATGTGATAGTTTGTCAGTGACTTGTGACAGGTCATTGGTTTTCTCTGGGTACTAGTTTCCTCCACTAATAAAACTGACCGTCACGATATAACTGAAATATTGTTGAAAGTGGCGTTAAACACCACAACTCTAACCCATATATACATTATAATTTGTTTTTTAGAGAATCTTGAATTATGGACAAAAAATTTGCCATTGAAGTTGAACTACATCAAAATTTGAATTTATAAGTACATTTCTTTAACTGATTTGTCAGAATGTATAATTTAATGAAATTAGGAATTTATGAGACCTACCTCATTTACTGCTTTTCCATTTATATTTGAACATCCATGAAGATTCAACCTATTAACAAAATATAAAATGAAAAAAAACAAAATAAACTCACTCATACATTGATTGAATACAATGTATGAACAGATCTTTATAGTAAAGAAAATGCAAAATGTACAAAGCATTTTTATTTTATAGCTTCTAACAAAAATAATTATTTATATGTACAAACAAACTTCGCTTGGTCAAACACTATGGATGGCTCGAACTAATTTGAAAGCCCCGTCAATTTTCTTTATATTTCTAAGAAAACAAATCCTTTCGCTCGAACAGTGATACCTCGAACAGTGGAACTCAACAAATTGTCCCGTCAATAATAAAATCACAAGTTTTACAATGCCAAACTCAAACATCGCAATTAAATTGACAGGTGTATGCTACGGTTGAATGTGCTTATAGTAAGGTGTGATAAATGTCAGATTACCGACAGAAAATCGTTTACTTAACGATTACAGGTAGAGGGATAAACTTGACATAATTTGTGTTAATTAGTCATTAAATTCAGCTGTGGCTTGATTATTAACTGTTAATTATGATTAATAACGAACGATTGTCGCTGATTGTACCAAGTCGAGCCTACATTGGACAATAATTAAAACAATCAAATGTTTACAATTGTAATAAAGTTTATTAAAACAAATTTAAAATTGTTATTACATGAATTAGTATCATTGAGTGTTTTAAAAAAAATCTGTATAGCTGCTGGAATCGAGTATTATCAAACTGTGCCATCTTAAGCTTCATTAAAATACCAAAACATAGAAATGTACTAGTAGTGAAATTCCAATTAACCTGAGTTTTTATGTCTATATAATACCAAAAGAAACAAATATATTTGCTTCAAATTCAAATAAAAAAAAAGAAAATGATCATTGGCTAAAATTATAAAATTGGACATTAAAAATATATATCAGAATTATCAAACATTATACCGATATCGATCCAACTGTTATTACCCGACTTAGTTTTTCCTGCATATAAAATAGATCGCGAGCAAAGTGAACAAACGTTTCTAAGGAATGTTTGAAGATACCAAAGAGGTATTCAGAAGCTGTAGTCTTTGAGAAATTTCTAAAGGACTAAATATTTTTTATGATATTAAAGGTCCATGGTAATGTGGATCAGTAACACAGTTATCATAGCGCAATGAAACTGTCCCGGTGTCATATGGTATTTTGAACCCCATTGTAAATTGAACCCGGGGTCGATTTACCTATGGTATTTTGACCCTGGGGTCAATTTTTTGTCATTGTATTTTGAACCCCCCTCATGGTAAATTGAACCCCCCTCATTTCTACCAAAAGAGAGGAGTTCATAATACATATAACATAGGTAGGAGGGTCAATATTCCATGGGCAGGGGGGTCAAAATACCATTGGTTGGGGGGTCGATATACCATGGGTAGGGGGGTCGATATACCATGGGTAGGGGGTTGATATACCATGGTTAAGGGGGTCGATATACCATGGCTAGGGGGGTAAATATACCATGGGTAGGGGGGTCAATATAGCATGGGTAGGGGGGTCGATATACCATGGTTAAGGGGGTCGATATACCATGGGTAGGGGGGGGTCGATATACCATGGGTAGGGGGGGGGGGGGGGGGGTCGATATACCATGGGTAGGGGGGTCAGTATACCATGGGTAGGGGGGGTCGATATACCATGCTTAAGGGGATCGATATACCATGGGTAGGGGGGTCGATATACCATTGGTAGGGGGGTCAATATACCATGGGTAGGGAGGTCGATATACCATGGTTAAGGGGGTCGATATACCATGGGTAGGGGGGTCAAAATACCATGGGTAGGGAGGGGGTTCAATATATATTAATAATTATGGGTAGGGAGGTAATAAAATTTCAAAATTTCCAAAAAATCAAAATTTTCAAAAAAGTTCAAAATTTTCAAAAAAGTTCAAAATTTCAAAAATGTTATAACATTTCAAAAAAAATATCAATTAAAATAAAAATTGAAATTTCAAAAATTAAAAAAAATTACAAAATTTTCATAAAATTTCAAAACTAACATATTTCATAAGATTAAAAAAAATACCAATGGTAGGCAGTTTGATATACCATGGACAAAAATTCCTTCTTGGATATCCTAACATTGATTGTGAATTCAAAGTACAAAAGAAATTATGACCAAATCCTGGTCAATTGATTTCAATGCCCATGGAATATTTAACTCCTTACCCATGGTATATCGACCCCCCTACCAATGGTATATCGGCCGAGGTTAATCAATCATTGACCAGGTCCGCATAGTCATGAGTAGACTGAAATTAAAAGTCAATAACTGCTTATTAAATAAAAAGGAATTTTTCAAACTTTTCAACAGTATATTCAACAAAATAGGCTACAATTGTTTTATCATTTTTCAAGATTATTTAAATATTAAAATTTTGAAATATGATGAAAATTTTGAAATCTTATGAAATTTTTGAGTTTTGAAATTTTATATATTTTTTTTAATTTTCAATGGTATTTTGACCCCCCTATCCATGGTATATTGACCCCCCTACCCATGGTATATTGACCCCCTTACCCATGGTATATCGACCCCCCTACCCATGGTATTTTGACCCCCCTACCCATGGAATATCGAACCCCCTACCCATGGTATTTTTACCCCCTATCCATGGTATATCGACCCCCCTATCCATGGTATATTGAACCCCTTACCCATGGTATATCGACTCCCCTATCCATGGTATTTTGACCCCCCTACCCATAGAATATCGACCCCCCTACACATGATATTTTGACCTCCCTGCATATCTTTTGATTAGAAATGGGGGGGGGGGTTCAAAATACCATGGGGGTTCAATTTACCATACAGGGGGGTTCAGTTTTCAATAAGGGGGTTCAATATACCATGGATGTAAATTGACCCCGGATTCAATTTACCATGGGGTTCAAAATACCATATGACACCGGGTCAGAACTGGATTTTTTTTCTCTCTGAAATTACGGAATCTTAGTGGATCGAACTTCCGAAAGCTCGAACACATTTTGACAGTCCTTTCAAGTTTGAGGCAGCGAAGTTCTACTGTATATTATCTTAGAATAGCGCCGTTGTGGTCTTCATCGCATGGTGGTTGAATTTACAAAGCCTATCACCACTTACGTTGTGAGTTCAAATCCTGATGTGTACTCGATACAACATTATGTGATAAAGTTTGTCAGTGACTTGCAGCAGGTCAGTGGTTGATTTTCTCCACCAATAAAACTGACCGTCACGATATAATTAGCCAGCCTCGTCACACATTAACATTTTATGATTATGAAAACATTTAGAAGGGTCATCAAACAAATACTTACTTCTTAAGATTATGACAATATTTAGATAGTGTTGTCAAACTGGCACTTTTCATAGCATGAGGATTTCCGTCTAGTTCCTCCTGAAAAATTACACAAAAGATTACAATAGTGCTACACTGGCAAAACATCATATGAATGCAGCAAGTCAATAAGGGCATCATCGTGCACCAGTTTAACAGCAATCAAGTTTTTAACTCGAAACCATAACTGGTAGAGGAAATCCACTTGAGTACTATGTATACCTGAAGTCCTAGTGGCAACCAATTAACAAAAACAGATCAAAATTAGAATAAAAATAAATTTTGTGTATATCATCCAAATATGTGAATTTCATCTCTCTTGAGCCCCTTTTCCATTAATAACATAGGTGATTTTCCTTATAGGCCTGTAAAGATTAGCATTTTGCCATAAAAAAGCATTATAATGAAATAAAAAGTAAGAAAAATTAACATTTTGTAATTTGGCCATTTCTGGCCTTTTTTCTGTTGATTTAACTCTGAAACTATGAGAGATGAAATCTGTTAGATACTTCATCAAGCTCTCAGTAGAGTCAATTCAAAGAAAAAATAGAATCAAAATTGCATACTAGATAAAAGAATATTCTGCGACTGTATAACTTCCAAATATGTGAAATTTTGAAAGTTGTGTCCCTTTTAGACCCTTTGCCAAAATGAAAAGGGCAGTTTTGTTTATCAACCCATATATAACTCATTAAAATGAGTACTTTAGCAATAAACTGCCAATTGTCACTTTTCATTTGTCATCATAAAGACATATCCATCATCCAGATCTATTTTTGACACAAAAAAATACATAATTTCATTTATGTTGATCTTTTAAGACAAACTGTTCCTTTCTGTTGTCATTACAACAGTTTCGTTCAACATATACATTGAAAATAAAAATTTAACAATACAAATGAATCAGGCACACCTAAAACACCTAAATACAGAGATGATAGCTACATATATTAACCAGACTATCTCTTAATCCTAGTGCTATAACAGTAAAAACATCTAAACACAGAAATGATAGCTACATATACTAACCAGACTATCTCTTAATCCTAGTGCTATAACAGTAAACAAAAACATCTAAACACAGAAATGATAGCTACATATATTAACCAGACTATCTCTTAATCCTAGTGCTATAACAGTAAACAAAAACATCTAAACACAGAAATGATAGCTACATATACTAACCAGGCTATCTCTTAATCCTAGTGCTATAACAGTAAACAAAAACATCTAAACACAGAAATGATAGCTACATATACTAACCAGACTATCTCTTAATCCTAGTGCTATAACAGTAAAAACATCTAAACACAGAAATGATAGCTACATATACTAACCAGACTATCTCTTAATCCTAGTGCTATAACAGTAAAAACATCTAAACACAGAAATGATAGCTACATATACTAACCAGACTATCTCTTAATCCTAGTGCTATAACAGTAAAAACATCTAAACACAGAAATGATAGCTACATATACTAACCAGACTATCTCTTAATCCTAGTGCTATAACAGTAAAAACATCTAAACACAGAAATGATAGCTACATATACTAACCAGACTATCTCTTAATCCTAGTGCTATAACAGTAAAAACATCTAAACACAGAAATGATAGCTACATATACTAACCAGACTATCTCTTAATCCTAGTGCTATAACAGTAAAAACATCTAAACACAGAAATGATAGCTACATATACTAACCAGACTATCTCTTAATCCTAGTGCTATAACAGTAAAAACATCTAAACACAGAAATGATAGCTACATATACTAACCAGACTATCTCTTAATCCTAGTGCTATAACAGTAAAAACATCTAAACACAGAAATGATAGCTACATATACTAACCAGACTATCTCTTAATCCTAGTGCTATAACAGTAAAAACATCTAAACACAGAAATGATAGCTACATATACTAACCAGACTATCTCTTAATCCTAGTGCTATAACAGTAAAAACATCTAAACACAGAAATGATAGCTACATATACTAACCAGACTATCTCTTAATCCTTGTGCTATAACAGTAAAAACATCTAAACACAGAAATGATAGCTACATATACTAACCAGGCTATCTCTTAATCCTAGTGCTATAACAGTAAACAAAAACATCTAAACACAGAAATGATAGCTACATATACTAACCAGACTATCTCTTAATCCTTGTGCTATAACAGTAAAAACATCTAAACACAGAAATGATAGCTACATATACTAACCAGGCTATCTCTTAATCCTAGTGCTATAACAGTAAACAAAAACATCTAAACACAGAAATGATAGCTACATATATTAACCAGACTATCTCTTAATCCTAGTGCTATAACAGTAAAAACATCTAAACACAGAAATGATAGCTACATATACTAACCAGACTATCTCTTAATCCTAGTGCTATAACAGTAAAAACATCTAAACACAGAAATGATAGCTACATATACTAACCAGACTATCTCTTAATCCTAGTGCTATAACAGTAAACAAAAACATCTAAACACAGAAATGATAGCTACATATATTAACCAGACTATCTCTTAATCCTAGTGCTATAACAGTAAACAAAAACATCTAAACACAGAAATGATAGCTACATATACTAACCAGGCTATCTCTTAATCCTAGTGCTATAACAGTAAACAAAAACATCTAAAAACAGAAATGATAGCTACATATACTAACCAGACTATCTCTTAATCCTAGTGCTATAACAGTAAAAACATCTAAACACAGAAATGATAGCTACATATACTAACCAGACTATCTCTTAATCCTAGTGCTATAACAGTAAAAACATCATCAAACAGTTTGTGACACCCATCTATATTCATACACCTTATCCAGGGATTGTTGTTAACTAATGTCTTTATTCCTGAAAGTAAAGTTTAAATCAGTCTGATGTAATGATATTTTGATAAAGTTTTAAATAAAAAGTATCAAAACAAGAGTGTTCATTGTTTTATAAATGTAATCTGTCTGTAAACTTACCAGTACGTCTCTGCCAAGACATCATAAATAAATGGCAAATTAAGAAATTTAACTATTATATGCCATGTTAAGGGTAGGGGTTATGGTGTTTAATGTTCAACAATATTTCAGTTATATCGTGACGGTCAGTTTTATTGGTGGAGGAAACCGAGTACCTAAAGAAAAACACTGACCTGTCGCAAGTCACTGACAATATTTATCATGTAATGTTGTATCGAGTACACCTCGTCATGAGCCGAATTCAAACTCACAACGTTAGTGATGATAGGCACTAATTGCATAGGTAGTTGTAAATCCAACTACCATACGAACACGACCATGACTGACTCTGTATGCCTTTTTAACCCAACATGCAGTTGGAATAAATCCTAAAAGTCGATGCTATAGAAACAGAAATTTTCCTGTCAAATGTTGAAGAACAGAGACATACTGTCATCATTGATACTGAAACTGAAGCAGATATATTACATATCAACAATGTCACCTTGCATTACATGGTAATAATGCAGAATGGAATCTCTTGAGACAAGCGTTTTGTAAGAATCTGATGATCCATAAAAATTTTACAATGTTTCATGACAATATCATGGGCCATAGACAAATTTCTTGATGCTTAATGTACAAAATGTCAAACATAAGAAAATCAGTCAGTGTTTAGTGAACACATTAATTAAGGACACATCAGTTGTTTAGATGTACTACATACCGTATGTAATATTATATTAATAAATCAACAGTGTAAAATTTTATAACTATATAGATTTAACACACATTCTAGTTAAAAGTAGATATCCAGTCAAGTTGACAGACAATGGTTCTACTGGTAATAATTACAGTACAGTCAGAGATGTCAGTGTGGTAAATCACTGTGATAGACGTATCACTCAACTTGTTGATTTGGATAAATTTTTTGTTCTATTAAATATATCTTCAAAATGTCTTTTACATTTAGAGTGTTACTTACTGTCACCCAAAAAGTATATCAAAATAAGTAAATAGATTTATCACATACATTGTATTTATAAGTAATAACGTCAATTTTGCCCATACACCAGAAGTGCCACAGCGATATCATCCCAGGGGTAGATATTGGGGCAAAACTCTGATAACACGATATCAAGCCTCTCGTGAGCCCCATTACGTCACTTCTGCCCATCTGTCAATTGTTGTTTAGAAAATGTCTGCGTCCAGCGAAGGAAGATTTGTTGGCGTTTCGCAAGCAGAAACCATCTAAATACTGCATTTTGCCATATGCAACTGGAAATGTTACCATTAATATTTACGGTAACCTTTGAAAGATGTTCTTATATCAATATTTGAAATTGTTATCAAAACTACATTTTTTAAGCTTGAAAGTTTGAAGACTTTAATATTAACTTCATGTTTATTCAAATTGTTGGAATTTGTTACATTTCATTGCAAACAGTCACAAGTAAAAAGACAATGAAAAATGTTGATTTAATTATATTAAAATTCTTGTTATGAATATTGACAACAGATTAAAGTAAATAAATCATTTCATAGTATTTTTATTTCATGGTCAGCATGGTATGTTGATGGACAAATTCAGAATCTCATGTCATATGTGATAATGTATGTCAGTTTCCTGCCGTGGTTTCCTCCGGGTACTCCAGTTTCCTCCACCAATAAAACTGAAGGTCATGCACTCATATCCATAAGTTTGGTGTCTGTTTAAGAAGTTAACTTTGTTCTTTTTAATTCAATGTTGAAATATGTGATAAATAGATTAATGCATGTCCTTTTCCATATCAGGACTGTTATCTCTCGACCGATATCGACCCTCAGGCTAAAGCCCACTGGCCGATATCGGTTTCTAGGGATGATAACAGTCCTGATATGGAAAAGGGCATGCATTAATCTATATTAACACACCAAATGATATACCTGTATCATTCACTAAGAAGAGTAATACGTCTATCACAGTGATTTATCAAGCTATGTCTCTGACTGTACTGTATCAGTATCACTAAGAAGAGTGATACATCTATCACAGTGATTTATTTATCATACAATGTCTCTGACTGTACTGTATCAGTATCACTAAGAAGAGTGATACATCTATCACAGTGATTTATCATGCCATGTCTCTGACTGTACTGTATCAGTATCACTAAGAAGAGTGATACATCTATCACAGTGATTTATCATGTTATGTCTCTGACTGTACTGTATCGGTATCACTAAGAAGAGTGATACATCTATCACAGTGATTTATCATGCCATGTCTCTGACTGTACTGTATCAGTATCACTAAGAAGAGTGATACATCTATCACAGTGATTTATCATGCTATGTCTCTGACTGTACTGTATTAGTATCACTAAGAAGAGTGATACATCTATCACAGTGATTTATCATGCCATTTCTCTGACTATACTGTATCAGTATCACTAAGAGTGATACATCTATCACAATGATTTATCATGCCATGTCTCTGACTGTACTGTATCAGTATCATTAAGAAGAGTGATACATCTATCAGTGATTTATCATGCCATGTCTCTGACTGTACTGTATCAGTATCACTAAGAAGAGTGATACATCTATCATAGTGATTTATCCTGCCATGTCTCTGACTGTACTGTATCAGTATCACTAAGAAGAGTGATACATCTATCACAGTGATTTATCCTGTCATGTCTCTGACTGTACTGTATCAGTATCACTAAGAAGAGTGATACATCTATCACAGTGATTTATCATGCTATGTCTCTGACTGTATTGTATCAGTATCACTAAGAAGAGTGATACATCTATCACAGTGAATTATCATGCTATGTCTCTGACTGTACTGTATCAGTATCACTAAGAAGAGTGATACATCTATCAGAGTGATTTATCATGCTATGTCTCTGACTGTACTGTATCAGTATCACTAAGAAGAGTGATACATCTATCACAGTGATTTATTTATCATACAATGTCTCTGACTGTACTGTATCAGTATCACTAAGAAGAGTGATACATCTATCACAGTGATTTATTCATCATACAATGTCTCTGACTGTACTGTATCAGTATCACTAGGAAGAGTGATACATCTATCACAGTGATTTATTTATCATACAATGTCTCTGACTGTACTGTATCAGTATCACTAAGAAGAGTGATACATCTATCACAGTGATTTATCATGCCATGTCTCTGACTGTACTGTATCAGTATCACTAAGAAGAGTGATACATCTATCACAGTGATTTATCATGCTATGTCTCTGACTGTACTGTATTAGTATCACTAAGAAGAGTGATACATCTATCACAGTGATTTATCATGTTATGTCTCTGACTGTACTGTATCAATATCACTAAGAAGAGTGATACGTCTATCACAGTGATTTATCATGCTATGTCTCTGACTGTACTGTATCAGTGTCACTAAGAAGAGTGATACATCTATCACATTGATTTATCATGCCATGTCTCTGACTGTACTGTATCAGTATCACTAAGAAGAGTGATACATCTATCACAGTGATTTATCACGCTATGTCTCTGACTGTACTGTATCAGTATCACTAAGAAGAGTGATACATCTATCACAGTGATTTATCATGCTATGTCTCTGACTGTACTGTATCAGTATCACTAAGAAGAGTGATACATCTATCACAGTGATTTATCATGCTATGTCTCTGACTGTACTGTATCAGTATCACTAAGAAGAGTGATACATCTATCACAGTGATTTATCATGCTATGTCTCTGAGTGTACTGTATCAGTATCACTAAGAAGAGTGATGCATCTATCACAGTGATTTATCACGCTATGTCTCTGACTGTACTGTATCAGTATCACTAAGAAGAGTGATACATCTATCACAGTGATTTATCATGCCATGTCTCTGACTGTACTGTATCAGTATCACTAAGAAGAGTGATACATCTATCACAGTGATTTATCACGCTATGTCTCTGACTGTACTGTATCAGTATCACTAAGAAGAGTAATACATCTATCACAGTGATTTATCACACTATGTCTCTGACTGTACTGTATCAGTATCACTAAGAAGAGTGATACATCGATCACAGTGATTTATCACGCTATATCTCTGACTGTACTGTATCAGTATCACTAAGAGTGATACATCTATCACAGTGATTTATCATGCTATGTCTCTCACTGTACTGTATCAGTATCACTAAGATGAGTGATACATCTATCACAGTGATTTATCACGCTATGTCTCTGACTGTACTGTATCAGTATCACTAAGAAGAGTGATACATCTATCACAGTGATTTATCATGCTATGTCTCTGACTGTACTGTATCAGTATCACTAAGAAGAGTGATACATCTATCACAGTGATTTATCATGCTATATCTCTGACTGTACTGTATGAGTATCACTAAGAAGAGTGATTTATCACGCTATGTCTCTGACTGTACTGTATGAGTATCACTAAGAAGAGTGATTTATCACGCTATGTCTCCGACTGTACTGTATCAGTATCACAAAGAAGAGTGATACGTCTATCACAGTGATTTATCTTATCACGCTATGTCTCTGACTGTACTGTATCAGTATCACTAAGAAGAGTAATACATCTATCACAGTGATTTATCATGCTATATCTCTGACTGTACTGTATGAGTATCACTAAGAAGAGTGATTTATCATGCTATGTCTCCGACTGTACTGTATCAGTATCACTAAGAAGAGTGATACGTCTATCACAGTGATTTATCTTATCACGCTATGTCTCTGACTGTACTGTATCAGTATCACTAAGAAGAGTGAAATGTCTATCATAGTTATTTATCACACTACATCTCTGACTGTACTGTATATTATACTATACCTGTCACTGTTAAACCAATACATCCTGTCAAGTCTACTGTCTGTAGTTTGGTAGATTTTATACATGTTAATCCAGCAGATGTGATATTTGTGAGTCTTCTCAACACTAAATAACTAAGTTGGTCTTGTCTATTTGTTATTGTTTTTACTCCAACGTCTACAAAAAAAAGTAATTAAATGATGTCGAGTGGCTTTTTAACAAAACATTTGTGAAAAATATTATCCTTTTGAATGATTCAAAACAGATGTGTTATCTGTAGAAAGAAATCCTACATGAAATATATGTGAATTATTGTGTGTTCTATATTCAAATTCTATTTTTTAGCATTTCTCAAACAGGACGTCTTCTCCTAGAGGAAATGATCCTTGATGTTTGTTTATATTCATACAGAAGTGAGCTGACCAGATTACAATATCGACTACCTGACTACTACTATATTGGTTAGAGCAGTAGTGACTACCAAAGACCACTAATCTAAGTCCTGTTTACTCTTACCTGTAATGGAATTGCATCCATGTATTGTAATAGAATCAAGGACACACTTCTGATTGGCTAATAAACACAGAAAGTCATCTGTCACCTGATCACACTTGTAAAATGTCACATGACGAAGTGAACTTGAAACCAATTGTTGTGTTACATGGGACAAGTATTCAGGAATCAACAAATCATGATCTGCAATACGTTTAAGAAGTAATTCTTTGTGAACAGTTGGTAGATGTTTTCCAACATTTGGAATTTTGTCCAAGTTACTCTGGATAAAATCCAAGCATATATCATGCAAGTGCTTCACCATCTTATCATTCTAAAAGTCAAACTTTTCTAAATCTGAAAAAATAAATATAGAAGTTATTAAATATATTTGATCTTAAGGTACAATGTAGCATTACACTGTGATTAACACGATAGTGAGAACTTTTTGTTATACATCTTTTTTAAAAGAAAGTCTGAAGGGGTAGGTTGTTTAATGGCACTTTCAACAATAGTTCAGTTATATCGTGGCAATCAATTTTATTAATGGTGGATCGGAGGAAACTGGAGAAAACCACTGACCTGCCGCAAGTCACATAAAGTTGTATCGAGTACACCTCGAGATGAGCGGAATTCGAACTCACAACTGTAGTGATGATAGGCACTGATTGCACAGGTAGGTGTAAATCCAACTACAATACGATAATGACCATGACGGCCCCAGAAAGTTTAAATCACCTCTCACCTGAACACAAGAAAAATGATTTATCAATTAGATGCTACAATATATATGATACAATAGTCATTTCATAAATAGTAATGCTTATAGAACTGGTACATATGATCTGTAAATGTATGTTTGTGTATATAGTCACTTCCAGCAAGTCTTCAGCTACTGTATATCATAACTATTAAACTTATTGTTATCTGATGTATTAAAAAAGACGTAGTATAAAATTTATTTTAGTGAGAAAGCTAAAAATATGTTATTTGTAAATGAATTTTTTTTTTTTTTAATTGCAATATAATCTTTTGGAAGCCTGGGACAAGATGATAAATGACAACAATGCCAACTAGTATTACTGTGAGCACAGCTCACTAAGATATACCCCCCGCTCCCCACATCTGTCCAACCTACATTGTATTTCCATAACCAAAACATTACTGATTGTTCCGACCAAAAATGAAAGGAAACCCTCGTCTCTTCACCGGTAAGCTGCTGATAAAATTTCAAAACATTCTGAGAAACACTACTCAAGTTATCATACCACATAGGGTAAAAATCCTATTTTCCGTCATATCAAGTCTAATAACTCTGGAACGGCAAAAGTGAAAATCGTCAAAAATGAAAGGGATCCTCCTCTCTTCACCGGTAAGATGCTGATAAAATTTCAAAACATTCTGAGAAACACTACTCAAGCTATCATACGACATAGGGTAAAAATCCTATTTTTCGTCATATCAATAACTCTGGAACAGCAAATGTGAAAATCGTCAAAAATGAAAGGGGATCCTCCTCTCTTCACCAGTAAACAGCTGATAAAATTTTAAAAGATTCTAAGAAACACAACTCAAGTTATCGTATGACATAGGATTTGTCTACAGACGGATGGACATGGTGAAACCAGCATACCCCCCTACAACTTTGTTGAGGGGGGTATAATAAGACAATAAAGAAATTAAATTTGATTTGCCTGATTTATCGATTCTAACTATGTTTGAATCAGAAATGGAAGAGAATATACAAGGTGTCATGTCATTTGGACGTTTGTGAAATGAAGACGTCAAGTACCAGTACATTTAATAGAAGTTAACTTAATATGAGCTTTCAACCAATTTAAAAGCAGAATTTTTTTTTCGGACAACACGAGAGTTAGAATTTCTATTTTTTTTGTCGCGCAAAGTGCAATTTTTTTTTCAGAATTTAACATTAGGTTATATAACAAAAACTCTGAATAAAATTATTTTTTTTTCCTCCACCAACATCAGAATATTTTTTTCAGCAACATTGGGAATCAGAATATTTTTTTAGAAAAAAACCATAAACCCCCCTCCCCCCCCCCCCTTCAAGTTAAACGGTCCGTCCTTTACATTGTCATTTGGTCTAAATGAATGTCTTATGACAAAATGGAAAGTCTATTTGTCTCATGCTTCACACCATGCCCAGTTCTTGATGATTAATGTATGTTAACCAATCATAAAAACATGCTTAAAGTCTTTTAGGTTTTGTGAAAAGTCTACTTCTACTTCAACCAAATACAATGTACTGACAACCTTCAAAAAGTGAGATTATTTCAAATGCTGCACATGACAACTGAAAATAGCGGAGAACAGCAGCCTTGACTGTTACAATCAAGTTACTCATATGTTTCAACTTGTTACTCATAACGATGGGCTGTTGCAGCAGGTAAATCAGATCAGATGTTATATGGGGGGGGGGGGGGGGGAATTGTCTTTGTTGAGTCTTAAAAGAAGGGATAATGGAAGATGAGGAATGCATGTGTCATAATTGTCAAAGGTGGCTTAAGTCTGTCCTTTTAGTAATAGCTACTTTTTGTTTGCTCTTTTATACATCATGACAAGTTGAGCATCTTTATGCCTGTCTTCAAGACTGCACCAGTCCAAGTGTTGTAACATACCACCAACACTTGATGCGTTACACTGTCTGTTGGTGATGAACCCGACAACCCTGTATTGGACCATTTCACCTTGACTGTAGAGGTCCAAAACAGAACATACATACTTGAGTGGTGATCTAATTAAGGATTTATACTTATAGGTTTGTTGCTTTATGCAATGGTATCATCTGCAAATAGTTGTATGATAGAATTCAGACAGACTGGTAAATCATTTATATAATACATAAATAGATTAGGACCTAAGACTAATAGGTTTGTTGCTTTATGCAATGGTATCATCTGCAAATAGTTGTATGATAGAATTCAGACAGACTGGTAAATCATTTATATAATACATGTAAATAGATTAGGGCCTAAGACTAACCCTTGTAGCACTCCCCATTGTTTTACCTAAAAATATTTAGTAAAATAAAACCACTGGCATTAATTTTAGTACCTAAATATTGTACCAATGTACCTTTAAAGATTTGTATTGCAATATTTGGACAAGCACCGTTAAAGTCAGATTCTTGTCATGTATAACCTACAAAATGTATGTTAAAATGTGGGATTTTTTTTTTTAAGTTATGCCTACTTGTTTTTTGCTTTTTTTTTGTTTTTGTTTTTTTGTCAAAAATGTTAGCAGACACACATATCGTTGCATTTATTTCTTTGAACTTATGTGTCCTGTTTTCTAAATCCGGGAATTTATTTCTTTATTAGCAAGTCTTTTCTTTAAATATCGCAACACATTTTTGTAGAACATACGAAAGGAAAATGTCTGTTTAATATGGGCAAACCGACCAATCCTCGCATTTCGGCAATCGAAATAGAAAATGTAAAAATATGAATAAAAACGTTTTCATTGAAATGCAAAGTTTTGATACACAACTACAGAGGATATAGTAATAGACATCAGTGAAACCATAAAATAAATTTGTCATCCAATAATTGAACACTTACAACATTAACATGTTCAGCTTCCATCTTCAAAAACGATTGTGGTAAAAATAGTCATGTTGTTTATTTTTATACTCGAAGACTTTTCTATTTTCGGATATGACAATATCTGGTTTCTGCTACTTAAGGGATATATGAACAAAAGAAATGCTTTATCGGACGGAAACCAGTCTGTTTTGTATAAAATAAAATCATACATTACCATGACACGTTTGGATTCCGCATTTTTGCGCGATTGTTTGTTTTTCTTATTATAAATAAATAATAAATAAAGTTTTATTTAGAGTCGATACATATCACAACATACATAAAACACAAGCTCTACAAAGCTTTTCAAATCGACTATACATATAACAAAAACAACATACATGCATACATACAAGGTACATAAAAATACTAGCAAAAATTAAAACATCTATATTAAAACATAACTTAAACTAATTAATTTAAAATTTCAAGCACTAAGTAAATAAATTAAAATAAGCAGCCTAAAAAGTAACTATAATTAAAGACAAAGCACAGATTTCAAAAGCATCACAGATAAGCAAAACAAATAAATAAATAAAATTATGCTTTAAAGCTATCTACAAGCATTACAGTGGCATGAGCTACCATTCCATGAATGAATCAAGTTTTTGAATTGTTTAAAAGAATTTTCCAGTCTAAAGTGGTTTGGTAGCTCATTCCATGTTTTGGCAGCAAAATATTTAAAAGTTTTAATACCATACCTAGTTGTTCTGGTCGATGGTATACTAGCAGTATTTTGGTATCTGAAAGAATATTTACTTTGTTTAATTGTAATTAAATCATGTAAGTACAAAGGACTGGTTTTATTGACAATTTTGAATGTTTCAATGGCTATAGTTCTAATTCGCCTGATTTTTAAAGTGGGTAATTTGGATTTTGTTAAAAGTTCTTCATATGTGCTGTCAGTATCATCATAGATAAATTTCAGAGCTCTAAATTGTATTTTTTCCATTTTATTTGTATTTTGTTCACTGCAAAAGTGCCATGTTACAGGGCAATAATTAAAGTTCGAGAAAATATAAGAGTAGTATATGGTAAGTCTACCAAGTTTTGTTAAGTATTTACCAATTCTTTTTAAAATGTTCAGTTGTCTTGAGGCTTTTTTTACAGATATTTGCTATATGAGTATTAAAATTTAGTTCAAAATCTATTGTGACTCCCAAAAGTTTTACCTCATCTTCGCATTTTATTATATTACCATTAAGATTAAAAGAGATATTTTCATTTTTAGTTTTTTTTCCAATTGCTATCGCTTGAAATTTTGTCTGGATTTGCTTTCATTTGGTTTTCAGTAAACCAGTCTATTAAAGTTAGGCTGTCTCTTTCAAGTACTGTGATTAATTGATCCAGATTGTGACCTTCATATGACAAAGTGTTATCATCTGCATAATTATAGAGGGAACTTTCTTGTATAAAATAAAATATATCATTTATAAATATTTTTAAAAAGTACAGGGCCTAAAATAGAACCTTGAGGTACACCTTTATATATGTCTTCCCATTCGCTCATTATATTGCCGATTTTGACACACTGCTTTCTGTTAGAGAGATAATTTTTTATCAGTTTCAATGCAGATTCACTTACTCCGTTGCATCTAGTTTATTTATTAACAGTTTATGGGGAAGGCAGTCAAAAGCTTTTGACAAATCCATGAGGATGGCCGCTACAAATTTATTTTCATCCAGGGCCTTTTTCCAATCTTCTATTATTTTTAGAAGAGCTGTTTGGCAACCATAACCCGATCGGAATGCTGACAGAGAAGGATGAAACACCTTGTCAAAGAAGGTCACAGTCTGCTCATATATTGCTCTTTCATAAAATTTTGAAATAGTAGGTAAGATACTTACAGGTCTATAATTGCATTTATCTAAAGAGTTATTTTTCTTGAATAGTGGTACAACTTGGGCTTCTTTTAATTTTTCTGGAAAAATGGAATTATTTATTGATTTATTTATTAAATTTGTAATTGGTTTAACAATAGCTGGTTTTGCAAATTTTAGAAGTTTTGCCGAAATGCCATCACGTCCGGTTGCTTTTTTTGAATTTGCTTTATTTATTTGCTTTGATACAAAATCATTTTCAATTTCATGAAATATTAATTTAGGAATTTCTTTCATATTTTCTTTTATAATTTTAATACTTGGATGTTCTTCGGCAGATAAATTATTATCATTACCAATATCCTTTGCCACATTTATGAAAAAATTATTAAAATTATTTGCTACTTGAAGTTGGTCATTTATGATCTTATTATTGTCTTCTAAGATAATATCTTTAGTTATATTACTACCCTTATTAGTTAAAAATGGTTTAATTGTTGGATAAAAGTCAGTAGATTTTGGTCCGCCAACACATCTTTCATAGAAATATGTTCTAATTGATTGCTTTTTTAATTTTGTTACTAAATTTCTTTGCTTTCGATATGCCTCCCAATTTTTGTTACTTTTATCTTTTAAAAATTTATTATGTGTCATCCGTTTTTTATAAACAGCACTTCTCAGGGTTTTATTCATAAAAGGGGCTGGCTGTGATATTGATTTCCTTTTTTTCATAGGAGCATGTTCATCAATAGTATTGACCATAACTTCTTCAAATTTATTATAAGCTTCGTCTACATCTTCAATTTCAGTAATTTTATCCAAATCAGATTTCATTAGATCATTTACAAAATTTTCTTCAGAAAAGTTTTTAAAACTCCTGTATGTCTTAAAGCTCTTTTTAGCAGAATTTATATTACCCTTTATTTGCACAGAAATTAAGTTGTGGACATCACTAATACCACAATTGAAATTTAAGACATTCATACAATTATTGGGTGAATTAGTTAATATAACATCATTTAAAGTAGGATCTGCTATCTTTGTGAAACATGTTGGCCTTTTTACCAGGTTTGTAAGGTCTAAGATATCACAAACACTTACCAATGGTGCACATTTTTTCTCATCTAAAAAATCATAATTGAGATCACCAATATACATAAAATTATCATATTTTGTTGTAATTTTATCACATGTTTTAATAAAATCATCATCGAAAGTTTTGTCATTTATTGTTTGTGGTCTGTAGACACCTGAAATTAACCATTTTTTTTATTACCTACTAATATTTCTATACATATTGATTCTATATTTTTAAATTCAAGAATTTTCTTACGGTCACATGGTAAGTCTGATTTCACGTCAAGTTGGCTCAGTATTTCAAATGAATTTATGATCAGAATATGCTTACAAAATAAAATAAAATACGCAATGTCAAGAAAAGGCTCTGTTTCAAGCAATAATAACTCAATAGCTAACTCAAGAGCAAAAAGTAAGGAAAGAAATGAGGCTTGGACTTGTGATACTGTTTTCCAATCGGACCAAAGTAAACTTTTAGAATGTGAGTATTGTAAAACTCATAGATGTATAAAATGTTTAAACATGCCAGCAGCTTGTTATAAAGGTCTCAGTGGAAGAGAGGACTGTCCATGGCTTTGCAATAACTGCCTTTCAAAAACATTAAACTGTATAAGAGAAGTAAAAAGTATTCAGTGAGGAGAGATGCAATGAGTTCATGAACAAATTTGAAGAACAAGTGAATAGTAGAATTGATAAAGTAGAACAGAACTTAGACAAATATAGATCTGAAATAGTAGAATTCAAAGACGAAGTAATCGCTGAAATAAAAATATACAACTCCATTAAAAACCTCGATATACAAATTAGAAACCCACCTAGTCCTAGCAAGGTAATTAGTAACCCGCCTAGTCCTAGCAAGGTAATTAGTAACCCGCCTAGTCCTAGCAAGGTAATTAGTAACCATGCACCTAGTTCTAGCAAGGTAATTAGTAACCCGCCTAGTCCTAGCAAGGTAATTAGTAACCCGCCTAGTCCTAGCAAGGTAATTAGTAACCCGCCTAGTCCTAGCAAGGTAATTAGTAACCCGCCTAGTCCTAGCAAGGTAATTAGTAACCCGCCTAGTCCTAGCAAGGTAATTAGTAACCCGCCTAATCCTAGCAAGGTAATTAGTAACCCGCCTAGTCCTAGCAAGGTAAATAGTAACCCGCCTAGTCCAGCAAGGTATTAGTAACCCATCTAGTCCTAGCAAGGTAATTAGTAACCCGCCTAGTCCTAGCAAGGTAATTAGTAACCCGCCTAGTCCTAGCAAGGTAATTAGTAACCCGCCTAGTCCTAGCAAGGTAATTAGCCAAGCAACAAAAGAAGTTCAATCAACGGTTGAGAGGAGAAACAATATATTAGTGTTTAATGTACCAGAAAGCGAAAGTAATATGAAAGATTAGGTAGTCATAAATGACACAAACATATTTCTGGAATTATGTAACATTGTAGAAGCAGGTGTGCAGGAAAGTGATATCGGAACTATGAAAAGAATAGGGAAGAAAAATCAGAAAAAGATTATCAAAGGTGAGGAAAAAACTGTTTCTAGACCCTTGTTAATCACACTTTGTAATGAGAATGTGAAACATAAAGTAATGAAAAATGTACATAAACTTAGGAAGGCAGATGACACGTTTCGTATGATGAGTGTAAAACATGATATGACCCAAGAAAAACGAGATCAAGACAAAAACTTGGGGCAGAAGCCAAAGATAAACAAGAAATCGACAAGTCTGGAAATTTTCTCTATTTGGTCAGGGGAATGCCTTGGGAAAGGCATATACAAAATATAAAGATAAGAAAAGCAGAGCAGGACTTAGACCCAGAGGGATCAGTAGGTCCTCAAGAGACAGAGGCCGCGTAGAAAAGGAGAAGGACAGTTTACATATTGTAAATAATTTTAACATTTTGTTCACTACCGCAGATACTTTTACACAAACAAAATTACAGGAACTGAAACTGAGAATTGAGGATACTCCTCCATCAATAATCGTCATATCAGAAGTTAAACCTAAAAACTTTAAGCGAGACATTCAGTTATCAGAATTCAATATTGATGGTTATGAACTTTTGTCAACAAATATTAGTAAAGAGACCCCAGGAAGGGGTATGTTGTTATATGTCAAGGATTCACTCAAATACCCACCTTACAACTTTAAAGACACACAATTTGAAAAACATTTATTTTGTGAAGTAGACACTGGGCATAATGAAAAGATTCTCATTGGATCTCTATATAGGAGTCCAAGTGGAACAGATAACAACCTTGAGCAATTATGCAAAATATTTAAGGAATCTACTAAATTACAATTTTCTCAATTGATATTATTTGGTGATTTAAATTTTCCAAATATTGATTGGACTACATGTAGTACAAAGAGTAATGAAGACAGTAAAGACTTTAAATTAATAGAAACCGTTAGAGACTGCTTCTTATACCAACATGTAATAAACCCTACTAGGGGTAGGGGATCTGATAATCCAAGTGTGATAGACTTAGTTTTTATTAGCGAGGAAGGAGTACTTGAAAACCTTAATATAAATCCGCCATTGGGCAAAAGTGACCATTCAGTAATTGAACTGGTGTGTAATTTAAGATCTATTTCTGATAACCAAAAGAAAACCAGATACAAGTAGTGATAAAGGAGATTACTTAAAACTAGCAGAACTATTAGATTTAAACTGGGACGAAGAATATGATGTTGAAGGACAATGGTGTAAATTTAAAAACATAAATAGAACAAACAATACCAAAGAAAATTGCAAACCAAACTGGGAAAAGGAAGCAAGATCCGAAACACACCATACCACTTAATAGAAAAGCACTATCGAAGATCAAGCGAAAGGAAAGGTTATGGACTAGGTATCTAAATACGAGAGATGGTGAAGCATATAAGGAATACTGCAAAGTTAGAAATCAAGTGAGAACATTAATCAGGAAAATAACAAAACAATTTGAAAAACAAATAGCACAACAAGTCAAAACCCCAAGAAATGTTGGAAGTATGCCAGATCCAAGTCAAAAACGAAAAGTAGTATACCTGACTTATTTAAAGACAATAATAAGTGTCCACTAACTCAGATAAGGAAAAAAACCAACGTACTAGCTGATTTTTTCACATTTGTATTTACTATCGAAGGTGATGGAGAAATGCCTGATATTGAGAAAGTTGATGTTCCGCCCTTGGAAACCATGATTATTATAAAAGACAAAGTAAAGAAAAAACTTGATAAGTTGAACATTTCAAAATCACCAGGTCCAGATGGAATACATCCTCGAGTACTAACAGAAGTAAGCATGTCACTATGCACCCCTTTAGCCAGAATTTTTGAAACTTCGATCAAAACTGGACTATTACCAGAAGATTGGAAGTGTGCAAATATTACCGCCATATTCAAGAAAGGAAATAAAAAAGTAGCTGGAAATTATAAACCAGTCAGCCTAACAAGCATTGTATGTAAATTGATGGAGACACTTGTCCGAGAAGAAATAATAGAACATATGAAACGAAACAAACTATTCAGTAAAAAGCAGTTTGGATTTATAAGTGGAAGATCAACGGTGCTACAACAAGTTTTGGACAAATGGACGGAAATTTTGGATAAAGGTGTTGACATTATTTATTGCGACTTTATGAAGGCGTTCGATAAAGTCCCGCACCTAAGACTAATACACAAATTAGAAAAATATCAAATAACTGGGCAATTTAGTGGATGGATAAGATCATTCTTACTAGGAAGAAAACAAAGGGTCATAGTAAATGGTGAAAAATCAGAATGGAGAGATGTGACCAGTGGAATACCACAAGGGTCAGTATTTGAACCAATATTATTTCTCTTGTACATTAACGACATGCCAGAGGTCACCAGCGTAGGAACACATACATACTTATTTGCGGACGACACCAAAGCATTCAGGGGTATATTTCAACAATCCGACTGTACTGTGTATGCCTACAAATGGACATACATGCATTACAAGAATGATCTGATAAATGGCTCTTGTGCTTCCATCCAGAAAAATGTAAAGCAATGAGAATAGGAAAATCACGGATAGATAAAATTGATTACACCTTGAAAGATGGATTACCACCAATGGAGTATGTAGAATCTGAGAAGGATATCGGGGTTGTAATAGACAACACATTAACATTCAACCAACATATTTCCGAAAAGATCAACAAAGCTAATTCGATAATGAGAGTCCTTCGTAGAACTATGGAATACATGGATTGTACAACATTCAAACTATGATATACAGCTTTAGTAAGGCCACATTTAGAATATGCCAACCAAGTATGATGTCCATATCTTAAGAAACATATTGAGGCTATAGAGAATTTACAAAGAAGAGCTAGCAAACAAATACCGGGGCTGTCATCACTATCCTATGAAGATCGACTTAGGAAATTGAAATTACCAACTTTAGCGTACAGAAGATCACGCGATGACATGATATAACTCTATAATATTTTAACCGGTAAATACGATGAAGATGTATCTAACCTCCTACAAACAAGAGATGAATCAACAACAAGAGGCCATCAATACAAACTGTATAAATCACACTCAAGACTGGACATTAGAAAATACTCATTCACACAAAGAACTGTTGAAATATGGAACAATTTACCATCTAAAGTTGTCACAGCACCAACCATCATGTCATTTGAATCACGACTAAACAAATTTTGGGAAAATCAGCCAAAAAATACAACTACAACCATGAAATTGTGATAAACACGACCGGACACGACCTAAATATAACTAGTTTAGACGAGGAGCTGACAGAAGAGGACTCCTGCGGAGATCTACCGTCTGAAGAGAATATGTGAGTATCTGTGAGTAATGTAGGTTAAAATAAAACCAATGGAAAAATTCAAAAGGGGTCCTTTCCTCAAGTGTATGTGATACGATTGATTGATTGACGAGAACAGATTTACAAACGATAAAGAGTAAGCGTCGATTTGACTATTTAGATAGGTGCGGAAATGACCAAGTGTCGATTTGACCTTATACCGCAATAAGCAATTAGTTTATATTTCATTCCATACTACACACAGATACATGTATAATACTATTTTACATTCACTATTTAATTCCAACAAACTGATTGTGATTCCCATTAATCTGCTTAAGTGATCCGCCACATTTCTATGCCTGTCCCAAACAAGGACCTGGTTTGCCATCGGCATATTTCGTGGCCTTTATGTGGTATAAATGATTTGAGGTGAGAGGTATTTAATTGTTCGTTTTGTTGAATTGGTTGAATAGTTGACCGGCGGTAGAAAAAAAAACACTTTTTGATGTCAGAGATTATTTCAATTTTTCCATTGTGAATCTTTCATATGTAGCATTATATGTAACGAACCAATCGCATCTGTGGTTAAATGATTAGCGTGATCACATTGAGTGTGGTAGGTCGTAAATTCGATCCCGGGTAATACCAAAGACTAAAAAATTGGTATCTGCTGGGTTCCTAGCTAGTGGTCAATTGGAAGTCGGAAACATCGCTTTGAGAGTTTTGCACTTGACATCCTAACTTGTTACGGAATTTTCATCAGTATCGTAGTTGACTTCGCGTATGTTTCGTTAGTGGTAGTCACAATCCCGTATTTCCCGCTCTTCTTTCATATATCGATATCTAACTTATCACCGGATTTGTAACAAGAGTAACACAGCGAGTGGTCAATGAAACTGCTTATGATTACCGTAGTATATCAGCACGGTTCAAGCCATATTTCAGGTGGTGCTGTGAGATGGTGCTACCGGAAGCGGTCCTGACCGGAAGTGACGTCACAGGAAGAGACCCTGACCGGAAATGATCGCGTTCGCATGCGCAACCGATTCCGGCGCTTTTTTCTTACTATAGTAGTACAAAATGTACCATTGCGCATAACCGACATGGCTACCGGATGTGACGTCATCAAGCGTCACGTGACCCCTTCGGGGTTCCCTTGGAAGGGTATGCGCATGCGCAACCGAAATTTGCGCAATATTCGCCCTAGTGGGGCCTTTTTACCGGAAATAACGTCATCAAACGTCACGTGACAACGTAGGGCTTCCCCTGGAAATATGGGAGCGCGAATACGCAACCGGAAGTGCCCTTGGGGTGCTCTCTAGGACGTTCGCGTCCTATAACCTTATCATTTTCTACGAACTAGCCCTTTCCCTGGTTATCTGCCCCTTTCCCGCCATTTTATTTTCATGGGGAGCGCCTTCAATAATTACACAACCATTTTTTCGGGTGTTTTCGGATATGTTCGAGGTGTTGTGTAGTACTCCAATGGTGTTTTCTATCACGTCCACGTCCACTGTGGTATTTCTACTAAATAACCTAAGAGTCAAATGAATGAAATGGTACATTTGATCCCCTAAGTCACCCAATAGAATGTCACTCTGCATTTATCCAGACTTGTGACTGGCTATAGCTAAAAAAAAGTTATAGGCTGCATTAACCTTTTTTTTCTTTTTTTTTCTTTTTAGTCTTATTATTTCTGATATCTTTTTTTTCATATAACATTTTCAACAACAAACAACACAAAATTCTGTACAATGGTGGTCGCTTCCACAGGGTTTTCCAAGAGCCTGGTGACGTCTGTCATGCTGTCCTGCACATCGATGAATGAGGTAAAAAATGCAATGATGTTCGCACACGGTAGATCCTTCTTCTTGTACTCGAACGATATTGTAAGTCCAATGTAGGCAATGTTTGTTCATGAAATTGACATAAGCGGATTCGTGCGGTGGACGTCCGGTTGGATCATAGTATTCCCCTCTTGAGTTGGCGTCGATGTATATAGCGACCCAATGTTGTCCCATTCGATGGTCTGGATCCGTATTTCCCACAAGAGCCGAAGGTACGTTTAATAGTCTGGGTAATCTGTTTCTGGCATAGACCCCCTTATGCACCGGTCTGGAGTGGGGATGTTTTTTTCAATAGAGTGTCAATCTCTAGGTATTCATTATGCACTGTAGTCAAACAAGATTTGTCTGTTTCTATCGATTTCGATCACGTTGTCAAATTCTGCATACAGGACGACGTTGATGGCCCCTGCCAGAGCTTCGGCGAAATGAATCTCCACACGTAAATTGCCCTGTTTTATCAGTTGAAACGTTCCCACTTCCGACATATTCGGAGTCAGATCGAATCCAAATAAGGTGTTTCCTTTAGCGTATTCCTCTCTGGAGATGGTATTTCCTTCGTCTTGATACATCTTTCCCGTATTGGTATATAGTTCCATATAACTGCGAATATAACCTGCGTTTTCAAATTCGGGTTGTAGCGGTTTGGCGGGAATCTGTCGTCCGTCCACGTTCAGTGCCACAAAATTGATCTTGTAGTGTTTAAATTCGAAAAGTTTTTTCGTAATAGTCCCATTTAAGGCATCACTGTCCACGCAACCAATCACCAGTCTTTTCGGCAACTGTCCCAAAAACATGTTGTCCTGGAGGTAATTCATGTTGCCACGGGGAACCGTATCTACTTTGACTTCTACACGTCGGATGGGGTATTTACAGCTGGTCTTTTCCAAAGCTTTGACGTGACCCATTCTTACGGTAGGACTTAACTGTACATTTCTCACAAATAAAGCGAGATCCTTGATTTTGATCTTATAGTTGTCGGCATCGGCCATTAGCGTGAACACGTCTCGACTTCGTCGTAATTTGATTTTCAGATTGACGTGATTCAGTAAATATTTCTCTTGACCAAATAAATCCAAGTGTAGTTTTCCCATCGTCTGTACAGACTTGCTTTGGGCCGTCAATGCTTTCCGGGACGTGCATCCTTTGTTATCGGCTGTTGTCTTATCTTGATGTCCCGGTGCATCCTTATACCACATGACTCCCGTTAATTGAGATGCTTTGGCAGCTGGGCCATAGCTGAGTAATGTTTCTATTTAAGCTCTGTAAGGGTACAAGCTGGTCGGTGGTGAAACCAGTTTTTCGTTGAGGCTAACACTGACATCACTAAAGAGGGAATGCATCCATAAGTTGACAGGTCCAACGTCCGCTCCACCATCCAATGCAGTATCGTCGTCATCCACGATATGTGCTTCCACAAACAGGTAAGTATTAGCCAAGTCGATGTAGTCGTCCCCCACCCCACTGACGGCAAATTCCTAAGGTCCTTGATCCGTCAGAGCCGATGTCAATCCTTTCTGCTCCCAATACCCACAAGCCACACTGGTTTGTGTAGGTGGAACTTCAAATAAATCCAGTTCTGATTTTGTGCATTCGCATGAGTTGGGATGTACAAGTGCCATTCTTATCCGAAAATGTCATTCGATGTGTTCCGTTGCTTGGTCTCCGACGTCTGGTCTTTTTTTCGCTTGGCAGGTCCTTTTATAGCTCGTTGTCCTGGGGGTCCTACCGTGTCCATAGCTTTCTGGAGTAAGTTTTGTCCTGTTGATTTCAATCGTGATTTTGCTGCCTGTTTGATATTTCTTCCTTGTACGACATCTTCGGCAATATTTAATCCCGTTTTTAAAGCCTCGTGTCCTAGGGTCTTTGCTCCCTTTTTCAACAAAGGCATGGATGCTTTAAAGAGTCCTCCAAAGATACTGCTAAGTCCATGTCCTCTTTGATATCGTCTTCTCGCAATTACCGGATATCCTTTTCCGGCTTGGTGTATGTAATAATCGTGGTAAGCTTTCGTATCGTAACGATGAGTTGGTTTCATTCTAGAGAGAATTCTTTTCGTTTTCTACAGTGAAGTGTCACCACCACTCGTCTTCTTTCGAATGTCACAATAGAGCCCGTGTCGTCCCTTATATCTATGTCCACGGTCTGAAATCGTCGTTGTACTGTATCAGATCAAACACTCGGGTGCTCATTTCTCCGTCTCTTCCTTCCACCGGTACGATTCTCAATAACGGTACTTGGGCATCTCCCGCCATTCTCGATTCCACCAAGGAACAATACACGTACAGAGAATTTAATCCTTTCTTGACGTCCGCTACCCAATCTGAGACATACTCCCCCGCCGGGAATATAGCTTGTCTGAATCCTAACATGGATTGTAATAAAAGACTGATGATGACTTGACAATCTTTTTTCACTTTCATATTGATTTTATGATTGATTTCGCTGAAACCTATGTCGAATTTATTCTTGAGTTCCGTCCTGTGTTTTTTTCACCTCGATGATTTTAATGATACTTTTGGCCGAGGAATAGTATCCATACGGTAACAAGACCAAATGCTTTTGTAGTTCTGACTACTTGTAAAAATGAACCTTCAATTTAACCAGGCTTCTTATTCTTGACGTTATACCAACTGTGTGGATACTGTATCTCGGCCAATCCGATTTCCCATGCTCCGTCCAGATCCATTATTTTCGGCAATTTCGTCGTGTAATGAGTCAACGTATTGTTCGGAAAGTAATTCATGGAACTGTTACTAGGTAGAGTCAGGTAACACATTCGTCATCTTGTTCGTTGGGTTAGGTAACAGGTATCCCAGACAACTGCTCAGCAAGGCCGTCCAAAAGGTACTGTTCTCCGATTCGACCATCAAGTTGTAAATGCTGACTACGATAATCGTGTACAGGATGAGTACCTGACACAAAAATACGACCTCCGAACGTGGAGTCTTCTCTCCACAAGTCACCCAAGACGATACACTGTGTGTCACTGTGTTTAAAGATCCAGCTGTTGAAGGACTCGGGATATCCGAGCCACTTGACCAAATACTGAACTCTTCGTCCCTTTTTTCTCTTTTTCAAAATGGTTTCAATATTGTACATGTCGTCTGTCTTGATGACTTTCTGTAATTCTTCGGTATATAATGTTCCTTCCAGAATTTCACCGTGGTCGTCTTTGACTAAGTATACCAGGGGTCTGGTTTCGATACATTTCACTACCGTAAATAATTCTTCAGTCCAGTTGGGTAAATATCCTTTCTTGAACGTACACCTGGCTTTGCTGAGTCGCACCCTATCTCCGGAAGAAAATTTGCACGATGTTTTGGGCCCCTTTCTTCCACATAGCCTCTTGGACACCGTTGTTTGGTTAGCCCACGTGACTTCTGCAGATGGTATGCCTATGGTTCTGTGAACGGTGTGGTTATAAGATGCGACCATCTCGGATAGAACGTCTACGTAGGTTAGGGTTTCTCTGTGTGTGAAATACTTCCACATCTCGGTTTTCAATGTTCTGTTAAAACGTTCAACGATACTGGCCTTGGTCTCCTCGTTGTGAGTGGTAAAGAAGTGCACGTCGTGTTCCTTGAGAAACTTTTGAAATACTCGGTTGGTAAATTCAGCTCCTTTGTCTGTCTGTAAACGTATCGGACGCCGCCCCGATTTGAAAATGACCTGAAACGCATCTTTTGATGTCTTCCCCGTCTTGTCTTTCAATGGAACGATCCATGCATATCGGGATAACACGTCTATACATGTCAACAAGTACTTGAATCCTTTGTTATAAGATGCTAATTTGCCCAAGTCCACCAAATCGGCCTGCCACTGATGATATATTTCATACACGATCACTTGACGTCTGGAAAATCTTCGTCTAGTTGGTTTATGCAAAGTGTACGTATCCTGAGACTGGAACCATTCTCTGACTTCTTTCTTCGTATAACCTTTCGGCTTAAATTTACTCAATCCGCCATAACTGGTGGGAGCTAAAAGGTTGTAATAGGTCGACTCCATGTTTACAACTGCCCCTTCGTGGTGTGAACCTCCGTATTAAAAGTCGACCCAGTTCTAGATTTCTTTCCTTCTGCTTCTTTGTGTTTTTGGGGAGTACGGTCTAATAGGGGAGGAACTCTGTTGTCGTTTGCGAGATCTCGGTGTTCTTTTCGTCTGAGTGATGTATCTCCAGCGGTCCTCGTGACCAATCAAATCTTGTGGAACATTTGCTTCTCGTAAGGCCTCTCCGAATGTTTCCCATCCTTGTGGGTTGAAATATTTCCTTTTGCGCAGCACGTTGACTAAATCCACCACGTTGCTTCCTTGAACGGTTCCGTTCAAATATCTATACAGGGATTGGTCGTATAGCTTGAGACGTTCGTCTGCCCACAGGTCTTCTCTTTCTAGTATGGTTTGCATCTTCTTATCCAAGGTGTCCATGACTTTCACGCGTTGTTCCACTGGAGGTTTTGGGCGCTCTTGAGTCTGGTGGTATCTATTTATTAAGGTTAGTTCCTTCATTGAAATAATGTAGAGAGCAACGGTGCTACTACAGATGCAATCGGTGCTAGTAGGGATCCCAAAAATCCACCTTTCTGTAAGATCGCTTTCTTCTTTTTGAGAGAGATCGACTTTTTCGTCAGTTCTCTCAATTCTGCCTTATTTCTCTTGAGTTTTTCCTTCTGGCGTTTAGTTAACGGGACGTTGCCTCTTGAAATATTATCGGCACACTCACACAGACAGTCGACTAGGCTGCGATCGGCTTTGGTTATGAGGTGTTTACGAATACACGGTTTCGTCTTTTGTAAGTATACTATATCACTGGCGTGCTTTTTCAAGCGCCGAGAGACCATGTTATTCCCTCAGCATCTGATGCAAGAGTGACAAGAAACGGGATGTAACATCCTTTTTATGACTCGACATACGCTTTCTGTTCCTCACCGGGAAAGATGAAGGTTCTCAATCTCAAGATATCCGGCGTGTTTTGTTTCATATCGATCACCATGTAGCCGTGAGGTCTGGCCGTGACTCGGGCAAAGGCTTCCAGAAAGAAATTGCGTTCTCCTGGGATAGATTTGGTGTGCTAGCGCCATGATCTGCGATACGTCTCTGGGGTTTTTGAATAGAACCATGGAGCATTGAGACTTATGGTTCTATGGTATTTTCCTCGATGAAACAGATTCTGAGCGATGTACATGACGCTGATGTTTCTGTGGTGACTCTTTTTCGTAAACAGTGAAGCCACCCTTTGGTCCGTTTCGTCCATGAGATCGTCCAAAATGATTAAATGTTTTTCTCTGAGGTCAAGGGTGTCCAAGTCCGGCAATCCTTGTTGAAATTCTACCCCTTTTACGGTTCCATACAACGTCTGATATTCAACATAACACTATAAGATCCGATATAGCTTGGGAGTCATCATGTGTTTGATATTGTGAACGAACCGTTGTAGTCATAAATTAATAAGTTTCCATTGGGTACCCCTTCCATGAGATATGAGTGTCGTCTTATATTAAACTTCAAGTAAACCTGTATAGGAGCTCAAATATATTTTATTTAACATAGAGTGCTATGGGGGATTATTTAGTGATGTTACTCCTTTAAGACGGTTTGTTTACATCTATCAATGATGGATACATTTGTTACTCGTCAAAAAAAGAGAAAAGACTGAGGGTGATGAATCCAGTATTGATATGGGTGACGGGGTCAGCATCCATCGACTTCAGAAACACCTAACCCTTCTACATCTCAACCATCAACTGTTCCAACTCTCAACCTCATCCACAAAATCTACTTTCCTTGGTAAATCTGTCTGATAGGCATTGAACAATCTATCAACTATTTAAGGTGTTAGGTTTAGAAGACTTGCAGGGTTTAGATAAGATGCAAAAAAACGCTCCTCGTTGCTTACTACTCGTTTTGATATCTCTTCTACTAAATGATCCAAGAAGAAAAGGTATAGGGATATTCGCCAGTAGTCAAATGGGTTGTCTACATGATAATTCGCTGTTTTTTTTACGTTAGACTACGCGGAGGTCTATTTGCTTCAATTACAGTTATCTCCCATTGATCGCTTTTAATATTGACAAAGAGGTGTATAATATAACGGAATTGGTCAAAATTATTGAAATGATAGAATAGCATATGCGTAGCCACCATCAGGGGAAATTGCATCCACAATTAGAACCACTGGACAAAATTAGGCCTTCCGGTCATAAAAGTTCAACCCCCACTCCGCAACCCTGGGGGAAACTTTTGAGTTCAACCAGAACGCTGTGTTTATCGGGTATTCTGATTGGAGCAGGAGTACAAAACTCGTATTCGAAAGTTTTATGGCAGTGTGCCAGGACTCAACTTGAGGAGAGAAAAACACTCTGTACAGACTGACAGTGCAGCCAGAACTCAACTTGAGGAGAGAAAAACACTCTGTACAGACTATGTGGAGGGAAAATAAACGGGACAAACTATTTGGAGAGATAGTTTGTTAAACGCTTTTCATTTATTTTTTTTAAATATTGTACATTAGGAAACTTTTGTATAAATCAAAAATTAGAAAAATAATGAACATTTCTACAATGTCCTCCATATACCAGTCCAAAATAACAAATGTGGTTATTGTATTTATGAGTACGTTTTAGCTATATTATTCTTCATAATAAGGTTGCTTTCACGATCCGCGTCGAAACCGTTGTACTTATGTTAGGGTGTGACTGTATATTTGTTCCACATGATATAAGTTCCAACAGGAACCAAACTATGTATAATGAAAGTTCTCCAGAACAAAAGTTATATAATATATATATATGTATAGGTAAGGTCATGTGATACATGTAATCAGTTTTTAAATCATCCACCTGTGACTTGTTTACCTTAAAGCATGAAAAACATGGAAGCAGGGGAGTATGAAAAGATTTTCTCATATTGATCAAATGGCTCTTACATTAAAGGTAAGGACTTTCTATTTATTTACCAATATTAATATTATGTTCCTATCTTCCTGTTCAAATATTTAAAAAAAAGAATGCTGAATGTCATAATAATTTCTTTACAGTCAGTCAATGAATGGCCAGTATTTAAGTTAAAAAAAAACATATTGACAAACATTCTAAGATTACTGCTAGTAAGGATTCATTGCAGTATTTGATAAGATTATTATCATCTAAACAGTTATTGTGTTCCCTTAACATCTGGAACTTCTATTATGTAATATTTATTCCTGTCATAAATTTGTAAAATAATTATTTCACACGGAAATTTTATTATTATTATAATCATACATTTCACTTACAAATATCATTATTTGATAATAATTCATTATAAAAGAATTTTTCTACCTGGAAACTATACTACATAATATTTATTCCACACGGAAACTCTATTACATAGTATTTATTCCACTTGGAAACTCTACTACATAATAATTATTCCACCCGGAAAATCTACTACATAATAATTATTCCAGCCAGAAACTCTACTACATAATAATTATTCCACCTGGAAACTCTACTATATAATAATTATTCCACCCGGAAACTCTACTACATAATAATTATTCCTCCTGGAAACTCTACTACATGATAACTATTCCATAGATTTTAAGTTACCATGTCAGTAACAGAAACAAAATTGAATTTCCTAAATGTAAATCAAAAATAGTTTATTGTGTATATAAAACTGTTAAACTAATATATCTATTTTTAATTTCTTTATTAGTTTGCTTGCACAAGTTTATCAGTCAAGTTAAAAAATCTCTTTGGATGTATTTTTCCTCTGTTGGAAATTTTATTGTGTAATTATAAAAGTTCCGAAGGGAACTTTCCTTATATATTATTTTATCCAGTTCCATGGAAAATTCCTTATGGCATTGGATGAAATATTATATAAGGATAGTACCTAATGGAACTTTTTCTACATAATAAAGTTTCCGAGGAACAAACATTATGGTGGAACTTATGTTCCGTCACAAGGGAACATGTTTTCTCTTTTACTTAAAGAAGACTGTCGTTTCGGGGTAACTGCTTACAATACAGATGAAGTACACCATGATTAGTCAACAGAAGAGATAGTACCGTATTAATTATTACCATGACAAAGTTATTGATCAGTTATTCTATACACTGTTGTCATCTCAGAGTTACTGTAGAGTCTATTTTGGTTATTAATAGAAATATTGGCCACATCATGTTGTACTAAATCTGACCCCGTTATAGTAGAGAACACTGTATATGGCTAAAACCGTTCGATCAATGTACTTCCAATCACTTTACTGGACAGACTTCTCACGAGACCAAACAATTAACGGGTCAAAAGTCTGTCGAAATGTTCACAATATTTTGTATTATTCATATTGTATTGTTATTATCTAAAAATACACGAGTGCATCAGTCGGAAGAAAAAGATACAAAGTTCTCCATGGTGTATACTCCTTTCTGACATTTTACATAGAAAATATCAATCTTAGAAAAAAATAGATGCTTGTGAGATCTTATTATATTTAAAAAATAAAAGGCCAAAAAAAACCATTTAATCGTAATGAGATTGAGAAAGTATGGGCTTTATCCCTTTATCTTATTTATATATGTAGATGATATTCTTGATCCGAAACATTATTTTGCTGTTTATCAATATTAATGGAGTATATAAATCCCTGGCGCTGAGCCCTGGCGTAGGCGGACAGTAACACTACCTGAATGAATTTAATTAACCTCAGATTTTAAAGACAATTTCCAACAATTGAAATGAAAATGAATATTGTTTGTTATTTTATTTTCATATTCTGTTAAATCACATTCATTTTTTAATTTGAATTTTGTTTTGTTGTTGATCAAGTCATTTATCTCCTCTCAAATAGTAATGTTTCATGATCCTACAACTTGCACCTTGTTCCGATCACAGGGCTTTTTCAATCTCAATTAAGCATTGATAGTGAGTTGATTGATTTATTTTACACGCTGTGTAAGTAATGAGCATTGGATTTCTATAAAAGACAAAGAAGCTGACAAAACATGTATAAGGGTAGGACTGCCGAGTGTACATCCGTCTTGTGCTACAACAGATTGATAACAGTATCAAGTTATAACGGGCATTATTGATCTTGAAATTATTTTGTTTTAATATTCCAGTCAAAGGATCCATTCAAAAGCTTGATTTAACTTGAGGAGGACGTAATACATGCTATTTAGAAGTAAAATTACAGTGTGAATCATCTGAATGGTAAAAGTCGACTGACATGTAAATTCTATGGTAAATAACATTAAAAATAAGTCTTAGATAGAAAAGATAAATACAATTTAATTTTGAATGGATTCTATAGATTTTACCTACATGTGGATATTGATTTGTGGGTAATATCTGGGAACAGACACTAATACATAATGGACATCCATGTTTAGGTAAGGATTTTTATTGTATTATCTCATCCACAAGTTTATATAGTATGTTTTCAAAGTTGTTATGGAAACTTCGCTGTACAATCTTATACGATAGAAATGAATATTTTAAGCTTTAAATTATATAATTCAATCTGCACAGAATTTGAAGTTAATAAAATTACGTCATTATGGAAAAGGTATAAAAAATAAGTAGAAATCGTGCCAAAATATAGCACTATTTTATATAAATTTTGGCTTCCTCTAATGATGCTTTATTAAAGATTTTTTTAATAGATAGCAGAATCATGTACAATTATAAGGATAAACAATACAACATGACTGTAGGGAGGTCATGTGATTTCCAATATCGAACCCGAAAACTATTTTAGACTTGACATATTTTGTTTAAATACATTTATACTCAATACTCCAACGATATTATGTCAAGAAGGTATAACAACTCCATGCATCTTCGTTAGCCAAGGATTAGGACCCGCCGCTCCAGGTAGGTTGGGATGGGTCGTAACACTGGACTAACGATGATGAACTCCACGAAGATGCTAAACGAAATGAACTGATGAAGTTGGTATTGGTATTTAGAAAGCTATTTTTGATTGACAAATTAGCTGAAAGGTTTTAAGAGTCGACATTCAGTCTTTAAAGTACAACAATAAGTTTTGTTATAATGTATACGTGTTGCTTAGAAATAGCGTTATAAATATTAACGTAAGGTTGGTTATAAATAACTTGCTGATCACGTTTTGGGGAACTGATATTTTTATTGAGATTTTTAATGATTCAAAATAGTTGTAACATACATAACGACCCCATCATCTAAACTAATAAATAACCATTATCACATCTCCTGTAGAGACCATCAGGAAGAGAACATCTTCTTCGACATTTTGTTATTACAGCAATCAACGAAAGAAATTTAAAAAAAACCGAATGAGCTATGACACGGAAATTTAGATTGACATATTGGCTATGAAGAGACATGCGTGACAAAATATATTGGAATCATGTTGGATGACAACACTGATTACTATCCTTGTTCTGTATGTAATAGAGGACCAGTAAAAGTTAATACCAACAATCAAAGCTGTATTATAAAATAAGCCTCGTCTGATTGCCATTCAGTGTTACATAGAATGCTAATAAGACACGAAAATCTTGATTTGGATATCTCTGAATTAAGGTAATTCTGTCCAATAATAGTTGTATTTATGTCAGTGAGAACAAACACAATTATTAACTTCATGCTATCTAATTTGCAAACACCCTTATAATAAAATAATAACAGACAAATTTGCAATATAAAGAAATGATTTGGCCACTTTGCGGATTTGGCCGCGGTAGTGTCCATGTACATTGTGCACACTAAAACACTAAAACATGACTAAACGTAGGCCTGATTTTAATCCTCAAACATTAACCTGGTTAAAATTATTTGTGGGTTAAAGTGTTTTTCTTTAATATTTTGTGACTAAATTGACAGCTATGCTGATGAATCCACTATGATCGTGAGTAATCCAGAATGATCGTGACTGAACTGACTATAGTATTAGTAATCCAGCATGATCGTGACTAAAATAACTATAATATTAGTAATCCAGCATGATCGTGACTAAAATAACTATAGTATTAGTAATCCAGCACAATCGTGACTAAAATAACTATAGTATTAGTAATCCAGCACAATCGTGACTAAAATAACTATGGTATTAGTAATCCAGCATGATCGTGACTAAAATAACTATAGTATTAGTAATCCAGCATGATCGTGACTAAAATAACTATGGTATTAGTAATCCAGCTGATCGTGACTAAAATAACTATAGTATTAGTAATCCAGCATGAATGTGACTAAAATAACTATAGTATTAGTAATCCAGCATGATCGTGACTAAAATAACTATAGTATTAGTAATCCAGTATGATAGAAACTAAAATAACTATAGTATTAGTAATCCAGCATGATCGTGACTAAAATGAATACTTTATTGGTAACCCATCATGATCGTGACTAAAATGACTACTTGATTGGTAATCCAGCATTATCATGATTAAAATGACTACTTGATTGGTAATCCAGCATTATCATGACTAAAATGACTACTTTATTGGTAATCCAGCATGATCGTGACTAAAATGACTATTTGATTGGTAATCCAGCATTATCATGATTAAAATGACTACTTTATTGGTAATCCAGCATTATCATGATTAAAATGACTACTTTATTGGTAATCCAGCATTATCATGACTAAAATGACTACTGTATTGGTAATCCAGCATTATCATGATTAAAATGACTACTTTACTGGTAATTCAGCATTATCATGATTAAAATGACTACTTTATTGGTAATCCAGCATCATCATGATTAAAATGACTACTTGATTGGTAATCCAGCATTACCATGATTAAAATGACTACTTTATTTGTAATCCAGCATTATCATAACTAAAATGACTACTTTATTAGTAATCCAGTATTATCATGACTAAAATGACTACCTTATTGGTAATCCAGCATTATCATGACTAAAATTACTACTCTATTGGTAGCCTAGCATGATCGTGACTAAAATGATTACTTTATTGGTAATCCATCATGATTATGACTAAAATGACTACTCTATTGGTAATTCAGCATTATCATGGCTAAAATGACTATTTTATTGGTAATCCAGCATGAACTTGACTAAAATGACTATTTGATTGGTAATCCAGCATTATCATGATTAAAATGACTACTTTATTAGTAATCCAGCATGATCGTGACTAAAATGACTATTTGATTGGTAATCCAGCATTATCATGATTAAAATGACTACTTTATTGGTAATCCAGCATTATCATGATTAAAATAACTACTTTATTGGTAATCCAGCATTATCATGACTAAAATGACTACCTTATTGGTAATCCAGCATTATCATGACTAAAATGACTACCTTATTGGTAATCCAGCATTATCATGATTAAAATAACTACTTTATTGGTAATCCAGCATTATCATGACTAAAATGACTACCTTATTGGTAATCCAGCATTATCATGACTAAAATGACTACCTTATTGGTAACTCATCATGATCGTGACTAAAATGACTACTTTATTGATACTTAAGCATGATCTTGACTAAATATTTGATTGGTATTGTCATTTATGGTTGGATATTTATGAGCATTTACACAGTCAAAGAGGGATATCAAAAGTTGTCTGACAGTCTCATTTAGTTTAATCGATATCATACTAGTATATCATAACAAATTTAAACAGTAAACTGCGTGTTGCCTTTCTTGAGAGTAGGAAAAAACGTCCCACACGATGTGGAGAAAAGCTTTAATTGTACATGTATAAAATGTTTAATTTATACAAACCCCTTTGATTCGGTCAAACCAGTCTATTAAATTGATACTTGATACTTCTCTGTTCTGCAATCATCATTAAGGAGTAAAAGTAAATATAAATTGACGCTAAATCGGTATAATGTGAACGAGTGAAGCGACATGTGGTGGACTGCAAGTTAAGTGTTGGTCTAGTGCACACATTACCATCATCTCAACGCATGTAACTTGTTCTCGTCATGATATAACTGAAAAATACTCATTTGGCGTTAAGCAACAATCACTCACTCACTCTAAACGAAACAGTTTTATGATGTGAATTTGAACAAAACATGAATTATCAACAGTAAAAAGAAGCATTAGGAATTTATTTTCTCAATCAATGTCAAGTTTTCAGAGACCATAAAGATCATGTTATTTAACGCATCGCCGTAGCATTACCATTGATGTAATCTAATTTGTCATGATTGACGATTTATTACACAGCTCTAGTAATATTAACTATATTGCTTGTGTTAATCGTGTCTTCTGAAACAAAGGTACTTGATATAAGTTGTTTAACGGCCCTTCCCAGCATAATCAATTATAAAATATATTATTATTAATACTAATTCTGTTTATGATTCCCAATATAGTAGCGTAGGACCGAGTAGTAGTAGAGGGACATGTCTATATTGTTATGATAATGACTGATACAATTATATTTAGCATGCAATGATACATGTCAGTAATGTAGTAAACACGTAGATATCAAACTTACTGCGCACAACGCCTTTCTGGAATAACCTTCATCAGGTACGCTCAAAGTCGAAAGGTTGGAAAGCCAAATAATTTAACAAGTTTTTCGAGCAAGTAATCCAAAGATCCTAAGCAGGGTCGCCAATATCAGCTACGGTCACCTATGCCTGAGGGAGGAGAACCTTTAATAATGATTACATTATTTAGGAACTGTAAATTTCAATAACAGATATATCTAATAAACCATGTCAGTGCCGAAGCACTGGCTACTGGGCGGATGATACTCTCGGGAACTAATAGTCCACCAGCAGAGGTATCGACCCAGTGATAGTAATAAAAATAACATAGGACTGTGTAGCATTAGTAACAGAACTATTCTGTATTGTCATAGTAATGTACGATACAGTGATATGTAACATGAAATGATATACAATGTATATAACACATCTACATCGTGATGATCACAGAAACATGAAATGTCTAATGTTTATAGAAGATTAAATCAATGCTGACCATACTCGTTATAATATCACTATATATAGCTATAGTCTTATTTCTAAGTAAACAATTGGTTGGTTTAACGGTGGACATTGTTTTTATGACAAGCCCATCCTATATTTTTTCCATGGTAAGATATGTTTTGTAGTTAACAAGATTTTTAGATAATATGTCTCATGAAGTTATGCACTTCGAAAAAGTGAAGCACCACCCGACTTTTTACAAGAACTTTTACCCCCTAGATTAGTCATTGACTAAAAATATTAACAAACTGCAGTTTGTATTCCTGTATCAAACTGGTCATTTTGTAAATATTTCCAACCAAGGACCCCATGTAGGTTATACAGAGATGTTAGTAGAACAAGCGCAGTATAAGAAAGCATACTTATAATCCTATAGAATATTACTCTACTAAATGTAATGCTATTTTAAATCATCTGATTAAACTTAACGGCACAAGAAATATAGGTTTGACTATGATGTAAAAACTGCTATTATATTGACATTTCATATTTCCTTTGTTACATTTTCTTTAAAATGTAAATAATTATCAATATGTTATTTTATTTAACAAAAAGTTTAAGATGTAATTCTCTTAGAATGTGCTTTGGGTGGGAAAATTGTAAGAATTTGATAAAAATGGCAGGTAACTCTACCTCAAAAGATTTCATGCTACAAGTAATCAACACATTGTTTAAGGTACAGTTACTACCCAATTTTACCATTTGCAACTCAACATTAGAGAATTGCAAAAAAGTTAATTAAATTTTCTAGAAAATGAAAATAAAAGAAACATTAAATGTCAATATAGACGGTTCGCCCATCTTAATTTGCTCAATAAAGGAACAGATGCCGTCAATCGTAGCAACATTTTGAATCATAAAGAAGTGACTTCTCATGTTCCTCGGTATTTTCAGAATCAAACTACCAATTGCAATTACAATTACACCAATATAATTGTATATAAATGTTTTAGTTACAAAGAGACATTACAGGACTTTAACGTTGGGCTAATACTTACAAAACCCCATGAATTGTTATTGTTTACATTTCCCTTTCAACTATGACCTATCTGGTCATGTCACAGCGGGCGAACGGAATATACCGGTAATCAACCAAAATCATCCATGGTAGTCGTCTCACATCGACCAAACTTCAGGGAACCAGAACATGTCAACTGGAACAATAATAATTCATTCTGTTGAAGACTGCGTGGGTTGAGAGAGAAGGGGTCGAATTATACACATATATCTGAGTAGACGAAATCAATTAAATCCTTAATATTCCATCGGATTCACAAACTGAAATTTTATGTACGTTTTTATTATATTAATCATGATCAGGGGAAATACAGCATCTATTGAGCTATTAACAAACCATATTCATGAGCGACGCAGGCTCCAACGAGCATCTGGAATCTTGAAGTTCGATTGTTGTAACCATTTAACTCGGAAAACAGTGGTATAAATGATTTGCAACATGAAGCCATGCAATATCACATCTAGGTCGGTGATTATTGCACGACTCTCTGAAAATAATAAAACTACAGCCCAGCTTTAAAGTGTGCAATATCTCGTATCTGCGTGTATTATTTCATAGTTCTTAACTGGTGCTTACATTCTGGTATATAAACCATAAAAAGATGAAAGGAAAAGAATGCACTCATGTTACAAAATTTTTTTTATTGTATAAAATATATTAAATTCAAGAAATAAGTACAGGTATCATGCTGTATTGTATAAAGAAAAAAGCCCTCAAGAGCAAATAATAAATTGTTCTACATATCGTATCGATTACAAATAAAGTTTTACTTGCTTGCTTACTTAGAATTATTGGACGTAAAACTTAAAACGTATTTGCTTCTACCTGTTCAGTGTTTAAGCTAACGTTTCACTTTAAAGTATGACAACCAAAAATTGCAGACACAATTACTTTAATGTAAATGTTTCATGTTAGTCACTGATCGGTCTCATCCGCTAGGCAGTGATGTAAAATATATTGTAAATTTAACAACGAAGACAAGAATGACAGCAAATAAAAGTTTTGATGAAGCGATTATCATACACTATTTCGTAAATCAAAAACTTCTTTTCAATACAGACATGGATTAGAAACACACCTTGTCATATGGCGTATGAATTGAATGTTAGAGTTTAAATTCGTGAATTAAAGTATTGACTTCTGTCATAATGCAGTTAGATGAATAGATTTTTCTATGTTCAGTTCTGCCGATCAAATAATTATTTCAGCTCATAAAATCTGAAGCCAACAAAACATGTAATATATTTAGATAATAATACTGGAGAAAATCACGGTTTGTAGCTCGATCAAATTGGATGTTAAACATTTTCCTGAATTGTAAAGTGTATTGTCAATACAAAAGTAATGACAACATTCCTGGTCCTCAAGAGGTTATGTAAAAATCAATGTTACGAGGTGATTGTTCACTGCATTATACATAGAAATAAAACCTTCTGCTAAGGTCTATTTCCATTTATTTCATAAAATGTCTATTTTGTTCAAAATAGGAAATTATCTAGAGAATTAAATAAGGATCATTTACAGTCCTTTTATTTCAAATGATTAATGAATACTGATCTGGGTTCGGGAAATTGAAGATGAACAAAAGTGCTCGGTAATATAGACATGGGTTCGTTGACTCAGTTTTATCTTCGATATTGGAGATGGATCTACTAACACTGATAACGACATTGAACAAGGTTATAGCACAGACGGGTTAACGATATCGTTAGCTATAATTATATTTTATGACCACACTAAAGTACAGTTTTCTATATTAAATATGGTGGCAGTTGTTAAGAATTTGTCTATAGTAGAAGCTTACGTAATATCTTGATGTGCCTTTTGGTAAAACAATCGAAACTCTTGAGATGTAGGCGTATATATGTACAGTTACATATTTATCCTATCATTCTGTATCCCACACCTTGTGTAGAGTGTGCTTTGTTGTTGCTTATTTCGTGTTGATTATTTCAAAGAATTTTTGAATGAAGACCGATCTGGACCCTCCATTGTAAAGTGGATTTCTCCAAATTTAATTTAATATTAGGTGAATTCTATAGTTTTATTAAATATATATAGATCAAATGTAAGGATGGTGAGTGGATCTATGTACTCTGTGTTTTTTAAATATCAATATCCTGATGTCTCCCAGCATCACTTGATAATTACAACATCATTCGACGGTTGTGACAATTGCTTGATTTTAATATTAATCATTGTAACACTAGATTATTTTAATTGTAAATGTGCGATCAAATTGTAGCTTTCATAGCTGTGAGAGATATTGTTATGTGAAATTATAAACTATTATTCCTTCACACTATATATCTTTAATTTCCGAAGAAACCACTCATAATCTTTTTTCCCCATGTAATCAGTAAGGTTTGAAGATTTCGTGATTTTGTTTTCATTAAAATCAACAGTGATGCCAAAATCTTTACTGATAATCAGTTACAACTCAAATGAAAGTTTCGAATATTTTCCCTTCTTCTTTTCTCATCGGATTTTTAATAAGAGTAAAACGGCGAGTGTTGCTAGTGGAACAGGAACTGCTTACCTCTTTGGAGCACCTGAGTTCACCCTCGGTTTTTTTTTGGTTCCTCTCGCCCAATCGTTAGCTGTGTATTGTTTCGTAGACCGTTGTTTGCCGTTTTGTCTCCTTACTATGTTTGGTCATTGTATTCTCTGCCCTTCGATGTACGGCCTCTGGTTATTCCTTTGATTTCTTCAAACTTCTCTTCCCACTGAAAAACATCAGTCTGGAATTGATCGATTTATTTTTTGAATCTGAACAAGCACAAGCTCTTTCCGAAAAAATCCGTCCATTAGAGCAAATTACTTAACTATCCCATATTGATAACACCCCAAAAAATATGTCTTTTAAAAAGAGAAATACACTCGTCAGTGAGAAAACTCCAAAATCATTAACAACGAAAACTTATTATACCATCGCCACCAATATTTGGTTAAACGTTATGAAATATTTTTATCACAAACATAATGGAATTTTTTAAAAGAGTAACACGACGGGTATCGCTAGTGAAGCTGCCTACCCTTCCGGAGCACCCGAGCTCACCTCCAGTTTTTGTATTGGGTTCTTGTTGCTCAATTTTTAGTTCTCTGTGTAGTATGTTGGAGATAGTTGTTTGTCTTTGTCTTCTTATTTTACTTTGGCCATTTTCAATTGTCTGTCCGTTTTCAATTTACCACTTCCGATTACTAGTATCCTTTTAGTATCTTCTAATTATAGTTTGAAGATACCAAAGGGGTAATCAGAAGCAGTAAATGCACTTTTCTTAATGCAGGAAATCGTTCTATACTTCTTACTATGTTTCCTACACATGAAAGCATATCTAGACATGATTCATGTGGTTATAAATAGGATGTATGTCGTATTCTTTACTATGTTTTATTATTGCCTTTTATTAACTCTCGACACAAAAACCACAAAACAAATAATGACAACCTTGAAGTTATTTCTCCAACAGAGACCAAAGGTGGTTGCTAAATATGGAATCTTGCTTAAAAGTAAATTATTGTATTGTCTGTCTTTCAATGTACGGCTTCTGATTACCCCTTTGGTATCTTAGATTTACGGCTTCTGATTACCTCTTTGGTATCTTCAAACTTTTCTTAAAGAATCAATTCTCAGTGTGCTCCATTTTTTGATATTTACTAATGGCATCGCTTGTGTAGGTTGCTTGCAGATTGTTTTGTTTGTGAAAGATCGTACGACATTGATCGTCTCCGTGATATGGTCAATATCGATATAAAAACATGTCATGTTGATCTAAACAGTGGCTTCTGATTAAATCCGGGGGAGAATGAAATGATGTACTTAAGTGGTAGAAATATTCCTACTGATTTGTGATTTTCAGTCGATAATATTAAAATATATCCAGCAGAGAGGCATACATATATTGGAGTAACTTTCGGTGCTGATGCAAAGTGTTGTAAGCACATTGATAGCAGTTTAACGATGTCTACCAAACAAGTAGCAAGATTACGCAAATTAATAATTAAACGGTATCTAAAAAAAATTCAAGACCTCGTTTGGAATTCTTGTTGAGCTTTGGGCAGCTGTTTTTGGTGTCTTTTCTAACGGACTTCAGAAAATTCAACTTAAAGCTTGGAGAATCGTCAATAGGTTTGACCTCTTATGCTAGTATATCAATTCTATATACTAACACTTGGTGGCAAAATTTTCTACAGGGAGGGAGGATTGTCTCTTTTTTCATATATGATTTTGTGAACCACACTCGTGGATTATTTTCATGATTTACTACCACAGACTGTCAATCAAGGTCATAACTACAATCTACGTAACGCAAACAAGTTTACTGTCTCATACTGCAGACTTAGTTCATATCAGAATTCTTTCATTCCACCTTAAATCCGACATTGGAATAACCTATTTGTAAACATTAGAGAATCATCCAGTCATAGTTTATTCAAATGACGGTTAAATCTACATTTTTTGTATATAATGTAGAAAATAACATGCAGCCGTTGTATTTCTGTACTGGATCAGGAATTGCCAAATATGAACATATGTCCAAAGAGTGCCCGTCTAGATGTAATATTATTGACTCACGTTATTGTGATTGTATGAAAAATATAGAAACTGAAAACCACGAGTTTCTGCATTGTAAATTATAAACAGAATTAAGACGAAATCATGAATTCCACTTGTCGATGTCTTGAGATATTTCATAAAAATTTATTGATATCGCAAAAGCGATTTATGGATCGAGGACCTGGAATATTTTAGTAAGACTTTCTGAAATAAAAACAATTTAGACCTATTATCAATGGATGCCCTGAATAATTAATGATACCCTGAACTCAAATTATGGAGGTCCTAATAAAAGTCAATAAATATTGGAGGACCTTCTTAATTACAATAATGACTGCATGCGAGACTAATTTAACGTTCACTCTCGTTCACTTCCGGATTGGGACTATAACATTTAAAATGGTTTGAAGCCCTAGTCAACTAACAATTCTATATGACAATAAAATTCCTGTAAGAAACAATATATATTCAAATAAAATGTATTAAGACCTGTCATAACCAGTATTGATTATTCATATTGTTGTAACCCGTTCTATACAGACTGATATAAAACATGTGTTTTATAATTACACTACTGTAAATATAGATCTATTGGTATAACGGAATTTCCTGTTTTGTTGAATAAGACTGTTTTTCTTATAACGTTGTACAGTAATGGTTTTCGTCAAAAACGTCTGTATTCATTTATTCATTTGCATTTCAGATGAGAATATTACAGACAATGAAGCGACATTAGCGATCGATGTAAATCGGACAAAAATGTCAAAGTACACGTTTGATGTTCTATTAAAGAGACAATCTTAACAGCATATTTGTATTCACGGGAAGTATATTTCTATTTCTTACTTACACATTATTGGAAAAGATGAACGTAACTACTGACAACAGGAATCAGCTTTTAGTAGTGGATAATTCTGATGATGAAGATGATTTGATTCATGACGGCAAGAGACGGGGTTCTAATGTGTCTTTATCTCGATTTAGATCATGTCCACAACTTCTTGATGAACTAAATACTCAGCATCCACAACGATTTGAACAAACCACAGACGATAGTTGTACCTATGTATTAAAGCAGGCTTCTGCATTTGCACCATTTACAGACACAAGGCAATTTTATGAACATAATGGACAGATTGGGTCTGAAACGCCCACTCCTCCGTCTTCGCCAAAGAGTCGTAGAAGTTTAATATCTCTGAAAGAATCACAATCCACCGGTGCTAATCAATCGCCAACATCCACACCGAGGCTCTTACGTAGAAGTTGTTTGCATCGTTCATCATTAAGTAGAGGATCGTCTGCCGATAGCCAAAATGGCAGTCGAAACAATTCAATTGTTTTAACAGAAGATAGTATTCGACGCCATGACGTTAACACAGATTTATCTCAGACGTTAGTGGTTCACCAAGATAAGAAGTTAGACTCAATCAAACTAAAACATGTTCATGGACACTCGGATGAAACTCAGCTGAAATGTGAACAATGGCTACAGACATTAAGTGTTTCTAAGCCTGACAAAATCAAATCAAGAAGTCATATACAGCTTCCACCTATATAGAACATTCTACAAAATAATCTAAGCTCATTGAAAGATGTCATGTTTGTAAAAGGTAACATTACAATCAATATTTACATTGTACATTTGAAATTCGTAATGATATATGAGTATACGTATTTATTCATTTGAAGTAGATAAACAGAATGTTTTAATCCTATATAATATATATTTCACGTTTTATTTTGTGCAAGACAATCAATTTATTTCAATCACATTTCTATATTCAATGTAATATGGCGGTAAATAAACTGCCAATAACTGACGGGACCACAAGGTGCCTTTTATATTATTTAGTGCAAAGGCACAAATATGTGAGGTGTCACACAGGGTAATACGATTTGTACATAAAGCTCAATATAAAGTTGTTTGTGTCTTTTCTTATTTTCAATACAGTATAACATAGCTAACTACAGATATATGTAGAAGAAAATATAACATCACAGTAGAATCAAATATACAAAAGAAATGGTTGATATAGCAACCAGACAAAATAAAGTTATTTATGATACCAAGTATTGTAATGAATCTCCTGATACTGGATCCAATATTATAGAAAATGTCTGGTTACAGCAGAAAAGGATATATCTCGTTTATCGCAGTCACAATCCCCTTCTTCTTTCACCGTTCATAACTTGTCGCTGCATTCTTTATATGGTTAACACGACGGATGCAATTATTGGAGCAGGAACTGTCTACCCTTCCGGAGCACTCAAACTTACCCTCAGTTATTTAGTGAGCTTCACTTCATGTTGCTAAATCTGTAGTTTTTTTTTGTGTGTATGGCTTCGTCATCGCTGTTTCTCGTTTTGTCTCATTTTGGCCATTGTGTTGTCTGTTCTTAGATGTACGGCGTATGATTACACCTTTTGATATCGTCAAACTTTCTTCTGATAGTGTTGGGACAGTGACATTCATCCACCGTTTATGCCCTGTCTGGATATGATAAGGAACAATGCAAAATGGAGAATAATTACGAAAGCATGTAATAAAACCTTAAGCTTGTCGACAATTTGAAAAAAATATTTCATACATATATCCATGTAATAAATATTATGTCATCTTTTTGTCAAATTAATCCATTCTCTAAGTTCAGCTGCCTACTCAGTATCACATCAAGTAAAATGATATGTTCTTAACATTCAAACAACATCTCTCCCCATACACTTAGCTCGTTATGATCTGTTTTCAAAATAGCTCCAAGCAGTTTCTTTTGATATTAAAACAACCACTTTCATTTTGAAAATCTCATTTCAAGCAACGTTGCATTTGTCCTCTCAAATTATTCAATTTGGCTAACATCATTAAATGCCACAATAGGTGATGTATAGAAACTGTAGGCGTTATAGAAATCCGACGACGGTCTGCATTACTTAAGATGCTCCAATATAAATGAACTGGTTTTTTTTTTAGACAGTAACGTTGTTATCTTCATCATCACAAATATGTAGTTGTATGTCAAGAACTCTATAAGACATGACATTCAAGACATCATCAGAACAAATGAAACGGCATATTAAACATAAAATAAGGATAAAAAACCCGAATTGTAAGAGAAAATATTTATTTTTTTATCATTTTAGTGATTAATAAAATATCAGACAACGAAACAGATTGCATGCGTATACGTATTGTACAAACGTATCATGTTCCTTAAACAAACATATTTCAATAGTACACAATTGTTCAAACCCCAGCAAACAAGAAAGGTCAACAATATAACAAACCCACCAGAATACCAACCACACACCTCTCAAACCAAATAGCAAAGGTCAACAATACAACCTATTACCAGCAATACCCGTCAAACCAAATAGTAACGGTACAATATAACATACAACCAGCAATACCAACCACGCACCTGTCAAACCAAATAGTAACGGTACACAATATAACATACAACCAGCAATACCAACAACGCACCTGTCAAACCAAATAGTAACGGTACACAATATAAGCTACAGCCAGCAATACCAACCTTGCACCTGTCAAACCAAATAGTAACGGTACACAATATAACATACAACCAGCAATACCAACCACGCACCTGTCAAACCAAATAGTAACGGTACACAATATAACATACAACCAGCAATACCAACCACACACCTGTCAACCCAAATAGTAACGGTACACAATATAACCTACAGCCAGCAATACCAACCTTGCACCTGTCAAACCAAATAGTAACGGTACACAATATAACATACAACCAGCAATACCAACCACGCACCTGTCAAACCAAATAGTAACGGTACACAATATAACATGCAACCAGCAATACCAACCACGCACCTGTCAAACCAAATAGTAACGGTACACAATATAGCATACCACCAGGAACAAATAGTAACGGTACACAATATAACATACCACCGGGAAAAAATAGTAACGGTACATAATATAATATACAACCAGCAATACCAACCACGCACCTGTCAAACCAAATAGTAACGGTACAATATAACATACAACCAGCAATACCAACCACGCACCTGTCAAACCAAATAGTAACGGTACACAATATAACATACAACCAGCAATACCAACCACACACCTGTCAAACCAAATAGTAACGGTACACAATATAACCTACAGCCAGCAATACCAACCTTGCACCTGTCAAACCAAATAGTAACGGTAAACAATATAACATACAACCAGCAATACCAACCTCACACCTGTCAAACCACATAGTAACGGTACACAATATAACATACAACCAGCAATACCAACCACACACCTGTCAAACCAAATAGTAACGGTACACAATATAACATACAACCAGCAATACCAACCTCACACCTGTCAAACCAAATAGTAACGGTACACAATATAACATACAACCAGCAATACCAACCTCACACCTGTCAAACCAAATAGTAACGGTACACAATATAACATACAACCAGCAATACCAACCACACACCTGTCAAACCAAATAGTAACGGTACACAATATAACATACAGCCAGCAATACCAACCTTGCACCTGTCAAACCAAATAGTAACGGTAAACAATATAACATACAACCAGCAATACCAACCACACACCTGTCAAACCAAATAGTAACGGTACACAATATAACATACCACCGGGGAAAAATAGTAACGGTACATAATATAACATACAACCAGCAATACCAACCACGCACCTGTCAAACTAAATAGTAACGGTACACAATATAACATACAATCAGCAATATCAACCACGCACCTGTCAAACCACATAGTAACGGTACACAATATAACATACAACCAGCAATACCAACCACGCACCTGTCAAACCAAATAGTAACGGTACACAATATAAGCTACAGCCAGCAATACCAACCTTGCACCTGTCAAACCAAATAGTAACGGTACACAATATAGCATACCACCAGGAACAAAAGTAACGGTACACAATATAGCATACCACCGGGAAAAAATAGTAACGGTACATAATATAACATACAACCAGCAATACCAACCACGCACCTGTCAAACTAAATAGTAACGGTACACAATATAACTTGCAACCAGCAATACCAACCACGCACCTGTCAAACCAAATAGTAACGGTACACAATATAACATACAACCAGCAATACCAACCACGCACCTGTCAAACCAAATAGTAACGGTACACAATATAGCATACCACCAGGAACAAATAGTAACGGTACACAATATAACATACCACCGGGAAAAATAGTAACGGTACATAATATAACATACAATCAGCAATACCAACCACGCACCTGTCAAACCAAATAGTAACGGTACACGATATAACATGCAACCAGCAATACCAACCACGCACCTGTCAAACCAAATAGTAACGGTACACAATATAACCTACAGCCAGCAATACCAACCTCGCACCTGTCAAACCAAATAGTAACGGTACAAAATATAACATACAATCAGCAATACCATCCACGTACCTGTCAAACCAAATAGTAACGGTACACAATATAACATACAACCAGCAATACCAACCACGCACCTGTCAAACCAAATAGTAACGGTACAAAATATAACATACAATCAGCAATACCATCCACGTACCTGTCAAACCAAATAGTAACGGTACACAATATAACATACAACCAGCAATACCAACCACGCACCTGTCAAACCAAATAGTAACGGTACACAATATAACCTACAGCCAGCAATACCAACCTCGCACCTGTCAAACCAAATAGTAACGGTACAAAATATAACATACAATCAGCAATACCATCCACGTACCTGTCAAACCAAATAGTAACGGTACACAATATAACATACAACCAGCAATACCAACCACGCACCTGTCAAACCAAATAGTAACGGTACAAAATATAACATACAATCAGCAATACCATCCACGCACCTGTCAAACCAAATAGTAACGGTACACAATATAGCCTATAACCAGCAATACCAACCACGCACCTGTCAAACCAAATAGTAACGGTACACAATATAACATACAATCAGCAATACCAACCACGCACCTGTCAAACCAAATAGTAACGGTACACAATATAACATACAATCAGCAATACCAACCACGCACCTGTCAAACCAAATAGTAACGGTACACAATATAACCTATAACCAGCAATACCAACCACACACCTGTCAAACCAAATAGTAACGGTACACAATATTACATACAATCAGCAATACCAACCACGCACCTGTCAAACCACATAGTAACGGTACACAATATAACATACAAGCAGCAATACCAACCACGCACCTGTCAAACCAAATAGTAACGGTACACAATATAACATACAACCAGCAATACCAACCACACACCTGTCAAACCAAATAGTAACGGTACACAATATAACCTACAGCCAACAATACCAACTACGCACCTGTCAAACCAAATAGTAACGGTACAAAATATAACATACAACCAGCAATATCAACCACGCACCTCTCAATCCGAATAGTAACGGTACACAATATAACGAACCCTCAACAATACCAAAACACGCATCTCTCAAAGCAAATAGTAAAGGTCAACAATATAACCACAAACCAGCAATACCAACAACACACATGTCAAACCAAAATAGTAAAGATGAACAATATAACCTAAAACCAGCAATGCCAACCACGCACCTCTCAAACCAAAACAATATAACCAACACCAAGCAATACCAACCACACAACTGCCAAACCATATAATAAAGGTCAACAATATAACGAGCCCTCCGCAATATCAACCACACAACTGCCAAACCATATAATAACGGTCAACAATATAAAAACGAACCCTCAGCAATATCAACCACACAACTGCCAAGCCATATAATAAAGGTCAACAATATAACGAACCCTCAGCAATATCAACCACACAACTACCAAACCATATAATAAAGGTCAACAATATAACGAACCCTCGGCAATATCAACCACACAACTTCCAAACCATATAATAAAGGTCAACAATATAACGAACCCTCAGCAATATCAACCACACCACTGCCAAACCATATAATAAAGGTCAACAATATAACGAACCCTCCGCAATATCAACCACACAACTGCCAAACCATATAATAACGGTCAACAATATAAAAACGAACCCTCAGCAATATCAACCACACAACTGCCAAGCCATATAATAAAGGTCAACAATATAACGAACCCTCAGCAATATCAACCACACAACTGCCAGACCATATAATAAAGGTCAACAATATAACGAACCCTCAACAATATCAACCACACCACTGCCAAACCAAATAGTAAAAGTCAACAATATAACGAGCCCTCAGCAATATCAACCACACCACTGCCAAACCATATAATAAAAGTCAACAATATAACGAACCCTCAGCAATATCAACCACACAACTGCCAAACCAAATAGTAAAAGTCAACAATATAACGAACCCTCAGCAATATCAACCACACGACTGCCAAACCAAATAGTAAAAGTCAACAATATAACGAACCCTCAGCAATATCAACCACACCACTGCCAAACCAAATAGTAAAAGTCAACAATATAACGAACCCTCAGCAATATCAACCACACCACTGCCAAACCAAATAGTAAAAGTCAACAATATAACGAGCCCTCAGCAATATCAACCACACAACTGCCAAACCATATAATAAAGGTCAACAATATAACGAACCCTCGGCAATATCAACCACACCACTGCCAAACCAAATAGTAAAAGTCAACAATATAACGAACCCTCGGCAATATCAACCACACAACTGCCAAACCAAATAGTAAAAGTCAACAATATAACGAGCCCTCAGCAATATCAACCACACAACTGCCAAACCATATAATAAAGGTCAACAATATAACGAACCCTCAGCAATATCAACCACACAACTGCCAAACCATATAATAAAGGTCAACAATATAACGAACCCTCGGCAATATCAACCACACAACTGCCAAACCAAATAGTAAAAGTCAACAATATAACGAACCCTCAGCAATATCAACCACACCACTGCCAAACCAAATAGTAAAAGTCAACAATATAACGAACCCTCAGCAATATCAACCACACCACTGCCAAACCAAATAGTAAAAGTCAATAATATAACGAACCCTCAGCAATATCAACCACACAACTGCCAAGCCAAATAGTCAAAGTCAACAATATAACGAACCCTCAGCAATATCAACCACACAACTGCCAAACCATATAATAAAGGTCAACAATATAACGAACCCTCAGCAATATCAACCACACAACTGCCAAACCATATAATAAAGGTCAACAATATAACGAACCCTCAGCAATATCAACCACACAACTACCAAACCATATAATAAAGGTCAACAATATAACGAACCCTCACCAATATCAACCACACAACTGCCAAACCAAATAGTAAAAGTCAACAATATAACGAACCCTCAGCAATATCAACCACACAACTGCCAAACCAAATAGTAAAAGTCAACAATATAACGAACCCTCAGCAATATCAACCACACAACTGCCAAACCATATAATAAAGGTCAACAATATAACGAACCCTCAGCAATATCAACCACACAACTACCAAGCCATATAATAAAGGTCAACAATATAACGAACCCTCAGCAATATCAACCACACAACTGCCAAACCATATAATAAAGGTCAACAATATAACGAACCCTCAGCAATATCAACCACACAACTGCCAAACCAAATAGTAAAAGTCAACAATATAACGAACCCTCAGCAATATCAACCACACAACTACCAAGCCATATAATAAAGGTCAACAATATAACGAACCCTCAGCAATATCAACCACACAACTGCCAAACCAAATAGTAAAAGTCAACAACATAACGAACCCTCAGCAATATCAACCACACAACTGCCAAACCAAATAGTAAAAGTCAACAATATAACGAACCCTCAGTAATATCAACCACACAACTGCCAAACCAAATAGTCAAAGTCAACAATATAACAATCCACCAGCAATATCAACGACACACCTGTAAAACCACACAGTCAAGGTCAACAACATAACCAATCTCCAATAATACCAATCACGCACCTGCCAAACTTAATAGTTAACATCCCTGCAATTTCACAACGACCGAAGGCGATATAAATAAAGGTTCTGGGTTGAGGTGGAATGTGTTTGTGTTAAGCTTGTGACAAATCCCAAACTGGAACATTTTTAGGTCTCGCGCGTGCCACAATTAGACCGTTCATTCTTAGATATCTCAAATATATGGCTTTTTGGGAAACATTCGCAAATGCAATTAAGAAAATATCTATTAAAAATAACTTTGATGCATTTATCTGTCATCTTGCAAACAAATCGTGTTTCTACATTAAGATATTTCGTTATCATGAAACTTTCCGACTTAAAAAGGCACTTGTTTGTCGGCGATCAATTAAGTCATATTAAAAAACGGAATACTGTAATTCCAGTTCTGTGATAAACGATTTGCTGTAGAAAACCGCCATACAAATCGTATATCTTTTGCATAATACATTTACAAAGCTTTGATAAAGTTTCAACTACGTTTTCGCCTTTCTTAAAGACCATTACAAGAATTATAATGTGACAGTTAAACTTTATCAAAATACGACTTTACAATATAACATACAGTATACGTGCTTTGTACTCTATAATTAAGATCACTATTGGAAAATCGTGACAAAGTCTGAAAAAAACTAGCCGTAATACTAGATCTACAACGTCATAACGTCTCAGAACATTAATAGAAAATCAAATCTATAAAGAAAATCAGAATCCATAACAGAATTACGAGTTCAAAAGACAATCATCGTTCTCATCTTTAAGACGTAGAAAACAAATTCTAAACAAAAAAGTAGAATAACAATTGATTGGTTGTCTTTAGAAGTCTTAGATAAAAAAAAAAGTGCAATTAAAAGCATTGTGTTGTCACAACACCGGATTAACATTACTGAACAGGCATACATTATTATTAATGGTCTACAACCAGCATATATTTATTAATCTCTCTGTTAATTGATTAACGAACATTTCACTGAGCATTCTATGCTATGCATCTCCATTTTTAGTTCACCTAGAAATTGTCATGGTGGCTTTTGTCATAACTTAGCGTCAGTGATCGTTACAAAACATTTCACATTTTAAGCATATCCCCTGAAACTATTATGCCAATTGGAACCAAACATTGGGGAATGATGTTTGTGATGTCCTCTACAAATAATCATTATTTCGACTTGATACGGAAAAACATATGGCCGCCATGAACAATTCTTGGTTCTGATTAGTGATTTGTTTGTTGGTAAAAATAACGTGTTTGATGTCATATACAGAAATTCTTTATATGGCCACAATAATAAATTCTTATTTTGATTGATGGAAATTTATAAATCGTTTCCTCTGAGACTAAACGTCCAAATTAGTTGTACTATATACATACAAATAATATATGTGATGTCTTCTCAAAAACATTACCGCCATGGGAAATTAAAGTTAGATAAAACCAACAAAAATGGAGCTTACAACACAAGCAACATTGGGAACTAGACACAGAACAAATACAAGCAAAAACCACGACTACAATTAATAGTAAGAACGCCCGTCGTGTTACTCATAGTCAAGGTAAGGTAAAAGTCGTGTCGGTGATGGGGGATATGTTAGTGGGTTCTACTGTTTCTAATTGGCAGAAAATCTTCTAGTGAAATACAAGTCCAACTGATTTGTGATGTGGTTCCAATAATGTGTGATGTTCTCCACAGAAATGCATTATTTCATATGAATCCTAAGAAAAACAACAAAATGAAGAGACAATTATACTTCAGATAATTTAACATATAAATTGATTGATATATAATTTGTGATGAAGCGTTGGAATTCAACTCGAAATTATTTTCGCATTAAAGCAACGGTCCAACAGAGAACTTTGTTGACACCTGGCCATTTCCTCTGAAAGATAGGGTCACGGAGGCACCCTATTAATAATCCAATCGTGAAGGATTGTACCCGTGAATTTACTCTCTTGACAAAACTTCAATATCAAAACTAGATACAGCAAAAATCAATACTTTTACGTATTTTGTGTTCAATCAAATGCATCAATTATCATATTTCATAAAATGTATTTCTCGTTTGTGGATATCAATAAAATCAAAATGATACTGCGGGTAACATTCAAACGATAAAGAGGATTGTCATCTGGCAAAAAATGTCTGTATCTCGCATGAATTGACTGTGTGAAATATGGCTCTCGTCTGTCAAAACTAAGGCTGTAATAAATAAGAGCATTCAAGAGCATTTTCAACATTACAACTTATTACCCAAAATTTTTACAACTTGAAGAGATAAAGCATACAGAAAAAAAAACCTATATTAATAAGATGATGTAGAACGCCGAAATCAAAAGATAAACACAATCGGGATGGTCAAGACAAATAAGGGTAATAACAAAATTACCGAACTCCGAACAATCTTTCTAAAGGGAAAGTCAAAACTCATAAGTATATAAACAGACAAAATCAGTCAACAACCGGAAAACTGTGAAAACCGTAATGACCCTGATTTGGTACAGGCATTTCTAAAGAAATGGTGGGTTGAATCAGATTTTAAAGCGCCAAACCTCCCGCTTTCATTACGGTTCAAAGGTTCCGGCTGTCAATATAACAGTATTTATAACAAAATCAAAGAAACAATAAAAGAATTAAATATCTGCCAAATCAAATCCCAACAAAATTTCCTGGAGTAAAATGATGTCTTCTAAAATAGGTCCTCCCACTGCGGTTGAAATGCTCGTCGTAAACACATATTTCTTCAAGACAGTGTGCAGATTCAACCAGGAATGAGAACACCAAGGCTTTGAAATTTTAAACACGGACATAAACCCATTTCATCCAGTTTCAGTTTAGACAAGAACAATCACAATTATTAAAATGCTTTGTCATTGTACCGTTTCGTTTAATTTTAAAATATGATATCATGCTAAGCAATGTCCATGTAGTATTTCTGATAAAAACAAATACCTTTGTAAAGGACTTACCAATTTGCGTCCACTTTGCCATCAATCTGCAAAGTAGTTTCTGAGACTTTTCTTCGAAAATATTCACTTCAATGTCGTATGTCATGTAGTGATTGACATCTTGGATTTCTGATTAATGTAAAAGATTCTCAAAGAATTGACCATTGATTGTTCATGTTCAGTTTGTACATACGATGAATATCTCATCACCATGCAAGCTACTAAGTTTCTGAAGACAGTTCTAATGGGTCTTAATTGTCAGATAGGGACATGTGACAGTGTCAGTGACTGGAACAGAAGGTTGGTGGTCCCCATCATAAAACATGATATTACTCAACTTTTCTTGAAAGTGGTGTTAAACAAATATAATTAATGTCAAATATATCACGTCTGTTCTTTGGGGCTGTCGTGCCGTGATCGTGCGGTAGTTGGGTGTACAACGACCTATGCAATCAGTGCCTATCACCACTGATGTTGTGAGTTCGAATCTCGATCAGGGCGAGGTGTACAACATTATGTGATAAAGTTTGTCAGTGACTTGCGACAGGTCGGTGGTTATCTCCGGGTCCTCCGGTTTCCTCCACCAATAAAACTGAACGCCACGATATAACTGAAATATTGTTGAAATTGGAGTTAAACACCAACAAACAAACAAACACTAGTGCTTATTGTGGTCAACCAATGTACAGTCTATAACGTAACACCCAGTGTACAGTCTATAAAGTAACAACCAATGTACAGTCTATAAAGTAACACCCAGTGTACAGTCTATAAAGTAACACCCAGTGTACAGTCTATAAAGTAACACCCAGTGTACAGTCTACAAAGTAACACCCAGTGCACAGTCTATAAAGTAACACCCAGTGTACAGTCTATAAAGTAACACCCAGTGCACAGTCTATAAAGTAACACCCAGTGTACAGTCTATAAAGTAACACCCAGTGTACAGTCTATAACGTAACACCCAGTGTACAGTCTATAAAGTAACACCCAGTGTACAGTCTATAAAGTAACACCCAGTGTACAGTCTATAAAGTAACACCAGTGTACAGTCTATAAAGTAACACCCAGTGAACAGTCTATAAAGTAACACCCAGTGTACAGTCTATAAAGTAACACCCAGTGTACAGTCTATAAAGTAACACCCAGTGCACAGTCTATAAAGTAACACCCAGTGCACAGTCTATAAAGTAACACCCAGTGTACAGTCTATAAAGTAACACCCAGTGTACAGTCTATAAAGTAACACCCAGTGTACAGTCTATAAAGTAACACCCAGTGTACAGTCTATAAAGTAACACCCAGTGCACAGTCTATAAAGTAACACCCAGTGCACAGTCTATAAAGTAACACCCAGTGTACAGTCTATAAAGTAACACCCAGTGTACAGTCTATAAAGTAACACCCAGTGTACAGTCTATAAAGTAACACCCAGTGTACAGTCTATAAAGTAACACCCAGTGTACAGTCTATAAAGTAACACCCAGTGCACAGTCTATAAAGTAACACCCAGTGCACAGTCTATAAAGTAACACCCAGTGTACAGTCTATAAAGTAACACCCAGTGTACAGTCTATAAAGTAACACCCAGTGCACAGTCTATAAAGTAACACCCAGTGCACAGTCTATAAAGTAACACCCAGTGTACAGTCTATAAAGTAACACCCAGTGTACAGTCTATAAAGTAACACCCAGTGTACAGTCTATAAAGTAACACCCAGTGTACAGTCTATAAAGTAACACCCAGTGTACAGTCTATAAAGTAACACCCAGTGTACAGTCTATAAAGTAACACCCAGTGTACAGTCTATAAAGTAACACCCAGTGCACAGTCTATAAAGTAACACCCAGTGTACAGTCTATAAAGTAACACCCAGTGTACAGTCTATAAAGTAACACCCAGTGTACAGTCTATAAAGTAACACCCAGTGCACAGTCTATAAAGTAACACCCAGTGCACAGTCTATAAAGTAACACCCAGTGTACAGTCTATAACGTAACACCCAGTGTACAGTCTATAAAGTAACACCCAGTGCACAGTCTATAAAGTAACACCCAGTGCACAGTCTATAAAGTAACACCCAGTGTACAGTCTATAAAGTAACACCCAGTGTACAGTCTATAAAGTAACACCCAGTGTACAGTCTATAAAGTAACACCCAGTGTACAGTCTATAAAGTAACACCCAGTGTACAGTCTATAAAGTAACACCCAGTGCACAGTCTATAAAGTAACACCCAGTGCACAGTCTATAAAGTAACACCCAGTGTACAGTCTATAAAGTAACACCCAGTGTACAGTCTATAAAGTAACACCCAGTGTACAGTCTATAAAGTAACACCCAGTGTACAGTCTATAAAGTAACACCCAGTGTACAGTCTATAAAGTAACACCCAGTGCACAGTCTATAAAGTAACACCCAGTGCACAGTCTATAAAGTAACACCCAGTGTACAGTCTATAAAGTAACACCCAGTGTACAGTCTATAAAGTAACACCCAGTGTACAGTCTATAAAGTAACACCCAGTGTACAGTCTATAAAGTAACACCCAGTGCACACTCTATAAAGTAACACCCAGTGTACAGTCTATAAAGTAACACCCAGTGTACAGTCTATAAAGTAACACCCAGTGTACAGTCTATAAAGTAACACCCAGTGCACAGTCTATAAAGTAACACCCAGTGCACAGTCTATAAAGTAACACCCAGTGTACAGTCTATAACGTAACACCCAGTGTACAGTCTATAAAGTAACACCCAGTGCACAGTCTATAAAGTAACACCCAGTGCACAGTCTATAAAGTAACACCCAGTGTACAGTCTATAAAGTAACATCCAGTGTACAGTCTATAAAGTAACACCCAGTGTACAGTCTATAAAGTAACACCCAGTGTACAGTCTATAAAGTAACACCCAGTGCACAGTCTATAAAGTAACACCCAGTGCACAGTCTATAAAGTAACACCCAGTGTACAGTCTATAAAGTAACACCCAGTGTACAGTCTATAAAGTAACACCCAGTGCACAGTCTATAAAGTAACACCCAGTGTACAGTCTATAAAGTAACACCCAGTGTACAGTCTATAAAGTAACACCCAGTGTACAGTCTATAAAGTAACACCCAGTGCACAGTCTATAAAGTAACACCCAGTGCACAGTCTATAAAGTAACACCCAGTGTACAGTCTATAAAGTAACACCCAGTGTACAGTCTATAAAGTAACACCCAGTGTACAGTCTATAAAGTAACACCCAGTGAACAGTCAATAAAGTAACACCCAGTGTACAGTCTATAAAGTAACACCCAGTGTACAGTCTATAAAGTAACACCCAGTGCACAGTCTATAAAGTAACACCCAGTGTACAGTCTATAAAGTAACACCCAGTGTACAGTCTATAAAGTAACACCCAGTGTACAGTCTATAACGTAACACCCAGTGTACAGTCTATAAAGTAACACCCAGTGCATAGTCTATAAAGTAACACCCAGTGCACAGTCTATAAAGTAACACCCAGTGTACAGTCTATAAAGTAACACCCAGTGTACAGTCTATAAAGTAACACCCAGTGTACAGTCTATAAAGTAACACCCAGTGTGCAGTCTATAAAGTAACACCCAGTGTACAGTCTATAAAGTAACACCCAGTGCACAGTCTATAAAGTAACACCCAGTGCACAGTCTATAATGTAACACCCAGTGTACAGTCTATAAAGTAACACCCAGTGTACAGTCTATAAAGTAACACCCAGTGCACAGTCTATAAAGTAACACCCAGTGTACAGTCTATAAAGTAACACCCAGTGTACAGTCTATAAAGTAACACCCAGTGTACAGTCTATAAAGTAACACCCAGTGCACAGTCTATAAAGTAACACCCAGTGTACAGTCTATAAAGTAACACCCAGTGTACAGTCTATAAAGTAACACCCAGTGTACAGTCTATAAAGTAACACCCAGTGTACATTCTATAAAGTAACACCCAGTGTACAGTCTATAAAGTAACACCCAGTGTACAGTCTATAAAGTAACACCCAGTGCACAGTCTATAAAGTAACACCCAGTGTACAGTCTATAAAGTAACACCCAGTGTACAGTCTATAAAGTAACACCCAGTGTACAGTCTATAAAGTAACACCCAGTGCACAGTCTATAAAGTAACACCCAGTGCACAGTCTATAAAGTAACACCCAGTGCACAGTCTATAAAGTAACACCCAGTGTACAGTCTATAAAGTAACACCCAGTGTACAGTCTATAACGTAACACCCAGTGTACAGTCTATAAAGTAACACCCAGTGCACAGTCTATAAAGTAACACCCAGTGCACAGTCTATAAAGTAACACCCAGTGTACAGTCTATAAAGTAACACCCAGTGTACAGTCTATAAAGTAACACCCAGTGTACAGTCTATAAAGTAACACCCAGTGTACAGTCTATAAAGTAACACCCAGTGTACAGTCTATAAAGTAACACCCAGTGCACAGTCTATAAAGTAACACCCAGTGCACAGTCTATAAAGTAACACCCAGTGTACAGTCTATAAAGTAACACCCAGTGTACAGTCTATAAAGTAACACCCAGTGCACAGTCTATAAAGTAACACCCAGTGTACAGTCTATAAAGTAACACCCAGTGTACAGTCTATAAAGTAACACCCAGTGTACAGTCTATAAAGTAACACCCAGTGCACAGTCTATAAAGTAACACCCAGTGTACAGTCTATAAAGTAACACCCAGTGTACAGTCTATAAAGTAACACCCAGTGTACAGTCTATAAAGTAACACCCAGTGTACAGTCTATAAAGTAACACCCAGTGTACAGTCTATATAGTAACACCCAGTGTACAGTCTATAAAGTAACACCCAGTGCACAGTCTATAAGCCAATATCTTTTCAGTAACCATGTCTCAGAGTCCTGTTTATAACCATACCACAATATCCTGTATATTTCCTTGTAACACATGTATCCAATGTCAAGTCTATAACCATGTCCCAGTGTCAAGTCTATAACAATGTACCATTATCCAGTCTATAACCATGTGTCAGTGTCAAGTCTAAAACCATATCCTAGTGTCAAGTCTATAACAATGTACCATTATCCAGTCTATAACCAGGTGGCAGTGTCAAATATATAACCATGTGTCAGTGTCAAGTCTATAACAATGTACCATTATCCAGTCTATAGCCATGTGTCAGTGTTAAGTCTATAGCCATGTGTCAGTGTCAAGTCTATAACAATGTACCATTATCCAGTCTATAACCATGTGTCAATGTCAAGTCCATAACAATGTACCATTATCCAGTCTATAACCATGTGTCGGTGTCAAGTCAATAACAATGTACCATTATCCAGTCTATAACCATGTGTCGGTGTCAAGTCCATAACAATGTATCATTATCCAGTCTATAACCATGTGTCGGTGTCAAGTCAATAACAATGTATCATTATCCAGTCTATAACCATATGTCAGTGTCAAGTCTATAACAAATGTACCATTATCCAGTCTATAGCCATGTGTCAGTGTCAAGTCTATAATCATGCCCAAGTGTCAAGTCTATAATCATGTCCCAGTGTCAAGTCTATAACAATATACCATTATCCAGTCTATAACAATGTACCATTATCCAGTCTATAACAATGTACTATTATCCAGTCTATAACAATGTACCATTATCCAGTCTATAACAATGTACTATTATCCAGTCTATAACAATGTACCATTATCCAGTCTATAGCAATGTACTATTATCCAGTCTATAACAATGTACTATTATCCAGTCTATAACAATGTACTATTATCCAGTCTATAGCAATGTACCATTATCCAGTCTATAACAATGTACTATTATCCAGTCTATAACAATGTACCATTATCCAGTCTATAACAATGTACCATTATCCAGTCTATAACAATGTACTATTATCCAGTCTATAACAATGTACCATTATCCAGTCTATACCAATGTACCATTATCCAGTCTATAACAATGTACTATTATCCAGTCTATAACCATGCCCCAGTGTCAAGTCTATAACCATATCCCAGTTTCAAGTCTATAACAGTGTACCATTATCCAGTCTATGACCATGTCCCAGTGTCCTGTCTATGACCATGTCCCTGTGTCCTGTCTATGACCATGTCCCTGTGTCCTGTATATGGCCATGTTCCAGGTTCCTATATATGACCATGTCCGGGTGCCCTGTCTATGACCATGTCCGAGTGTCCTGTCTATGACCATATCTGGTTGTCCTGTCTATGACCATGTCCTGGCGTCCTGTCTATGACCATGTCCTGGCGTCCTGTCTATGACCATGTCCCTGTGTCCGGTTTATGACCATGTTCCAGTGTTCCGTCTATGACAATGTCCTGGTGTCTTGTCTATGACCATGTCCTGGTGTCCTGTCTATGACCATGCCTGGCGTCCTGTCTATGACCATGTCCCTGTGTCCGGTTTATGACCATGTCCTGGTGTCCTGTCTATGACCATGTCTCAGTGTTCATTCTATGACCATGTTCCAGTTTCCTATCTATGACCATGTCCTGGTGTCCTGTTTATGACCATGTCCTGGTGTCCTGTCTATGATCATGTCCAGTGTCCTGTCTATGACCATGTCCTGGTGTCCTTTCTATAACCATGTTCCATTTTCCTGTCAATGACCATGTTCAGTTCCCTGTCTATGACCATGTTCCAGTTTCCTGTCAATGAGCATGTTCCAGTTTCCTGTCAATGACCATGTCATGGTGTCCTGTATATGACCATATCCAGTGTTCTGTCTATGACCATGTTCCAGTTTCATGTCTATGATCACGTTCCAGTGTCCAGTCTATGACCATTTCCCAGTGTCCAGTCTATGACTATGTCCCTGTGTCCATTCTATGACCATGTCCAGTGTTCTGTCTATGACCATGTTCCAGTGTCCCGTCTATGACTATGTCCGTGTGTCCTGTATATGACCATGTCCGTGTGTCCTGTATATGACCATTTCCCAGTATCCAGTTTATGACCATGTCCCTGTGTCCATTCTATGACCATGTTCCAGTTTCCTGTCAATGACCATGTCATGGTGTCCTGTATATGACCATATCCAGTGTTCTGTCTATGACCATGTTCCAGTTTCATGTCTATGATCACGTTCCAGTGTCCAGTCTATGACCATTTCCCAGTGTCCAGTCTATGACTATGTCCCTGTGTCCATTCTATGACCATGTCCAGTGTTCTGTCTATGACCATGTTCCAGTGTCCCGTCTATGACTATGTCCGTGTGTCCTGTATATGACCATGTCCGTGTGTCCTGTATATGACCATTTCCCAGTGTCCAGTTTATGACCATGTCCCTGTGTCCATTCTATGACCATGTCCAGTGTCCTCTCTATGACCATGTCCCAGTGTGCTGTCTGACCATGTCCAGTGTCCTGTCTATGACCATGTTCCAGTTTCCTGTGAATGACCATGTCCCAGTGTCCTGTCTATGACCATGCCACAATGTCCTGTCTATGGCCATGTCCCAGTGTCCTGTCTATGGCCATGTCCCTGTGTCCATTCTATGACCATGTCCAGTGTCCTGTCTATGACCATGTCCCAGTGTCCTGTCTATGACCATGTCCAGTGTCCTGTATATGACCATGTATCAGTGTCCCAGTATGATCATGTCACAGTGTTGCAGTGTTCCTGAGTATGACTATGTTCCAGTTTCCTGTCGATGACCATGTCCAGTGTCCTGTCTATGACCATGTCCCAGTGTCCTGTCAATGACCATGTCCTGTCTATGACCATGTTCCAGTGTTCTGGCTATGTTCATATCACAGTGCTGTAGTGTCCTGTCTATGATTATGTCCCAGTGTCATAGTGTTCAGTGTAAGACTCTGTCTCAATATCCACATATACAAGTGAATATTCTATTCAATGAACACTGGGATAATAGTAATATGCAGGAGGCCCCCACTTTCACCAGATACAAAATTACATTTAGTATTATCATTGTAAACTGCATCATAATTTTCTCATCATCAGATGTCATGCTAGGGCCACTATTCTAGAAGTAATTCATGAAATATTTATATAACACAAGATACCCGGAGTGCACCAATTAACCTTTAATGTTCAACAATATAAAATTATAAGTAAAAGTAAAACAGTGAAGGCAGTGGTAATATTATGTTTGACAGACATAGAATTATAGAATTAAACGTAATCTGATATCAAAGGTCAAATCCCAGATGAACCTCCACTACTAAAATATTGAAAGCTATCAATAAATCATTGGATAGATATATTATCACCATTGTTAGTGAAAACTGTTAAGATGATTGCTTAATTTTTCAGCTCACTTGAGTTCCCTTGAGTTTACAATGGGAACATTTACATGCAAAAATATCAGACAAATTATATTATAACATGCCAAATATTGATATATCTCTGTATTATTTGCTGTACATGTGCTACCTCAGAAATTTTTTTATTGCAATATTTTGACAGAAAAATATGAAGAATATAATATTTTTGGTCTGATTTTTTCAAAATTAACTTTACCGTAACTGAATTGTAAAAGAATTTTAAAACAAAACTTACTTTGTTTACAAAAAAAAAAGGTTTTCATTGATATTTTCTTAGGCACTTGCTGGAAAATTTCCATACTAATATTTTTAAGCTTTTTAATATGTTGAGTTGAGTAACACAACATCTAATATAAAAAAATAACAATGTAAATGAATACTGTGCAAATTAACAATAGTGTTTTAATTTTTTCTCATCATATTTCAAGGATTTTTGATTCCGAAATTTACATGGGAAAAAAGTTTGAAAATACCAAGAGATAATAAAAATGCTTCAACAAAATAATGTTTGTTTTATATTCTTAAAAATTAATATACTTATTAATATATATTTGTTTACGGTATTTTAAGAATGATTTGCTATATTACGGTAAATATGTACAAAATGCATTCAAAATATAACAGAATTATACCAGTATTATAAACTATGTCTTGTCAACATAAACAATCTAATTAAATTGCACTGTAATTAATTTAAGCAATTAAACACAGTTTGGATGATAACACTCCTTGGGTCCAAATCTTACCTCCTTGGGACCAAATCTTACCTCCTTGGGTCCAAATCTTACCTCCTTGGGACCAAATCTTACCTCTTTGGGTCCAAATCTTACCTCCTTGTGACCAAATCTTACCTCCTTGAGACCAAATCTTACACCCTTGGGTCCAAATCTTACGTCCTAGGGACCAAATCTTACCTCCTTGGGACCAAATCTTACCTCCTTGGGACCAAATCTTGTGTTCAAAATAAATAGGTGTTCGGTCAATACAGGTTAAATTAACAGGTTCAGATTTCCTACATTGGAACTTTATCTAAAGTTAAGTTTATACAGGATTCTGGTTTATTCAGGGTTAGATTTAGACAGGTTTCACTACATTATGTTGAGCAGCCAATATATAATTATGCCAGGGACAAAGTTGACCTCCTATTTTGTTACTGGACTTTTTTTAATATGATAACAAAATCAGATTATTTGTTTGATTTGCAGATGTTTTCCCTGTCTGTCAAACATAATATCCATTGTAACAAATTAAGAACAAGATATAAATTATTAAGAACACAATCAGATGTAACATACACTCATATGTAAACAAATTCACAAAATAGATACAAATCATTTAATGTATAATACACCAAATGAACCAGTTACAGAATGAGACAATCTAACTCCACATGAGTCAAATCATAGCAACATCCATCTACTCCACATGAGTCAAATCATAGCATCATCCATCTACTCCACACGAGTCAAATCATAGCAACAGCCATCTACTCCACATGAGTCAAATCATAGCAACATCCATTTACTCCACATGAGTTAAATCAAAGCAACATCCATCCACTCAACATCAGTCAGATCAGAGCAACAGCCATCTACTCCACATGAGTCAAATCAGAGCAACATCCATCTACTCCACATGAGTCAAATCATAGCAACATCCATCTACTCCACATGAGTCAAATCATAGCAACATCCATCTACTCCACATGAGTCAAATCAAAGCAACATCCATCCACTCAACATGAGTCAGATCAGAGCAACAGCCATCTACTCCACATGAGTCAAATCAGAGCAACATCCATCTACTCCACATGAGTCAAATCATAGCAACATCCATTTACTCCACATGAGTTAAATCAAAGCAACATCCATCCACTCAACATGAGTCAGATCAGAGCAACAGCCATCTACTCCACATGAGTCAAATCAGAGCAACATCCATCTACTCCACATGAGTCAAATCATAGCAACATCCATCTACTCCACATGAGTCAAATCATAGCAACATCCATCTACTCCACATGAGTCAAATCAGAGTAACATCCATCTACTCCACATGAGTCAAATCAGAGTAACATCCATCTACTCCACATGAGTCAAATCAGAGCAACATCCATCTACTCCACATGAGTCAAATCAGAGCAACATCCATTTACTCCACATGAGTCAAATCAGAGCAACATCCATCTACTCCACATGAGTCAAATCATAGCAACATCCATCGACTCCACATGAGTCAAATCAGAGCAACATCCATCTACTCCACATGAGTCAAATCAGAACAACCATTTACTCCACATGAGTCAAATCATAGTAACATTCATCCCCTCCACGTGAGTCAAATCAGAGTAACATCCATCCACTCCACATGAGTCAAATCAGAGTAACAGCCATCTACTCCACATGAGTCAAATCAGAGTAACAGCCATCTACTCCACATGAGTCAAATCAGAGCAACAGCCATCTACTCCACATGAGTCAAATCAGAGTAACATCCATCCACTCCACATGAGTCAAATCAGAGTAACAACCATCTACTCCACATGAGTCAAATCAGAGTAACATCCATTTACTCCACATGATTCAAATCAGAGCAACAGCCATCTACTCCACATGAGTCAAATCATAGCAACATCCATCTACTCCACATGAGTCAAATCAGAGCAACAGCCATCCACTCCACATGAGTTAAATCAGAGTAACATCCATCTACTCCACATGAGTCAAATCAGAGTAACATCCATCCATTCCACATAAGTCAACTCAGAGCAACATACATCCACTCCACATGAGTCAAATCAGAGCAACAGCCATTTATCCCACATGAGTCAAATCAGAGCAACAGCCATCTACTCCACATGAGTCAAATCAGAGCAACAGCCATCCACTCCACATGAGTCAAATCATAGCAACATCCATCTACTCCACACGAGTCAAATCAGAGCAATAGCCATCCACTCCACATGAGTCAAATCAGAGCAACAGCCATCTACTCCACATGAGTCAAATCAGAGTAACATCCATCTACTCCACACGAGGCAAATCAGAACAACAACCATCTACTCCGCATGAGTCAAATCATAGCAACATCCATCTACTCCACATGAGTCATATCAGAGTACCATCCATTCACTCCACATGAGTCAAATCAGAGTAACAGCCATCTACTCCACATGAGGCAAATCAGAACAACAACCATCTACTCCACATGAGTCAAATCATAGTAACATTCATCCCCTCCACATGAGTCATATAAGAGTAACATCCATCCACTCCACATGAGTCAAATCAGAGTAACAGCCATCCACTCCACATGAGTTAAATCAGAGTAACATCCATTTACTCCACATGAGTCAAATCAGAGCAACAGCCATCTACTCCACATGAGGCAAATCATAGCAACATCCATCTACTCCACACGAGTCAAATCAGAGCAATAGCCATCTACTCCACATGAGTCAAATCAGAGCAACAGCCATCTACTCCACATGAGTCAAATCAGAGTAACATCCATCTACTCCACATGAGTCAAATCAGAGTAACATCCATCCACTCCACATGAGTCAAATCAGAGCAACATCCATCTACTCCACATGAGTCAAATCAGAGTAACATCCATCTACTCCACATGAGTCAAATCAGAGCAACATCCATCTACTCCACATGAGTCAAATCAGAGTAACATCCATCTACTCCACACGAGTCAAATCAGAGCAATAGCCATCTACTCCACATGAGTCAAATCAGAGCAACAGCCATCTACTCCACATGAGTCAAATCAGAGCAACATCAATCTACTCCACATGAGTCAAATCAGAGTAACATCCATCTACTCCACATGAGGCAAATCATAGCAACATCCATCTACTCCACATGAGTCAAATCAGAGTAACATCCATCTACTCCACATGAGGCAAATCATAGCAACATCCATCTACTCCACATGGGTCAAATCAGAGCAACAGCCATCTACTCCACATGAGTCAAATCAGAGTAACATCCATCTACTCCACATGAGTCAAATCAGAGTAACATCCATCTACTCCACATGAGTCAAATCAGAGTAACATCCATCTACTCCACATGGGTCAAATCAGAGTAACATCCATCTACTCCACATGGGTCAAATCAGAGCAACAACCATCTACTCCACATGAGTCAAATCAGAGTAACATCCATCTACTCCACATGAGTCAAATCAGAGTAACATCCATCTACTCCACATGGGTCAAATCAGAGTAACATCCATCTACTCCACATGGGTCAAATCAGAGTAACATCCATCTACTCCACATGAGTCAAATCAGAGTAACATCCATCTACTCCACATGAGGCAAATCATAGCAACATCCATCTACTCCACATGGGTCAAATCAGAGCAACAGCCATCTACTCCACATGAGTCAAATCAGAGTAACATCCATCTACTCCACATGAGTCAAATCAGAGTAACATTCATCTACTCCACATGAGGCAAATCATAGCAACATCCATCTACTCCACATGGGTCAAATCAGAGCAACAGCCATCTACTCCACATGAGTCAAATCAGAGTAACATCCATCTACTCCACATGAGTCAAACCAGAGTAACATCCATCTACTCCACATGAGTCAAATCAGAGTAACATCCATCTACTCCACATGAGTCAAATCATAGTAACATCCATCTACTCCACATGGGTCAAATCAGAGTAACATCCATCTACTCCACATGAGTCAAATCAGAGTAACATCCATCTACTCCACATGAGTCAAATCATAGTAACATCCATCTACTCCACATGGGTCAAATCAGAGTAACATCCATCTACTCCACATGAGTCAAACCAGAGTAACATCCATCTACTCCACATGAGTCAAATCAGAGTAACATCCATCTACTCCACATGAGTCAAATCATAGTAACATCCATCTACTCCACATGGGTCAAATCAGAGTAACATCCATCTACTCCACATGAGTCAAACCAGAGTAACATCCATCTACTCCACATGAGTCAAATCAGAGCAACAGCCATCTACTCCACATGAGTCAAAATGATGAAAAGAAATGATTTTATCTATTTATTTGGTTTTTTTTACAACGTGATATCTTTTATTCAAACGCTTGCTACAATTAACATGCCAAAAGTCCAAGCTCCTTTTGGTGTTTCCCCGTTACATTCTGTTCTGATTATCCAGGGCTACAATCAGAATTACATGAAATATATATAAACTAAATACAATTTCTATTTAATATCTTTTGGAAACATTTATTTATTTTCCATTTAGTATATCATATGATTTCTTACTTTCATTTTATTTATTTATTATTGATAAAAGATTAAATAAATAGGACCTATAACATTTTACCCCTCTCATAAAGTTTTCTGTTATTTCTGCATTACTTGAGAGTATAATTTAATAAAGTGATGCACAAATTTAATCTTTTAAAAATGACAAAAGTTTAACGTCAAGATCAAGTTAAACATTATGTGAAATAAATCTGTTTATTACTATAACAGCTAAAAATTTAGTTTGAAACCCACTTTTAATGAGAAAGGAAGTGCAAAATATGTTGCAAAGTAACAAATTATGTTATTATATGGGAGAATATTATACAATTACGGCCCTCTGTGTAGGGAAACATCCAGATGTGTCAACCTGAGGAGGAAAACAACCCCTTGAGGGTTGACAAATCTAGATGTTTCCCTACACAGAGGGTCGTAATTGTTTTATTATATTTTTGCCAATGTTTTATAGGTTATCTCCCTTGTGGGAGAAAATTGGGTTGTTCGGTGCGGAACAATAGGGTTGTTTCTCAGCAGCGCAAATTTTGACAAAACATCTCAATTATTTTATTATCACTTGACTAATTTAATCCAATCAAAATCTATCATATAGATTAAAATATAATAAGAACAGATGTCCAAAATATTGATTAGTAAAACATGACTAGTGTCAGTGACAAAACAATCTAATTAAAATACAATACCAGGGTAATTATAAAATAAGGATTGTAATCGTCACCATGCATCATAAACAGAACATATAAATGTCTCCATTTTTTCAATTAACAGTCATTCTTTTCATAATAAATTGCATTTTGATAACAGATCTCAAGTACAAGGATTGTTCAGGCTATCCTTAAAAAAGATATTGGTTCTTCATTTCCTGAACCATAATGTTAGTTTTGGGTAGGTAAGTCTGTTATAAGGTGTCAAACCACTAATTAATTTCTTTAAGGTTTTCTACTAAATTTGTGTTTTTTCAAGCCTTCCTGGTCATTTTATCTTAAGTTTAACCTTTCCAAGATCATATATTTTCTGAAACGTACATGATTCCTCTACGCTCTGTCAAAATATCAGGGCATGTTTAAAATCTTGCAGTGAAATGCCATGCTACGGAAAACACCTACTCTAAAAATAGCTCGGTCATCCCCAAGAAATTCACTATTTATAGGTCATGCATCAAATCCTCCATAGAGGTATTAAAATACAACTAAATCCATCAAATTTGGGCTCAAAATAATCCCTATTTATTTAACTTCAATTATCAATTTTAATTAGTCCATTCCATTCAGTAGTTTTCACAATACTACAAAGTGAAAGGAACTTTTTTCTTGAAAAGGGACTACTTTCGTATGTTCCAAGCTCTGATTGGTGAATTAGTGGTTTGACACCATAAGTCAACACTCACATGAATGGCAGTTGTTTATTTCTAAGTAAGTGGTCAATACAGTGCTTAATATGCCAGAGACCCCAACCACCCATAGATCATTCTTGTAAAGTTTCAGTTCTAATGGCACAGTGATTTCCAGACAGAAGATTGACAATAATTCTAAAAGCTCACAAGTCATTTGGTCAGGTGAGCAGCAAATAACCAAAAGTTCAAAACATGTCTGGAACCATAGTGATGTCTTATCTGTTTAAAACATGTCTGGAACCATAGTGATGTCTTATCTGTTTAAAACATGTCTGGAACCATAGTGATGTCCTATCTGTTTAAAACATGTCTGGAACCATAGTGATGTCTTATCTGTTTAAAACATGTCTGGAACCATAGTGATGTCTTATCTGTTTAAAACATGTCTGGAACCATAGTGATGTCCTATCTGTTTAAAACATGTCTGGAACCATAGTGATGTCTTATCTGTTTAAAACATGTCTGGAACCATAGTGATGTCTTATCTGTTTAAAACATGTCTGGAACCATAGTGATATCCTATCTGTTTAAAACATGTCTGGAACCATAGTGATGTCTTATCTGTTTAAAACATGTCTGGAACCATAGTGATGTCTTATCTGTTCAAAACATGTCTGGAACCATAGTGATGTGTTATCTGTTCAAAACATGTCTGGAACCATAGTGATGTCTTATCTGTTCAAAACATGTCTAGAACCATAGTGATGTCTTATCTGTTCAAAACATGTCTGGAACCATAGTGATGTCTTATCTGTTCAAAACATGTCTGGAACCATAGGGATGTCTTATCTGTTCAAAACATGTCTGGAACCATAGTGATGTCTTATCTGTTCAAAACATGTCTGGAACCATAGTGATGTCTTATCTGTTCAAAACATGTCTAGAACCATAGTGATGTCTTATCTGTTCAAAACATGTCTGGAACCATAGTGATGTCTTATCTGTTCAAAACATGTTTGGAACCATAGTGATGTCTTATCTGTTCAAAACATGTCTGGAACCATAGTGATGTCTTATCTGTTCAAAACATGTCTGGAACCATAGTGATGTCTTATCTGTTTAAAACATGTCTGGAACCATAGTGATGTCTTATCTGTTCAAAACATGTTTGGAACCATAGTGATGTCTTATCTGTTCAAAACATGTTTGGAACCATAGTGATGTCTTATCTGTTCAAAACATGTCTGGAACCATAGTGATGTCTTATCTGTTCAAAACATGTCTGGAACCATAGTGATGTCTTATCTGTTCAAAACATGTCTGGAACCATAGTGATGTCTTATCTGTTCAAAACATGTCTGGAACCATAGTGATGTCTTATCTGTTATCTGTTCATATATGGTTTCGGAAAAAGTGGCTTGAAGCAAATTGAGCAGTGTTAATGAAGTGTTAAATATGAAGTCATGGTTAGGTTACAAGAAGTTGACTTCCCAGTATATTTACACCTCAAGATGAATTGTAGATCAATAATCAAAACTGTTTGGTTACTGAGAAAAACACCAACTAAGGGTTAGGGGCTATGGTGTTTAACGCCACTTTCAACACTACCAAATAGGGAAATCTTCATTCATTATATTAAATAAATGAAGCTTAAAAATAAATAAAAGTCAAGTGCCATATAGTGCTCAATTAGCAGGTACACTGCAGGATGACTGTGTTGATCTAATATAGTTACTAATACATGTATGTATCAAAATCTAGTTTGAATGACCTCTCCTATTATATTTTGTATTAACAACCAACCATCATTTACTGACCTAACGAAGAAACCGACAAAATAATGATGTAGGCTACAGGATACAGGCCTATAGCAAGGATGCTCCAACGGGTGGTTAGACAGTCTTGCAATGCACAGTGGTCTTGTTAATGGGGTCAAAACCAGACTTTAATGGTAATAATTCAACTGAAATCCTGATTTTAATTAAAAAGAATCTTGAGATTAATAGTCCTTCTTGGTTTATAACGAACCCCCCTCCCCTTCTGCCATAGGAGTGGAATAGACTGTCATGGACCTAAAATGTATGGATGCTGAGAATCTGACATAATCACAAGTTAGACATTGCTGCTTCTGTCTCTAGGTCTGTCAATGCTGGAAAAGTGGCATCTCGTCTCGAGTCTCTGATTTGAATTCCTAAATTGAAAACCCATTTTAAAAGTGGAAAGGTAGGAAATGTGGAACTATTTTCTTAATGATGATTTGATGACTTCACCCATTCTTATTAAAGAAAGTTAAATCTTCTTTTGTTATATTAAGGTATTAAGACATTTGGCACTATTGATCTTGTAAAGGTAGCATGGTAATATGATATAAGGAAACAATGCTATACATAATTCTTCCCAAAATATCAATGTTATTGGCTTAAACAGTAGCAGACAACAAATCTACGTATGGTCTTATGGTTTTATTGGTTTAAATAATATAACATTAGATTTATTCCTGTTAAATAATATTAACCATTAGTCATGCATAGTCACGGATCAAGTTTTTCCGCACTATATTTCCCTATATATTTCATATAAAACCACTTATTTTCCAAAAGAAATTCTCATCCAATCATTTATTATCCAATTTTTAAGCTTTAATATAATTTTTTTTAAACTTTTATTAACAAGCATTTATGATTTAAACTTTAATGTAAATTGTTGACGTCACAATTTTCAATGATTATATAGTAATGACCACGATATAATTGAAATATTGTTGAAAGTGGCATTAAACACCATAAACCAAAGCAAATCATATTTTAAAGTAAAGTAGAAATAATATTATATAAAAACTATAAGTAGAGGAAGCTTTATTTCTGTGTATAATGCTGAAAAGTTCATTAAAACAAAGTAAGAAATTACTTGAAAAAGATTTTTTTTTAAAACCATGGTTTTTATATGAAATATATATGGGAAATTTTTTAGTGTGTAATGACTTTTGACCCATTGCTGTATTTGTATGGAAGATTTCAGATTGAATGTCAGATTTACAGTTTATCAGACAGACTGGTAATCTATAAAATTCGCATCAATCTGAAATACACACTAGTAATACCAGTACATATTTACAATTATTAGAAATAACAATATATTACTTATATTTTCCAGAACTGAAGACAAAAAAAAGAGTTTAATTTTTTGTTGTTATTGACAAGTGTTAAATGTAAATATCAGTGTTGTTTCCTTTTTATATCATGTATAATGTCATAAAAATAAACATGATCAAATATCAAATTAAATAATTAGAGGCCGACATGTGTCTGTATCACTCACATAGTTATAAATTACAGAGATTGAGAAAGCTGTCTAATCTGAACACAGAATAAACAGGAAACCTGTATAAACCGAACTTTAGATAAAGTCCCACAACAGAAATTCTTTGTTAATTTAACCAGTATATACTGAACATCTGTCTATTCCAAACACAGTTGGTCCCAAAGGCGATTCGGTTTATTTATGTACAGTGTGTGTGTGTGTGTTCACTCAGGTTTGTGATTTCTGATAATATATTTGTTTAACATGTCTCTGTCAGGTAGTTTTATATATTTCCTGCAGTGGTGGCTCTTTTCTGATTCTAATCAACATGAAAAATTGCAAATAAAAGAGGTTGATCTTAGATTTACAATCAGCACAGAAATTTGTGTGTTAGTGGACATTTAGAGTTTCTATTTGTACAAAGAAAATGTCAACTATGGAAATAAAATGAAAAACAAAGAATATCACAGAAACAGAGGCAAAATTAATATCTAAAACACACATATACATGACCCCTAACACACATATACATGACCCCTAACACACATATACATGACCTAACACACATATACATGACCCCTAACACACATATACATGACCGCTCACTTTCATGGCTAGGTACAGGCACTTCAATAATACGTGGAGGGGTTAAACTAGTTTAATGTGCTCGCAACTCACCTCAACTGATTATTCATGTACAGTTTGGATTCAATCATGTTTGCAGTTTCTAAAAAAAAGCATTTACTTATTTTTCCTTAGGGTCCTTTGTTAAACTAAATCCTGTTGTGGCAATGCTTGAATTTTCTATCAGCACAAAAAAAACCATACATTTTAAGGAGGGCCATCCAAGGAGTATTCAAGCCAAATTTCCTTTCAAAAAGGTTCAGTGGTTCCAGAGAAATAGATTTTTAAAATATTTTTCCCATACCACCCAATGTTGAATTCTATCCTTTGATCGCCACCATTTTGGATTTACAAATAAAATTGTAACTTTGTAAGGGACCATTTAATGATCAACCATGTAAACATGGTACAGTGAGATTCTATCATATTGTCTCTGGCGACCATGTTGGATCCACACCATATTCACAAATTCTTTTGAGGTAGACTGACCATCCTGCTAAGTTTTTTTCCATTTGACCAAGTTAGTAGTTTCAGAGAAGAAGATGATGCAGGAAGCAGAGGACAAATGACACAACGTGATGACCATAGACCACATGGTCTTTCTAACCTGGTGAACTAAAAAAAGGCAATTTACAATGTTTCTGAAAACAAAATAAATCAAACATACAAAAATATTTTTTTCTTATTTTATTACAAATAAATACCTGAGAAACAAGTTTTAACAATTATACCTGTTATCTAACAATTATACCTGTTATCTAGTTTTCCTAGACTCATTATTTATACCATTAAAATAATAATACAATAATTTATGTTCTTCCCTTAATCAGAACAAAACACATTAATCAACTAATCTGACTTCCTGCTAGCTTTAGGAAAAGAAAGGGGCGATTTTCACAATGATAATGATATAATTGATAATGATTTACATAATCAACCATTTTTGATTTTTTGGGGATTTTTTTTGGGTGCAAATTTAAGAGTTGCAAAAATTATGAATGCATAGCAGTGTTGAAATTACATAAATGGCACCTGTGGCTGTAGTAAAATATTTCACAAGAAAACTAAAACAATTGGAAGTTTTGGTAAAAATTGGTGCATAACGAGTCCAACAAAAATATAGTGCTCTGTACCTTGGAGGCACAGTTTCAGTATTAAATTACAAAAAACTATCTTCACAAGAGTGTATTTCATTTTACAAAACTATCTTAGAGCTGTATCAACATTTGTTTTTAAAAGTTTTCCTTTCTTCAAATCGATTCAATGTTTATTTCTCAATCAAACTTCTTATTGACATGTATGAACCATATTAAGTATTGTAGAAATCAGGTAGTTCATTGATCACGATTCTCTACCTATAGCCATCACTGAGACTTATAGGGAGCATACATTGTAGATTTTGTAAAGTCATCACGATTCTCTACCAACAGCCATCACTTGAGACTTAGAGGGAGCATACATTGTAGATTTTGTATAGTCATCATGAAAAGCACCGTATTCCACTGTTGTAAACTGTGGCTTATAGAGACTAGAGTTTGTTTGTATCACAGGGTAGTAAGACGGATGAGATGGCACTACATGAACTTCACTAAAGGAATGGTGGCATTTGTCTGGCATCACTGGGTAATATGTAGGATTAGAAGGCACCACATGGACTTCACTTGAAGTATGCTGTTGTTTGTCACGTTGTTGCATCCTGAAAAGTATGAAAATAAAGTGACTTAGTATTCAGTAAAAATAAGTGAAAATAATTTAAATCATTAATCATTTTCTTGTACTGGCTTTAATTAAGTTTGTTTAATGGTGTTTAATGCCACTTTCAACAATATTTCAGTTATATTGGACCAAAAATCAAAATAGGTTTGTTTGCTGTTGTCCGACTGATCCTCCAAAATTGGGGTTGACCCAATTTTTTATTATTGCAGTTGCGACAAAAAAAAAATTGTTTCCGTTTTCCATTTACAGTAAATCCAGATTTGTACTTTTCCGGTTTGATCCGTATTTTATTGTAACCGGAACTTGTTCTAGATTCTCGGAAATACTCGAATATTCAGTCCAATTATCAGGTCAACATGTGTCACGATGTTTTATTAAGTATCAGAATGTTTATAAGGAGCCTGATGTTAAATGGATATAATGATGGTTGTGTTTTTCACCTTTTTTGCTTTTAAAGTCATCTCTTCTAGACTCGTTAAATATAGTATTTATGAGATGTCAGAGCTATAATGCTTTTGAATCCTAAAATTCTTCCATGGAAAATTAATTAAAAATAAGTAGTTAAAGTTTATACATTGTATTAAAAAATATTGCTCAAGACATTGGTAGACTTTTGTGCTAATAAAAAAATTGCATTCTTATATTTATGTTATATATTCGCAGTTTGAAAACAATTTATATAGAAACCTTAAAGATGGGCAAGTTTTTAAAATGAATCAAAAGCTTAAAATTTGATTTTTTTGGGGTCAGAATTCATATCAAATAATATGTATAATAGAAAAGTTTTGGCCATGAAAGATTTGTGACAATTTAATAAATTATTTAATTTCAGTCATTTTTGGAGGATTTATAAATGTAAAAGGACTATATTAAGTGAGGTCAATATAATTTTAAGTGTAATTCTTGATAGGCTTTGTATGGATGAATACATTTACATGGCTCCAATTTCTTAAAATCCTGATAATTGATATCTGATATGTTTATTTGTTGACAAGTTCTAGTTTTATATTTATAATTTATGTCTACAAAGAATTGTTGTTTTCTGTTTTAAGTTCTGTTTTATTAAAATGTCCAACATATTGATTTAGTTCTTCTTTTATAAAGAAATTCTTTACTGTGAAAACATCCATGACAGTCAGTCTTCATATATTAAATACTTTGGTATTTAAGACACCTAAAATCTAAAATCTACAAATTAAAGAATGAACAAAAATAGAGCCATAAAGTGATAACTTCTTTGAATTGTAATAGAAACACTGAAAACTGTGATTTCATGAATCATAACACAGTTTCGACATACATTATTATATGCATATTTTTTATAAAAAAAAAAAGAAAAAAAAGCCTACCTACCTACCCTCCCCTTCTAAGTATGGGTAGGCCAACAGCAAACAAAGATATTTTTAAGTCTGGCCTTGTGGTGGTCAGTTTTATTGGTGGAGGAAACCGGAAGGAGGACCTGGAGAAAACCACAGAAATGTAGCAAGTCACTGACAAATTTTATCACATATTGTTGTATGCCTCGTCCTGATCGAGATTCGAACTCACAACATCAGTGGTGATAGGCACTAATAGCATAGGTAGTTGTAAATTCAACTACCATATGATCACGGCCCCGCTTTAATTAAGATAATTTTCTTAAATATATCATAATATTCTGTACGAGTATCATAGACTTTTAGGTGATCATGAGAGGCAACTACTGGATCAATTCAGTAGGCTGTGCATATCCAATGTCAAATGCCTAAAGGAAAAACTTTGACAGTGATAGATAAACCTTTGAATTGAAGCCAAAATCAAGATTGGTTCTCTCTTTTCTAAACAGAAACATACTTCTAAACTTGTATTTTCTAATGCTGACCATGTAATATAAATAAACCACTATTAATAATAATATAGTATTATTACGTGATCTTTTTTATATTGGCCTAGTTATAGGTCTGAGGTCTGCTGTATTGGCCTGAGGCGCAGCCGAACGAACGCCAATACAGCAAACTGAGGACCTATAACTAGGCCAATATGAAAAACATCACGTAATGATACCTTTATTAATTAACCAGTCCAATATCTCTCGGGACTTTTCCTTGCAATTGTCGAAATGTCTAGCGGATTCCGATCTAGTTGTTATTGGACTGACTGGAATTGGGCCAATATGGAAAATATCCGTATTGGACTGTTTTTTGCCGTATTGGTCCAATGAAAGTTTTTATATTGTATTGACAGATTTGATCATATAAAGGCTAATAAATCAAAGTTAATTAATAATGTAACATATAGCTTAGACATATTTGTACCATAAATACAGTAGAAAATAAATGGGTCTTGGGATTATTATTTGAAAATAAAAGTTGCACATAATGGTCGACAATATAACCAACCACAACATCACAAACTACTACTTAACACAAAAATAACAACAGAAACTGGAAGTAAGAAAGGCACAAAAAAGTGGCAGAATTCAACTGGTTGATGGGATCTCTCTCCTCTTGGCAGGTAGATTGACAGATTTCTTTCTTCTTGTAATTTACATATGTATATAACCCTTTTTCATAATTTCCCCTTAATATAATACACATTTATTTAATAAAGTAAACTTTCATATAAAAAAAACCCAAACTTTCCCTGTGGCTGTACTTTATGATTTATATAATAACAAAAGAATTACAAGACAGGAAGTCATTACCATATTAGAACAAATACATAAAAGGTTTAAATTTTATTTAAGTAATCAGATATCCTGTATTTAAAATTATCAGTAAATATTTACGAGTTAATCTCCATGTCATGTCAGGTAACATATTAAACAGTTAAGGGATCATTTAAATCCTAATATATTTATACATGTAAGGTCAATATTTTTACAACATATTACAGTATATTATAAAGGATGCTTGTTTAAAAAGAACAGTCAATATTTTTACATTAATTTGATCAAGGATGTTTGTAATGTTTTTACAATAAATTATGACATAAAGGTATGTTTGTACACATACATGTATGTTCTACCTCTGATTTCACACCTTTTTCCATATATATTCAGGTAAATAACAATCATGTAATTAGAGAAAATGATTATTTGTCACTGAGAGTCATTAGATATCATTACAGGATTGTCTATGTATCTTATAGTTATATATAATATAATTACTAGTACTAACTGACCATTTGATGACAAAGATGCTTCATGACTGCATCATTAAACAAAGAAGTTTTACCATAAAATTAATAGTAGCCTTTCCTCTGTTTCTATATAGTGGGTGTACAAGCCTATAATTACAGTTCTCCCTGATATTTTGTAACTAATGGCTTCTGTTATTATTATTCTAATAATTTTATCATGTTTATAGTATTGTTTTTATTATAATTTTCCTATGAAACAATTATTAGTACTTATTTGACTAGTATACCAAACCTAAGTTTTTTAATACTATTAATAGATAACAAAAGTACATTTTATAATTACAGAGGTGCATCCTGACTTTCCAAAGAGAGGGGAAGAGGAAGCATACTGCATTTTTGGCTCAGAAAGAGGTCTAAATTTGGCCAAAAAATGTACGATTTAAAAAATTTTCAAATAAAAAGGGGGAGGGGATTTCCTCCTACATGTAATAGTCTGATGATCTTTTCCATAAATATTATTTGTTTAATTTAATATCAATTCCAATGCCTCTGGCTAATAAACATATTGTGCTATACATCATAAGTTTAAATAACAAAGATATATATGTAAATACAATCTGTAGTTTAAATAAGATATACTTTTCTATTTATTCCTATTTTTCGTGGGTATTTTCATAGATTGACCTGATTTTATTATCTAACTCGTAATTTCCGAATTTTGTAATTCATAAATTTTGTGTTCTTGTTGGTATTCAACAAATATCCAATGAATTGACAGTAATTAAAACAAAACTTGTGTTATTTTCTGTATTAACATATGGATAGGTACCTTAACATTAAATGAACACAGGGAAGCAATTCTTCTATACAGTATCCAGACATTAGTTCTAAACCTTTTGGCCATGTCGGTGTTAACTGTAGACTAATTCTGGAAGCAGCTATACATGATGCTGCTACTAGAGATGGTAAATAACTACGAAAAGTGTGTTCTGAAAAAAATATATATACATGTTATTGTATCACCAGGCAATCTCATTTTAGATTAATGAAATACAGAAGAGACATGGTCTGTAACTAACCGATTCTACCCTCCTAGCTAGTAGTCAGTTAACTATGAGCATTCATTGACCTTGCTATTGTACTGTCCATGTTGTTTATGTCGTCATTCATATTTGTGATACTATGTGGTCTTGTTGAGTGGACCCGAATCTGTGCAGGCTTTGCTGTTGGAGATCAAATTATCAAGAGGGGGGATCCCATTAACCTATTTAACCACGCCACATTTTTGTTCCTTTCCCAAGCCAGGATCTGGATTTCCAAGGTCATATGTTGCTGTCTTTTTTTATGTTCAATGAGTTAATGTGAGACGCGATTGTTTGTTGAGTTGACATTGGTGGAATTGTTGACCATCACTAGTGTGTAAACTTTGTTTTCATATAACAAAAAAAGAAACATAACAGTATACATATGTATTTAAAATTGATCATACAACTTGATTGACAATAAATGGAGTTATCTCCTCCTTGGTACAAACATGTACCAAAATTATCAGTGAAGCCATTGATAAATATCAGATATGATCATATCTTGTCATCATGAATTGAACAATTTTATATTTTTGTATTACATTCTTGACAACAAATCATTCTGAGGATAAGTTTATAATAAATCTATATCATACTTAGTTTGAGGTTTGAAGTATGAGGTAATCTGGAATATACCGGTAGATATAAACATGCATTTCATGCCTGTCCCAAGCCACGACCTGTATTTCCAAAGTCATATGCCATGGCCTTTTTCTTTACATTCAGTAGGTTATGGTGATTGTTCGTTTTGTTTATATTAGTGGATTTGTTGACCATCACTTCTTAAACTTTCTTTTCATAATACATTGTAGGATATTCACACACACTAGACTAGGTTTTGAATACAGACAGCTATGGTCCACAATAGTCAATCATTAGGTTCAGTAGCATTATGGGCCTTTCACAAAATAATTGTGTTGCCTGTCCTTAATTGATGCATAAAACCCCAAGCTAGGAAAAAGCCCTTCTTGGATAAGCATGTGGGAAAATGAAACAAATACAGTGTTCAGATTTTAGTGTTAAATGTCACTTTCAACAATATTTCAGTTATATTGTGGCAGTCAGTTTTAATGGTGGAGGAAACCGGAGTACCAGGTAAAAACCACTGACCTGCTGCAACTGCAAGTCACTGACAAACTTTTTCACATAATGTTGTATCAAGTACACCTCGTCATGAACGAAACAAATACATGAAATAAAATAGAGGGTAAACCTAAGTAGGTCACTGTTGTGGTAAAGTTAAGTGGTAGATTATAATATTATGATGGATAATGATCATAGTATATGTACCAGTATAGTGTAGCTCTGGTACATTGTATACAGATAATGATCATAATAGTTTTGATAGAGTAATGCAGTAAGATTATCAGCTGTGACTGTTTCACTAAAGACCCAGCTGTCAGTAGATAATGATTTATCATTGGAATAATGATTATCTAGGAAGCCTCTCAAAACTGACCAACTTGTGTGAACAGGCCATTAGATACCGGATAATAATAAGTGTTTATCTCAAGCCTGAAGTCCAATGTCATGCAGCCCATTCTATCTTACAGATAACATACACAGGGAATGGCTTTTATACCCAAGATGGACTTGAATTATGAATGTCTAGTGTTAGGGTTATGCAGTTTAATGTCACTTTCAACAATATCTCAGCTATATTGTGGCAGTCAGTTTTATTGGTGGAGGAAAAGGAAAAAAAAAGAAAAGAATTTCCCTACCTACCCATGGGTCAGATTTGGGCAAACTAACATTTTGCTGAGGGTGGGCTCATTTATTTTTTGCAGGATTAAAAAAACTGATATTATGATACATTACCTTGTAAAGAGATTTCCTGGAAATAATGAGTATGTTTTTGTAAATAGGAGTCCACTACATCTTTACTTGATATAGGAATTCCATTCCTTAAGTCACATTTGTCTACAGCTACATATAAATAATATGGCAGAAACTGTGCACATGTAGGTATAGATAAACTCCAGTTAAAGTAACTTAGCACTGTTAATTCCATTGAGCGTAATTCTGATGCTGTGTACTTTCTAATATCCAGTAATCCATGTGAGGGGATAAAGGTATTTAAACTTGAAAGTCTTGGTCTCTTTTCACAATGTTCTTCATATTTCACTACAAAAAAAAATAATGTTAAACCATCATGATAGTAATAGCCATATTTTTCAAATGAAATTCAATGTCATAGTTTTTACAAAAAGCTAATAAATGTGAAACACTGTACTTTATATATAATGGCAAAGAAATGTCACCGTGAGTATCTTTTTGTATGTAAGTATCAGTTTTCTACTGGTAGGATCATAACATTGCATGTGTGTGTTATTTCATCTTAATACCCAACCTTACATCAACAATCACTGAAATACAAAGATTGTCTAGCATCTCATCAAATGTCATACATATTGTTTTAGACTTTGTATGTTTTATCTTTCCAAGGGATGAAATTCAATAAAGAGCAAAAATATTCAGTAACTACAGTTAAGTCAGTTAATACAGAACATAAACATGTACACATTGATGTAAGACATGGTCAGGATAGTCAAAATATAACATGCTTTATAAATACAGAACATAAACATGTACACATTGATGTAAGACATGGTCAGGATAGTCAAAATATAACATGCTTTATAAATACAGAACATAAACATGTACACATTGATGTAAGACATGGTCAGGATAGTCAAAATATTACATGCTTTATAAATACAGAACATAAACATGTACACATTGATGTAAGACATGGTCAGGATAGTCAAAATATTACATGCTTTATAAATACAGAACATAAACATGTACACATTGATGTAAGACATGGTCAGGATAGTCAAAATATAACATGCTTTATAAATACCTTTTGTGTTTTGAAAGTATGGAATGAACAAAATTAGGATAAATCATAAAATTATTGAAAAACTAGCATTTTAGGCTACTTAACACGTCAATGTATATCTATATTTGTCTCTGAGGAAGCACATGACAATGTCATGGAGCAGTTTAAAACTGTTTTACATAAAATTTGTTCATTGTAATGATTATAAAATATTGTTGCAATATATAACATACTGTACATGTATATGAAATGAAAAAAAAAAGGTTACATAAAACTTTTGTGGGGGGAGGCCATCTAAAAATACTGGATCAAAACTTGTATCCTATGAAATAGTGGAATCACATCAAGAGAGATAATTAGAATAAGAATTTACTGTTAAATTTAAAGATCCATTTAAACAAGATTAATTTGATCATACTGGTCAGACATTTAAAATTGATTTATTATTGTCCCTAAAGTTTAATTTGAAGGAGGATTAGAAATATATTACCGTTTATCTTTAACATTTCTTCAGATTACTTGTATTATACTAATTATATATTTATTAGTATATGTTGTGAGAAAGATACCGGTATATATGCATATAAAATGTACATTCAAAATTAATGCCATATATGCCGTAACAAAGTACATGTATTTGTTATTTTTGAAACCTTTATATTCATATTTGTATAAATAGAGGTAAATATAATATTATAATACCTCCATGGTATGAGAAAGATTTTATACCTCACAAAATATTCATGTTTAAATAAAATAAGTAATAATACACCCTCAGTCGTGTCAGTGGACAACTCAAAGATTTGGTGTTCATTAATTAAACCATCAGCTATCAGTGAGTCAGACTTAGGTTTTTATCAACAATCTTAAAAATTGATTGATTGAATATTTTCTCTATGAAGAAGAAGCTTCCTTTCTGTAAAAAAATAGCTACTTGAGGCATAGTTATAAAATTTACATAGTTAACAATAAAATATAAGTACAATAATAAACATTATGTAACTTTAAGCAGTTTTAAGGTAGATTTATTTATGGAGAAAACCAGAATACCAAGGTCAAGGAAAAATAAATGTAGTGAAACCTGCCTGAACCGAAACTCTGTGGGACCAACTTTTGTGTTCAGTTTATACAGGTTAGATTAAGATTTTATTTCCTACATTAGGATTTGATTTAAAGTTTGGTTTATACAGGATTGATATATTCAGGGTTTGGTTTAGGCAGGTTTATACAGGATTGATATATTCAGGGTTTGGTTTAGGCAGCTTTATACAGGATTCTGATATATTCAGGGTTTGGTTTATACAGGATTCTGATATATTCAGGGTTTGGTTTATACAGGATTCTGATATATTCAGGGTTTGGTTTATACAGGATTGATATATTCAGGGTTTGGTTTAGACAGGTTTCACTGTATCCAGTAAATTTTCTTACTTAGGCTACAAGCATAATACACCTAACCATGATACAGCTCTAGTACCAACTTGTATCAACTATTTAGATGATATTTCACCTTAAGACTACTACCCATTTGTATAGACGATATTTCACCACAGACCACTACCCACTTGTATAGACGATATTTTACCACAGACCTCTACACACTTGTATAGACTATATTTCACCTTAGACCACTACCAACTTGTACAGACGATATTTCATCTTAGACCACTACCCACTTGTATAGACGATATTTCACTACCTACTTGTATAGACGATATTTCACCTTAGACCACTACCTACTTGTATAGACGATATTTCACCTTAGACCAGTTCCCACTTATACAGACAATATTTCACCTTAGACAACTACCCACTTGTATAGACAATATATCACCTTAGACTACTACACACTTGTATAGACAATATTTCACCTTAGATCAGTTCCCACTTATACAGACAATATTTCACCTTAGACTACTACACACTTGTATAGACGATATTTCACCTTAGACCACTATCTGTTTCAATAGATGATATTTCACCTTTGACCAGAACCCACTTATACAGACAATTGATTGTTTTTAATCACTTCACCACTTTTCAAGGAGATATTTACCTGCTATACACAAACATGCCATGGCCAGCAGATATAAATGATTTGTATCAACTTCTAACTTCTCCATGAAAAAATCCATTAAATACACAGCTAAATGATGAGAAGTCATTTCCAGGTTAAAATTATCCACTATAACAGAGATCCAATCCACAAGCTGTCTGCGTGCCCACAGCTGTGTAGAATGTCCACTATAAGACGATAGGTTTTCTTCTTTAGTTCTCATTGTATCATATATATCTTCTGCTACCTTATCTTTCCACCATTCTATAGTCATTGACATTGTGAAATGTGATCAAATCTTCAACACACAACATTTATAAATGTCTAAATGTTTAATCCACTCAAAACTTTATATTCTGAAATATAAAAATTGGAAGTTTTTAATTTAAAAAAAATCCTCTATTAAAAAACATTAAATTGTATACTCTATCTAAATTTACACAGCAAGTACTTTATAAATGGTTGAATCTATAAGTAAATTCATTTTAAATTGACAATTATCAATCACAACTTACCATCTTTATACATGTAAAGGATGAATACATTAAAGGTTTATTATATCTCTCTATAGTAAATGTCGTCCAAGATAAAAAAAATAAAAATGACTATCATTTCAAAATTAAAATTTGCATATCTTAGAAATCATATCATTACAATAGAGGTCATTTTATACGTACTATCCACTTTTCTATTTCTCCATTTTTTTATGAATAATTTAGTAAAACCCTTTGTTGAAATTGACACTTAAAAAATAGTTTAAATATAAATGTTACCTTTGGCATGAAGTTATTTTCAACATTGTTAAGTACTAAATCCTTTCCTTAAATATTGAACACAAAATGATAACATTTTCATTTAATAACAAACCTCTTAAAATTTGTTATCAAAGCTTCTTAAGGTTTTCTAACATCCTGGCAACACAGATTTGATCTTCTCAAACCTATTTTTCATGAAAAGAAATGATATTCAAACAGCTGATGTGAACTTTTCTCACTGTCTTCTAAATGACAAGAAATTGCAGTGCATTGTCTAGTTTATATTGGGATGTTAAAGCCAAGCTGTGGGCAGGCCTCATGTTGAGTCTTTGATAAAAAGTGTCATTATTTCTAGATACAATCTATCTTCAATTACACAATACCCTTTGCTCTGGATCAAACAAAATTTAATCTCTACAGGGTAAACAGACCCTTGTAATTGGGATTAAGTTTCATTTGTTATTCACGCATAATAACCTTTACAAATTATAACTTCACAACATTTAAAATACTTGGTTTGACAAAATCTTAAATCAATAATTGAAATTAAATTAAATTAAATTCATGTAAAATTTATTATAATTCTTTTAACAATCTAGAATATGTTATTAAAACAAACTGATTAATATTTTGTTTAGCAATGTGACAATATTAGTCATTAAGTAGCTGTTTAAAATGTAAAGGTGTTATTACACTGTTAATAAAATTGTCTGTATGTAGGATGGTATTAAAACTTTTGTCATACAAATATTACATATGATACAGATACTAAACATAATATCAATACCTCTGTGCCATCAAGGTCAAATTTATGAGATGAAAAAGCAATTAACTAATGATATTATATTATATAACAAGACTAACTAAACATTATGTATATAGATATTAATACACCACCCCTAGGGTATTACTTCATTGAACATATTACTAAACTAGTTTACTATACACCACAGTTGGATGGACTTTAACAATTAAATAAGCTTATGTTTCACAGAAAAAAATATACATGCGCAAACAGACTAAATTCCCCAAAGCCCCCAGCAAATCTAAATATAGGTTGGTCATTAAGAGACCAATCGGTTTTTTTTTATCTAAGAGCGAGGGCCAGGATTTTTGCCCCAAACTAAGTTTTTCATCCCTGAGTCTTCTTCAAAATAGAACATTGTCCTATAGACAAGAATTGGTGGATATTGAAAGATAACCTTTTTTTATGGTCCACCAGGAGAAAAAAATTATACCTTTTACACAAGAAGTGTCCCTGAATTTCTTTTCTTTGTAAATCTTTTTATAAAGATTATCATTTGATGACATTGCATTCTGATTAAAATCCCCTTTGTCAACTTGCTTCTGTTTACTGATATGTTGTAGCATGTGATCTTCACATCTTCTAAGCTATGACATATGGGGGAGCAAGTTAAGAGATGTGATTTTAATCAGAATAATGACATTTGAAATTAAAACTCTAGAGAGAACTGTATTAATTACTGAGCATCATCACTATAAACAGATAAATATTTGGACAGGGATATGATATTCAGCATGCATGTTCAGCTTCATAAATTGATTTTTTTTAATTTAGGCACACCATAACAGTTGTAGATAAAGAAAGTTTCTGTCCTATGAGCTTCAGGGACATGGATGTCCAAGTAAATAATGTAGTTGAATTCTGACCACAAGCATGACACTACTGATGTAGCCCCACACCCTGTTACCAACCCATGACAGGGGGCTCCACCTCTCAGTTTGTTATAACTGTCCAGACTTTTCCTCAGCTAATACTAGTAACCATGGTAGTCATAATATAGTTGACATAAATTGCTTAAGTGGTGATAAATATAGAATATACATATTGTGTTTATCCTGCAATGTCAAAAGCCCATGGATAGATTAGTGTATAATGCCAACTTTAGCAGTATTTCAGAAATATAATGGCATTTAATAAATCCAAGCAACAAACAAATCTGAAAGGAGCAGAATCAACCATCATTGTAATCACTTTTAATGGTGTCTTCTATCAGGTCTATGCTTATTACTGTTACCGTTTATTACCCTTGCTCAACATGAATCATGTACCAGACATGACTAAATAACACTAAAGTTTATTCCACCCCATAATTAGTACTTAAAATCACATGTTTGCTGGAGAAACACAAACAACCTAATAAATGAGCTACACAAATCTTGTCATGCTCAACTAGTCATTACATACCTTCTTCAATTTTACTCTCAGTTTAAAGTATAATTTTTCATGAATTGTGATATCTAAGTGAAATATTTTCTTAATACCCCCTCAAAATCTTGTTTGTTATTAATTTAAATAACCAAGGTTCAAATTATGTAATAAAAAGTGTTCTTTCTTCAAAATTACAAATTAAAACATCTACATGCTATATAAGTTATTAAAGTAGAGTTTCTGAATTCAATGTAACATCAATATCTTTATATAGGCACTGAAGTCTGAAGCAATAAATAAATATACAATATATGTATTGTCTGAAAATATCAAATTTATTTGTACAAGCTTTAGAAAAGGTAGAAAGCGAGCCATTATCAAACTTTTCTTGCCTGTTTTGAAGCGAGTGCAAATTAATTTGATATTTAACGACAATGTAAGTATATTGTGTTTATACTGCAATATCAAAAACTCCCAAAACAACTGCCAAATTGTCTGAAAATAACTGAAGTTTATTTGATTCCCTTTATTAGTACTCAAAATCACACAAATGTGTAGGATAAATATTATATACAGAGTTCAATCAATCTTACCTTTATAATATATATCATCAATGTTTAATAGACATTATTCTTCCTCTATGACACAAACTTTAAAAATCACCCCTTAATAAAATATCCATTCAAATATATAGTGAATTAGATCTTAATAAAATATTGCTGTCAAGTTCCTGCTAAAACTAAATACAAATACTTCAATTTCTCATTGTTAAGCCACTTGTGTCAAGATTTATTGTCTGGGGGGATTGTGTGTAATTAAGTCCTGGAAATGGACAGGACAATAGAACAGGAAATATACTTATTTTAACTCTGAAGAAATCTAGTGGAATTAAAATGTGTATGTGAGAAGACATCTGATTAGAAGTCACTTTTATCAACTTCAATCAAGCCTTACAATTCTGTCCAATTACAACAGATCTTATATGACTCAATCAGTAGCTTGAATTAGAAATAATCAGTAATTGTTTGAAGATTTATTACAAGGATTAAAACTTATTTGACAGTAGTAAACCACACATCAGATAACTAACACCATGTACTTTCCATAGGGGGAAGGGGTGTTTCACATTTGATCAAGTTTCGACATTTTAGTATTTTTACCTTTATCCAAGTACAATTGTTTCAGTGTGGACCCCCCTTTTTTATGAGATTTTTTAAATTAGTATCTCATATCAAAACGATAATAAATACGCATGAATTCACACCATGCATTTAACTCTGACCGACATCTTTTTTAAGAAACAAATTTATGGTGGCAATCCTACATGAAACAAAACCTTCCCAAGGAAAAAATATCCATGATTACAGAAATAGCATATAATATAAAAGTACATATATATATATTTATTAATTAAAATTATTTCATCTTCAGTAATCTCCAGATAAAATTGGGGCCATCGTGGCCGTGATCGTATAGTAGTTGGATTTACAACTACCTATATGCAATCAGTGCATATCACCACTGATGTTGTGGGCTCGACTCCTGCTCAGGGTGAGGTGTACAACAATATGTGATAAAGTTTGTCAGTGTCGGACATAACTGAAATATTGTTGAAAGTGGCATTAAACACCATAAAACCAACCAACTAACCAGATAAATTTGATGTACACTCAGGAAAATAAAGATAATATAACTTCAGACCTACACAAGTTCATATGACTTCATTAGTGTACCAAAGAGTGTGCACAAAAGTAAAAAGTTTGAAATTAAGAAATTATATTAAAAAAAAAACAAAAACACAACCAATAGCAAAATAATAATCTACACCTAAATTGTTTTTACTTGGTGCAGTCAATGTAAAAACTTAGAACATTTTGAAATTGCAGTCACTACAGATGTCCTTTGCTGTATTTGTGAAGAATTTAGAAAACATTTATAAAAGCAAAATACTTACTAAATTTAACCATCTTAAATCTAACAGGAAACTTCAATTCTCAGTAAATTTTGCTCTTCATTTGACCTGGAAAACTATCTCAGGTTTGATATATCAAAGTTTTATAGATCATTACTCACAAAAATATGAAAAAGTGAACATTCACTGCTATTGAAACTGGTAAATAGCTTTAAATTTAAGATTTTAGCTTCTGAATGATTCTACAAATTTTGTAAGAACAAAGTTGAGGATGAAGTACATTTTCTTTTATACTGTCCTTTTGATCAAACCTTTGAGTTAAGTATGATGTACATATGAATTTGTCATATAATGATGACATTCAACCTATTATACACTTGTAAGATACTGAGACTTGTGAATGCTGGAAAAATGTCCTATTATTCTTTTAATTTTCAAAAGAAAACTTGTTGGTCTAGGATATTATTTCATAATAACTAAACATGTACCGGTATTAATATTTGCTTTTTTGTCACTGTTTACATACATTGTTATCATATGTCATGTTCTTATACCAGCTGGATTATGCTGACTGTTGCTTTATCCAATAGAATATTTGAATTTGAAAAACTAGACAGCTATCCCCTCACTCCTGAACACTGGCAGTTTGTAAATTTATAAATATTGTCAGTACAATCTGTCAAAAAATAAACTAAATCTAAATTCTCTATTGTATCTAGTAATATAGAAGGTTATTAAAAGAAAAAATAACTACATGTACACCAGTAATTTTAAAAGTGAGAAACATTGATGTCAAAATCAAATTTATAAAACAAAAAAGATGTCATTGGATCCCATCATGGAATCTTGGACTTGTGTCTAGAACTTTTACATAAAAGTGAATATACTATCATCAAAATTAGGACTAAAGTCTGAGGCTGAGAAATTACCCATAAATAAACTGGTTTGCTCCGTCTTAAACTCGAAACTTAAGTTTGAAATTTTCCTAAGAAATATAAACCTTAGCAGTTGCACTGAATAAATGTCAAAAATCAAATCTTAATCCATACAAAGGGTGACAACTCTAAATTGTTTGTAGAATTATTTTCCCACAAAACAAGTGTGGACACAGAAATGTGCTGTCCTAAATGCAAGACTTAGTGTGGATGTCAATATTTCATATTATTAACTTTAAAAAAAAAAATTCATGGACACAGGGGTCCTGGATTTTTTTAATAAAAAAAACTAATCCTGGATTATTATTTTTGCTTAAAAGTCCAGTCCTGTGTTTTTATTTCAAATTTTCATCATAGCCCCCCTCCCCCTCCCCCTCCCAAGGGATATAAAATTGTATCATTAATAATAAATTAATAAATAATAAATTCAGATTTTCTATTTAAAATAAATCTCATTTACAAAACCACTGATATTTGTTCAATTTTTAACGCTGATTTAAGCTTTAGTCGCAACAATTTTTTATTTTTCTCTTTAAACTGTCGAAACATAACATTTATTTAACTGTAAAATTCACCCCCCCCCCCCCCCCTTTTTTTCTTGTTTAAATCAATGATCAACAATATTCCAGAATCAAACAAATGAATAAATATAACATAGATTTCTTTTACATGCATCTTTTTACCATGCGGACCGTGTCAGTGTGTTTTAAATTGGTCATCCAATCAGGATGCTCATTATTCTTGTCCAAGATAAAAATACATCGCTAAAATTACCTGTGGGTGTTTCCCCACTTCAACTCGTAAATTTACATAGAAATCGGAGATATTTCATCATAAAACTTCACACATGGTTTTGTCTATCATATTTCTTGAAGATAAACATAAAATGTTATTGCATTTATCAATATTGTATGAGTATCAACAGTTTTTTCAACACTGTATCTGTTTCTCGATACAGCCGCAACTTCAACTCGTAAATTTATATAGAAATCGGAGATATTTCGTCATAAAACTTCACACATGGTTTTGTCTATCATATTTCTTGAAGACAAACATAAAATTTTATAGCATTTATCAATATTTTATGAGTATCAACAGTTTTTTCAACACTGTATCTGTTTCTCGATACAGCCGTCCGATTACAGTGACCCGTGACCCAGATTAGCACATCCCAGCAGTTTTTTCTTAATAAGGTTGTTTAATAAACAGTATTCAGTTCCCTGTGTTTCCCAGATAAAAGAAAATATAATTGGTAAGTGTTCATCAATTAAGTATCAACTTGTCCAGATTATTTTTGTTGAATGAAAGGAAGATGAAAAATGCAACTATTCCCATGTGCAAAGCCAATATTCAGCTATATTTCATTCTTTCAGCTATTATTGCTGTCAGAGAAGGGAAGACATAATTGCACATTTAATTCCTATTTACTTAGAAATAACATTTATATAGAGAAAATTCCAACAGGCATTAAATATATGCCATGTTATTCATCTGTGAATATTGATTATTTCTCGTTACTGTGTAATAATCATGTGTCTTTTATCTGGTCAATATGGTTGTAGAACATTTCTTTATCAAAATTTAGGGGACAAAAATTGTTACTGTTGATCTTGAGAAAAGCATAAACAATTTAGAAGATATTAAGAATTAAAAACAAATAAGCCTGCACAAACATCTTTGACAAAAAAAAAAAAAATTTAAAAAGGGAAACTTAAAATACAAAATATAGGAGTTTAATTTACTCCTTTGATCAAAGACAAACTGGTATGACTATGAGAATAATGGAGAAAAGTATTCAAATTGTTGTAATCTAGAAAAACCCATGTTCAGATAGAACAATTTTTTTTTTCTGTCAAAGATATAGAATCTACAGGGTTATTTTAACTTATTTGCTTTGAAACCTTTACAAATTCAATGTCCCAGTCTAATCTGACCAACCATCTATTCTCAGTATTCTGAAAAAAAAATGCATTCCTAATGGACTTCAATTTAGACATATTTTACTGTGTACATAATCTATCAACACAATTTCTGAATTTTTCATTACATGAAGATGAATCACTTTTAAGACATTGAATCACATTGTCATTGTACACATAGCCAATCATTAGATATGATATGTAATGTAGCTTTAATGGTTCTAGTGTTTTTTCTAATTAGTTGCAAAACCTTCATAGCTACAGCTCTACTATACAGCTAAGGAAATATGCCGATGTTATTATAACAAATCATACATTTTCCAGGAAAATCATATAACATTAACATTATCGAGCACTGCCACGTGGCCAGGTGTGTCTACACAACTATTAGTATTACAACTCAAAGTGGAATAATAGAAAAGACCAGTTACCCTTATAAATTATGCCTATATTATCAACTGTTTGAACATTCACCTTAAAACTGTGTAAATCTGTTAATACTATGGTGTTTGTTGTACAACGACTGAAATAGGGCCTTCTGCATTAATTTTTGTCTGCTTTCAAATTTTGGTTCCATAGTAACATCTAAATCAAATTAGATATTTAATTTTTTCTCTGTTATCCAATGTCATAAAACGCTCAGATGACTTTCATCAATATCGATAGGTCCTAATGTTGAAGGTTCACAGGGCTGCCCAGCGCGTCCCCAGGTAGCGGATATTGGTGCCTCTCGATGGGGGTTGTCAGTTTATAACAGGGAAAGCCTGATGGTCAGGCGCGTAGCTCCCTATACGCCAACACGCAGTTGCGTGCACATCGGCGTGCTGAAAACAAAAATAAAGAGCAAAAAAAATAAATAAATAAATAAATAAATAAGGAATAATAAAATTTTTAAAAAAAGTGGAAAACAAAGTCTCGTTGTGGCTTTTTGTGAAAATTCAATGTCATAAAAATTACGGCAGTGCTACCGCAGAGCGATCGTTCAGTGTACTACGTCGGTTGAAGACATATGTACGATCAACAATGAATAACGATAGGTTGTCATCGCTAGCATTAATGCATATCCATCGCGATTTCAGTGTGGATTTAGATAAAGTTATGGAGAAGTTCGTGTCTGCTAAGACACGAAGAACAGATTTTGCGCAATTCTAAGTAAATTCTGTCTAACAAAATCATGAAATCAATGTGTTGCTTATGTATTCAATTTACCCATGAAAACACCTCAGAACGCACCATTTTGCATCTAGTCAAAAAAAAAATTCTGGGTTTGGTTGCTTGCACTGCAAAAAAGGCTAGCTACGCCCTTGATGGTGTACCAATGTGGTTAACTTGTTCATAGTGTCACACTCCCTGCATGTTATATAAAGACATCTCTTGTATATTTGTGAAAAGAGCATATGTCACGGTGCATTGTAGTATTTGTACTGCAGTAGACCTACAAATGACTAACTTTTTCGCTACTTGACATTTCTCCATGCCATTTTAGTGACAGTGAAAAGTGATTGCCCCATTCACTCCACCCATTTCTGTATAGTTTTACTCCTGAACACAGTCACTACTTGTCTATGGGTAATACCATTGATTTTGTGGAATTAATGTAGTGTCTAGTGTTTGTGTCCTGAATCGTGCAATACAAATTGACATTATTTTCTTTACTTTATAAAGTCTACACTTTTATACTTTTGTCTGTCCTTCGATTAACGGCTTGTGATTACTGGTCTACTCTGGTATCTTCTAACTCTAGACCATTGTGTTGTCTGTCCTATGATTTACGGCTTGTGCTTACTACTCTGGTATCTTCTAACTCTAGACCATTAATGTGTTGTAGGCTGTCCTATGATTTACGGCTTGTGATTACTACTCTGGTATCTTCTAACGTTTGTTTTCAAAATAGTAGATGGATCACTGAGGGTGGACAGGATTACACTCTTCTCCCGTTCTTCGTCTCGTCTTTCCCACCCTTTGTCCCCTTTCACCCACCCCTTCTCCTTTCTCACACTCCTTGTTTCCCTTCTCACATAATACATTTCTCTGACGTCACACTATTGTTCGGACAGTGGATTATTTTTAAGAATCTACAGTTTATTCTTTTGTTCTTGGTATATTAACTTTAACCTTTTACCATTTTAGGCTTAAAAACGTGTTGTAAATATTTGGTATCGAACCCTTGCTGGGTTTTTTAAAGTATGCTAATTGAGTTTCAAAACTTCCGTCTAACCACCCGGTTACAGTGATCATACTACAATGATTTAATTTGATTTGAATATTTCAATCTGATTGGCTAATCCGTCTGGAGAATATTTTGGTTATACGATAACCTGGGTTGGTATTGTGACGTCACCAACGTGTTCATCCGCCAACGACAAATTCAAATAGTCACATGAAATAATCGTAATTAAAATCGAGGAATCATTATATTTTGTTGTAAAAATTCATTTATAAGGAATATTTGAAATTCTGGAACAGGTTATCATAACCTGGTTTGGGTCAGTTTACGCTTTGCGGTTTATTAAGCGTAAACTGACCCAACCCACGTTATATCGTATAACATGTTCAACAATATCAAATATTCCTTAAATGTATTAAACTTTATTATACTTCGTGTAAGTTTCTGTAGTGATATTTGGTACTGTAATATTTTGGCATATTACCTTGACACTATTAGACACTCAGTATAACACGGCCACCAATCTCTCTAACTCATATTCAAATGATATGCTAACGGTAAAGTTATCGGGATTTCCGGATATGCATTGGCGGGATCTTTTCACGTCTACCAGGAGGCAAGTTGCACATTACAGGGGCGGATCCAGGATTTCAAGTTAGGGGGGCGCACTTAAAAAAAATTGCGCCGAGCAGAGAGAGGCGCGAAAATTTTTGGGGTATTTCGTGTGAAAAATCACGATTTTACGCCAAAAGATCATATTTTTTCAATTGCCGAGGGAGGCGCGAAAATTTTTGAGGTATTTCGTGTGAAAAATCACGATTTTACGCCAAAAAATCAATTTCCGGGTGCGCCCCCCCCCCCCTGAATCCGCCCCTGCATTATTATCTTGTATTCAAGCACTTTTTTTTTTTACAAAATTCGACGCAATTTAAAAATTCCTAATGCCAGAGTAAGCCGTTTCGTTGACTGATGTGCCGTCAAGGGCGTAGCTAGCCTTTTTTGCAGTGCAAGCAACCAAACCCAGAATTTTTTTTTTGACTAGATGCAAAATGGTGCGTTCTGAGGTGTTTTCATGGGTAAATTGAATACATAAGCAACACATTGATTTCATGATTTTGTTAGACAGAATTTACTTAGAATTGCCCAAAATCTGTTCTTCGTGTCTTAGCAGACACGAACTTCTCCATAACTTTATCTAAATCCACACTGAAATCGCGATGGATATGCATTAATGCTAGCGATGACAACCTATCGTTATTCATTGTTGATCGTACATATGTCTTCAACCGACGTAGTACACTGAACGATCGCTCTGCGGTAGCACTGCCGTAATTTTTATGACATTGAATTTTCACAAAAAGCCACAACGAGACTTTGTTTTCCACTTTTTTTAAAAATTTTATTATTCCTTATTTATTTTTTGTTTTTTTTTGCTCTTTATTTTTGTTTTCAGCACGCCGATGTGCACGCAACTGCGTGTTGGCGTATAGGGAGCTACGCGCCTGGCCGTAATGACGCTAGAATCTTTCTCCTGCGTGTTTTGTCAATCCAAAGAGTTCGATCGTGTAACTGATTGACTAAAGCACAGTCTACAAGCAATTGTGGCGTATGTCAAGTATCATTTTATGTTCCAAAATGATTATAAAAGACGTGGCCATAGTGTAATTTGTAGCATTGACTATTGATTGTTGTATGTCAATCGAAAATTCAAATGCTATGAGTTATCGGGATCAGAAATGAGTTAGCGGTATCAGATATGAGTTAGATAGTATTCATAATCGATGAGAATCCCAATGCATGTTTTGCTCGTACTACCTTTCACTGCTTTCGTATTTGTATTGCTCTACTCTAGTAAGCTAGTATTAGCACATGCAGTTTTACTTAAGAAAAACAATTTGAAATCAATTTTGTGTTCGAGTTTGTCAACTTTTGTCAGTTCTATCCGTAACATAAGTATGATCACATTATTGATTTGGACCATAGATTTATCGAATCATCGTTGCTGTGTTTTACTGTCAAAATTACGTCTTCCAACCAAAATTTGGTTCTTAAACATGTTTGGGTTTGAAATACTATATAAATAATGAATATTAAAATGAATATTAAGTTCCTTCAACGGCTTTTTTATCAATCTAATTTTTAGAAAATTGATTTTGATTTACGACTTATATTTACTTTTCAAAACTTTCGTTTTATTTCAAGTGTGAGACACAAACATCGTTATTGATTTGTTTCACGACACATTTCAAGTTTTACCATGCAACGCATGCATGTGTGCAATACACAATGGAAAAGTACTGTAAGCACAAAAGTCATTGAGATTCTCATATTATGAATAAGACAAGACCACATTATTATATAAATATTATTGATATACATTGTAAATGACTTGATAGTAAACTTTATTAAATTTGTTATCAACAACTTGTTTCAATAAGTAATTGATCAATATATACATGGCATGATACAAGTATTTCAAATGTCGTATAATTTATGTTCAGAACTGACGAGTACGTGAACTTTTAAAATATATTCTCGCAATAAAAAAAACAACCAACGAACTGGCCGCAAAAAATTACAAATCAGACAGACCATAGGTGAACATTAGGGACACTTGAAAGACCTTGAAACATCTAAATATAAACGAGAATCGAAAGGACGTGTGCCGATAAAAAAATATAGTTTTATTTTTGTTTATTGTGTCTTATTTGGCTTTCTAAACATAATTGTAAAAAAAAAAAAAATGAAAACACTTTTGCAGATGGAAATGTATTATGTAAGAGAATGCACTCCAACATGTAGGTTAATCATTACCTATATCGACAAGTCATAATGTTGCAATGTATATGTACCCTAGCTAACATTTAATAACAATCTAGAATGGTGGGCTCAACAGTTCAATATTCCGAGCAAAACCACATTTCTTTCAGCCATTTAAGACAGGTTGTGAGTCTTTTGTTGTGTGAATATTAAATATATTCGAAAAAAGATACAATGCGCGAATGGTCTTGGAACTTACTTTTTAAATGTAACCTTTCAGTTTTAACATTTAGGTTATAATCTAATCTTCAATTAAAACAAGAGGGCCATCATGGCCGTGATCGTATGGTAGTTGGATTTACAACTACATATGTAATCAGTTAATCAGTGCCTATCACCACTGATGTTGTGAGTTCGAATCTTGATCAGGACGAGATGTGCAACATTATGTGATAAAGTTTGTCAGTGACTTGAGACAGGTCGGTGGTTTTCTCCACCAATAAAACTGGCCGCCACGATATAACTGAAATATTGTTGAAAGTGGCGTTAAACACCATCAAACAAACAAACAAAAACAATTAAAACAACCACCGGGTGGCTGGCTGAAAGAAGTAATAAAACACTCCCAGGTACTGGTGCTCAAACAACAGAGCTGCCCAGTACGTCCCCCATATCAGAGGCGGATCCAGGATTTTGTGTTAGGGGGGACGAAAGTCGGCGAGGGGTCTGGGGACCGCTTAAGCTCCTGGGTTTTGAGTATTTAAGAAGCTTTTCCGTCAACAATTTTGAAGCATTTTGTGAATGTGATGAAGTGTATTAAAACGCATGAATCTTCTCCAAAAAGTTTCAAATAGTTTCTAAGCAGTGAGTGTAAATTAAAGGGAGATGTCACTTAAAATTATCTATCTGGAGCTATGACTCCCTTGGTTTCCTTATCACGCCGAGTATTCGTATACTCGGAACAGGTGCGGACACTTTGAACTCGGTGCAAGCTAGTTATTTTGAACGTTTTCATTGGCCAATTTTGAATTTTTGGACACTACAGACCGTGGAGCATGACGGCAACGGAACACGGAACAGCATGCTCAGCGGTATGTAGTGTCCAAAAATTCAGAATTGACCAATGAAAACGTTCAAAATAACTAGCTTGCACCGATTTTCCGAATACCTGGCGTGCTATATTAGCCAATTTTCTCATGTTTCTCTGTTGAAAATGGGGTAATTTGTATTGAAGTGTTTGTAGAATGGATGGATTTTGATAAATTTAATGTCTAAGGGATTATAATATCACTTTGTTTTCTGATTCAAAAGTTCAAAAGTAATTAGATAAACTAAAAGGACAATGCAACGGGTAAAAATATATAATGATTGATTACATTTAACAGGCGAATGAATGAATGCTGATATGCTTAATAGAGGGACGGAAGACCGCCCCCCCCCCCCTCTCTCTCTCTTTAGGGGGGGGGGAGGCGAACGTCCCCTCCGCCCCCCTCTGGATCCGCCACTGCATATGGAGGACAGGGAATACTCTCTTGACTAGGATTCAGTTTGTAATACGGAGAGCCTAACACACTGTGTGGGTTAGGGTAGGGGATCACTTCCTATATATATATACAAAAAACAAATGTATATATACGTCTGAAAATTAAACCAAACAGTGTTAGAATTAGATTTTAGAGCTGTCAAATTTTTGTTCTTCCCTCGACGGGATATATATATATATATATATATATACTGACGTGTCACTGACATGGGTCGACTTTTCAGCTTTCAACGAAGAGTTTGAAGATACCAAACGGTAAAGGGGAACGTAATAAGGATCCGTAAATCGAAGAAGGACAGACACAATGGCCAAAGGAAAAGGGACAAAAGCAACAAAAAAAAACGATCTACAAAACACTACACAGAAAACTAATGATCGAGCAACATGAACCCCACTAAAACAGGGAGTGAACTCTGGTGCTCCGGAATGGAGAGTAGTTCCTGCTCCATTAGTAACACCCGTCATGCTACTCTAATAACAAAGCCGGTGATAAGTCATAAATTGAGGAAAAGACCGGGATGTGCTTACGGCAAGTGGAACATATCCGTTGTCATTTGGACACAGATATTCCGTAATGGTTAACCAAGTCATGGTGGCGACCGTAAAAGATCGGAAGTGACGACTTCAACTTAACCTTAGGAACACTTGGTTCAATAGCTTCTTTGTTTGCAGCAACCATCTATCAAGGAAATCCTGATATGAACCACAAGCTCTGGAATATCGATCAACTGAGAGATATATACTCCATATGCAGGTGCTGTTGGAATGTTGCTACATATATATAATGGAAAGTTCACAATGAGAAAATTGATATAATCCCTTTTATCGTAATGTTTCGTTCTTAACCGGTCCCCATTGTCAATTTCGAGATATAGTTCCATGTATGAAGCAGACTTAGCTGTATCTGTTGTATACTTTATTTCAAGCTCAGTGGGATAGATGCGATCAACAAAATCACCAAGCTTAGAATTATTCAGTGAAAGGACATCATCTATATAGCGGAACGTGAAATTAAAGGATCGGGGTAGTTTCTTTTCATTTTTCTTGAAAAGCCCCTGTATGAAGTCAAATGCGAATAAATAAACAAGTCGATTAGAAGAGGAGCACAGTTTGTACGCATAAGTATGCCGATTATCGGTTGACAAATACATCCACCAAACATAGCAAATATGTTGTCAATCAACAACTCGAGAATTGGGTGATATCAGTTTCAGAAAACTTTTTGACAGAATCAGTGTTTTTTGCTTGTTTTGTTTTTGTTTTTTGTTTTTTTTTACAAAATAAGATTTGTCACTACCTAAGACAAGGCATTTATATCTACTTTGGCCATTATTTTTTATGAAACAAATATATGATTTGATATTAAGATCTTAATTTCAATAAATCAGTGGGTGAGGAATTTTAAGCTATATTATATCAATGGGTCAGATTTCTACAAGCCCATACAACTTCTTTATTGCCAAGACAAGCTCTTTTATAATTATATTATATGTGCAACATTGTTCATTTTAGCCTAATATATGAATAAATGGGTCACCAATAACAGACTAATGAATGGGTGCAGTTTTCGCACTTCGAATGTGAATGAGTATGGTTTCATGCTCAGGGAATATATTAGTTTAAACATATTTTATTTGCTCAAATGTGCAAAAAGGATAAGACACAAGTTAAACAAACTTATGAAGTCTTCTATATATACAATAAGTTACAACATTATTTGATAGAGCATGTATGTATATGAATATATCTTACATAATATGTGTAAATTGAACAAGGACAGGGAATGAAGAAAAAATTGAACAAGAACAGGGAATGAAGAAAGGAATGGGAGAGAGAAGGGTTGATGGTGGTGGTGGTGGTGTGTGCGATTGTTCTTTTGGTGAACTACTAGACAAGAAACATTCCAGACCTCTTTATATATTAAAACACGTCACGTGCTTAAAGATAATTTCGTTCTGTTCATTTGAGAGTGTATGGTTACCACTGGTCAAAAGTTTAAGGTCTAAAACACAATAATTAGGGAATATATGAATGGGGTGGGGTTTTTTCAATCTCCAGCGGCACCACCGTACTACATTTTACCTTAAATACCACCCCGCGGCATTCACATGGATCATACATAGTTGATATCGTGTTTGGAAAATGTCGCCGTCCTTCTACCATGCAAATGCTGACCGCCTTCAACAAGTTGAAGATTATGTCTGAGGTTGCACATGGTAATTGGAAAGGTTAAAATTATTTACAGGTTTTATAAATTAGTATTTGGTAGGGCGGCGGTCTTGGATGGTTTAACCGAGAGACTAGAAACTAGGTGCTTTTATATAACCTTATTTAATGCTTTCTATATAAAGTCCTACATTCGATGATAATGCTATCTACTTTGTATTAGACCAACACGCGTATGATTAGTTGGATTTTTACAGTGCTAGCTAGCTTACCGAAACAACAGTCCGAGGGTAGACATGTCGCTCCATTCGTACACCTTATCCTGATTCCGAGCCAACCAGTCTTTACTCTTTCTCTTTATATAGTACATGGTTAGTGGAGAAGCAACAAATACCAATTTAATGTTCTTTGGACAATTGTGAAGCTAGCCCGCAAATCTAGCCCACCGAAACTGCTAACTCGCAATTCTGACAGCTGCGCTCGGTCATTCATCTCGAGAATGCTTTATCTAATTATATTTCTGCAATTGTGGCAATTTCGTTATGTTTTTAAACAATCCATAACTACAATGCATAATTAGATATCAGATAAAAAGGAGGGAAACATAGGTTCCTACACCTATGATTCCCTCCTATTTGTTGGCAACAATTCTTCTTCTTTACATTTCTAGCCGTCCTTCACTACTGAAGATTATTTTAAGAGAAAGCTAAAATTTCAGCATAGAAGCAAAACAAAATATTGTCTAGTTAACCAAGGGCTATAGAAGAATTTAGAAGAATTTCTTATTATCCAATAGAGGGCCCACAAGGGGCAAAGTCATTACAGTGATTCATAAACAATAACATTAAAAAATAAAAAATATAAATATTATACGTTACAATGAACAACACTGCCCATAAAATATACTAAATAGTTATACTAATAATAATTATAATAATTAAGTGCTGTCGACTATGACATTGTTGGCCACATCAGACATCAATGGTTAATTTATATGTAGTGTAGTGGTCAAGTCCTCCCCGTGTCCTAAGCACATTGACAAGTACTGTACGGTAGTTGTACAAATGCAGAGGAAACCAAGGGCCGGTGCAAATAAGACTATAAATGAAATGAAAAATGAAAATAAGTTTATTAACCAAATCAGGGCCCCAGGTATTATTAGTATCTAATAGGGTCGACACATGCAATTTGATGTTAACATAAGATTGTATGAATATTGACACGAACAAGTTAAAATAAGGAAAAAGAGATGAAATAATAAAGAAATAAAGAAATTTTATTGAAAATAAATTTGTAAACAGAAAGTTAGAAAAAGGGTGGGGGTCCGTGCCACGGGCGCCTGTGATAAAGGGAAGAACAAGTCATCCTTGAGTCCAAAGCACATGAACAATGCCATAGTTAAGATCAGAGTATGTGTTAAAACCATATCACTTTTTTGATTCGGCTTGACAGTTGATAATTTGCACTCACTTTTCATACCACTTCTATTTACCCCACCCCCCCATTTTCGTACCAGTCCTAAAACTTATCCCCACTCTCCGGTCCCTTCATACGCCACTGTCCGATCGATGGTTAAAGACAACGGTTCCACAGCTAGATACAGACAATATTTTACAGTAAACAAAACACATTACTATTAAAGAATAAAATGGTTATTTTCTTTTAAATTAATTTTTTAGAAGATTCGTTCAGTTTGGAAGTGCGGTTCAAGTGCCACCCGGGTCTATTGAATTATTGTTTAAATGTGTAATTGTATAAATCTCAAATTTGCATACATGTTGATAAATAATATAGATGCAAAACTGCAATTAACGACACAATGGAACGGTGCTCCAGAAACTTGTAAAGGTAAACAACTCTTATTGACATTTTTGTTACACTTAGAGTTATCCCCCCTAACAGAGATACATAATCGCGGATTCTAATTTCGTCTCAAAAATATAGCTTAAAGTGATAAATGAACTCAGATATACTTCATTAAGACTGAAGACATTGTTTAAGACAGCGAAAGGCCAGATACTGTACAGAAACAAGAAAAACACAACAAGATTTTCATGCTGCGCATGCGTTTTTAGAATGGAGCTCCCCTGAAAATGGCGGAGACTAGAAGACAAAATAAGATAATATCAAAGGGGTTAAAGCTTCCAGTAACAATAGAAGATGCCATAGAGGATGCACTTATTGTGTGTCTTGATTATGGGGCTAGAAAATATAGGGGTATTTTGTTGGATACAAATAAAAGGTACCGAGAAATACACCTATTTGTTAAAGGGTTTCATCAGTTTTCCAACTATCAAACATCTGTCATTTTCACATTTCAGTGGTCGTCAATAAAAAATCTACTCTCTAAATAATTATTATTACTCGTTTGAAGTGTTACATTTAAAGTATTAGTCTCAAACAAGTACAATAAATAGTTTTATAATGAATCAAAGACTAACTTCTGGATATGTCGGATTGGATTCAAAGTTCAGGTCACACTTCACTTCTTCAGTTCAGGATTTATACAAAGGGGCCACTAATCATCTAATGTCACCCATGTATAATAGTAAAAACTGATTATATGTTAGACAATGCAGGGCTGTCAAGTTTTGGAAATCAAAATGTGTGAGAATTTACAAAATCTATGGAGATCAATGGAAAAATACTGAACATCTAAAAAATGTCCAGGAAATGGGGATAAAAATATGTGCTTCTCACTCATGTGAGACCGGACAGCCCTGGCATTGTCATACATTTCATTCCATAAAGACTACACAGGTGGTTGTCAACATTGATGAATTGTGTACAATGCCTTATTAATTTTAGTGAGGAGATAGCATCCAAGTGACCAAGACATACATTCATAAATAATATTGTTATTTGTTGTACTTTATTGTTCAGGGGGACCAACCGGTTAATCGAGAAAAGCCGTTCGTGTACGATTGTTAATTGGATTTTTTGATTCGTGAACGATTCGGTTACTAGTTCGTGTGTACGATTATTTTGAGGATCCGGACATGATTCCTTGACGGTAAGCCTCAATTATTACTAATTAAGGAAACAATTATTAATTATCTCTTCACAGTTCCCTTCCTTTATTGTATATCTTTGATAGTGTATGCTCCAAAACTTTCGTTGATATAAACCTTGCGTGAAATGTGGTCAGAAAGTCTAAAAAGCATTGCATCAAAATGTCACAAGAACTATAATATTCCTAGCATTGCATCAAAATGTCACAAGAACTATAATATTCCTATATTCACACATTACACTTTTTTATGACTGAAACATCACTTTAATGGAAACATTCTTCTATATTGGAGTGGTTAAAAGACCTTTTTCACAAAAAATGCAAAATATGACGGGGAAAATTATATTTTTTTAATTTTTTTGTTCGTGAACGAACAGGTTAAAAATTTCTTGTTCGTGATCGATGTTCGTGAACGATTACTCAATATAAAATACTTGCATTTTTCTTAGCAATTTAAATGAATTATTTTCTAATGTTGCTTTTTATAAACTTGTGTGTCTCATGAAATATGAGTGCGGCAAGATATAATTTGCTGTGTTTTGCGTCATCGAAAACCTATTTCCAAGTAATTACTAATAGACATTCATGAATATATTTGTATGTACTATTCTTTGTAAGAATCAGGCAGCACCAATTGTAAGTAGTACACATCCATTTTAAGAAAATATTATGTTGAGTACTGAAACACATTCGACCTCAAACTAGAACTGTAAGCCAAAGGCTAACTAATACCCCCCACACACAGCAAATTCCATGAAAAGGTCAATAATTCCTGCAATACTGGAACAATCATAATAAAGTACGGGAACATTTTCGCCAAAATGTCTTCCCTATAAAACCAGTCAAAAATTCAAATGTAATTTAAACAAAAAAGTTATGACTGAAATATATTCCAGAGTCCTTACATGTATATATACGATGCTATGGCTCAAAATGCCTTTTGTAGATATTAACACGCAAATATTTGGTTCCATTATGCAGTAAAAAGTATGTGAAAACTTTCCCGCCATAATGTTCAATCTATAACTACTAAAAAATTATTAGTTTTATGAAAATCTGAAATAGAAGGAAATGTTTGGATTACCAAATGAACACTTTTAACCAGTTTTAATAAAAAGTTAAACAATTGATGTACCACTCATTGGCCATTGCCTGACACTTACATGGAATAGTACTTAAACAACAATAACTTTTGCATGTAGAAAAAAAACAATCTATACCAATTTTGATGTCTTCGATGGCCATTTCGGAAAATAATTCCTCGTCAGCAGAGCTAAGTGCCAAAAGTTTGAAAACCCAAATAATAAGTCAAAAATATGAACAAAATATAGCCAAAATTACCAAAAGGTGAAAGCCAATGAAGCGTAGACCTACATAATAAAGTAAGTATGCATAATTTATATGTTTGCAGATAAACCATGACTATACTTCCAAAACCTGTTTCACGAAGAAAATAAATTACCCGAAAAAAACATTACTGGAAAAACTGTCAAGTTTCAGAAAACAGCAAAAATGATATAAGGACAACACCAAATAAACCATATCGTACTTAAAGAGAACTGTCTACACCGAAATCAAGGTCAACACAAGTGGAACACACATCAAACTTTTTTTGCTAGAAAATGGAAACTCCGAAAACAAAAAATAGAGTGACATCTACGTTTCTGACCAAATTATTGAAAAATGAGTCTGTTATGAAGTTTACTCTTTCGAATTAAATTTATTAATTATTCATTTAAGGAACTACGAAGCCTTTTTTTGCTTTATGCTTATATTTACAAAAGAATATTGAAATTTGGTGTCTTGCCTTACTTTTAAAAACCGGAAATATCGTACACGAACTAGTAACCGAATCGTTCACGAATCAAAAAACCTGATTAACAATCGTACACGAACAAATTTTCTCGATTAACTGGTTAGTCCCCCTGTTGCTGATTTTGAACCACCTCTACATTATTTATGATTAATCATCTTGAACTACATTTTGTATGTGCACCTCCATAACATTTATGATTAATCATCATTGACAATCTCAAATCCTCCAAATATAATCTTGCGGTCATAGTGGTTGTGATTGGTTGAATTTACAACTACCTATGCAATCAGTGCCTATCACCACTAAAGTTGTGAGGTCGAACACCGTTCAGGGCAAGGTGTACTTGATACAACATTATGCAATAAAGTTTGTCAGTGAGTTGCGACAGGTCAGTGTTTTTCTCCTGGTACTACTATGTACTAGTAATTATAATTATTATTGACATGTTCAGATTGACTCATTGTAATTGGGGTTTAGAATGTTTAACTAACTACTATGTACTCAGTCTTTGCGCTAACCCACTTGCCTGAAGGCCGGGACACGTAAAACTGGCTTCGGACAAGTGAAAATTATGAAAGAATTTGTTTGAATAAATATATATTTTTTTAAGTTTGGCTTTCGGGCAATTGCAAGTAGGTGAAAATAATTAAGGCAAAGATTGTGTACTAGTAATTAGAATTGACTCATTGTAATTGGGGTATTCTATTGTCGACATATCATTTTTCAATAAATTTCTTCTTTTTTCCCCCAGAAATTTACCACATGGACTTTGCACACGATTCAAAAACAATGGTGAAAATGGTATAGGCTCAGACGAAAATAACATAGAGGCTCCAGCAACCTTCTTTAGACATACATATATGCAAAATGAAATTAAGAAAAGTGACAGTATTCAGTTAAAAAATGTTCAGAAAGATAAAAATACCAGACAACATATCAGACTCCGGCCACGCCAAATGTTATGTAGTAAATGTAAAGCAATGTGTCAAGAAACAGATAAAGGTATTGTACCAATAACAGCTGTGCCAAAACAAGGAACAAAATCTGAAATTACAACCATTAAAACCTCACCGTCAAAAGAAGGATTAAGAAGACGACCGAGCTCTCAAAACTTAAAAGAAGAAAATAACACTGACATTGTCTCAAAAATAAAATTAGAAAAATCAACAGATAAATCACATTTGTTGAACACAAGGACTAGTCCATTTATAAAAATCAACATTGGTGCAGGTACTGTGATGCAGATTCCTCCACGACTCCACACTGATGAAGTTGATGGAGGGTCTAAAAAGAAAACACAGTTGCCATCAGAAGCGAACACTGACACTTCCTCAGACGATTCATTATCTAGTCATCGAAAAGTTAAAAAATTAAAAACAAAAGATCGAGAAAAAGAAAGGGAAAATGAAGATAATGTTCAAGAACCTGATACTAATGAGAAATCAGAATTTTGTCATCATAAAAAACATAAACGAAAACACAGAAGAAAGCACGATGAAACAACAAAGGTTTTTGAAGAAAATTCTGTTGAAAAATGTGATGAAAACAATGATAATTTTCAGTATTGTGATCCAAATCATCAACAGACAATTATGTCTCAGAGACCACGTCTCCTCTATACATGGAGACAAAATAAAGGTCTTTCTCCACGAAGAGACATAGATAACACGTATAATATCAAAATGTCTCCGCAACAGAATGCACAAAATTTTAAAAATATAGATTTAAAACCCAGGAAAGAATATAGACTTAGAAGTAGAGAAAAATCGGTTGATGATATCAGCGAATGTATTTCAAGCGACAATTCACAAACTTCAGAAAGTGAAGACAATGCAATACTATCTGCTGAAAGTGGTGATGAAAATATTATGGAAACATTTAGTGCAAATAGTATAAATGAAGATAACCAAAGTAGTATAGATGAAAATGAAGATGAGGAGGCAGACGGCCCCCCTGGTGATGAAAACATTGAAGTTCTTCGTCCATTAATGATGAAAATACAAACAAGGGATGTGACTAAATGTATAAAAACTGATGGACGGACTGTCCATGTGGGGGATATTGTTTGGGGGAAAATTAAAGGATTTCCATGGTGGCCTGGACGTGTTTTATCAATAACTGTCAGCTCAAGAGAGAGTGGTATTGTTTTACGGCAGCTTGCTCACTTAGCATGGTTTGGGTCATCCACCATGTCACATATTCAATGTTCAGACTTGTACCCTTTTCTAGAAGAATTTAAACTTCGATATAATAAAAAGAAGCGTGGTCCATACAAAATGGCAATAAAACAGGCGACAATTGCAGCACAAAGTCTCACAAATACACATCACATAGATTTTACAGAATTTGATTTATGAAAGGTAAATATCACTTTAACTTCAATACTTATCTTTTTTTTCTACAAAATGTGTCGGTGCATTACATTAGCGCGAATTGACCTTAAATAAGCTTGAAAAAAATCTTTACATAAGCGCGAATTAAATACCAAGATTAATACAGGTAAATTACAGGATTACCTCTTTTGCCAGAAATCAGTTAATTTATAAGTAATTTCTGTTACCCCTGCACGCAACGGGGAGGTGGAAGCAGGATTTTGTGCAGGATATAGTTTTAATATATAATAAAAGTACAGGCATGATAAAAAGGATAAAACTGCATAAAACACTATCCGACTCCCTCTGGAGTAAAGTTGGACATCGGTACTGGCCGAATATTTGAAGCCTATAGCTTTTATGTATTGATGACGATTTCAGATTTTAGACGGTCGTTCACTCACATTGCTATTGGCTTTTCTTTTCACTGACAGTCGTACTTGCTTACGCTCAAGCTTTCGTTCATCTACCTCGTGTGTGTGATCCAGTTTTCCAGATATGACCATTTTTATGTCCTTATCCGTTCTAAGTTTTGCTATACAGCCTCTCTTGGTACATCTCCATGATATATCCTCCGATTTTAGCACGAAATCAATTCTGTAAGTAAATCCTTCATGAAGTAAAGCTTTCTTTCCTTTTTTTGTCTCACTTAAGACTAAATCCATTTTGATCAAATTAAGTAGACAAACTGACTTTATTTTTAACATTCGTGAACTCAATTCATGTTACTCACCAGCTGTAAATCATTGCCCAAAGGAAATCGGAATAATTTTATACTCATGTGTAAAAATGTCTTTCAAAATACATTGGGAATAAATAACTACAAATTCATATAATATTTTTATTATTTTTATAATAATTTGCAGTGATTTTGTTTGCTTTAATTTACCTCCGAAATTCGGCTGTTTCCTCTAGAGAAAGTTTTCCAATTTGTCCAAAAAATGGCTTTAAATTCATCCCAATAAGACATGAATTTTCCCAAAACGGTAGTAGTCTCGATTCTCGTTCATGTAAACATCGTGTTTCCATTTCCTGTGTTATTATTTTAATTCAGTGAAAGTGCTTTTGTGAACCTGATGAATCGCCATGATGTTTGATGTGTGTGGTGCTTTCTTATGTCTTGTAAAATGCAGATAAGACATGCTCATTTTTTCCATTTCTTTCCCCTTTCATTAGAATATGTTGCACTATATTTACTTCAAATTCAGTTTTTAGTACAATTATATAAATTTCCCAGTCTTCTAAAAATGTCACGTATATTCCCAAAACAAAGGGTGGAGGTAGTTTTGAAAAAAGGAAACAAAATCACTGATTTGACATTAAAAATACAGGTAAATTTTTTGTGCTTTTGTAATGCACTTTTGTAAGGTCTGTTAATCCCTAAATTCACACTTTTGTAATGTGCCCTGTCATATGTGTACATGTATTAAGTTTAAGAAGGGTTTGATGGAAAATAAAGGTTCTTTACTTTACAAGAAATTTACTCATTCATTGTGTTGCTAACTTTTGGCACTGAGAAATTCTCTCAGAAAATAATGAGAAAATCTCTCAGGGAATATCAATGCTCCATCCATTTATTCTATTTAACATTATAACCAAGGATTTGTATAGTAGAAAGGATATGAATCTCGTATTATCTCGTGTGGCGATGTTTTATGCTACAACAGAACAAAAATTAATTCATTCATTTTGAAATGCCTTTAGAATTCGTAGGAAAATCAACCAATTACTCCAAAGTTCGTTCTATGCATCATCTTGACTACGCAAAAATCCTTGGATTTGCCGATATAGGTTCAATGGAATAATTTGTTTTTTTTTCTGTATCACCCCTCATACATGTAAAATAAACAAAAGTAGTTTCATACATCTAAAAACATATCAAAAATGATAAAACAAAGCAACTAATCATGCCAAGTTATGTTCTATACATCGAATACACTAAACTACACATTTATACACTTTGGTATGTCAATTTTATGTAAACAAGGAAGTTTATTGATTTCTAAATAGGCCACCCCCATTTCCGCCCAGAACGCCACCATTTTGACAAATGATGGTAAATAATCCGTAATACAAATTGGGAGCACTGTTTTCAATAGTTCAATAAAACTCCTTCTATACATTGAAAAATATTATATTATCACAAAAATGACGGCTCCGCTTCAACATTCGGTATGATGAGAGAAGAGAGGAGTTTGAAATTTAAATTCGAGTCTTGACCGCCCATAATAGGCGGGATTATGAAGGTCAAAAGGGCAAATCGATTAATGTCAATTATTGATGAAATATGGGTGATACATCTACAAAAAGTCGATACTTTATTAATGATTGGTATTTAGGACAAATATTTTCGTTTTATACCTCTAATTATGGTTTTACATATTTACAAATACTGGTTTAAAATATTGAACTTAAATGAAGTGATGAAAATTTCCACCATTAATCAAGGCACGCACATAGTCAACAAATTGCACTATGGGTAATCTCACTTGTTCTCTCGACCCACGCAACATACTTACATACAATCTATTTTAAATCTCGCGAGATTCATATCCTTTCTACTATATAAATCCTTGTTATAACATATAACTTCATATTGATTATTTTTATTTAATTCTAGGGATATAATACAAAAATGTACCGGTAGTAGTTTTTAAATCATATATTTCATTTTATAGTGCTATTTGCAAAACTAAAAGTAAGAAAACCAGACAACTCAAGATATCTATTGTAGATTTAACATGAAAAGAACATGACTTGGGAAATTGTTTTGATTATGTATGAGCAATAGAAAAGAGGCTAAATGGGATACAAATTCCGAAATTTCGCATGGAAGAGATACACAATTTGGATATTCCATCTGGTTTCACATTAAAGCTCACATGACCCAAAGGCTACCAAATATAACCTTGTATTCTACAGTGTACATATGTACAGTAATAATGTTAGATGCTGATTTCTACATTAATAAAACTATATAAAGCACTTATACTTATTATTTATTTTCTTTCAGTTATTTACTCGAGGGAAAAAGGACAGAAATATGGTGCTGAAGATACAGTAAACTACAGTTTTACACTTGTATTTTAACTTGTCACATTATCACATACTTTAAGATGTTTATTTTAACACTGCTTGTACAACAATTTCTTCAAGACTATTCTGTTTTGAGTATCATTTTTTGCAAAGAAAATTTATTTAGTCAAATTGTGATGAGAATATGTGCTTGACTTGACAGCTACATTATTTTTTATCTTTTTGCTTTTATATTTAAATACTTTAACACATATAATACAATCATTTTCATTTAAAATATACATGTATAAGTCTACAAGTATAATAGTCTAACTCCATATACAAATCATCATACATCTGGTGGAAAAGGGGGGGGGGGGGGGGTGTAAAATATAATCCTGTCGTGAGCAGATATAAATTTTGAAAAGTATATACAACTAAATGTTTTCTACTATATTTGATCTGTTACAATACCTACTTTACTTGGTTTGTTGACTAAGCATGTTTGTTGTATTTTCTAAGATTTCAAGGGGCTGCCGTAGGGGCTGATCATATGCTAGGTTGATTTACAACTACAGTACCTGTGTAATTAGTGCCTATCACCACCAAAGTTGTGAGTTTGAATCTTACTCATAGCGAGGTGTACTCGATACAACATTATGTGATAAAGTTTGTCTGACTTGCGACAGGTCAGTGGTTTTCTACGGGTACTCCGGTTTCCTCCACCAATAAAACTGACTGTCACGATATAACTGAAATATTGTTGGAAGTGGTGTTAAATACCATAACCATGACCCCTAAGATTTCTATGCATGTACATATTTACAGACCCAGAGGATAAGAATAGTACAACATGGTGTTTGTACAACATGATATAAGCTTGAAATTAGATCTAATATTGTAAGATATTGTAATTGGTAGATTAATGTACTGTGAAGACTGTAGAGTTTTGAAATGATCAGCACAAAAATCTCCTAATTTTAGTAGCAGATGTTAAGCTTATGGCCACATATATAAAATAATGTAAGAAATTTTCATCTTATATCTTGAGTTAAAACATTGTGTTGTTTTAGTAACATTGAAGTATTATGAAAAGGAAGTTTAAACAGTCCGTGATGGTCAACAATTCCACCAATATCAACAAAACAAAAAACAACCTCTGACCTTTAAACTCAATGAACAAAAAAAAAGACCACTACATATGAAATTCAGATTATGTCATAATACATTGTAGTAGTTTTTTTGGAGAGACATATATTTTTTGTGTACAGGTGTATGTTAAAAGAATGTGGGAATTCATATAAACATTTATAAATATACATGCGTGTAGATATGCTGCATTGACTGAAAATGAAATTAAGCAACTTGCCAGGAATATTCAAATCCATTTTATATTTACTCACTTCAAATGTCATGCCTTGATTGTGATCCGATAAAACCTCAAGTTTATATAATTACAATTTATGTTGCCTAAATTCTTTCATGCTCAGTTGATCCAAAGGGTCATGCGACCTATATATTGCCATTACTGTAGGTCCGTCCTCAGAAATTACAAAGTTCAAATGATTTTTAAGTTAGTACAAATAATATACATGTACATTAAGTATGTGAGATCCTCTGCAAAAATTCCTCATTTTCACAGTGCATAAATAATTTGGTGAGGCTCAGGTGAACCTCTTGTTATTATTTATTTCAGTATGTTGCTTATTTCTAAATTTCAGATGTTTGCATTTACTCTATAGGATTATTAAGTATACTTCATTCTATAAAATTTCATGTAATATATCTTTTTTGAAATACAAACTGCCTTGATTTCAGATTTCTGAAAATTGAAGGTAGTAAGATTTTATACAAACGTAATTTGATATATGATTTGGCTGTAAGAAAATCCACTTAAAACTTGGGTAAATATTAATTACAATGTATTTTTTTGCACTTTTGGGCTCATTTGATTGATATTCTACATAAATATGATATATTTTAAAGACACTTTTGGTTACGACATTGGTAGTGAAACTTGTAACACTGAAAATATTGTTACTGTTTTAAAGGGTCAGTGATGCTCAGTAATAACAATTGTTTAATTGTCAAATTCTATAAACAGTCAAGTTATAGGTAAAAGCTGTCTTACAGTTAAAATTAGTATTACTTTTATTTCAATTTCATTGTCAATCACACCATGAGCTACTAAATTGTCATATTAGAGAATAAATTCTCAAAAGATTGAGAGAAAAAGTTGCAAACAATAATAAATATTTATTTGCTGGAAATAAAAATGTTCTCACTGAAGTAGAACTGAATGATTTTATAGTGTGAAAGATGTGTGAGGTTAATGCTATATTAGTATTACTCACCAGTCAAGTTGTATAAGAAGTTACACTCCATGTACTATTAAAAAGCCAGTTTTCTAAAACACTCAGTATGTTAATATGTACATTAGGTAAGCAATTTCTAGTCATGACCTGTATTTAAGGTATAAAATAAATAGCAGGGCTTTCAATAGAAGCCGGTAGCCGACAATTTTTGCCGTTTATTTAGAGAAAGACTGCCGGCTATTTTGTTGGAGAATTTTTTTTTTTTTAAATTGAAATTTTATTTCAATCATGTCAATTGTTGCTGTGTTTCGATAATAAATCTATATTTACAGTGTTTTATTTATAGATTTTTTTTACTTCCTGGAAAAACAGTTTTCCGATATACTGTTTAATACGCATTTTTTCATTGGTTGAGAGATTTGTTTAGGACTGTATCCCGGTCTAATTTATTCCATTACGGACAATGCAACTATCTGAGTACCAGTTGCACAACATGGCTAAACGAAAACAGGCCGACCTAAACCACTGGCTTAATAAAACCCCCAAAAGAGGTGATTTATGATTTGTTTGTTTTCTTACAGTTCAATTATTCTCTGCCTTGGGTAAAATCTTTTGAAAAAAAATGTGTAAAAGTTAGTGTCGATTATTACGTAATACGTATTTGTTTTTTTCTGTAACGTTTCTGTTAAAAGAAACTATTTCTTTTTAAAACATCCTACAATGATCTTAAGTTTGTTAAATGCCTAAAAATATGATGAGATGTAATGATTTCAGAATGCCAGTCTGTGTTCTTGGATCATTGATGGGAACTCGACAAATGGTAGGGCCAATACATGTACACTGCTATTTTTAGTCTGCACTCATTGTGTCAGTGGTGTTAGTTCTTTATATATTTTTCCTGTACACTTGAACAGTCAGGATTGAGGTTCTAAAGCTTTCATAAATCTTGATCTGTTTATAATTAAAAGCATGACTGCTTACAGATTTACACATTGTTTTTAAAATGATACAAATTCTATGTAAATATAAAATCAAAATGCAAGTTAGTATAAAACTGGCTCTCATACCCATCATTCATATATTAATTATTAAAGTGCCTTCCAATCTCCCCCTACATTTTTTCTGGAATAACCCTCAGTATAAATTAATGCTAAACCTGAAAGAAAAATGTCCTGTTGAATTGTTGCCTAGGTTCTTGTTACTGTTTCCCTGTAATTGTTGCCTAGGTTCTTGTTACTGTTTCCTTGTAATTGTTGTCGGCATTGAGCTTACTGATATTGCAGCTCCCCACAGTTGTTGATGGATATAAAAAACAATGTTTTCTGGAGCTTCCGGGGGGCAAACCCCCTACAAGGGCTCTGCCCTTGACCCGTTGGTGGCCTTTAGCGGCCTCCAAACCCCCGGCCGAAAAATGTTGGAGTGCTAAGGTGCCTCCATTTCTCCACCTACTTTTTGGAAATAGCCTGCTACTTCAAAACTTATTGAAAGCCCTGAAATAGCACTGCATATAATTATTTAATGATGATCTTTGAGTTCAAATATTGTAGTTTTTTTGTTTTCTTTATTTTGGTGCATGAAACCATTGAAAAAACTTTTCTGGGAAAATCTTTGCATCATAAATTGGATTTATTGTGTTGTCACATCATTATATATATCGGATAATATTGACTGCCACCATTTTATACATGTAGCTTGTTGGTGGTTTTGACCATGTTTTCCCGTTCTCCTCGTCAATAAATTTGACTGCCACCATTTCATACACATAACAGGTTGATGGTTTGTACCAGTGACTCCAGTTTCCTCTGCCAATAAAACTGATCGTCATGATACATATAGAATAATGGAAGTTATCAAGGTCTAGACAGATATAGCTAGTATCACAGTGAGTTCAGTAGTACGAGCTATGTCATACTAGTGATAATATATGTCAAGACATTCAAAACTGACCTTATTGTTTTTATCTGTAACATTATAATTAGTTTAATGTCACACTGAGCATTAATTATCAATATCATGGTCATTCCATTGATACTGAAAATATCGCTCAGTGAGATCAAAGGAAATATGTATGAATTACGGTTAAAACTGAAATAATGTTTAAAGTTGCATTAAGAATTCATAAATCTTTATTATTTATTTTTAACATGATTAAACTTTTGTTTAAAATTTAACAAAACCAGATATTTTCTCAAAACCATTATACAATGTATACATATAGATTCTTCTTCAGTTGCCCGTGGGTTACGATATTTCTCCACTCAAGAGAGTTAGATTAAAAAATTTTAACCACAAGCCGTCGGGCGAGTGGTTGAAATTTTTAATTTAACTCTCGAGAGTGGAGAAATATCGTAACCCACATGGGAAACTGAAGGAGAATTTGTTTCTCCCATTATTTAACACAAACTTTATTTCAAAATCCTTTGGCGGACCTCTACACAATTCTGTTGCTAAGACGCGGGGAAAGGCACGAGACATTTTAATCCTCTAGAGGATTACAGATTTTTCCACCACTGGTTCAGTGGGGTTAAAACGCCGTAATAATGGGAGAAATGTGTATTCATATATGTATAACTGCTATTTGGACATTTAATATTTTTGGTGTTTCATGATAACATGCTTGTGTATTTAATTAGAAACATACAAATATTGTAATTTTTAAAATGTGAATGTATACACTAGAATTTTAAACATTTTTGAGTTAAAAGTTTTATTTTAATTATTTTATAAAAAAAAAATTCTATGAAGAATACTAGTATTGTAACAATACCAGTATTGTTTTCAGTACTTAAGGAATGAACTTAATGTTGTTTTCAATTAATTAATTATTGGAAAAATGTTTTTTTTTATTTGTTTTGAATGTGGTTTTGATTAAATGATTTTATCTGCATTTATTTATGATTCCAATAAGATTATGATTATAAATTAACCATTTCTCATGAAAAACCATACAAAGTAATTGATTGAATTTCTGTGGTTATTTTTGAATATCTTGGCTGATAATATCTCTGTAATATAGGAAAATAACTCCATGTAACACAGATGATTGTTTTGTTTTAAGAACAATGTATTTTGTAAGGTTAATTTACCTGACTTCAATCATTTTGTTTTGTAATACTGTATTACAACTAACCACATTATTCAATATTGTAATCTGCCTATATTTTAACCTGTAATAGGTTTTTCCATTGTCTTGTTCCTTGTTATCTCTGCTTCTCCTGCAAATTAAATCTTTAGACAACCTGGGGTGTATAAAACATTTTAACCAATTGAAAACACAGCAGAGCAGAAAAGATAAAGTTGATTTTATTGTTGGTCATTGCATGTTTAAAATGCCATCCCTGTGTATCTTGTATTTGACATGTATCTATGTTTAATTGAAACAGTCCTCAACACATTTACCCTAGTGTCAGCTTATAAGATAAGCACATTTCACCAGACACTGATTTCATTTTCAATCAAATGACTTGATTTATTTTTGTTTAATTTTGCATGTATTTGTTGTATTAGATCTCTTTCATTGTAATCAGACATTTTTAGTCAGCCATATTTGGTATTATAGTACTCTTAAATGACTGTGTCTGTATTGTACCTGTTAGTGACACCAAGATGATGCATGTTTATTAATAATATTACTAAGGATATATCTACATAATAAAAGTACCTAACAACTTGGAAATGAAGTTTCATCCAGTTTCATACTATGAGGTACTATGTTCTCCTATTAGGGTACCAGTTTGTGATGTATGAGTAACTAATGATTGAAGAGTTAATAACCAGTGTATTTATTTTGCATGTGTAATTTGATAAGACAGATCATAACATCATTTGACATATATTTTATTACTATTTAGTTTACATTACAGAGAGGTTATCAGCATTAGACATTTAAGTTATTGTTATGCAAATTAGGTATTCAAATTCTACTCAGATATTCACATGTGGATTGTGAATTGTTGGTATATTATCTAATTTAATCTATAAATAAAACCTGAAATTAACTGAGTATGCTTGACTTCTTGTATTATCTGCCAGAATTAATGGTGGCATTAATGTCGGTCAAAAGCCCACTAGGGCTTGTGTTGTATTGTTATTTAAATATGCCGACTATAAATAAAACTTATATTATCTTATCTTATCTTAATGTACTACAATATTGTCATCCATTCAATCAATAGTTTCCATACTCTTCTCTTTCATTTCCCATAATATTTCCTCCATATCATAAAGCGATACATATAGCTCAAGTACCAACATTTGTGTATAAAATGAACATTTTTATATAATTTCCAGAATTTTTTTTGTGGACTGTGGTAGGCCTGATTGTATTCTAGTTGAAATAACATGTTCCTATGTAATCAATCGGTGACTATCACCATTAGAATTGTGAGTTTTCTCTGGCTAATGGCAAGGTGTACTTGATATAGCCTTATGTGATAAACTTTGTCAATCATTTGTGGCATGTCAGCAGTTACTCCAGGTACTCTGGTTTCCTCCACCAATAAAACTGACAACCTTGAAATATGTGAAATATGCTTGAAAAATGGCATTCAAAACCATTAACCCGAACCCAATACAGAATGTTTTTATTCAATAATCCAAAATTGTCTGTTGAATTTTCATGAAATTTATTATCTTTGAATTTTGACTCTTCAGATATCATGGTTTTTAAACCCCAAAATGCACAACAATGATTATTCACAAAATTCAAAATTAATAAAAATAGATTTTTAAAACCTTGGACAAAGTATTCTGTGAACAAGGCTCATTGAACAACAATAATCTCTCTGATACTGTAGCTTAATACCGTTTAAGAAACAATGATTAATTTTTCAAAGTTTGTAAGCAAGAAGAGTTTGAAGATACCAAGCGGTAGTCATAATCCGTAAATTAAAGAAGGATGGACAATGCAATGGGCAAAAGAAAAAGGACTAAAGGACAAATAAAGATACACAAAACACTACACAAAAAATTAAAGATCAAGTAGCAAAAGGATAAGCAGTTCCTGTTCCACTAGTGGCACCCGTCGTGTTACTCTAGTTACAAACTCATTGATATGTCATGAATGAGGAAAGAACCTGGAAATGTTTACGACAAATGGAACATATCCGTGGTCATAAGCAAAACTGGTACATCTCATGGAACATGTGGGCTATTGCCATCACCTTACATACAACATAGAACATGTGGACTATTGGCATCACCTTACATACAACATAGAACATGTGGACTATTGCCATCACCTTACATACAACATAGAACATGTGGGCTATTGCCATCACCTTACATACAACATAGAACATGTGGACTATTGTCATCACCTTACATACAACATAGAACATGTGGACTATTGCCATCACCTTACATACAACATAGAACATGTGGACTATTGCCATCACCTTACATACAACATAGAACATGTGGACTATTGCCATCACCTTACATACAACATAGAACATGTGGACTATTGCCATCACCTTACATATAACATAGAACATGTGGACTATTGCCATCACCTTACATACAACATAGAACATGTGGACTATTGCCATCGCCTTACATACAACATAGAACATGTGGGCTATTGCCATCACCTTACATACAACATAGAACATGTGGACTATTGCCATCACCTTACATACAACATAGAACATGTGGACTATTGCCATCACCTTACATACAACATAGAACATGTGGGCTATTGCCATCACCTTACATACAACATAGAACGTGGACTATTGCCATCACCTTACATACAACATAGAACATGTGGGCTATTGCCATCACCTTACATACAACATAGAACATGTGGACTATTGCCATCACCTTACATACAACATAGAACATGTGGGCTATTGCCATCACCTTACATACAACATAGAACATGTGGACTATTGGCATCACCTTACATACAACATAGAACATGTGGACTATTGCCATCACCTTACATACAACATAGAACATGTGGGCTATTGCCATCACCTTACATACAACATAGAACATGTGGGCTATTGCCATCACCTTACATACAACATAGAACATGTGGGCTATTGCCATCACCTTACATACAACATAGAACATGTGGACTATTGCCATCACCTTACATACAACATAGAACATGTGGACTATTGCCATCACCTTACATACAACATAGAACATGTGGACTATTGCCATCACCTTACATACAACATAGAACATGTGGACTATTGCCATCACCTTACATATAACATAGAACATGTGGGCTATTGCCATCACCTTACATATAACATAGAACATGTGGGCTATTGCCATCACCTTACATACAACATAGAACATGTGGGCTATTGTCATCACCTTACATATAACATAGAACATGTGGACTATTGCCATCACCTTACATATAACATAGAACATGTGGACTATTGCCATCACCTTACATACAACATAGAACATGTGGACTATTGCCATCACCTTACATACAACATAGAACATGTGGACTATTGCCATCACCTTACATATAACATAGAACATGTGGGCTATTGCCATCACCTTACATATAACATAGAACATGTGGGCTATTGCCATCACCTTACATACAACATAGAACATGTGGGCTATTGTCATCACCTTACATACAACATAGAACATGTGGACTATTGTCATCACCTTACATACAACATAGAACATGTGGACTATTGCCATCACCTTACATACAACATAGAACATGTGGGCTATTGTCATCACCTTACATACAACATAGAACATGTGGACTATTGCCATCACCTTACATACAACATAGAACATGTGGACTATTGCCATCACCTTACATACAACATAGAACATGTGGGCTATTGTCATCACCTTACATACAACATAGAACATGTGGGCTATTGCCATCACCTTACATACAACATAGAACATGTGGACTATTGCCATCACCTTACATTTAAAACATAGAACATGTGGACTATTTCCATCACCTTATATACAACATAGAACATGTGGACTATTGCCATCACCTTACATTTAAAACATAGAACATGCGGACTATTGCCATCACCTTACATACAACATAGAACATGTGGGCTATTGCCATCACCTTACATACAACATAGAACATGTGGACTATTGCCATCACCTTACATACAACATAGAACATGTGGGCTATTGCCATCACCTTACATATAACATAGAACATGTGGACTATTGCCATCACCTTACATACAACATAGAACATGTGGGCTATTGCCATCACCTTACATACAACATAGAACATGTGGGCTATTGCCATCACCTTACATACAACATAGAACATGTGGACTATTGCCATCACCTTACATACAACATAGAACATGTGGACTATTGCCATCACCTTACATACAACATAGAACATGTGGGCTATTGCCATCACCTTACATACAACATAGAACGTGGACTATTGCCATCACCTTACATACAACATAGAACATGTGGGCTATTGCCATCACCTTACATACAACATAGAACATGTGGACTATTGCCATCACCTTACATACAACATAGAACATGTGGGCTATTGCCATCACCTTACATACAACATAGAACATGTGGACTATTGGCATCACCTTACATACAACATAGAACATGTGGACTATTGCCATCACCTTACATACAACATAGAACATGTGGGCTATTGCCATCACCTTACATACAACATAGAACATGTGGGCTATTGCCATCACCTTACATACAACATAGAACATGTGGGCTATTGCCATCACCTTACATACAACATAGAACATGTGGACTATTGCCATCACCTTACATACAACATAGAACATGTGGACTATTGCCATCACCTTACATACAACATAGAACATGTGGACTATTGCCATCACCTTACATACAACATAGAACATGTGGGCTATTGCCATCACCTTACATACAACATAGAACATGTGGGCTATTGCCATCACCTTACATACAACATAGAACATGTGGGCTATTGCCATCACCTTACATACAACATAGAACATGTGGGCTATTGCCATCACCTTACATACAACATAGAACATGTGGACTATTGCCATCACCTTACATACAACATAGAACATGTGGGCTATTGCCATCACCTTACATACAACATAGAACATGTGGACTATTGGCATCACCTTACATTTAAAACATAGAACATGCGGACTATTGCCATCACCTTACATACAACATAGAACATGTGGGCTATTGCCATCACCTTACATACAACATAGAACATGTGGGCTATTGCCATCACCTTACATACAACATAGAACATGTGGGCTATTGCCATCACCTTACATACAACATAGAACATGTGGACTATTGTCATCGCCTTACATACAACATAGAACATGTGGACTATTGTCATCGCCTTACATACAACATAGAACATGCGGACTATTGCCATCACCTTACATACAACATAGAACATGTGGACTATTGCCATCACCTTACATACAACATAGAACATGTGGACTATTGTCATCACCTTACATACAACATAGAACATGTGGACTATTGCCATCACCTTACATACAACATAGAACATGTGGACTATTGCCATCACCTTACATACAACATAGAACATGTGGACTATTGCCATCACCTTACATACAACATAGAACATGTGGGCTATTGCCATCACCTTACATACAACATAGAACATGTGGACTATTGCCATCACCTTACATACAACATAGAACATGTGGACTATTGCCATCACCTTACATACAACATAGAACATGTGGGCTATTGCCATCACCTTACATACAACATAGAACATGTGGGCTATTGTCATCACCTTACATATAACATAGAACATGTGGGCTATTGCCATCACCTTACATACAACATAGAACATGTGGACTATTGCCATCACCTTACATACAACATAGAACATGTGGACTATTGCCATCACCTTACATACAACATAGAACATGTGGGCTATTGTCATCACCTTACATACAACATAGAACATGTGGACTATTGCCATCACCTTACATACAACATAGAACATGTGGACTATTGCCATCACCTTACATACAACATAGAACATGTGGACTATTGCCATCACCTTACATACAACATAGAACATGTGGGCTATTGCCATCACCTTACATACAACATAGAACATGTGGGCTATTGTCATCACCTTACATATAACATAGAACATGTGGGCTATTGCCATCACCTTACATACAACATAGAACATGTGGGCTATTGCCATCACCTTACATACAACATAGAACACGTGGACTATTGTCATCACCTTACATACAACATAGAACATGTGGACTATTGCCATCACCTTACATACAACATAGAACGTGGACTATTGCCATCACCTTACATACAACATAGAACATGTGGACTATTGTCATCACCTTACATACAACATAGAACATGTGGACTATTGCCATCACCTTACATACAACATAGAACATGTGGACTATTGCCATCACCTTACATACAACATAGAACATGTGGGCTATTGTCATCACCTTACATACAACCTAGAACATGTGGGCTATTGTCATCACCTTACATACAACATAGAACATGTGGGCTATTGCCATCACCTTACATACAACATAGAACATGTGGACTATTGCCATCACCTTACATACAACATAGAACATGTGGACTATTGCCATCACCTTACATACAACATAGAACATGTGGGCTATTGCCATCACCTTACATACAACATAGAACATGTGGACTATTGCCATCACCTTACATACAACATAGAACATGTGGGCTATTGCCATCACCTTACATATAACATAGAACATGTGGACTATTGCCATCACCTTACATACAACATAGAACATGTGGGCTATTGCCATCACCTTACATACAACATAGAACATGTGGACTATTGCCATCACCTTACATACAACATAGAACATGTGGACTATTGGCATCACCTTACATACAACATAGAACATGTGGGCTATTGCCATCACCTTACATACAACATAGAACATGTGGGCTATTGCCATCACCTTACATATAACATAGAACATGTGGGCTATTGCCATCACCTTACATACAACATAGAACATGTGGGCTATTGCCATCACCTTACATATAACATAGAACATGTGGACTATTGCCATCACCTTACATACAACATAGAACATGTGGGCTATTGCCATCACCTTACATATAACATAGAACATGTGGACTATTGCCATCACCTTACATACAACATAGAACATGTGGACTATTGCCATCACCTTACATACAACATAGAACATGTGGGCTATTGCCATCACCTTACATACAACATAGAACATGTGGACTATTGCCATCACCTTACATATAACATAGAACATGTGGACTATTGCCATCACCTTACATACAACATAGAACATGTGGACTATTGCCATCACCTTACATACAACATAGAACATGTGGACTATTGCCATCACCTTACATACAACATAGAACATGTGGACTATTGTCATCACCTTACATACAACATTGTCATTGTTTGCATCTTTGTCTTTTTTTTTATTATCATATTCTTTTTTGAAATTACTGGTCCAAATGGATACACACTTTACAGGAATGTTTCATTGGTAAACTACATCAGAATGGATCATATTGTAACAATCTGAAATTCAAAATGGCCACCAAAGAAAATAATCGAAATACATTTGCTAAGCCTCAAAGCTTGATTGTTTAAAAACTGATTAGTGGTTTGAAATGTAGTGTGCTGATCAAAAATCCAAGATGACCACCACTACATGTAATAGTTTAACCTAGGACCCTATATGTATATAAATAAAACCTTTTTAGCTCACCTGACAAGGGAATGTGGGGTTGGGGCATTTAGCAATGTCTGTTCTGTTGCATATTCTTGTTGACACAATAACTTGTAAAAATTATTTGATTTCAAAATGTTTTTGCATGAAGGCTGCAAATATGAATATTTTGGACAAGTTTGTATATGGAATAGATGGCTTTAAAGATTATTTGACACAACGGCTGGAGGATTATTGCTCATTCGTGCAAAAGGTGGTTCCTATATTATGTAAATGAAATTGCTGCAAGTCGGTACTAGAATGAGAGAACGAGAACAGCTTTTATTCCAATTTATTTTGAACCGCAACAGTTTGTGTGCTCACTTAGAGTGCTGAAGATCATGGGTTTGAGCCCTGTTCGAGTCAAACCAAAGACTACAAAATTGGTATTTGTTGCTTCTCCACTAAGCACTCAGCATTAATGGGGAGCAAGAGCAAAGACTGGTTGGCTCAGAATCAGGATCATGTGTATGATTAGAGCGACGTATCTACCCGCATACTATTGTTTCATTGAGCTAGCACTATAAAAATTACATCTGAAGGTGTTGATCTAATATAAAGTGGACATTATCATCATCTTGTCGAATGTACCTTGTTCTTGCCATGATATAGCTGAAAAAGTCATTGGGTGTTAAACAATAATCACTCAATTTATTCTGGGTAAACTTTGTACCTTTACCATTGGTAAATTTGTCAAACAAACCATTCTTTAAAAATATGATTACCAGATAAACAAATTATTTAATTGTACTTTATTCAACTGATGTGATTAGAGAAAAAAGTTTTCATACGAGTGATACAGGCTCAGCCCTCTGATTATCATAAAATATGATCAACTCAAACAGTACATGAATGATCCCTTACACATTTTGTATTTTATAGGGAGAAAGGTGTGCTTTCATGATCATATTTTTCTTTCAAATTTCCTCAAACTTTATTTGTGCACCTTTTTCAAACACAAATTTGACAGTCTAAATACGTATCCAACTCCCTTCCAATATGTGATGGCCCCATAAAGTGCATTTGACATGTTTAAATGATCAAATGTGTGTTTGAGACAGGTGCACTGGTAAAGTTTGAAGTAAATTTGACAGTATAAGCACACCTTAAGAAATCAAAGATGGCCACCACTGCATGACATAGGAAGGGAAAAAAAGAACCACTTAAAATAAACTTAGCTTGGATGATCCTTTACAATATATCATTCTGTTTGAAAATTCAACCTGGCTGCCAGGGTTAAATATGTTTTCTGATTGGCTGAAATTTCAAATCACTTAATTTATCTCAGAAACGGAAGAGATGATGGAATTGTTATCATGGCCTTACATAACCCTGTACAAAGTTTGTTTATTGTGTCAATTGGAAATCCAAGAGCACCACCTGTGAGCTAAATAATGTACAACTGATGAAATACTTCTGTACCTTCCAGATCTTCAGATTGATTGATAACCAGAATGAAAACACTAAATTATATACACCAAATAACATCAAAAAGAAAAAGATGCCCAGGTGTAGCAATTACCAGCAGACGTAAAGAGTACTGCTCAGCTGCAGGCTTGAGGCCATTTCACACTCATTTTATGGTATGAGTTGTGGTCATTGTTGAAAACCCTGCAGTGACTGTGAAATGCAGAACAGCAATAGAGGCACTGTTCCTTTGCTTGAATTTGTGTCTTAAGTGTAATGTTGAATGGTCTCTCATGTTTATTTACATCCATACCCTTTCTTACTAATTCCATATATAAAATAAACAAAACACATTTCAATTATTTCCACTTTATTATTACACATTTACAGCTGGAAACTGTTATCAAAGCAATAAATAATTTACATCTTAATTACATCTCTACCTATGTGGTACCAAAAGGTTTCTGCTGGCCATTGGTTGTCTCATGATTTTGTCAATATTATACTTGGACTTTGATTTTTAATCATATTTTATGTTTAAATTTCACAGTTTATTTTACATGTTAATTGTTTGTATAATCACTTTGCTGAACCCATTTATGTATAGTTTACAAATAATAAAGATTCAATACAGAAACAAAGGGTTTAAATATGAATTACCATTAAATATTAGTATTTAGTACAAAAAAATAAATTTACAAATTTGAGGTTTAATTTTTATTTAATATGATCTTGGTCCCATCAGATTTTTACCATTAATATAAACATTGTAAAAATGGATTCATTGGATTTCATTTCTCCTATATTTTTACTAAATGACATTTTTATCCTGTCAATGGATCTGCCAACAAATTGAGTTTAACAAGCATATAATACAGTAGTAATACTATATGACTGGATTGTACTCCTAATATTCTATAAATATTAAATGAGAAAATAAAATTGTGTACTTGATACAACTTTATGTGATACAGTTTGTCAGTGACTTGCGGCGGGTCAGTAGTTTTCTCCATCAATAAAACTGACCGCCACAATATAACTGAAATATTGTTGAAAGTGGCATTAAACACCATAACCCTACACCCTAACCCTGAAATAGAATCTATCTCCAATTTAAGCTCAAAAATGGAAGTGTGAACACAACTCACATAGGTTGATATAAACAAAAACATTCATATTTGTTAAAATGAAGAACAATTGATGAAAACAAAAGTTCTATACTGTAATCAATCAATCAGATGTACTGGTAGTTTATAAAATGACTAAACATTTATCTGTTGTCATGACTCTGGATTCTGTTGAAAGTTAACTGAATATCCTCCTGTATTTGGGTCTTGATCCAGTTTAAAATTGTTTGTTGAAAGACCAAATGGTTTTAAAATCATATTTCCCAAGTCTTTTAATTTTCCTGTAAATAGAAAACACTCCAGAATTAACATCATAGAAACTATTTAATTTCATATTCACAACATTTTAAGTCTAAATTTGTTTACAATCTTGCCAGGAGGAAGTTATTAAAATAAAATTAATTTACTCAGAACCAAGCTCACTGAACCATCAGTCTGCAAGTAGACATGTCGCTCCACTGTGAGACTTTATCTAGACATTTAGTCCTTGTCGTACTCATTAAATGCAACATTCATAACAGAGAAACAGTCCAATTATATAGGGTCTGGTCTACTTGGAACTGGGATTAAACCAACATATTGTGCACTGAAGTAGAGCATGCTAACCATTACACCACAGAAATGGTTTTATTATAAATGTGATGAAGCTTAAAACACATTACACTGTTGTATCTGCTGATAATATATGTAGGTCAAATAAATATGCTAATCTGATGATCGTACAAAAATACCTGTGTAATATAAGAAGTCTCTAGAACAGATTTTTTTCAACCTGTACATTAGATACTTTGAAAAGATATTATTAGATAAAAAACAACCTTTCAACAAAATTTAATTTGCAAACTTCCAAAAAAAGAAATAAAGGTGTGCTTTTTATAATGACCTCTTTATTTCTCAGAAGTGAACTATGACATCAGATGACATCTGTCTTGAGAATCAAAGAGGATGTGCCACTCCCAAAAATTATTATGTTATGGCAAAAAATATCTTACCCATCATTTCTTCTTTCATTTTTTCATTCTTTTCTTTTATTTGGTCAGGAAGTCTCTGAAATCATGATCATTAAGATTATATAATTACATATATATGTATTTTACTTTTTGGTTTCCATGTTTGACTAAAGTTGTGAGTTCGAACCCAATTCTTGGCGAGGTGTAATCAATACAACATTAAGTGATAAACTTTGTCAGTGACTTGGGCCAGGCCAGAGTATGAGTTTCGTACTTGTACTACAAAATCATCCAATCAGAACACTTGATATACTGAATACAGTATTCTGATTGGCTGTTGTTCTAGTATGAGTTCAAAAATTGTTCTCAAAAATTTTATGACTGCAAGGCCTGAACTACTTATCCGAGTTAAAAATAACATATTCTACTGTATTTACTGGAAATAAATAAAGACATGAATTCAATAATATTCTTATCAAAACTGTTTGAAATAATACTACAAATGTACAGGTGTTTGAGCCAATGTTGTTTTAAGATTGATCATGAATAATCCAATTGAAAAGGAGGTGTCAGGTTATAACATGCCATTATGGAAAATTTAATGTTAGTGAACTTGTTCTTGTCCAGAATATGGATGAAACATTTGCTACTGGAAGTTAAGTAACCAACAACAATCAATTGTACATCATATTGTTATTGTTATGTGTTATTTTTGTTGTCGGCGATGTTTGACATCATGGAGCCTCAATTTATGCTAAAAGCTGTTTATGTCCATATCTTTGAATTTTTCAATTCTATTTCCAAAAAGCATTATTATATAAAATAATTAGAAAGTAAGTTTTATTAATGTGCTACTTTCCATAAAAAATTACCCCCATAGTTTTGTGTTTCCCTGTAAATTCACTACATGATAATATTAATCAACTTTACACCAGTAGCCTAGTTGTTCTATGTGCATTAGGTTTAGAAATATAGAAAGGCAACAGGAGTATTTGACAGAGGATGATGTGATTTGATTTATTGTATTTAATGCCACTTTCAGCAATATTTCAGCTATATCATGGCGACAAGTTTTAGTGGTGGAAGAAACCAGAGTACCCGGAGAGAACCACCGACCATGAACAAGCAACTGGTAATCTTTATCACTTGTGGCTGCAAGTCAAGTGCAACCTTTTTGTAAAAAAAACCATGCCGTATTGGTGATAGGCTTGTATGAGTTGTTAGGTAATCCAACTACCTAACTCATTGAGGCACCCAGGCACTGACAGAGAAGGAAGATCACACTGACTAAATATACCTACCATACAAGCCTGTCTAGCTACAAGCTGACTAGGATCAAGCTCAATAACTCTCTGATAATCAGCTAAAGCCTCCTCTAGCTTCTCTACTTTTTCATATAATTCTGCCCTTCGAAGTAAAGCTTTTAAATAATGTGGATGTAATTCTACTGCCTTGCTACAATCTTTTATTGCATCTTCATATTTTTCCTGAAGAGTAAAAATATTAATTTACTTATACACATACATATGTAATTATAAAAAAGGTTGCTACATTTGTATGTTTAATAACACCTGATGTAGTAGCCATCTTTGATTACCAATCCCCACAAAAAATATGAAGTTTTGTAAAGGATAACCAAACGATTATTAAGGTAGAGTTTGAACTTTGAATAATGTAAATCTAACTCAAAACAAGATCAAAGATATACTATGATTTACAAAAGTATCCGTAATATTTGTGAAACTTTAGATATTTCAGTTATCCTGTAGTAACTAATTACCCAATAATAGTAATGTATGAGCAAACTTAATTCAGGAATGTCTACTTTATTTTTTGGTGGAAAATAAAATCTAAATACATTGTATTCTGTTTTAAATTCAAATTTCAATGTTATGAAAAGAATCTTGCACATTGTCTCATGTCCCAGTGCTTTTTCTCATTTAAAAAAAAATCATTACTTGTAATGTTCAGAGAGAGAAAACATGTAACACATAAACTCAGCTGGTGGGAAAGTCAAATTAAACTTGACAATCAAAATCTTTGCTTGGTGATCATGTGATCAAAGTTACCGTCCATTTACTTGGTTTTATTTTAAACGATCCCTGGTAAACAGGTAAAAACTCATTAATTATGATTTATCTAATCTGCCTATATCTGCTTTTATACATGTAGCTACATAAGATAAGTATATTGATTTATCCTGCGTCTGTGCTATTTGAGCAACCAAAATGCATTGCCTTTTTTGGTCAAAATTGGAAGATATTAATCAAAATTATATATATATGATAGACTCAGATCGACGTCCACTCCTCATATCGGCGTCTACTGACGTCATTATCTCTAATCATGGTCCAATTTAAGGGTATTCTCAAATCGCCGTCCTTTCCAAATTCTGTTGAGTGTTTTTTGTTTTTTTGTTGTTGTTTTTTTTATTCTTTATTTTTTAGCATTTTATCACTCTTTAATATCATCAATATTATACAATTATTGACTTTTGTTGAGGTTAATATAAGGATCTATCGTTCCAAGATATATGATATTTGCCAAGGCCGAAGCCGAGGTAAATATCATATATCTTGGAACGATAGATCCTTATATTAATCGAAATGAAAGTCAGTATTTTTTTATTATATGAAACTGTTATTAATGTCCTCTGTGTCATGTTTTATAAATTGGCATTAAACACTACGTGCGGTTTTTTTGTGTGTGTAAATTTTAATGGTAACAAAGAAATATTTATGCAATACTGAAAAGATTAATTTAGATCGTTCAAGAGGAGCTTTTGGAACATTATATTAACCTCACGTGACGCTAAAATTAAAAGTAGGGTTTTTCTGATTTTAGAGTCACGTGAGGTTAATATAACGTTCCAACGGCTCCACTGGAACGATCACAATTAATATTTGTGGAAATTGAAGGCTTAGGCAGTATTCATAAAGTTCTATCAAGAAACAAAAAAATTCTCATGCTTTTAGCCAATCAGATAAAAGAAATATTTATAGTCATATAATAAAGTGTCATATATCGAAATAAATTTCAATGATTTCTCATATTACAGTAAATAGGACCCGAATAAATACAATAAATTTTTATCTACAGTAGACCCTAATTATATAAAAAAAAAAACAGAATTCTGAATATATTTCCATTTATTATATACAACTTTAGTATTCTTTACTGCAATGTACGGCATATCCGCACAGAATGTTTCTGTATTTGGGTCTTTGCTTACTTCCCCCTTTTTGTCATTAAGAATCCCTCATCTGGAATCTGTTCTTGTCGCTTCGTTATCATTGCTTCAAAACTAACCAGTGCCTGAAATGGACGGTCGCCCAGTCGCCAAATGCGACTAATATCTTATTCGGGCGACCAAAAGCTGCTCCAAATTAGGTAGTCACTGGCCCAACAAAAAAAGTTTGGGCGATTGCCTAATTAGACCGTTAAAAATTGTTGTTTTTCCGAAACCCGACATAAACTGTAACGGTAGATAACTCTTCTGTTCTAGTCGAAAACAGTTTGTTACGAGCACAGCGATTGGTCCAAATACATTTTTGCAGCCAATGAATACACAGCTAATGTAATTTACTGTTCTCCCCAATTATGTATTTTTATCGAGCCAATCAATACACGTTTCCTACACGTTTTCATGTAATACACAAGTATTCATTAAATATTAGAAAAGAAACGTGTTTTTTTGTTTCTTTATGATTTAATTATTAAAATTGTTAAAAATCACGGACGAAGTGGAAAGTTGTGAACAATAAAGAGAATTCTGTCAACTTATAATGTTTGCGATCGATCTGGTATCCACGACCACGGTTCGGAAATTTATTCATTCAATCTGCTGCAAAATGTACATCATACAACATGTACGAATTTCATTTTACAGAAATCGAAAACTTTTTGTGTCAATCCTTAGGTGATCATTGAAAAACTTTTCCCCAACAACGGAGAGAAAATCGTTGACAGTAATGTCAAACTACGGAAACGATCTGGCCTGTCACTTCTTTTAAACTTTTCATAGTTCATGTGTACACTGCTACATTTTAATGACAATTAGGAGTGGTTTTCTTTTTTGGAACCAGAACTTTTGTTTACAAATTAAAAAAAACAGGAAAAGTTAACTGTTGTTTAATATATAACAGAAAATGACAGCACCGTTTGTTATTTCAACAAACTGGTGAGATACTTGTTTGGAATGAATAACCAACTGACGTTACCCCCGAACTGAGAGGTTATTTTACTTTAAAATCACTTCTTCATAGTGGATTGAAACAAGTGATGTCACTCTGGGGAGTGCAAGAGCGGTCCTTGTAGTGGCATTAGTCTACTCTTTTCCGGATGTCTTTAATGTGATCATGGCATTGATCTACCCGTACACAAACCAGCCTTCTATTGTCCCCATCCGATGGACTAGCATCGTTTCTTAAGACCACCCTAGCCAATGGCGTCAAGGTTGTCAAAAAGGTTATAACAAGTAAATTCAGGTTTCATTAGATAGCAATATATGCATTGTGGTGTTTTCACAATTTCAGCTGCACACCTGTACCTACCAAAATTACCTTGAAGACCCCCCCCCCCCCAACCCTCGTGAGACTAGTGAAAGAATTAATTTTAATATCTGATGTCTTTTTTTCCAAAAAAAATGTCACAAAATGATTGGGCCACCATTCTGCCATTTGGACCAGCGACTCTTATTTTTTACTGGCCCAAATTTTTTTTTCCGGGCCAGCCAAAGGCTAGCCCTCATTTCAGGCACTGCTAACGGGTGTGACGTCATTAGTCGCCAGGTTGAAAAAGAAGGACATAGATCTGAGGTACAGATGTCTGTGACGTAGAAATCTGACTTGGATTTGAGGTCGATTAGAGGCTGGACGTCGATTTGAGTTTTACATATATACACGTATATATAAACGTCTAAAATGCAGCACAACAACATCAAAAAAGATGTTAAAATATAACAAAAATAACTATAAGTCTACAAAAAGACTATAATTATAATCAAATTGACGGATATTTCGCTTGACCGACAAGCTTCATCAGCATCTATAATCTGATCTGAGGATCAGATTGTCACGTGACCATCAGTTATCGTAACGTAAAAATCATAATCTTGAACTTTATATTATTCAAATATATATGTACACTAATTTATAAACAATATGAAAACAATGAGTAAAGGTAATGATGAAATTTACCAACTATCTAAGGACCAGGCACTGGTTAAAAAACAAAAGATTTAGGCCTTTTTGTTTATGCTCTCCGGATGTAATGTTCGTAAGTTCATAACTTGCGGATCCAAAAACTCTCTCTTTTTTGTCTTTGATTCTCTTTCCAACTTGGATTGTGGTCAATGATATAAATTTTGGATCTACCAAAGTCATCCAATGAGTGCCCCGGCAACACAAAGTGTTGACTCACGGGCAAGAGCGTCTTTCTCGTAAGGTCACTTCTGTGTCCATTCATTCTTTTGTTTAATGGTTGGACACTTTCTCCTACGTATTGCGACCCGCAGACGTGACAATCAAGGAGATAAACCACATTAGGTGTTTTGCAATTGACATTGCAAAAGATCGTATACTCCTTTCCTGTTGTCTTGCTATGGAACACTTGTGCATGTTGCAATTGGAGACAGCACTTGCAACGCTTGTCACCACATGGTTTACACTGGCCGACCGTCGATGAAGGTCTAGAAACCGCAGCTCTGACCAGTGTATCCTTAATGCTTTTAGGCTGCCGGAACGCTCCAACAGGTGGTTCAGGGAACAACTTGGCCAGCGTTTCACTTTTTTCAATTTCATTCCAATGATGACGGACAATGCCTGAAATTTTCCCTAAAGAGGGATGGTAAGTGAGAACAAGGGGAACCCGTTTGTTGATCTTTTTTTCTTTGTACTCCAGGAGGTCATTTCTGTTAATTTCACTAGCCTTTGAAAACCCACTCTCTATAACTTTGTCATTATATCCCCATCTCTTCAAATGATGGCATAATTCTCCTAGTCTTTGTTTGGTGGTTTCAACAGTGGAGCATATTCGTTTTACCCTAATGGCTTGGCTGAATGGGATACTCTTAAAACAGTGCTTAGGATGGCAACTACTGGGTGAAAGGTATTGATGTTTGTCTGTGGGTCTAGAGTATAAATCAGTTGTCATGTTGCCCTTCTTGACCGTGGTGGTAGTATCAAGGAAGGACATTTTGGTTTTCAACACTTCGTGTGTGAATTTTATAGACGGATGGATACTGTTAGCATGTTCGAAAAATTCATCAAGCTCTTTATCGCTATGTATCCACTTCATGTCAACGTCATCTATAAATCGGAACCATGAAAGAGGTCGTTAAAGTGACGAGGAGTAATCGTTCTTCTAAGTCCCCCATAAAAATGTTGGCATAGGGGGTGCCATTTTGGTTCCCATAGCTGTCCCATTTATTTGAAGATAGTGGTTTCCTTCAAAAGTAAGATTGTTGTTTTTTAGAACCAGTGTAAGCATCTATGAATAAATTTATTTCTACTAATTTACCAGAAAATATTTATGGATAATTAACTAATTAGTGATTGAAACAAGAAGAAGAATTTTGAAATACTAAAGATACAGACCATAAAAACTTACACATGCAAAGAACACAAAAAGGACTGTAAATGTGTAATGACCCTACCATGTGTAGCTTACAAGCAGCTCTGTTAGAATACATGATTGATCTCTCTTTAACGTAGGAATATGGACAATTCTGTAAAGCTCTACTGTAATATTTTATTGCATCTTTGTAAAACTTTTCTTTAAAAATTTTGTTGCCTTCTTCTTTATACTTTTGAGCCTCTTCTTTTTTAAGCTGAAAATCACAAAAAACATACAGAATACTTCATTTTTTTCTGGATAAGCTATAACATGTTACAGATAAACACATATTGATTATATTGTTAACCATTGACCATTACTCTTTAAGGTTGTTCTTATGTGGTTCATGATGTGTGTTGACAATTACTGGTAGTTTGACTTTTTATTTTCAAATTTGTACATGGTTATAATATTTTGGTACCAGTTATAATGTACAACAATGTATAGTAAGAAGGTCAGTTGTTTTCTCAGAGTACCATTACTCCAGTTTCCTTCATCAAACAAATCCAATTGCCACAATATAACTGAAATATTGTTAAAAGCGATGTAAAACACCATCAAACAAACCAAATCAAAAGAGATCAAATACTGTCATTAGGCCTTGAAAATCTGCAGAAAAATGTGACTTCCTGTTCTGAAAAAAGAGTGAAACATATTGTTCTTGTTTATAATGTGCACCCCTCCTGCAAAACAAAGAATCTATGTAAAATCTAGTGCATTATACATAGGTAATTACGGTACTTACAATCCTCTCTTCCTCTGTCATTTTTTCTTCTTCCAATTTCAATTGTTCCTCCTCCATTTCTATTTCTCCTTCATCAGCTGATTCATATTCCTCCTCTTCTGACAATGAATCATCATCACTTTCATTGCTGACATCAGGTTTATTAGTTCTATTTAAATTATCATAAGTTTCCACATCACATTTATCAGTTCTCTCCCCTTGAAGAATCTGTGTTTTATTTTCATTCATTTCATCATACTTATCACATTCATGAAAACATTCAGCCATTGTCTCTTCACTACTTATTGTATTTTCATCATTTTGTGATTCAGTTAAACAATTGTCTTCAGTATTAGTAACAGGATTACCGGTATGGCAATTAGAATTCTCATCCGGCTCATTATCTCTCAAACTATCAGAGTTTGTCCTTAAATCACTCATTGTGTACCTTGTTTTATAGAATTACAAATGTTCTGAAAATAAATACAAAATTTGATTAGTTTAAACATATTTTATTGTCCAAAAACATGACAATAGGATCAGATAAAAGTTTTTCAACTTGGAACATCTCCTTTATATAAACAATATACAGATACAGTTGAACATAAATACACAAAAGCTACAAAATTTGATTACCTATATATATATATTATTAAACTACCACTGAAGAAGACCCATAGCTGGTCAAAGCATTGCCACCTTGGTTGCAGATTGTGTTGGTCACATCCTTTGCATTTATCTCATTAAATGATTTGAGATCAGCTTTCCCAAAATGTGACATGTACTGGTCGGGGAGTAGTTCTCGCCATTTTTTACGTTTTTTATCCAATATTTTTAAGAAGCAGTCGAGAAACCTTTGTTTCACCTCATTACATTATTATTTTGCATGAACCATAACGATTTACCTACAAAATGAATTTTCATAAAGGAGAGCGCACGCTGATCGGGGATCCATTATTACGATGCTGCATTTTTTAACAGAAAATGGTCACAACAGAAGCAATTCTCGCCAACTTTCAGAAATATTGTTTTTTGTGAAGCTAAAGCATCAAAGGGAAAGAAAAACAATATTTTAGAAAATTAAAAAAAAACTTTCTTAAAAATTTTACCGGTTTTTGTGTTAGTTTGTAGAAAACTCTGATAATTATTCATCGCTGTTTTAAAGGCTGTCATGCCATCCCCACGCCGCTCCCACATTCCGTAAAATACATCCTTTTCAACAGTGGTTTACCTGATAATTTTCATTTTATTGATGAAAAGTAATAATTCCAGTTTTTCTAGAATTAATTTTAATATTTTGTCCATGTTTTATGCCCAATGTGATAATATAGGATCTATGTATAAATTAGTGGTCAAGGTAATATTGATGACGTAAACAGTGCATGCGCAGGTGGCCATTTGCATTCATATTTTTATTCTGCAACCGTGAGTATTTTGGATTGTAGGGATGAGTAATAAGGCAAATTATGAAACTTTTTATAAAGATCTTAAAGGTTTGTAGAGATAAATTGGAAATATGGTGTCACTAGATTCTCCGATGATCATTCCATGTGTTTTTCTATTTTAAGAGTACCAACACACGTGACCCCCTGTTGATGTTATGACAGAATGTGGGGTGCAGTAGGGTTTTTACCCGATTTTAACGATATTTCACAATGAAATTCGATAAAAATTAATACAAAGGATTGGTACGGCGTCTTTTAATGATGGTGAAAAAATCAGATGAAAATTCGCGAGCGCTCGCGCTAAATGAGACAGTTGGCGAGAACTACTCCCTGACCAGTAGTGATGATGTACTGACTACTGTAGATGTAGGGACGGAAAAGGAAATTTTCAAAATAAATAAAATGGAAAAATCTTTATGCCATATTAAAGACATTGCAAAAAGATATTCCAAACAGTTTAGTTTTTGCTAATACTCCATGAAATAAGAAAATTACAGACATTTTTCATAATCGTGAATTTACAACTAATTTTGAAAACTGTTTCCATTTCTTAATTTGATTATGGACATATATTTTAACCATTCCACAGTATGAATTTCTCTTAAAACACAGCCCTTAATGTCATTTAAATAATGTTAATCAGTTTAATCAATCTTCACATCAAATTAACAGTAAAAGTCTTGTCCCAGCATGTTAATTATTTCCTTTATGCAGTAGTATATTTGTATAATGTCAATTTACCTTCAAGAAGTTTTGTTTCACCGTACCACTTCAATTGCTGGACTGAAAAAGAACGATAAAAACATGATAAAATAATGAATATGTACATAATTATTAATAATACATACGTAAAGTTTAATTTGACTTAAATACAGTAGTATCCCCTCCCCCTTTTTTCATGTTTTGATAAAAGACACAAAAAATTGTATAGCATATATCTACATTTTATTGAATATATTTGTGAAATTCAATCTAGCCTTAAAGCTTCAAGTAAAAAAGATGCAGAATGGATATTTGGTCAATAATATAGTTTACTGTAGGTCAAATGATGCTACATAGCCCCCCTTAAAAAATAATTGATTACTCCCCAAGACTAATTTGCTAAGTATAAGCTTCATGCAAATTTGTTAGTGCATTTGAAAATGTTGCAACTCACAACACTGATATATATATAACATCATATCATCAATTGATGAAATATTTCTGATAATAAAACCTGCAATTCTGTTTTTGTTGACAGTTGCAACATTGGTTAGTCAAAAATAAATAATTCTTTGTTTCCTTTCCAACCTCCAACCCCTTGATGCTTCATCCCCTTGCCCTCATAGACAATTGCAATTAGATTTAAAAAAAAACTCAAATGAACACAGATGTTTTGATGTACAAAGCCCCCAAAAATTACATTTTTTAAATACCCATCCAGATTTTCCATGTGTGGTTGGAATAAGGAATCAAGTATTATTTAGATATTAGCCTTATGTACAAATATTACAAGAACATTCTATCTATGCTTAACTATGGGACAAAATTAGGGACAGAAATTAAGATGCAACTGCAAATTTATCAAATTAATGTCAACAATTAATAATTTTTATCAAGATACAGACAATGGACAAAAGTATTCGTACGCCTTCAATATTCCCTATATATTTCATATAAAACAACAATTTTTCAAAAAATTATCCTGATGTCAATTCATGTCCGATTTCGATAATTTTTATATTAATAAAAACAGAATTTACAGTCTGTGCAAAAAACATTTTGACAAACTAGCCCGAACAGTATTTTAGAAGAATTTTTTCTATTTAATTAAGTAAATTTTATGCAATTTTTACTAGCTCGAACCAACTTTTACTAGACAGGGCTAGTGGTTTTTGGCACAGACTGAATTTAATGTAGACTTCTGTAGTTTACTCTACAATTTCAAAATAATTTACTATGATAAACATTTTGAGAATATACAAGCTAAACAACTAAATTTATTTCTTTCAAAATACAATGCTTTGATAGTACTTTTGTAGACAAATTATTTAAGTCTGTGTTTAAATCATGGTGATTTGAAAAACCTGCTTCAAAAATTTATTTCAAGATTACTACTATAAACTACATATCTTTCTGCTTTTGTTGATAAAATAATGATCAAAATCGGACATGAATTGACTTAATTGAAATATATAGGATACCACAAAATTTAGTTTCACACACTGTGCACTTCCTGTACAACTTTGGAAAACAGAAAGTAAAAACAAACAAATATGCACTTCCTGTACAACTTTATTTAAAAAACAATTGAACATAACTTTAACTGGTGGTCTCGGACCTACCACTTCAGGAATAATTTCAAGTTTCTTAGCTCTGTAATCATCTAATAGTCTGTATGTGTAAATAGCTGTAGTGTCTGTTATATTTCCTTCACTGTCCAACTTACTATCATATATAACATTGTAGAAATCTGGAAATCCAGGCACTGTTGAAATTTCTTTTCCATTGTGTGTTCCTTCGTTGAACGTATGTTGAACTTTTTTCCCAACAAGAATAGGTGCTCTTGATGATCTCTTTCAGACTTCTTCGTTCACATCTTTACTGGCAGCTTCTTCAATAAGTTGTTTTACATTAGATGTTAGAGCTGCTATGCTTAAAGCTTTCCCTTTGAATGAAGCATTGAATATTGCTTTATCTTTCACATACTGCTTTAATATACTCTGTCTGAATCTTAGTTGTGCAATGAGTGCTTTGCGTTTTTCTGTTTGCTTTGTGATAGATCTAAGAATTTCATCCACTGCAGTACAACTTTGCCATAATCCATAATATATAATATCTGATGTTTGCTTTTCTTTTTTTTTGTAAGTATTTTCCTTTTTTTTCCTAAGTGCTTCCTGCTTTTCTTTTAACGCATCAAACCTTTTCCTCTCTATTTCTAGACATCTATCTTTAAATTTTTGTTTCGCCTCCCTACCTTGTTTTCTGGCATCATTCAATATTTTATCTCGTTCTGCTCTAGGTAAGCTATCTAGCCAATCACTAGTCTTGTTAAAAGAGAAGGTAACAAATGCTTCATTCGTTAATATAGTTGCATTGGGTCTGTGGCGTACCATAAAATCAAGCATACCAAAGGCTCTCTCCGGTAACTTATTGTGTGGTATAACGGACAACGTGTCCTCAACCAAGTCAGGGTTTGGTACATAATAAAGTCCACCTGGTAGTTGATCTTTCATTGCAACTTTAAGTAACTTATGAAATGCAATGAATAAAGTCTGGGCAACTTGGACAGCAATTGAGTCAATAATCTCATTCTGCATTTTTAGACATTCATAAAATTTATCTTTATGTACTAAAGTTTGATCAAAAGGAAATGTCTCACAATTAATAAAAGAATTAGCATCTTTGCTGTTAGAATCCAAGAAATTCAAGAGAGTTTCATAGTGTGCATTCATATCTAAAACATGTTTGTTTTGTTCAAGGAGTCTCCACAATGGATCAGTTATTAATTTTGATACAAGTCCTAGTACTTTGCACTGAGCTATTACTACATTTGATAAGGAAAGAGCAAGTGTGGCTTTCTGTAGGAAATTGTTTGCTCCATGTACATTTTTCAGGAAATCGATCACATGATTCTTATGATAATATACTATTTCTCCCATGAGAAATATTATATTAAATCTATTTCCTCTAAACGATATAAAATTATTCTTCTCATTCTTATCTCTACAATATGAATTAAAATCACTAAAACAGCCACTTTTCTCATCAACACCTCGTGCAAAGCTTTTTGCACAGAACCTTAATAAGGTTAATACTTGGCCATCAAATTTAGACAGAAATATTTCATCTCTCTCATCAGCTTGAAATTCATTTTCAAGTTCACCAATAACATCACTTTCGCCTTGATCTTTGTATAATGCATCAAATTCCTTAAGGGCAGGAGATGCACATTCAGCAAAATTAACAAGAAGATGAAGGCCACAAAAAAAGTTGTTAATTTTCGAGCAAGCATTTTTCTGTTCTTCGGTAAAGTCGTTCCATCCATCTATGACATCAGGCATTATATCTTTTCTGTAATCAATTAACAATTGAGTAAATGCTATATTTGTTTTTGCTCTATCACTCATGAAGTCTCTAATGTTACAAAGAATATGATAACCACTTGAGAGCTTATTGTTTTCCAAGTTATCATCACATAAATCTGAAATGTCACTTAATATTTCTTTAAATGTATCTAAGGTTGTTGATGCTGCTTTGTTATTCATTTCTCTCAATCCTAACATATAAACATTTTTATTCTGGTCACTTATAAAATAACTATTGTACGTTTTGCCAAATTTGTGAGTTTCATCAGAATAGAGAGTTGTTTGCTCTTTTTTTCTAGTTCTCGTCCTACCTGAATATTACTTACAACTACTTTCTCCGTCACGATGTTGTCAATAGTCTTTCGTGTTGGAGTTTGTGCTAGCCTTTTCCCCACTAACTTCAAACTCTCGTTTATAACAGAATTTATGTTCTCTGTGGCTACATTATAACCTGATACATTCATGACAAGATTTCTATACTCAGGAGTATATGCTCTTGACTGCTCATCAAAAATATTTATGTCCTTATTATCCTGTAATAAGTCATGGAAATAGTCTATTGTTTGTTGGGAATCATTTAATTCAGATTTCAATCCATCAATTGTTGCAGATTTTTCATTTGCCCGTGTCATAGCATCGTTGCAATTTCTCTGAATAGAAGTAAATTTCCTTTCTAATTTTGTAACTTGAGCTAAATTGAGTTTTCAAGTTTTCAGTTGCTTGAAGATTTTTCTGTAACTGTCTGATATTTGATTTAAATTTTAAAACGTAAGATGCTTGTCTACTCTTTTGAAGTTTCAACATTTTTGAATGGTATCTCAATTGCTTGATAGTATTACTTTGCTTCTGTACTTTAAATTCTAAATTTTGATTTGCCTTCTTAATTTTTTTAATTTCTTTTTCCTTTTCTTCTGAAGTATTTTCATATTTTCGTTTCATTGACTGTATTTCATTTAAATGTTTTTGTTCAGTGTTTTCTAATTTCTGGACCAAACTTTCTACTGGTTCTTTCAATGCCTGTGGAGCTTGTTTAGCAGATGCTTCAGAAGTATCAATTTCAAATAATTCCTTAAGTAGCATAGATTTTTTCTCTCCTCTCTTTTTACTCACTAGAGTTTTCAAGCGATGCAAACGTGAAACCAAAACTTTGGTTGAAATGGTTGTCTTTGAAATTTGGCAAAACCAGTTACACATTTTATCATGGTGAATTCCTTTTGATTTGACAAAATCAGAAATATCTAATGCCAATTTGTTATCCAAATGAACATTAACTTCAGAAAGGTCTGTTTGGTCTAATAGAGGCATTAATTGTTCAAATTCAGTGATTTCTGACATATTTACTAAATGAAATTGTAATGTAAATTGAAAATATAATTAACCATCAAACACTCCATCAAACCATTCCAGTAAATGATTATATAAATCTTCATTTACTGCAAATTCACCTGAATTTTCGGGCATCGGTTCTAAATCTCCACGTTTTACAAATGCACGTCTTAAACATACCAAAAGATGGGAAATACCCATTGTTTTAACAGTTGTAAAAAAAAAGGCATCATTTATCATCTTTTCTATAAAGTCTATAATAAACATGGCTTTTTCATTTGTGCAATTTAGTATCTGGTCCAAATGCCAATAGTATTTCATCTGCAAACGGGGGTGGATGTCCCAATAATCAACATCGAAAAGTTCATTAATAACTAGTTTCAATTGCATTCTTCTATCAACTGAACTTACATTGTTTATTTGTCGTGAAGTAATGTATTTGAAGAGACTGGTCTTTTTAAGTCTTTCATCACCAACAACTTCTGAAACTTTGTCAGGAAAATATGATTGTGGGTATGCCATATATTTTTTATCTAATAATCGGTTATCATGTGACAAGTTAAATTATGTTTATACCTTATTTCGCAGGAAAAACACTAAAATAATACCTTTATAATCGATAAAAATCGGTTTGACTTGGATAATCTTCTCTTCTTTTTCGCAGTATATTGTCAATATTTTGGCAGGTGAAGAACACTGGAGATTTCATAAAGGGGAGGTAACTGCGTATACGCAAAACATTTGGTATTTTCAAAAAAATATTTTTATATGAATACGGCCTTTAATCAAACAATATTTGCTGTTATTATCCAATTTATTTATTAAATTTACAATGGAGCTAAGTCATATGCACGTATAAGTTGTTTTATTACTTTTCTACAAAAAATGAACTTTTGGAAGCAAAATTTTTATCCCAATTCTCGCCTCTATTTCAAAATCGGGTCGATTTACATATGCATGAATACCTCATGAATAATGTAAAAATACAATCGGAACTTCTTTTGACTTTACAACCTAAAGGCAGGCCGTAATCTGAGCATACCCGAGAGCTATTTTTCCGTGCAGAATCCTGGAACAGTTTTTAGGTTAAATCTGGAGTTATCTACCTTTGCATTTCCGTGTCTAGTACAATACAATACAATACAATATTTTATTCCAATTAGGGTCCCTCAAGGGGCAATAACAAATATACATTCATAATTATATCAACAGTTACAACAATACAGAATGAAGATATATGTTTTTAAACAAGACAATTCTAACTATTTAAATGATATATGTTACAAAAAATATATAAATAAATAAATAGGCTGTGTTCGGCAGCACGACCCGAGGAGAGGCAATGAGTAATGTATAGTTGCAGTGTATCATATGGTTGAAGAATGGACTACATGTATGCGATTACTCAGCTGGAGGAGACACCAGGGGACGATGCTTAAGAATTGTGTTTTGATTCTCCCCGTGTCTGATCCAGCAAAGCAAGCGGTTCAAGTAGTAAAACATCATGTGTTTGATGAAAGGACTGTGATTACTTAGCTGGAGGGGTACCGGGTCGTTTCGCCCCGAATCCCGTTCGCCCCCTGAGTCGTTTCGCCCCGGGTCGTTTCGTCCCGATTTATTAATAGTGCTTTAAAAAATGAAATATGGAAAATACCATTTTAATACCATTGCAAATATTCGTAAAATTTCTTTGAACAATACACACTGTTTGGTATCGCTTCCGGTTTAGCAAAAAAAAACCAATTAATGACATATTTTAACCTTTGCAAAGGAGATAAGAACCACAGAGTATTGTACCGTCCTATACATATGAATTTCCCTGTAAAACCATACGAAATCTGATATTTATTATTGTTAAATATCCGAGAAATTATCATATGAAGGAGAGTTTCGTCGTATTTTGTAATCCACATTTAATGTTTTTATGTCAGGAGTGTGACATATTACCGTTGAATGAAAAATTATTGATAAATTTTCAAAAATGCTATATCATAAGAATGAAAATGTTTTATGAAAGGCAAGATATATTAAAGTAAGTATTCTGTTTATCTAAAGCAACATACATCAATTTATCATTTTGAAAAAAAAATCCATATTTTGACATGTTTTAAGAAAATATAACCCTTTATCATCACTTATTATGAGAAAGGTGTCATGCAATATACAAAAATACTATAATTATTAGTTATTGTTTATATGTAATTAAATTGAAAACATTGTGGAAGTTTGTAGAAGCATGTTTTTTTTACTATTTTATTTAAAAGATATGCTTATTAAAAGCGTCACACTCCTGACATTAGTTATTTTGATTTCCTAGCTATGATATGTCGTATATCAGAGCTATTTCCAACTTTTTTTCTTTGATTGGGTCTGGAGCTTTTGGAAAATAAAGAAAATTGTGAACTATTAAAGCATACAACATAGTACTATACAACTAAGATAAAATGTTACACTCCTGACATTTTTTGTGTCTCTCCTTATGCAAGCCCAATTTTACAACTATCATATTCATCCAGTCTAATGTTTCAAGATATTTACCTTTCTTTCATATCATTTAATATTCAAATTATTCTCTGAAAATGAAAAGTCTTCATTTTTTTGAAAATCACCCATTTATTGATGGACACAGATCTTGGCAAAAATTTATTCACAACTCTCTACAAAATTTGAATTTAACTACATGTAGTTTGATTTTGAATAAAATAAGTCAGTTGTTAACTGACCAACAATGTTTGATTGATTTTTCTTATTAATAAAAACTTGAAACTTGAAAATAAATAAATATTTAAAGTAGACCAAAATGAATGATTTTTTTTTTGCATACAACTATCGTCACGGTATGTGTTTTCGTATGCGTATATCATGTGTTTTCGTATAATCCATTTTATTTTGATTTCCACAGCGCACGCATTACTGACAGCAAAAGTTGCCAGATAATCGAAAGTGTATTAAAATACAAGAATGGCTTTAAAAACAATCTTATGTACAAAGAAATATTTAACTAGCCATTCTTTGAAAATTCCAATCGTCATATGAATGAAGGGTTAACACTGCTAATCGCTATATCGGAAAATCTATAATAGTACGAAAATCCACAACACGATGCTAATAAATAAATAATTATCAAAAAATTGTCGAAAAAGACTTCATCTATTATAATATAATAGCAATTAAGTGGGGCGAATCGACTCACTTTCCGGGGCGAACAGGTCATCTGGGCGAAACGACCCGGATTCGCTGGAGGAGACACCAGGGGACGGTGCTTAAGAATCGCATTTCGATTCTCCCCGTGTCTGATCCAGGAAAGCAAGCAGTTCAAGTAATAAACTAAAATGGGAATAAATAGATGTATCGTTTATCTGCAACAGACACCAAGGGACAGTGCTTCAGGAAATGTATTGTAGATGTACAGTACATTGTCATTGACATTGATGTGAGAATGATGTTCTTACATTAAATAGTCAGACTTTTAAGAGAAACTATTGCGGGACAAAAATCAGAATTGTATTAAAATATAAGTTCTACGTACTAAATAAACAGATGAATATAAATATAAAAATTTGTACTGAGAATGATAATCCTACTTTCTTTTTCCAGGACCAGGGAATATTACAGTTTCGGGGAAAGAAACACTGGAGTCAAGCTTTGTAAGAAAGGGTGGCAAATTTTAGCAAGTATAAAATAAAGAAAAATAAGTAGGCCTAATGTTAAATATTAAAATTTAAATTTTCATCAGATCGTGCTAAATTCATCTTGCATATATATATATAACAAGATACAGAAAGTCATTAAAGAAATAATAATAGATGGCCCGTTTCCCAGCTATGTTTTTTTCAAACGTTCAAGTGATTAAGTTAAAAGATAAAAAAAGTAAATGAAAAATCAGTACGGTAGACCCACAATCTTTCCCTTTGTATGTGATTTAAATATAATATGCTACTTAATTTAAATTAAAGTCTTTCTTATAATATAAAGTCTTATTTTTGTAAAGTACAATAGACAAGAGACGAAACATACAAGTACAATAATTGAATAAATACAAACAAGCACTTGTCGTATTCCGGAAAGTGTAACAAACGGAAGTATATCGCCATCTAGCGTCTGTGACAAGGGAAGAAACGAAATACGAACGTAGCCGCATGGAAAGTATCAAAATATTTCTATTTGCAGATTGAAGAACAAAATAAGAAGCCAGCAGAATGGCTGACGCAGCTGCTAGGTCGCTGCAATATGAGTACAAAGCAGTAAGTTAAATCAATTTAAAATAAATCGTTACATCCGCTAGTAAATAAAAAGAAATGCGGAATGAACTATTTAAAATTTAAAAGATTGTCTTGCATTAACACAAACAATTTGAAGAAATCAAAGGTGTAATCAGAAGATATAAATGAAAGACAGACAATACAATGACCAAATGATATTGGACAAAAAGACAAACAATAAACTACAAAACACTACTAAGAAAAATAAATATATTGAACAACAGTGAACAGGTGATGAACCACACAATAAAATTATGTAAATAAATAAATACAAATAACTTTTAAAAAACCATGAAATCCTAACAATATAAGTGGGAGTAAAGACAACCCTAATTTCGTTTTTATTGAAAGTAGAAATTACAACAGAATTGAAAACAGGAAGATGTTTAATTTGACAAATTGAATAGCATGAAACCTACTAAAACACGTAAAAAAACAGACTGAAGTTAATCTTGCAACTAATTTGTATACACTTTTTCCATTCACAATTTATTTCAGAATTCCAATCTTGTGTTGCAAGCAGATAGATCATTGATTGACAGGAGAGCTCGTGATGAATCTACAGGAGAAGTTGTCTCCCTTACAGGCAAGCTTATTGGTACAAGAATGGGAGATAAAGCTCAGAGAACTAAGCCTCCACAGATGGAAGAACGAAAAGTCAAGTATGTCATTTAAAAAATTATTTGCAGTTTACTGTGGTCAGGATTAGGATAAATTTCCAAGAACTATATTTTCACATTTTTTTTGCAAATGTAGTCTTACAGATTCATAGTTCTTGCAAATACTTGGGGTTGTATAATACATAGATCTTTGCTGATCATAATTCAGTATGTACTAAAATCATCGATAAAAATGTTGATACAATACATCCCTGAAATATTTTAAGGATACTTTAAAAGAAAATCAATTTAATTTATTGTTTGTAAATTGTTATTTAACCACAAATGTATTCTCACACCTTTTGATTAGTCATATGATGTAATGGGTGATTCTTTATTTTTTTAAATGCCCTATAATACAACCATTTTACTTAATTACAAATGTATATGTGTAATAATTTGTATGTGTTTGTTTTTGTAACCCATGATTGAGAATAATTAAGGTAAACATGAACTTCTAGATGATTTGATTACAGATTTAAATGAACGATTTGTATTTTATTTGGTGAAATGATGTTTTGTTTATTAAGGAAATTACAGTCTCATTATAATAAAAATATGCTGATTGATAGTAATTTGATACCGTCCTCGAAATGAAAATTTGGATTGAATGGTTGGAATCAAATTCTAGAATTTATTTTTGTATACTTCTAAATAAAAACTGAAAAATTTACTGGTCTGAACACAGTTAGACTGGTTTTAGGACGGAGGACCATTCAGGCATTACGCATCATCAGGACTGTGATATGCATTTAATTTTAAATCAGTTTAATTATTTCATGAATTATATTGCTTTATAAGCAAATAAATACCAGTCCAGAATTTTTAATATAAATTAATGTAATAGAAATTTTTATTTATTCCTGTTACAGACGTAGAAAGCGAGATGAAGCTCAACATGACATGTTGAAAATGAAGGGAACAACTTTACTATCAGAGGGTATTGATGAGGTAGTAGGAATACAGTACAGACCTAAAACACAAGACACCAGACAGACATATGAAGTTATCCTAAGTTTTATACAAGCTGCCATTGGTGATCAGGTAATTAAAATCTTGCCAAGCATCAGACTGTATGATTCACATGTTTACAAATCAATATATTTTACAGTTAATATATTGATATTTAAGGCATTCAACAGCAGTTGTCTGTGCATATCATTATACTTCACAACAATCTTTATGACAAGCATTAGAATTCTCATTCCTTCAACATGATCATGATTGATCAGTTGGCCAAAGGTTTTTTTTAGCTGTTTTTATCTAAATTTATTATGTCATTTCAAGTTCTGTATGTGGTTTTTACATTTATTTCTTGGACAAAAATAACATTCATACTATTATTTGGCTGTATCTTTTAACATTAGATTAAATTCATTTAATGATGTCTTATAATGTCAATAAAATTAAACATTTTACAGTTTAATTGTTTTGAACACTCCCTCTATGAGTTACAGGAAGCATAGAGCTTATTGTTGTATGCCTCATTTATGAAGGTTTAAAGAAAGAATTTGAATGTATTTGAACATGAAATAAAATCTGTCTGAACCTTGAAGCTCAGGTACAAAAAGAATAAGTTAAGGAACAGCATTATTATTGCTTCATCTTAAAGTTATTGTGAGGAGTTTTATCATTTAAATTGTTATGTGCCAAAATTTACCCTTTTCTTTTTTTGAATCGAACTAGATTCAAAAAAAGAATATACCATTTTTAAATTTGACAAATTTTTATTATACAAGATTCTACAAAATCAATATTTTACAATTATAGTATATACAGTTAGTAACATATCATTTATGTCCATATTGTTCTACTAATTCTTCTGATTAATGTGGTCTGTGTCCCAAATTATTTTCTTCTTCTTAAATACACAATGTTCACTCCTAGTATGGTATTCATAACTTGAATTTACAGAGAATTTGGATGTTTTTTGTGGTAAATTTTTATTATGATAACCATTATGTTAAGGTTGTTTAAATCATAAATAACTTCATTAAACTTTCACATAATCCAATGAAGCTTCTTTATGTTGAAAATACTGCACCCACATTAATTCTGAATTGCTTATTATTAAGTTTTTCCTGTTGTGCCATTGAATTTGAACTTCCATCATGACTTTTGAACTTTCTTGTTTATGGTACATGTGTTTTTTTACAGCCCAGGGATGTGTTATGTGGTGCAGCAGATGAAGTCTTGATAGTTTTGAAGAATGATAGAATGAAGGATAAAGACAAGAAGAGAGAAGTGGAAACATTACTAGGAGATATAGCAGATGAACGGTTTGCTTTACTGGTCAACTTAGGCAAGAAAATTTCTGATTGGGGACAGGAAGAAAAAATGCAAACAGGTAATATATAGTAACATTTACTGATGTTTGGATCATATGTATGACTGCTCTGTTTTAAGTTATAAAAGTAATACTTTGTTAATTTTTGATCAATGATGGAAAATCAATGTCCTAGCTAGAGGGAAATGGAGTCCAGTGTCGTTCTTTCCCCTCTTAGCACTTGTGTGTCCTTTCGCAATTATTAATAATAAACAGGTACACCTAAGTCAAGTAAATAGTATCAACTTTATGATTACCTGTCTCATCATAATTAAGCCTCAGATAATTATCAATTATTGGGTTCATTTTTACACACTATGGTGACCTTCTGTGCCCCTCTATTTTATGATCCTCGTTATATCACTGAAAATCTATTACTTAAAAAGACATATTTATGTTTATTGAATAGCCTTTAAGGCTTTGACATGAAATATTTGTATCATTGACTTAGTTTCTGTAAATACTATTTTAAATTTTATGATTGAATCATTTTATTTTACAGATGACAACATTGATGAAACTTATGGTGTTAATGTACAGTTTGAAGAATCAGAAGATGAGGTATTATAATGGTTACATTTAATCGATGTCATTATTTTGTGATGAGGTATTAAAATGGTTACATTTAATCGATGTCATTATTTTGTGATGAGGTATTAAAATGGTTACATTTAATCTATGTCATTATTTTGTGATGAGGTATTAAAATGGTTACATGTAATCTATGTCATTATTTTGTGATGAGGTATTAAAATGGTTCCATTTAATCTATGTCATTATTTTGTGATGAGGTATTAAAATGGTTACATTTAATCTATGTCATTATTTTGTGATGAGGTATTAAAATGGTTACATTTAATCTATGTCATTATTTTGTGATGAGGTATTAAAATGGTTACATTTAATCTATGTCATTATTTTGTGATGAGGTATTAAAATGGTTACATTTAATCTATGTCATTATATTGTGTCATTGGTGTTTATTGTCACTCAGAAATTTGTCAGCTATATCATAGCTATCACTTATTGGGGAAGAAATCTAAAATTGACTGAAAACAAACTGAACAATGAAATGCTACATGTTGGGTAGATGGCTGTAGCTTATTATAATAATTCAAGCTAAGTGTTAAGAAATTCATTTTGTTAAGTATTTTAGTGCTTTACTGGCAAAGCCAGAGGGGGCTATGAGTTTCCTCTGTGTCTGACTGTCTGTCGTCTGTTCATGCTTTAGATTTCTGCCATTTTATCTGTAATGGAGATATTGACATGATTTTTTTGTATAGAGTCAGGTTATGAGAAGCCACAGTTGATAAATATTTTTTCTCGGAAGCCTTGTTACTAAAATTGCATTGTCTTTTATAATATTTAAAGCCTTTAACAGTACATATATAGTTTCAATTGCCAATACATGTACTGGTATATAATTATTCTGAAATGTCATAAAAAAGAATGCAGTACTTACATACTTTCTGCGATGGAAAAGTGGCCTTATAAAAGGGGTGGTCTCTCTTGAGGGGGACAATTAGTAGTATTTTACTATCTTATTACTTCTGAAATCTGGCCTGATATGAGAGGTGACATTATAAGAGGAGATCTACTCTACTTGTTTTTCTGTGGTGGCTAAATTGAAAAATATATTTTCTTCTTGCTGATTTTGGAGTTGCTTATTGATGACCATTTCTGTTACAGGATGATTTTGATGTGGTTGGAGAGATCAAAGAAGATGATGCTGATGATGATGATGAGGAAGGAGTAGAGGCTGATGTTGATGGTACATTACATGCTAATGTAAGTATTAAAGTCATGAGGAAGGAGTAGAGGCTGATGTTGATGGTACATTACATGCTAATGTAAGTATTAAAGTCATGAGGAAGGTGTAGAGGCCGATGTTGATGGTACATTACATGCTAATGTAAGTATTAAAGTCATGAGGAAGGTGTAGAGGCTGATGTTGATGGTACATTACATGCTAATGTAAGTATTAAAGTCATGAGGAAGGTGTAGAGGCCGATGTTAATGGTACATTACATGCTAATGTAAGTATTAAAGTCATGAGGAAGGTGTAGAGGCTGATGTTGATGGTACATTACATGCTAATGTAAGTATTAAAGTCATGAGGAAGGTGTAGAGGCTGATGTTGATGGTACATTACATGCTAATGTAAGTATTAAAGTCATGAGGAAGGTGTATAGGCTGATGTTGATGGTACATTACATGCTAATGTAAGTATTAAAGTCATGAGGAAGGTGTAGAGGCTGATGTTGATGGTACATTACATGCTAATGTAAGTATTAAAGTCATGAGGAAGGTGTAGAGGCTGATGTTGATGGTACATTACATGCTAATGTAAGTATTAAAGTCATGAGGAAGGTGTATAGGCTGATGTTGATGGTACATTACATGCTAATGTAAGTATTAAAGTCATGAGGAAGGTGTAGAGGCTGATGTTGATGGTACATTACATGCTAATGTAAGTATTAAAGTCATGAGGAAGGTGTAGAGGCTGATGTTGATGGTACATTACATGCTAATGTAAGTATTAAAGGCATGAGGAAGGAGTAGAGGCTGATGTTGATGGTACATTACATGCTAATGTAAGTATTAAAGTCATGAGGAAGGTGTAGAGGCTGATGTTGATGGTACATTACATGCTAATGTAAGTATTAAAGTCATGAGGAAGGTGTAGAGGCTGATGTTGATGGTACATTACATGCTAATGTAAGTATTAAAGTCATGAGGAAGGTGTAGAAGCTGATGTTGATGGTACATTACATGCTAATGTAAGTATTAAAGTCATGAGGAAGGTGTAGAGGCTGATGTTGGTGGTACATTACATGCTAATGTAAGTATTAAAGTCATGAGGAAGGTGTAGAGGCCGATGTTGATGGTACATTACATGCTAATGTAAGTATTAAAGTCATGAGGAAGGTGTAGAGGCCGATGTTGATGGTACATTACATGCTAATGTAAGTATTAAAGTCATGAGGAAGGTGTAGAGGCTGATGTTGATGGTACATTACATGCTAATGTAAGTATTAAAGTCATGAGGAAGGTGTAGAGGCTGATGTTGATGGTACATTACATGCTAATGTAAGTATTAAAGGCATGAGGAAGGAGTAGAGGCTGATGTTGTTGGTACATTACATGCTAATGTAAGTATTAAAGTCATGAGGAAGGTGTAGAGGCTGATGTTGTTGGTACATTACATGCTAATGTAAGTATTAAAGTCATGAGGAAGGTGTAGAGGCTGATGTTAATGGTACATTACATGCTAATGTACGTATTAAAGGCATGAGGAAGGAGTAGAGGCTGATGTTGGTGGTACATTACATGCTAATGTAAGTATTAAAGTCATGAGGAAGGTGTAGTGGCTGATGTTGATGGTACATTACATGCTAATGTAAGTATTAAAGTCATGAGGAAGGTGTAGAGGCTGATGTTGATGGTACATTACATGCTAATGTAAGTATTAAAGTCATGAGGAAGGTGTAGAGGCTGATGTTGATGGTACATTACATGCTAATGTAAGTATTAAAGTCATGAGGAAGGTGTAGAGGCTGATGTTAATGGTACATTACATGCTAATGTAAGTATTAAAGGCATGAGGAAGGAGTAGAGGCTGATGTTGGTGGTACATTACATGCTAATGTAAGTATTAAAGTCATGAGGAAGGTGTAGAAGCTGATGTTGATGGTACATTACATGCTAATGTAAGTATTAAAGTCATGAGGAAGGTGTAGAGGCTGATGTTGATGGTACATTACATGCTAATGTAAGTATTAAAGTCATGAGGAAGGTGTAGAGGCTGATGTTGATGGTACATTACATGCTAATGTAAGTATTAAAGTCATGAGGAAGGTGTATAGGCTGATGTTGATGGTACATTACATGCTAATGTAAGTATTAGAGTCATGAGGAAGGTGTAGAGGCTGATGTTGATGGTACATTACATGCTAATGTAAGTATTAAAGTCATGAGGAAGGTGTAGAGGCTGATGTTGATGGTACATTACATGCTAATGTAAGTATTAAAGTCATGAGGAAGGTGTATAGGCTGATGTTGATGGTACATTACATGCTAATGTAAGTATTAAAGTCATGAGGAAGGTGTAGAGGCTGATGTTGATGGTACATTACATGCTAATGTAAGTATTAAAGTCATGAGGAAGGTGTAGAGGCTGATGTTGATGGTACATTACATGCTAATGTAAGTATTAGAGTCATGAGGAAGGTGTAGAGGCTGATGTTGATGGTACATTACATGCTAATGTAAGTATTAAAGTCATGAGGAAGGTGTAGAGGCTGATGTTGATGGTACATTACATGCTAATGTAAGTATTAAAGTCATGAGGAAGGTGTAGAGGCTGATGTTGGTGGTACATTACATGCTAATGTAAGTATTAAAGTCATGAGGAAGGTGTAGAGGCTGATGTTGATGGTACATTACATGCTAATGTAAGTATTAAAGTCATGAGGAAGGTGTAGAGGCTGATGTTGATGGTACATTACATGCTAATGTAAGTATTAAAGTCATGAGGAAGGTGTAGAGGCTGATGTTGGTGGTACATTACATGCTAATGTAAGTATTAAAGTCATGAGGAAGGTGTAGAGGCTGATGTTGATGGTACATTACATGCTAATGTAAGTATTAAAGTCATGAGGAAGGTGTAGAGGCTGATTTTGATGGTACATTACATGCTAATGTAAGTATTAAAGTCATGAGGAAGGTGTAGAGGCTGATGTTGATGGTACATTACATGCTAATGTAAGTATTAAAGTCATGAGGAAGGTGTAGAGGCTGATGTTGATGGTACATTACATGCTAATGTAAGTATTAAAGTCATGAGGAAGGTGTAGAGGCTGATGTTGATGGTACATTACATGCTAATGTAAGTATTAAAGTCATGAGGAAGGTGTAGAGGCTGATGTTGATGGTACATTACATGCTAATGTAAGTATTAAAGTCATGAGGAAGGTGTAGAGGCTGATTTTGATGGTACATTACATGCTAATGTAAGTATTAAAGTCATGAGGAAGGTGTAGAGGCTGATGTTGATGATACATTAAATGCTAATGTAAGTATTAAAGGTATTTGGGTGGGGGGTTATGGTGTTTAATGGAGGAAACTGGAGAAGAAGAAAAAAAGGCATTTGTCTGTCTGATACATTCTTCTATAAATTAGCACTGTAATTTTAGCATGACATCAGATACTGTTGTCTCAAAACTAGTTTTTGTGGTAGGTAATCAGTGTTCTTGTATTCAGCTTTATTTTGTTTATCAAGATGTTTGCTTAAAAGAATACATTATGGTAGCTCATTCAAAATACATAGAACCTATTTTTATAATGTATATTTATATGATATAGTGATAAATGAGTAATAAAAAATGGTTGCTGATACAATGTGATATGGTAAACTGTAAAGTAGATGATTCTACCATTAACTAAAACAAAATATGACATCTACAATTAAGTCTATTAACCCTGATAACACAGTGTATCAATATATTTGACCCAAACATAGCTATTACCAACTATTTATTTATATTCAGTTAAAAGAACGTGGAGAAGAAGGAGGAAAATCTGATGCTGGCCTTCATCCTAGGGACATTGATGCTTTCTGGCTACAAAGAAAACTCAGTAAATGTTATACAGATGATCCTACTATGGCTCAGACAAAAGCTGGGGAAATTTTAGATATATTGAAGGTAAGTTTATATGATAATAAGACTCTAGCAAGCACAGAATGTTATCACAAATCTGTAGCTATGGACAGAATAATCATGCTTCTTTACATTCTTTTGGTGTGCATTGTGTTTAATATAAACATAAAAACAGGAACAAATATTTTGATGTTAATGAATATACTTTTGGGAAAAAAAACTATTGACAACAAATATAAACTCAACAGCAATAACACAAATACAAATCATGAATTTTAATTTATACATGAAAGTCATTTATAAGATATTAACAAAGGCACATTTCAAGAGGAAATATTAAAAGAAAATGTTGTGATGAAACAACATATTTTTGCATAAGCATGCCTGGCCTAAGAACCTTGAACTCTCTCTTTTGCATAAACATGCCTGGCCTAAGAACCTTGAACTCTCTCTTTTGCATAAACATGTCTGGCCTAAGAACCTTGAACTCTCTCATAAACATACCTGCCCTAAGAACCTTGAACTCTCTCTGCTAGTATGCCTTCATTTCTTCCTTGTTGCAGAAAACAGGAGTATCCTTGATAATCTGCTGGCGTTTTATAATACCCGAACAATTGATTGATTGATTGAAAAGTTATTTGAATACAGAGTTAGATTTACTACAAAGTTTAACCTTGGTTTTTTTTTCAGACTGCCAGTGATGACAGAGAAGTAGAGAATCAACTTGTATTGTTGTTAGGATTCACACAGTTTGCCTTCATCAAAACAATTAGACAGTACAGGAGTATGAGTAAGTATATTATTTTATAGAATTCAACAAATATATTAGGACATTTATGAAATATGGTGGAGAGTGAATGAACTTGTTGCATGTGTTGAATTAATTTATTTCTGCTGTTTAAAGATAATAAATGTTCACTAACATTAGATCTTGATGTAATTGTGTTGGCAAAGAAGTCCCTTTCTTATAAGGCAACTTCTTCTGCAATGAAAAAGGGGTGGTTTCTCTTGAGGGGGACAATTTAGTAGTATCTGAAATCTGGCACTATAAGAGGGGGCGGTTTCTCTTGAGGGGGACAATTTAGTAGTTTCTGAAATCTGGCACTATAAGAGGGGGCGGTTTCTCTTGAGGGGGACAATTTAGTAGTATCTGAAATCTGGCCTTATAAGAGGGGACGGTTTCTCTTGAGGGGGACAATTTAGTAGTGGTTGAAATCTGGCCTTATAAGAGGGGCGGTTTCTCTTGAGGGGGACAATTTAGTAGTATCTGAAATCTGGCCTTATAAGAGGGGCGGTTTCTCTTGAGGGGGACAATTTAGTAGTATCTGAAATCTGGCCTTATAAGAGGGGTGGTTTCTCTTGAGGGGGACAATTTAGTAGTATCAGAAATCTGGCCTTATAAGAGGGAGGGTTTCTCTTGAGGGGGACAATTTAGTAGTGTCTGAAATCTGGCCGTATAAGAGGGAGGTTTCTCTTGAGGGGGACAATTTAGTAGTATCTGAAATCTGGCCTTATAAGAGGGGGAGTTTCTCTTGAGGGGGACAATTTAGTAGTATCTGAAATCTGGCCTTATAAGAGGGGGGGTTTCTCTTGAGGGGGACAATTTAGTAGTATCTGAAATCTGGCCTTATAAGAGGGGGGGTTTCTCTTGAGGGGGACAATTTAGTAGTATCTGAAATCTGGCATGATAAGAGGGGAACTACTTTATCTGGGAAGTTGTTTTAATGAATGTTTTTGTAAGATTTATTGAATTGTTTTTAGTGTTATTTGTTGACATTGATATATTACTATTTTTATTATAGTTCTGTACTGTACTTTGTTGGCTTCTGCCCAGACCCAAGCTGAAAAAAAGAAAATTGAAGTAAAGATGTCCAGTGACCCAGAATTAGCTAAGTACCTCCATGCCTTAGGTGCTACAGACAAGGAGGACATAGTATCAGAAGAAAGAGCTCGACGTCAGCAGGCTCGACAGTCTCGTGTGGCAGCAGATATTGAAGCCATGGATACAGATGAACAAAAGGTAAGAAACTGATACTTATTGTGAAAGATAGATTTCTATATGTTAATGGATTGTGAAATAAACAGGATTGTAATTTAAAAGATTGATTGATTATTGTTTAGCATCAAGGACGTAGTATTTCAGCTATATTCATGACAAGGGCAAGTTTACAAACAAAATAAATCATGTAGGTAAAAGGTAAAAGACTAGGATGGGTCTATGGTCGGAAAATTATATTGGCACATGAAATAGATGATAAAATGGATAGGGTCAGAAAATGTTGTTGTTGATGTTATACATTATAGACTTCTGTTTATTGTTGACCTGCTTACCCTCTGTTTATTGTTGACATGCTAACCCTCTGTTTAATATTGACATGCTAACCCTCTGTTTAATATTGACCTGCTAACCCTCTGTTTATTGTTGACCTGCTTACCCTCTGTTTATTGTTGACATGCTAACCCTCTGTTTATTATTGACATGCTAACCCTCTGTTTATTGTTGACCTGTTTACCCTCTGTTTATTGTTGACATGCTAACCCTCTGTTTATTATTGACATGCTAACCCTCTGTTTATTGTTGACATGCTAACCCTCTGTTTATTGTTGACATGCTAACCCTCTGTTTATTGTTGACATGCTAACCCTCTGTTTATTATTGACATGCTTACCCTCTGTTTATTGTTGACATGCTAACCCTCTGTTTATTATTGACATGCTAACCCTGTTTATTGTGGATGTAAAACATATGATGTTGTTTATTGTTGACCTGCTTACCCTCTGTTTATTGTTGACATGCTAACCCTCTGTTTAATATTGACATGCTAACCCTCTGTTTAATATTGACCTGCTAACCCTCTGTTTATTGTTGACCTGCTTACCCTCTGTTTATTGTTGACATGCTAACCCTCTGTTTATTGTTGACATGCTAACCCTCTGTTTATTGTTGACCTGTTTACCCTCTGTTTATTGTTGACATGCTAACCCTCTGTTTATTGTTGACCTGCTTACCCTCTGTTTATTGTTGACATGCTAACCCTCTGTTTATTATTGACATGCTAACCCTCTGTTTATTGTTGACCTGTTTACCCTCTGTTTATTGTTGACATGCTAACCCTCTGTTTATTGTTGACCTGCTTACCCTCTGTTTATTGTTGACATGCTAACCCTCTGTTTATTATTGACATGCTAACCCTGTTTATTGTGGATGTAAAACATATGATGTTGTTTATTGTTGACCTGCTTACCCTCTGTTTATTGTTGATGTAAAACATATGATGAATGAGTTCATTGTTTTTCCCTGTTATTTTTCTAATGCTACAGCAGGGGTCTAGGACAAAAGCCTCCCCAATAATGATGAAAAGTAAAAGTTAATGTTGTTTTGTTATACATTATTTTATATTGATAGTGATATTAGATATATTAAAGTATAAAGGGAAAAAAATTAAAGCTTCACATTTTGTTTATTATTATTAACATTTATATTTATAAAGTGTAAATTACAAAAGAAAAACTGATAATTTGTTTATAAATTAAAGTTAATTTTTGAATTATTCATAATTAAAGTCAATACATTTCATTTTTTACTGTGTCATTGTTCAACTGTTTGGATTTGCAAAATTTTCTTTGTGTTTTCTAACACGATTCAAGATTTTGTGTACCTCTGTATTTTAATTCCTTGTGTCTGTATACTGTAAAAATATTTATATCTTTGTGTCTTTGCACATCTGCCTATGTAACCATTGCCTATCATCGCTGATGTGAGTATGAACCTCGATCAGGGAGATGTGTACAACATTATGTGATAAAGATAATTAAAAAAATAACTTTAATTTATAAACAAATTATAAGTTTTTCTTTTGTAATTTACACTTAATAAATATAAATGTTAATGATAAAAAACAAAATTTTTTCTATAAGTATTTATACTTTAATATATCTAATATCACCATCAATATAAAAAAATGTATAAATTTTTTTTACTTTTCATCATTATTGGGGGGCTTTTTGTCAGGGGGCTTTTGTCCTGTTCCCTACAGCAGGATAATGTTACAGAATATTTTTTATATTAAATGCTATATAAACTTTTTCTTTCAGCAAAGTTTAGGATATGTACAGACATTAGATTTAGATGACTTGACTTTTGCTCAAGGAAGTCATTTTATGGCAAACAAAAGATGTCAGTTACCTGATGGATCATTCAGAAAACAGAGAAAAGGTATGTCTTTACAAGTTGAAGGATGTTTTATGAAGTTTTATCTAATGCAATACTAGATTATTAGAATTAAGGTATGTTCTTATTTAGCATCAAGTATTGGATTTACAAAAAAAAAAGAAAAATGAACCTGATGATCTAGTGGTTTAGTCAATTGTTTGTCTATAGCAACACAAGGAGGTATTGGAGGTCACAAAGAGGTATGTTTACATTATTCCTAGGCAACTGAAAGATGTCCTTGTCAATATCTATGTCACAGCTACATGTAGGCATGCTTACATTGTACTTTTTTCACAGTGATATATGCTTGACCTGTTACCTAGGTCACAGAGAGTGCTTTAATGGTTCACTGCTAACACAATTATTGTCTTGACAATATCTTATTTCAAATGTATGGTAAAATCTTGTTATCTTGATGATCAAAGGACAGAGGAAAAATGATGAGTCATCAGGTTTTCAGGTGAACAGTTTAGGGAAGTTTAAAACCACTGTAATATAAAAATATTATATAGATATCAACTTTGTGTATTGGTTTTGAAAATGTTGAAAGATTGATCTACAATTATTGATACTTCAGTCTTCACAAATAAAAATGATATTTTTAGCATCTTTCCTCATACTGAATTTCAATATTTTGTATTCTGACAGGTTATGAAGAAGTACATGTTCCTGCTTTAAAACCAAAGACATTTGAGCCAGACGAGGTAAATATTTACAACTTTGTAAAACAATATTATGTGTTTGATCTTGTTTTCTAAGTTTTTGATTAGATTATATATAAACTGACATTTTAGAAATATTTGAAAGAAAACCAAATAAGGAAAACTGGTTGTTTTTAGACAGTGTCCGGCTTTGTAAATTACAAAAAAGGGTGCACTTGACTCACAGCCGCAAGTAATAAAGTTTACCAGTTGCTTGCCCATGGTCGGTGGTTCTCTCTGTGTACTCCGGCTTCCTCCACCACTAAAACTGGTCGCCATGATATAGCTGAAATATTGCTGAAAGTGGTATTAAACACAATAAATCAATCAATATTTTTAGACATAATTTATTCAAGGATGAAAGTTTTCATCCGTTCTGCAGATTTCCTCATTTAGCTAAAAATTTAGAAATAAAATATGTCAAACTTGATCCAAACAGATGGAAAATGAGAGGGGTTTCTTCTTTTTTCATCAGTGCACACTTTCATATCCGTTTATTTTATGTAAATTACAAAAAAGGGTGCACTCGACTCGCAGCCGCAAGTGATAAAGTTTACCCGTGCTTGCTTATGGTCGGTGGTTCTCTCCGGGTACTTCGGCTTCTTCCACCACTAAAACTGGTCGCCATGATATAGCTGAAATATTGCTGAAAGTGGAGTTAAACACCAAAAATCAAATCATCAAATCAATCTGTTTATTTTATTCAACACTTATTTTAAATGCAATACAAAAGTTTGTCACTCTTAAATGTATATTTTTAACATATTTCAGTCTTTAGTACCCATTGATCAACTGCCTAAGTATGCACAGCCAGCATTTGATGGATTTGCCTGTTTAAATAGGATACAGAGTCGTTTGTTCAAAGCTGCCATAGAAACCAGTCAGAATCTTCTACTATGTGCCCCTACTGTAAGTTTGTTACATGGAATACATATAGGAATCTTGTACTGTATATTACATAAAGCTTCAAGGAGTACCGGTATTTGTTGTGTCATGCCAAAGATATCGGATATCTGAATTCTTATATGAGATCTCTGGTAAAATTTAAAGCTTTTCTACATGGACAAAACAGCATTTGATTTAAACAAAAAAATCATAAAGCCTATTTAAAACATTTATACCTGATCTCTTTTCCTCAAGCAATTAGAGAGTAAATTATAAAATAGGGTTCGGGTTATGGTGTTTAATGCCACTTTCAGCAATATTTCAGTTATATCGTGGCGGTCAGTTTTATTGGTGGAGAAAACCAGAGAAAACCACCGACCTGTCTCAAGTCACTGGCAAACTTTATCACATAATGTTGTATCGAGTACACCTCACCATGAGCATGATTCGAACTCACAACTTTAGTGATGATAGGTACTGATTGCACAGGTAGTTGTAAATCCAAATCATGACGGACACAATGATAAAATATAAGTAATAAATACTTTAACATACTTGAAATGACAATCAAAATTTCCATGTATGTTTGTTGCAATCTAATTAAAATTAAATGTCTGTTGTATTTAAAAAAAATTGTTTTCTTTGGCGAAACACTAACTTCTAACAACATTCCTTTTGGGTCATGTAATCTAACCTTTCATTCATATTTGACCATATGCAAGACAGTCGTATACATTGACCAATCAGAAAACAACTCTTGGCTTGTACTTGTTTTAAATGGTAGGCTCATCGCCGATTAGTCGGTTTGAAATATGAACATTGATGTGACCTTGTATGGGATGTCCTTGGATGTAAATGTATCGCACGAAAAATTAAGATACTACAAAGATCTAATTGTAATTAGACTGTGTATTGATGAACGACTACTGTTTTTTGTAGGGAGCAGGAAAGACTAACGTAGCATTGTTATGTATGTTAAGGGAGATAGGTAAACATGTCAACAGTGATGGCACTATTAATACAGATGATTTTAAAATTATCTATGTAGCACCAATGAGATCTCTAGTACAGGAAATGGTTGGCAGTTTTGGAAAGGTATTTATCAATCTTTACTTTTTTGTTACCAATTGTATTAGTGATTTTTTTTTTCAGCAACATAATTTTGCAATTCATAGATTTAGTTAATAATATAATGTATTACTTTGCAATAAACTTTAGACTTCCATATGAACATATTATGTATATCGGGTGCCTTACTGACTTGTAAGTCAGCACTTTCATTCCCATTTCCATTTTCAAGATTTTTTGGGTAAAATCATACATCCATCTTAACTAGATGGAAATCTAAAAAAAAATTATGTGGATATCTTAAGACATAATAAATGAAATATAGAAAAGTCACCCTAGAGGGCTAAGAAACTTACATCAACTCACAAACTTTAGAAATCACTGAAAGCAAAGAAAAGATATGTGGTTGAGACAATTAGAAAGCAATTAGTTTACATTGGATTTGTTTATATACATGTATATAGATATGTTTAGTGTAGAAAATCCTTGTTTAAAATTATTATCTTCTATTTTTACTTCAAAAAGTATGACACCTTTGATCCACAATAAAATAATAATAATTTGTTGCTTTAGCTTACATTTTTGTTGACATTTTCAGCGATTAGCACATTACAAGATAAAAGTAGCAGAATTGACTGGAGATCACCAGCTGACTAAAGAACAGATTAATGAAACACAAGTTATTATATGTACACCTGAAAAATGGGATATCATAACACGGAAAGGAGGGGAGAGAACTTATACACAACTTGTCAGACTGATGATATTTGTAAGTAGGATTTATTAGGAATTTAATGCGTAAGGTGTTGACTGGTTGTTTGTTCATAAATAGGCAAAATTATGAAAATCAATTCACTTTTTTTTCTCATTCTGTATAACACAAGAGGTTGCGAAATTGTCAGTCCTACCAGACATGACCAGCAAAATCTGAGGAAATTTTGCCAAGGACTGACACAAGATTGGTATTTTGCAATAGAAAATTGATGAGGACTGACTTTTTTTCACTAGCTCCACCAAACCCATATGCAGTTTCGTGAACCCTGTATAACACATAAATTAACATGAACGTTATTCCTATTTGTTGGTTCATTTTCTTGCTGAATTAACCTTATGTCTTCAGATTGAAGGTAACCTCACATTCTATTTTTAATATAATGTCCCGTAAGAATGACAGAAAAATATAATAATATGGTCCAAATATTCAAACAGAAATTATCTTAAGCACAAAATAAATTTTTATCCCATTTTGTGAAGTTTCTACATAATACTGCAATCAAGAAAGGTTATTATTATGTCTCTCTATTTTCTGGAAGTTTCATTTTATTGGATGACCCACTTTTGAGTATTGTTAAGTATCCAAGACATGTTGTATAAAGATAATATTTACATTTATGTATGTAATTTTTTAGGATGAGATCCACTTGTTACACGATGACAGAGGACCAGTTTTAGAAGCTCTTGTTGCCAGGTAAAATAAGATTTTTCACATTTAGCATTTAGTTTGGAATGAGTGTAAAAGGAATAATGAAAAATTTGACAATTTCATATTTTTTGGAACTAGCTGGTAAATGGCCAACCAGTATACATGTGTTTGATAGATAGCAGCTTTGGGACATGTCAATCAGTATGTAACTAAGCTTGATCATCTGAACAAGAAATGCATAATTATCGTTGTAAATCTGACTGCACATGTGCAGTGATGACTTATAAAAATGTGTATTGGCCAAACATTTATACAGTTGAATTTCTGAATCTATCAGTTTTTTTCTGACATATTGTTTTAAATATTTGGACAAGAAAGAAAGCACATTTTAATGTTATTTTTAAATGCCTACTATATATTTTTCAGAACGATTCGTAATGTAGAATCTACACAAGAAGATGTCAGATTAGTAGGGTTGAGTGCTACACTACCTAATTATGAAGATGTTGCTACATTTCTCCGTGTAGACCCAGCAGAGGGACTGTACTTCTTTGACAACTGTTTCCGTCCTGTACCCCTAGAACAACAGTTTATTGGTATAACAGAGAAAAAAGCTGTGAAGAGATTCCAGATTATGAATGATATTGTCTATGAAAAAGTCATGGAACATGCTGGCAAAAATCAAGTAAGTAATACATATGTATCCTATAGGACTTACAGTTCAACTAGGCTAGGATATCTTGAATTAGGGCTGTTCCAGATAAAAATTGTTTTAAAGGCAATGTCATACCGTTATTATTATTTTAGTCTAGCAGAGCGCTTTCTGTATTTAACTTCATTAGTACTGGTAGAGGCCTAAAAATAGGAAGACCAGTCACCATCCAGAATAAACCAAAAAGTTGAAACCATGCACCAAAAAAGAGTAGCCAAATCCGGCTAGGGATACCCTCAAACTTTGAAAAATTTACCAGATTTAAAACATAATTTTTAAATTTTTTATTGAGATTACAATAACAATATTCTAAAAGTTATTAAACTCTCAATCTACAGTTTGCCCGGCTGAGCTACATCGTAATGTGTCAGGAATGACCACATTTTTATGATCGACACATTGCCATGCTGCCGGAACTGTAAGCAAAATTTTAAATAGAAACGAATCCGGTGAAGGGAACGATACAAATCAGGAACGTCGTGTTTTTTTATTTTATTAATTTTTTAGGGGCTTTTCACTCGAAAAGATCATCTTACGCATCACAATATATTCAAATATATTTATTTTCATGACAGTTGCCAATAATATTTACCAAAAACAGATAAAATATCACGTATTCAATGCGGTTACGAATTCCGAGTTGACCGAACTTGTTCCGGTATTTACAACACGACCTGCATTTCCGACTTCCGTTAAAAAAGTAAACACATCATTCAAAAATGTTTGGCGGACATGGGAACCGACGTTATTGGCAGACCTCATGATTTTCTGCCCCCTAGGTCCGATAGGTCCGACGAATTTCAAAAACTCTGGGGTTGTGGGTAATATAAAATTATTCTATGGGTGGTGGGTAACAGCCGTGATTTACTAACCCAAGATTAGTTTTTCCGTAATGTAAACGTGCAGCGAGTACAGCTTTTTCATGTATTTTTGCGGTATTTACAAGTGCATTTTCTGATTAGAGTTACCTCCCATATTATCGATTTGGTAACCAGACAGTTCGGCCCGCGGACAACTCGGCCCAGGATTACAGGGCAATCAGGATTGTAATAAATTTTGATCAGGTCGTGAAAAATAACTTAAGCAGAGGCATTTAAATCTTATTTTCACTATATCCTACTATACGGATCGAGTAGTCCTAGAGGTCCGAGATTTTCAGGACCGAATGTCCACGGGCCGAGTTGTCCCTTTATATTACGGAATGTCGTACGAAATGGTCGTAAAGGTATTAAATACATTTAATGAGATTAATTGCTATTTGATTTATTACAGAGTCCTTGTATTACAAAATATTTCTTTCCCAAGGGAATAAGTTTTTAGTCTATTCATAATTGTGGAAAAAAATAAAGATATCGAAATAATTCGAAGTTTCATTTTGTGTAAATTTTCAAAAACCATGTGTTGGGGAAACTGGAACAGCCCTTATCAGATTTTTTAAAAAAGAAGAAGAAGATTAGATACAATATATGATGACAATAATCTTATTGTCTTAGACTTCAGTGAATTAAAAGTTTGGATGAATCCAAATTATTTTATAGACTCAAAATTGTCAGTTGATAATGCAATCATAATATTCCTTATATCATTGATGAAATTCAAAATTTGATTTTTCTTTTTCAATTTGTTGTCTCAATGGAATTGCCACCATTTTTCTCAATCAAATTGTTATTATGATAATCAAAGAAGTGTTTGAAGATACCAAAGGGGTAATCAGAATCCGTAAATCGAAGAAAAGACAACACAATGGCTAAAAGAAAACGGAAAAACAACGATCTACAAAACATACACATAAAATTGGAGTGTCTCTGTCTTTAAAACAATCATGAAATTCATTTTCATAATTAAAACTTGTTTGAAAAAGTAGATTAAACTTGATTTTTTATGCCAAATATAATAGATTGTTTTTCTTTGTTTTTAGATGCTGATTTTTGTACATTCAAGAAAAGAGACAGGTAAAACAGCCAGAGCAGTAAGAGACTTGTGTTTAGAGAAGGATACATTAGGATTGTTCTTAAAGGAACACTCCCCATCAACAGCTGTACTGAGAACTGAGGCAGAGCAAGTCAAGGTACTTCTTATCTGCTCATTTGTTCATTTGTCCTCATTTGATGTTTGTCATCTTTCCCTTGACAGCCTGTAATTTTGTCATCTCCCTATGAAAACACTAGACCAAAATTGGCTGGGTTGATATTTGGATGGTTCCTCTCAACATTTCCATAATTTATCATGTACTGCTTATGAAAAAGAGACCCAATTAGGGTCAAATAAAAAATGTAAATTTCACTGGAGTTTTCCTTTAGTAATATTATGTCATATTTGATTTGGTTTCAACAGATTTTCACTACATTCACAGTCGTTAATATTCATAAAGGGTGCTGTTATCTATGATACAAATATCAAACTCATGGGATCTGGAAAGATGAGGATCCAAAAGGGTCAAAATGTCAAAGTTATTGTAATACATTGTCTGTAATTGAGCTTTGGAACATTGACATAAATACTGATAAGAAAATTAAAAATTGTTGTAGCATATTAGTACATGTTTATTATATGGTTACAGTTGTGAAGCTTTAATGCATTTGAAAAGAAATAAAGGTATGAAAAGGCAATTGTATCATATTATACATGTATGTGAATAGACAAAATAAAATGAAAAAATTAATGTTCCACATACTTCTCTGTTTTTATTGTTATGCTGAATTTATTTCTTAATATGGAATTCATTAAATGTAATTGTCTTTTATTATTTCAGAACATGGAACTAAAAGATCTTCTGCCTTATGGATTTGCTATACATCATGCTGGAATGGCCAAGTAGGATTTTTATTTTAAAGAAAATAAGTTTCTTTTTCCCATCCAAACTCCAAAGCTTGTTCAGATTTATGTGCAGGCAATATTCATTTTCACAAGATCAGTAATATTTTTTATTATAACTATTAGAAGGTTTCAGTAGGGAAAGAGTTTTTTAAGTTGCTCATTAATGATTTGGTATTAACACTGTACATGAGGTCTGATTATAAGTTTTTTTCTCAGTTAGTTTCCTCATTTGAATAGACATTATCTTGATATAAGATTTGACAATTTCATTAGAACTAAAGATATTCTTAAGCCTAATATTTAATTCATATCCACAAGTTGTTCTTTGCTTGTGTACTTGTGTATGGTATGATACATATGTATAAACTTTGATCCTTACACATGTCTTCTGTTTTCTCTGTGATTGAAGAATATTCAGTGTTTTATATTGCTGGTTAATATGTCAGAATTCACTGTTTGAACTCATTTTTTATAATTCAACATTCTTTGTTTGAACTCACTTCTTTATAAGTCAACATTCACTGTTTTAATTTCCTTGTTTATAAGACAGTTTTCTATGTTTTTAACGTGTTCCATAACTTTCAGGGTAGATCGTATCCTAGTAGAAGATCTGTTTGCAGACAGACATATCCAGGTTTTAGTCTCTACATCTACTTTAGCGTGGGGAGTTAATTTACCTGCCCATACAGTTATTATCAAAGGAACACAGATTTATAACCCAGAGAAAGGAAGATGGGTAGAACTTAGTGCCCTAGATGTTATGCAGGTAGGCAATATAGAAGAATTTAAAAGTCATCATCTCTATTTATGATGGGAAGATGAAAACCATTAAATAACTGAATACTTCAAGGTTGGACATTGGAACAGTTCAGCAGACTTACTTCTTCTGCTAAAGATAGCTTTACAGCCTTAAATTATTGCATTTATTGTGTTTCCACATCAAAATGACTAAATTTTTCAAAGAGAGAGGTTATTACTACATGTAAAAGGACAGTTATTGATTATTAGATTTCTATATGCCTATCCGAGTTAACGTCCCTTATTAACATTATCACATCCTCACTCTTCCAGGGATGATTTCTACCAACTTTTTCCCTGTGATTACAATTTAATTTTTGGTGACATTATATATTTTTTATTTAGGAATCTCTATTCAGTTCTACTGTTAATAAACTAGATAAATTCTAATGTTAATAATTTGTATTTCAGATGATAGGTAGAGCAGGACGTCCTCAGTATGATACTAAAGGCGAGGGTATAATGATCACTAACCACAGTGAACTACAATATTATCTGTCATTGATGAATCAACAGGTTAGACAGGCTGATGTTTTAAACATACTTTATTCACAACTGTATATGAATAGGATTGAGCAACAGGCTATGCCTATACAAGCTCTCTCCTTTTTACATGTACAAGGCATACATTCAGTTATAGGTATTGCTGATCTCACATGACTATGATATTTACAGCAAGGATATAGTAGGATTCATTGTTTCTATTTTAATACTGTTTTAATCTTAATGGTAGAGTTCATCAACAATCTTTTGACTTTAAGCGTACCTGGTGTATGGTTAATTTCTGAAATGTTTGTACACACTAATTTAGATATCTACATTTTTATTGAAAACCAGAAACAATGTGAAATATAAGTCTTCAATTTTCTTATTACTCAATGAGTTTGACATTGCAAATCTTCTCATGATAGGATACTCATGTTAGCTATTAAAATGGACAAAAATATATACTACTCTGACAAATGTATCTATGTATTAATGTTAAATTGTTGATATCATTAGTTACCAATTGAAAGTCAGTTAATCAGTAAACTACCAGACATGTTGAATGCAGAGGTTGTCCTTGGTACAGTACAAAGTGTTAAAGATGCTATAGATTGGCTAGGTTAGTAATTTTTATATCTTGTAGTCACTCCATAGGATTATTTTTGTTACATTTTATGAAGTTTTGATCCTAACTACTGTATTATAAGTGTTTTTGTTGGATTTTTTTTGCTGATATTTAATTTTCACTTTATTCATGGTATATTTTTTATTGTGCACATTACAAATTTGTATCTTGTTCAGGTTTATCAGAATTATTTTCATTTTATTTCTATTTATGATTTAGATACTTGAAGTTCTTTTTTGTCCCTTTCTGTAAGCACTTTATTTCATGATTAGAGAAATTTAGGAGTATTATTCTATTTATGTTTAAAGCAAGTAATTTATTTCCATAACACATCATCAAATATTTTTAAAGAATTTTATTTGGCTTGACAATTTTGATAGACATACAATTTTGTAAAAGCAGCACATTTTAAATTTCTGGTATATATATGTTAATTTATATTCAGCTATGAAATAGTGACATTGTTTTACCTGCACAAATAGGTACAGTTAATTTTTGTTTGCATATATATAAAAAAAAAATGCTAAAATTATATTTGTATTTAATGAGGGAAATACCCTACAAGTACTCTCACACTTAAAATATAATTAAACTATGAATCTATACAGCCTTATATGCAATATACGTACATTGTCGGTAAATATCAAATTTATTTGTACGAGCTTTAGAAACGGGCAGAATAGCGAGCCTTTGGCGAGCTTTTCAGGCCTGTTTCGCAGCGAGTACAAATGAATTTTATATTTAACGACAATTTACGTATATTGTGTTTATCCTGCAATGTCAAAAAAGTCGGAAAACTTGTCAGATTTAAACAAAAAGGACAGAAACAAGCGTCATTCCTCGCCTTTCATAAATGTTGTCAAGGGTGTCTTCTTCGTGGTCCGCGTTACATTAGTACCAGTTTCATACTTGTCTGCACCCTCTGCTGTACATAGCTACAGGGTACCAGGAAAGTTTATTCGTATAGTACGAAAAGTTTATTCGTCTAGTACGAATAAAGCAAAAATTTATTAGTATAGCATATTTGTACAGCAAATGTACTGATTGCAGAATAAATTTGTATATACAATGTTCAATACACTATTAACATAATGATCACAGTATGCAAATGTAACAGTGTAATAGTAACCATCAATGTCTCTTACTTTGGTTTATATTTTCTTACTTTTTATATACAGAAATACAAATGGATTGATATTGACTGTTATATTTGACAAGTCTCGAAATTTCATTTTTAGTTCAGTATGTACATTGTAATATATATATAAAAAAAACTTCAGTAATGAAGATTAAGACAGACATTATTGCTAGTATCGCAGAGAGTCTGAATGGACAAACTATGATACTAGTGATAATGTATCGTCCAGACCTTCAAAACTGATGTTATTCTTTTTAATCTGTAACGTCATGTGTTTGACGTTATACTGACTGATAATTTTTAGTATCATTGTGAGTTCCTTGATACTGACATTATCATCTGAGATCCAAGAAAAATAGTTAAAATTATGAATAAAGATAATTCCATGGTCATGTAATTTAACCTTTAAGATTACTTGTTATTTCAGGATACACATACCTATACATCAGAATGTTAAGATCTCCCTCACTGTATGGTATTGGTCATGATCAGCTGAAAGAGGATCCACTGTTACAACAAAGACGTAAAGATATCATACACACAGCAGCCATGATGCTAGATAAAAATAACTTGATTAAATATGACAAGAAAACAGGACAGTTTCTGAGTACTGAGTTAGGACGTATAGCCAGTCACTACTATCTGACAAATGAAACGATATCAACTTATAATCAGCTGTTGAAACCTACACTGAGTGAAATAGAATTGTTTAGAGTGTTCTCTTTGTCATCAGAGTTTAAATATATAACAGTAAGGGAGGTAAGTCATGAAGGATAATTATATACCTACTTTAGCTTTACCATTGAAACCTACAGTGAATACAATATAATTGTGACATTTGCTAGTCATTAGCTATGGAGCACATGTGATTATTTGTTTTGTCGACATTGGTGGAATTGGTGACAATTACTGTTTAAATTTTCTATTCTTGCCGCTCTTTGCTATCAGTGTTTTATCAAATTTGACAGATGGGTGATGTCATTTTATATACACTTTACACGCCTAGCCTCTCTCCATCTATAATACATTGATGATTACAGTTGGTAAGGCAAGTCATACACACTGTACAGATATCTATATAATAAAATAAAAAAACTATGCAAACCTAGTAGTTTTATTTAGTGTTATTCTTGTCACCAGTTTAAATACTTTTACAGTATAAAAGGTTAGTCAAACAGATCAACACATGATCAATTATTTAAATCTATGTATGTATTTAAAGCCTGTCAGCACAGTTCTCATTTAAATATAGACAAAACTATACATCACATTGTTCTTCATAAATGCCTTCTCATGAAATTGAAAAATTGCAAATTTAAAGTTTTCTACAATATTTTAAATATGTTAACAGGAAGAAAAGCTGGAATTATTGAAGTTATTAGAGAGGGTACCTATACCTATTAAAGAGAGTATAGAAGAATCCAGTGCTAAGGTATGTGTTAGATAACTTAAGTCATCATAATTATAATGATATAGTAATGTAATTCAATGTGTTATGTCATAGGTACACTTTCTATTGGAAATTTTTAGGATAATTTGCTATAAGCTATGTCTTTAGCTCTGAAATTAATGTTTAAATATTCATGTTAAATGCACAAAGAAGATATCTGACATTCATTGTAATGTGACATACATATAGCAGGGATTCCCTTAAGCGCTGGCCCGCTGGCCTGTGACCAGTAAAATTATGGACGGGCCAGTTAAAATGAATACTGAGTGGTCCGTCTGGCCAGTGCACGTTCTCGGGCCAGTCGGGCCAGCATTTTTCAACCGGCATTCCCCTACGCTCGTATGTTTTTATTCCATTAGAAACGTACTTCCTTGTTGTGACGAAAATCGATAGACTGAAATAATAACCAATCAAATCTTTCATTTTTTAGTCGTAATTTTCCGTTTCGCTGTGTCATTATCCGGAGACTGCCGATCTCGTCGTAATCGGTAATTTTTGTAAGAAAATGGCAGCGCCCAGTTAACATGCTGACAACTGTGTAGGATCTTGAAAAATGGAACGTTTCCTGACAAATTTTAAACAAAAGTGCCCCGTGGAGCATTCAAATGAGGGAAGAAAGATTAAAAGGCAGAAATATGAAATGGAAAAAAGAAAAAGAGACTCACGGTAGGATGTGTGTGGACTGCCACTTTGATGAAGACTTTATCGTGACCCATAGATGTCTGAAAATCTGTTGTTGTGTTTGTGACTTTTTCCTTATATCTGTTCCTTTTTTAGTAAATTAAGTATGTATCCAGAAAAAAAAAAAAGACTTTTTCAATACAGAAATAAGAGCCTTCACAAGCTCTTAGCATTTTGCACCAAAATTTTCAAAATTTTATGGGAGGGGGGCAAATCCCTCCAGAACCCCCACCAATACCGGCCGCACTATTGGTAGGGCCAGTGAATTACAAATGGGGCCAGTTAACTTCAAATTGTACTGGCCCTTCTTAAATCTACCCCTGTATAGTTAGGATAGTCAACATTACCATATTTAGATAAGTTGGACTCCTCTACCCCCATTAGAATGATGGAATTAGGATAGTCAACATTACCATATTTAGATAAGTTGGACTCCTCTACCCCCATTAGAATGATGGAATTAGGATAGTCAACATTACCATATTTAGATAAGTTGGACTCCTCTAACCCCATTAGGATGATGGAATTGACATATACATTATATCTTTATAAGTAAGATATCAAGGAAAAAGAAGTAACTGCATTGGTGGCATAATTATTAACATGTTGGCTTTGAGTGTGGTAGATCATGGGCTCAAAACCTGATCAGGTCAAACCAAAGACTATTAAATTGGTATTTACCACTTTTCTGCTAAGCATGCAGCATTTATGAGTTGGAGCAAAGACTTGTTGGCTCAGAGTACAGTTAATGTGTCTAAGTGGAGCGTCATGTCTAACTGTGGCCTGTTGTTTCATTGAACTAGCTTTATAAAAATCCAAATAAACGTGTTGTTCTAGTACAAGATGGACATCATCATCATCATTGGATGTAGCTTGTTCTCTCGCCATGATATACAGTCAAACCTGCCTTAAAGGGCACCTCTATATAACAAATCACTGTTTATAAAGGGCAGCCTCATATTTCCCATTGATGAATGGTGTCTATAATTTTAACCTGTATATAAAGGGCACCTGCTTATAAAGGCCACATTTTCAGGTTCCCTTGAGTGCCCTTTATACACAGGTTTGACTAGTTGAAAAATTACTCATTTGTCATTAAACAACAATCGCTCACTCACTCAAGGAAAAAGAAGCAATTTATATTTCATGTAGGACTTGTTCAAACATAGAGATAATGGCTTCTCTATGATTTTTTAAAAAATTTCAGGTCAATGTGTTACTACAGGCATACATATCACAGCTGAAATTAGATGGATTTGCCCTGATGTCAGACATGGTATTTATAACACAATCAGCTGGAAGATTGATCAGAGCTATATTTGAGATAGTTCTACACAGAGGTTGGGCACAGTTAACAGACAAAACTCTAGCTTTGTGTAAAATGGTTAACAAACGAATGTAAGTTCAGAATTATTAAAAATTCTTTATTATTGGTATTGGGTATTTATAGGATTAACTAGATAAAAACGTATAGGACATTATCTTCTATTACCAATCTGATTAAAATCATGGTAATATTCTATGCTTAGTTCACATTTAACACAACTTTATTTACCCTTATTTTCATGTGAACTTTAAATTAACCAATAGAAATGCTGCTGTATAAATCTTGCCACTGAGTTCGGTTAAGAAATCGCTCGAGTAAAACAACCCGAAAATCAATGTATTGTTTGTTTCATGGTTAAATACATTTTCTTTAATATAGTCTTCTCCTTAAAATAATGAACACTTGAAGCCTTGTATGGAAATTAAGCAAAGAATCTTTTTGATGCTTTGGAATTGAAGGCATCTAAAGATTCTGCTTAAAATTACTGTAGTTTTCAAGTTATTGAGGGACAATAAAGCTAAAACCACTAACTGACAGAATTTTTATTTTGAGTTATACATGTACAGGTAAATGACTTGTCCTAGTTTGAGATAATTGTTTTTGATTGCCATGGTTTTTTTTTATTGACACCAGGTGGCAGTCTATGTGTCCATTGAGACAGTTCGTTGACAGAAAGATGCCTATAGAAGTCATCAAGAAGATTGAAAAGAAGAACTTTCCCTTTGAGAGACTATATGACTTAAATCCACATGAGATTGGAGAACTTGTCCGAATACCAAAAAGTGGAAAAACAATACATAAATATGTTCATCAGTTTCCCAAGCTGGACTTATCTGTCCATGTACAACCCATTACAAGATCTACTTTAAAAGTAGAATTGACGATTGCCCCAGACTTCCAATGGGATGAGAAAATACATGGACAATCAGAGGTATGTGTTGTGTTTAATACCTGTTTTGATATTCACATATGTAATATGATTGTATTGTACATGTCACGTTGTATTGTATGATATTTATCTTTAGGACATAATTACTGACCCATTTTTAACAGATTTCAAAGTTTGTTAGTCTTCAGTTGTCACTGTAGTTGACATTAAGCATTTCATGGGTTTTCATTATGGAAATTTTTGTGGTTGGTTTGACCATATTATACAAGGATAGATAAGAAGAGTTTAAAGATACTGTAGCGGGCTAGCTGGTGAAATAGATAGACCACAAGTTCTATTCTATCCCTTGATAGAATTCTCAAATATACCAAGATATAACTGATATGAAAATATGGACAAAGTGATTCTATGTGTCGCTATATGTGTCTCGCATACGGTACTAACTTTCAGTACCGGGTCATTTAAACTTCACTAAGGCGAACGGAAAACATGGCAAAATTGATGGAAAACATGTTCAGTTATAAATAGTTTATTTTTATACTATATTTGATAATTCAATATTCAGCAATAAAACAATTATCCGGATCCTGAGACCTTACAGGATATGTGGATAAATACAAATTAACAAAATATATGTCTCCAGATACACTTTTTATACACAAACATGAATTGATATCTCAATATTATGTTTTAAGGTGTTTATGTAGTATTGTGTTTTGTAATTACAAATGTATATATCTGTTTAAACAGAATTGAGACTTGGTTTTTAGTTCTTATATTAATGGTTCTGCCTTTCAATGAGTAAAATCTATTACAATTGAAAGTGTTTACTGACTAAACACTAATACAGAGATTATGCAATATGTGTTTAATAGTTAATCATATACTGTTGATCTCAAAATTTACTCAGAGCAAACTGATACTCTATTAATTAATACTCTAACTAACAAATCTTATATAGCCTTATGAAGTGTTTAAGGATTAAACACTAGAATTTCAAGTTTCTTATATTATCTATTTAAATTTGGACAAGACAAGTACTAACTACCTCGCTAGTAATGTATGTCTTGAATTTCTAAAATATTGGTATTTTACATATAGTTTAACAAGAGAGGTACTAACAATCTCGCTAGTAATGTATGTCTTGAATTATTACAAGTTTATATCTATTTAAATTTGGACAAGACAAGTACTAACTACCTCGCTAGTAATGTATGTCTTGAATTTCTAAATATTGGTATTTTACATATAGTTTAACAAGACAGGTACTAACAATCTCGCTAGTAATGTATGTCTTGAATTATTACAAGTTTATATCTATTTAAATTTGGACAAGACAAGTACTAACTACCTCGCTAGTAATGTATGTCTTGAATTTCTAAAGTATTGGTATTTTACATATAGTTTAACAAGACAGGTACTAACAATCTCGCTAGTAATGTATGTCTTGAATTATTACAAGTTTATATCTATTTAAATTTGGACAAGACAAGTACTAACTACCTCGCTAGTAATGTATGTCTTGAATTTCTAAAATATTGGTATTTTACATATAGTTTAACAAGACAGGTACTAACAATCTCGCTAGTAATGTATGTCTTGAATTATTACAAGTTTATATCTATTTAAATTTGGACAAGACAAGTACTAACTACCTCGCTAGTAATGTATGTCTTGAATTTCTAAAATATTGGTATTTTACATATAGTTTAACAAGACATGTACTAACAACCTCGCTAGTAATGTATGTCTTGAATTATTACAAGACAAAAGTTTATGTCTATTTAAATTTGGACAAGACAGGTACTAACAATCTCGCTAGTAATGTATGTCTTGAGTTTCTAAATAGTGACTCATATTTTTGTATAACTGGAGATCAGTGACAAAATAATTATACTCATAACCAATATAATTTCAATACCTCATATAGACAAAATTCTGGCTAAAACATTAACCTAAACCACTCAATTTATTAACTGAATTGGTTCTTCAATGCAAAACAAAATTAAACTAATTTGGTCAATTCTGAACTTTTCACTAAAATAACAAAGAACTTCAACTTGAACATTTTGATTTTCACAAAAAGTTTGTAATGAATTATTAAAAAAAAAATGTATTTAAACCTTAATTTACTATTATCAGTCAAGAAAATATCTTACTTTAAATATTCAGAAAATTTAACACAATCCTGCTTTTGAAAATAATTTTAACGTGACGTCTGCTTTCGAAAATAAATGAGCCTGAAATTAAATGAATGTGAAGTGACGTCAGTTTCAGCATTACGTCGCTATTTATAGTTGCACTAACATTTTCTGTGCAGTGCACCAAAAATCTGGTGCAGGCTCGCGCATTGAATATAAATTTATTAATCAATCAAAACAGTGTATCGAAAAATCTTTGACCAATCAGAAATAAGTGCACCAAAAGTTGGTGCAGGCTTGTGCATGAAAGCCTAAATCAATAATCAATCAGAAATAACGTATCTAATAATCTCGAACCAATCAGAAAAATCGATACATCAAATACTCAAAAGCGAATTATAACAATATATCATCAATTATAATAAAACAATAAATTATGTCCATTTTACATAACTATAAGATTCATCAAAACAAATGTCATTAATAGCAATTATGTAATATAATCTCTGAGTTCAAATGTCAATAATGACCGACGACGAGAAAGTGGAAGTGTTAGCCAACACAGAGATCGAAAAATTAACACGTTTAACTAAATACTATCGACTTCAGAATATGATTCTATGAACAAATATGACGTAAAGAAACAATAGATATTTGTAAGTTAATATGCCGTGCCCTAAGAAATGACAAATTTTATGAAACATGTGTTGATCTCTGTTTCGCTACAGGAAGGGGACATCTCAAAATACAAAATAACCATAATATTATCATCACCATGTGCTAATTAATATCAGTGGTAAACTTTATCACTTAATTCATTCTGAATTCGAATGAAACAATATTTCTGATTACTATACAGAAATGAATATCAACAATTGTGTTTTCTGACACATACAAGTAAATATACAAAATAAAAATCTACCCCCCTCCCCCCAAATTGGACTCAAATGGCAGACCTCACAATACCAAAGGGGTAATCAGAATCTGTATGTCAAAGAAGAACAGACAACACAATGGCCAAAAGGACAAACAACGATCTACAAATCATACATATAAAACTAAAGATCGAGTAACACGAATCATACTTAAAACCGGGGGTGGGTAAACTCAGGTGCTCGGAAGGGTAAGATAAGTTGTGTCAATGAAGGTAATGCAAAATCGTCCTAATCTTCATCAGAACTCCAGCTTTGGTTTTAAAGGTTAATACCTATGTGTATTCCCATGAACTTTTGAAGGCCCTTTTTTCACCTGAGAAATAGACAGTAATTTTCAATATCCCTCCTTTTTACATTATATCCTTTAATTTTTTTCAGGCCTTTTGGATTTTAGTTGAAGATGTTGACAGTGAAGTGATCTTACATCATGAATACTTCCTTCTTAAGAGGTTTGTGGCTTAAAAATTTAGACAATAAATATGGTTTGTCTCTTAAAAGATGTACATTAATTTTTTGTTGCTGAGGACTGATTTTTAATTATTAGTTTTGTGATTTTTTTTCTTCCTCAATATTGAAAGTGGAATAAAAATGTTCATACATGTTTTATTTCATCAGCAATTTTTGTCTATTTTTTTTGTTTCGTTTTCTTCTTTGGGACATCAAACTCGGATCAAGCAGAACAAGATGGCAGGGACCCTTTTGATCTTTTTTTTTTATAAATTTCATCACCATGTCATACAACACTTCCAATGACATTGTTTTGTCAAGTATGTACACAATTTTATATCTGTATCCAGTACACTGTTTTGATTGGAAAATTTAAGTCTACAAGTTCAAGTTTATCTGCAACCTTATGGTGATTTGGTAATTCTTGTCCCAGATACTTAACATTGCATCAGTAACCAAGTAATTAAGGCTCAGCTGAATCAATAATTTTTATTGTATGAATACAATGATTTCAAATATAGCAAATGTATGTACAGTCAAACCTGTCTATAATGGTCACATGCGGGAGATTGACAAAATGACCACTATATACAGGTGACCTTTATATGAAGGGTTTTGATTTTTCGACAAAATATTGCACGCTAGTTGTAAATAAACATTTTTCATTACATCTTATGTTTTTAATAATGTTTTACTTGTTATTTTGTTCCTGTCGTAATATTACTCTTGTTTACATTTATTGTTGATGAAATTATCTCAATATGATATCAGGGTTTTTGCTGGCTCTTTTGGGAATTGCCATGGCCACCTAACCTAAATTGGGAAATTTTATCGATATTTTTATTGACAAAATATGAATCTGAAATGAACTTAGGCAATAATAAACAAAATATCTTTGCAGTAGAATTTATATCACTCAATTACAGCATCATGTATCTGTCCTTTTTATTTTTGAATTTGTCTACTAATGTGTCAAGATTACTATTTGACAGTTTGTCTTTTCCTTCCATGGATATTCTCATAAGAGCTTCTAAATTTCTTTGGGTCAATCTTGACCTCAGAGGAGTTTTAATCAAATTCATATATGAAAAGCTCCTTTCCACGGTTACTAAATCCGGATTTTTACCGACAATAATTCCGATTAGTTTGGGAATTATCTGACCGATTTTGGGAAAAAAAGGACCCTATTTTTCATTGGGAATGCGGCCGAAATTCGGCAGTAAAATAAGGGGAGCAAAAACCCTGGATATGATTTGAATAAAACATACAAATAAATAAATAAAGGTATTTAATAAATAAAAGTACAATTTCCAGTAACATGACGTTGAACTGGAAGCATTGTTTTCAAAATCGTCAAGAATCTCACGTTTTCTTTTAAGAATGTTCATTATCTGGGTACAACCAAGACCCATCTCCTCGCCCACAACCCGACAACTTTTCCCAACATCACAATGATTTATCGCTTTCACTTTGTTGTCTAATTTCAAAGCTTTCCTATTTACTGATGTTGATGATTTTGACATGATGTACTAGATACAAAATATTTTTGGTGAGTGAATTTCTACTCTCGTCGTAATGAATAAAAATATCCAATAACGCTCGGGAATAGACTGTCCTTTATGTAATTTACTATTCACAAAATTCATGTTGTTTGTTTATTTAGTTAATTAAATTAATCAATATATTCTGTAACACTTCAGAATTTTTGGTACATTTGAGAAAAATACTGATCTTCCGAAATCACTTCCGGTATTATTTTTAAAATAAATTTACCGTTATACAAAGGTTTCACGCTGAAAATTACTTATAAATGGTGTTCGCTGACCACATTGAACAGGTGACTGCTATATCGAATTAAAATATATAGTAAAATGCACCGGGAGAGCACGAAAGTGACCGTTATGAGCAGGTGACCATTATACAAAGATGACCGTTACGACAGGTTTGACTGTATATTAAAATAATTCTATTTCAGTAAATTTGCCAGTGATGAACATGTGGTGAAGTTTTTTGTCCCAGTTTTTGAACCTTTGCCACCACAGTACTTTATCAGAGTAGTATCAGACAGATGGTTGGGTAAGTTCTTTTTGCATAGTAGATTAAAAACAATTCTTGATAATAATAAATAACATGTCTAAATCATTTTAAGATTTTGTTTGTCCTGTAGTGCTTAGGTCAGGTCTATTCAAGAAATAAATATATATATGAGTTTTGGAAGGTGCCTTTTCTATCCCTTTTTGCATCTATTATTTATGTGGTTAATCTAAACATCTTAGTTATGTGTTAACATCTCCAAAACTACTGGGCCAAATTGAAGCAAACTTTACAGGAATGTTCCTTGGCAGACCTTTTAAGAATTTGTGATTTTGGTGTCACCAGAAATAAAACTTGGCTTCTTGAGACAATAATTCAATTTGATTGGCTGAGCTTCAAAATTTGTTTGTTCAGAATCACATGGTGGTTTAAGATTTAACATTTATGTGGATTCTACAACTGGATGACAAAGTTTAACATGCATGTACAAACCTATGAGAAAAATGTTTTAAAGGTCTTCTCTGAACCAGGCAACCCTGGACTGAACAGGTGAGACCTTCCATTTCTATCAAAACATCTCAACGATTGTATGTTATTCGAGGATTTAGCAAGGCAGTGTTATCCTCTGTTATCTTCTGCTGATCATTATGTTATACTCTATGTTTAAGATATGAATGTTGTACATTATAGCTGCTGAGACACAGTTACCAGTATCCTTTAGACATCTAATTCTACCAGAGAAGTACCCTCCCCCTACAGAACTGTTAGATCTACAACCTTTACCAGTCTCTGCTTTAAGAAACCCACAGTTTGAAGCACTTTACAGTGACAAGTTTCCTTTCTTCAATCCCATTCAGACACAAGGTAAGACTGACCCTATGCTATTATTATTATTATTTTAATTCCTATGCAGTCAGCACCTTTATGAAACCTTTTGGTCATCAGTGTGTGATGAAAACAAGTCACCCTCAATATCCCGCCATATGATGAAAACAAGTCACCCTCAATATCCCGCCATATGATGAAAACAAGTCACCATCAATATCTTGCCATATGATGAAAACTAGTCGCCATCAATATCTCGGAATATGATGAAAACAAGTCACCATCAATATCTCGCCATATGATGAAAACAAGTCACCCTCAATATCCCGCCATATGATGAAAACAAGTCGCCATCAATATCTCGCCATACCGTAAATTGGGAAAATTTGGTGTAGGTTAATTTTGGCCTTTTTTCTCCAAAAGAGGGTTGTTTTATTTTGGTGTGTGAAATTTTGGCCATTATCGTTTCTAGTGTGTTTAATTTTGGCCACTTTTGGTTCCCATGTGTTTAATTTTTTTGTCAGTTAATTCAGAACGTAAATGGAAGCCTTCTCATTTCAACCAGTGATACTATGTTTTTACTGTTACTTACCGGATATTTTGATGTTGTACTGAAAACCAAATCGGTTATGGATAAGTCCGGATCTGGTATATTGTTAAATCAATAAAATTCTACAGATATTTTATTAACATATATACAAAGTGGTAAATATCAACTACAATTAAATGTGAGATTGTATTTCAAAACGAAACTGTTTAGATATTTAAACAGCATAAAGTAAAATGCATTTAATATAAAAACAACAAATAATAATTTTGCACTGGTATTAATCATCGCTTTTACAGGTAAACAGTCTTATTATACCAGTCAGTAAATGTATTTGTTTACACAACAATTATACATAATAAACAGATCAATGGTTATATGACAGATCACACCTTTATAATTGGATTTTGTACCTGTAAATCTATTTGATTATAGACTGTGAATTTTATGTTGTTATGAATAAAACCGATAAGACACTAATTACGTGTTTATTGATTTTTCTTTTTTCTATATAGGTAATTGTCATTTTAATGATATTTGACATTTTGTTGATTGAATAAATTTTATTGGTATTGCATGGTTTTTATCAATGTACTTTATTTACCTGTAATTTCTCTCTTGTCATCCAAGCCAACGATTTCAACTTTGTCACTCCCCTTCTCAGATTTTGTAGACATATCGAAGGTTCTTCTACACTTGTCAAACTATAAGCTCGAATGTCCAGGTAAAAATACGCCTTGGACCAAAACTCACATCGTGAACACTTTTCAGTTTGACTTGTGTGTGTATATACATGTATAACGGTAATTGACAAATTTTTACTTTGGAAAGAAGTAAGACAAAAAGGTACAGACTAGGGAATATAAATATAAAAAGATATTAAGGCAGTGTTCAATTTTGGCAGTTAATTTTTGGAGTGTGACATATTTTGTTTAATTTTGGCACTTTGTATTTAGGGGCCAAAATAAACCCATGACCAAAATTTCCTGATTTACGGTATGATGAAAACAAATCACTATCAATATCTCGCCATATGATGAAAACAAGTCACCATCAATATCTTGCCATATCTCTAGTTTTTCCCATGTAATCATCTTGTACTTTTTGTACAATTTCAATATTTCTTAGTTTTCAACAGTTGCATGTAATTGATTTGCTAGATAAAGCTTGTTTACATTATCACTAAATTATTTAGTACCTTAGTATTTTAATGAAGTTTTGGCTGAATAATGATTTTAAACCACAGAAAAATGGTAGGATTTTAGAATGGTGTGTAATGCTATAATTTAATGGGTCACCTAAATTCATTATAAATAAAATGTTTATATTCCTATGCAGTTGTATTTGGTAAGTCTTTATTTAATGTTATGACAGACGTTTCAGTCATACATGAGAAATTTATTTTAAAGGATCAAGTAACTTTTACATAGACACATACATGTACCAGTCTTCCATAGTAACATTTCAAAATATGTTGTACAATGAACAACATTTGAGATAGACATCCAGAATTGTATCTGACACAAAATCTGGCAATAATGAGTCAAATTTTGAATCTTTCCTTTATAATTGAATTGTAAATATCAGTATTTTTTGTAAGCTTAATTATTTTTAGTAACAGTAATTATATTTTTCACTTCAACAGTTTTCAATGCCATCTACAATAGTGATGACAATGTGTTTGTTGGGGCACCAACAGGGAGTGGTAAGACAATTTGTGCAGAATTTGCCCTACTGAGGCTGTTTTCACAAAGTCAAGATGGAAGATGTGTATATGTTACCCCATTAGAGCCTCTTGCCCAACAGGTACAATGTAATTTTATTTTCTCATATGATAAACATTTGTCCACTATAATATTACTTGTATGATAAACATTTGTCTACTATAATATTACTTGTATGATAAACATTTGTCTACTATAATATTACTTGTATGATAAACATTTGTCTACTATAATATTACTTGTATGATAAACATTTGTCTACTATAATATTACTTGAACTGCATTGGTGACATGTCTATCTGCAGACTGTTGTTTCAGTGAACTAGCATTATAAAAATCAACTAAGTGTGTTGTACAAAGCAGACATCACCACCATCTCCTCGAATGTAAATTGTTCTTGCCAATAGCTGAAAAAAATTATGATTTGGCTTTAAAACAATAATCACATCGTTCACTAAAATTAGTTGATATTTGTTAAGTAACAAGTGAAAATTAATGTGGAATCAAGTATAAAAGATAGCAAATGATTAGAGATGAAGTGACAAAAGTAGAATACCATTGTACTCCATGTGATCATGTCTGTTAGGTTAATTAGGTTTATTCCTACAAAGAAAAACAACAAAACAACAAAGAATACATCTACAATACTATGATATCATTTACCAGAGAATATTTTAAAATTCCTAGAGATAAACCTACGACTGTCAGATAGGAACTGGTTTTTTGTTGTTGTTGATAAAAACTGCCATGAAGGGGAAGTTATTTTAAAGGTCATTTGATTTATTTACATAATAATATATGTTCTGACACTATGGTCTAATTCTTGTGTTGTGTTAATTGTTGTTTAATATTAAATGAGCAATATATCATCTATATTCCTCATAGGTCAATAGATAATGGATCGGGACAGAAGAATTTGCCTGGAAATGGGCCACTAAATATGAAAAGGCAATATTTTGAAACTTAATAGAAATTTAAAGGCTGCAATATATCATGACTTCTTATATTGAAATATAGAACCAAATGATGTTGATAAAGATTACGGCTTTAACATCAAATTATATGCCTTGATCTATTCTAATTCAGTGACAAGCATATTATTGTATCCTCACACATTATCTTATATTCATATAAGTATCCTATGTTATAATTTATTTATAGATGTATGCTGAATGGCAGTTAAAGTTTGGACAACTTCTAGGGAAGAAAGTAGTGTTGTTAACAGGAGAAACAGCTACTGATCTTAAATTGTTAGCCAAGGTTTGTTGGTTTTTTATATTCTAAGCTACTGATCTTAAATTGTTAGCCAAGGTTTGTTGGTTTTTTATATTCTAAGCTACTGATCTTAAATTGTTAGCCAAGGTTTGTTGTTTATTATATATTCTGTTGCTTCTAATAAAACGTAGATATCAAATTTCGTGCACACGACACGTTTCTGGAATAACCTTCATCAGGTATGCTCAAAATTGAAAGATTGGAAAGCCAAATAATTTTAAGTTTTGGGAGCAATGAAACCAAAGGGCCTTAACAGGATAGCCAAAATCGGCTAAGGTTATCTATACCTTCAAGTATGAAACTCGGAAATTAATTGAAAGTTTCTACATAAAACAATTTTACAAAACATTAAAAAATATAATCTTATTTTAATTAACATAGCAACAGACTATCTGTCCTGCACCCAATAATTTTCTGCAAGACCTACTGAAATTGTGCAGGACCAGAATTTACAAAATTCTAAAATTTATATGGAATCGGTGATTGGAACAATAAAAACCTGACCCGCCATGTTTTCAAATATAAACACACGAAATGGTCGCACTGATGCATCACAGCCAGTTTAAACTATAAAAATACAATGATTAATAGAATTACCATGGAAACAGTTGCATGTTTAAGAAGTAAATGTCATTTGAAACAGAATCTAATTCCGAGTTGACCGTGATCGTTCCGGCATACCAGTTGCATTTCCGATTTCCGGTGCAAAACAAAATACACAAACAAAAAATGTTGTCCGACACCCGGACCGGCATACTTGGCAGTATTGCAGGTCCTTGTGATTTTCTGCCCGCTCGGTCCGACGGTCAGACGAATTTCAAAAAGTCTGTAGCAATGTTTAATGAATATGTGGAATTATTGATAAATATAAGTAATATTTAAAAGAACAATATACAGTATTAATTAATTATTCAGTTAAACCTGTCCAAACCGAACTCTGAATATACCAAAGTCCTGTATAAACTGTATAGTAAAAAAAAGTCCCAATGTATGAAATCCTTGTTAAAATAAACTGTATAAACTGAACACCTGTCTATTCTGAACACAAAAGTTGATCTCAAGGAGGTTTGGTTTAGACAGGTTTCACTGGTATAAACTGAACACCTGTCTATTCTGAACACAAAAGTTGATCTCAAGGAGGTTTGCTTTAGACAGGTTTCACTGTAGCTACCAATATTTAATCAGATAAATAAAGACAAATTATTGTTTAATTAGAAAGTTATTTATATTATATTTTGGAGTGTAGTTTTAATGTTTGGACTTTTATCATTTAATCAGGGTAATATCATAATCAGTACTCCAGAAAAATGGGATGTGTTGTCAAGGAGATGGAAACAGAGAAAAAATGTTCACAATATAAATGTGTTTGTTGTGGATGAGTTACATCTTATTGGTGGAGATGTTGGGGTAAGTTTTATCAATGATAACAGACATATCAGACTTCCCGAAACTTGCTGAGAAGTTGTCAGTCATTCGGACTGACAGACATGAAGATCTTGTCAGACCGAAAAATATTTTGCCGGTCCGAAAAAAAGCCCCGAAAAATTCACTGGCCTTTTTAGAGTGTTTTACCCTAGTATTAGCAATTGGGCACCTGATTTCACCTCAGGTTTTTATAGAAGATAAAGTAATTCAATTTTTAGTTTTCAGTGTTGTTCAAAATTGTATATGTTATGTCTTTTATAGTGTGTGTCTCGAGTTTTGTTGTTTTGATGACCTTGTACTATAGGTCAATGGTTGTATGAAAGACGTTGTGCCATTGGCTAATATATATACAAATAACCAATCGTGTCGTGATCCTCTTCACAAATGGGTTTGGTTGAAACTGGAAATGTATTAAAGGGGTGAAAACAATGAAAATTATGTAATTTAAAAATAAAATTAAACACTGATCAATGCCTTTCGGACAAAATTTGAGGTAACTATTATACCAAACATTCGGTATTAGAGTTGGCGAAAACTTTTTTTTTCTGTCTGACATTGGGTCAGACAGGAACTGGGGTTCTGTCTTACCCAAGGGCTTTGTGTCTGTCCCACCATTTTTTTGTAATATTGTATATAACCTGTCAATTATTTTTTGATGCAGAACTGAATGCAAGATTACCTATAGTCATGATCATTAAACAACTCAATTAAATGTTTTTCTGTATACATATTGTTATCTAAAAAGATGATGCAGATATAGTCAACAATCCGTATCTAATGGTCCGATCACGTTCCGAATATTATACATCAATGTCAGTTTCCGGTTTACCTACATTTTTAATTTCAGTTGAGAATATGAATCTGTTGTCATCTTCAATATATAAGCATCTCAAAACATATTTAATTAAACACAAACAATCTTTGATACTTGGGGAGTGTGGAAGTCAACTTATTTCTGTGCTCAGTAATATATTTCAGTTTTAATGTTCCAGGTTTTGCAGGTGCTGGTTCCTACTAAAAGGATGTTTACATTTACGTATAGGAGCACAGGCGCTTGTGTAGTCAAAAATATGCTCGCTATGTACCTAAAATACCACAAGGCCGGACTCACTCCTACTACCCCTGTCACTTCAATCGCTATTTCCCCTGTCAAAATGTCGATAGGATGCAAACCGCTTACTAATTTGCATAGTGAAATGATTTTTCTTCAAGGAAAACCGCTTTTTTATATCTTCCTACCATCTACACCCCCATACTGACAGATAATCCTCAGATTTTGTTGACAATGGACACCTAAGTGGCAGCAAAGCGAAAGTAGGTCACATGCGACATATTTCCGCCCTTCGGTCATTCTCGGGTTTTATCATTGCCTTACGAAACATACCTGAGAAGTTCAGAAAGAAAAGTTCGGGAAACGTAATTATATATCAGTATTGTTACTGTATAATTATAATGTTTTTTAAATACAATTATTTCCTATGCCTTATTTTTAGTATTATTTGCATACCAAGAAGCACTGAAGTTTTCATTCATTTTGTCAGTCATATTTTGGCGCCTTGTAATGTTTCTAGTGTTTAGTAATTATATATGATAAAACCCGAGAGCGACCGAAAGACGGAAATATGTCGCACGTGACCTACTTTCGCTTTGCTGCCACTTAGGTGTCCATTGTCAACAAAATCTGAGGATTATCTGTCAGTATGGGGGTGTAGATGGTAGGAAGATATAAAAAAGCGGTTTTCCTTGAAGAAAAATCATTTCACTATGCAAATTAGTAAGCGATTTGCGTCCTATCGACATTTTGACAGGGGAAATAGCGATTGAAGTGACAGGGGTAGTAGGAGTGAGTCCGGCCTTGTGGTATGTTAGGTACATAGCGAGCATATTTTTGACTCTACACAAGTGCCTGTGATAGGAGTTTCGATTACAAAGAGGAACGTGTCGGTATGACAGAATAAATAAACAAATTTCAAGTCTGTCTGACATTTTAATAAAACTGAAAACGGAATTTAATGCCATTGGCAGTGGAAACTGGGAGGGAATAAATTTCAATCGCCGGACCTTTCAAATATCTATGTTTTACCGGACATTCAGTCCGATATATATTTTGAAATCGTCGGTTCTACTGCATTTCTGTCGGTCAGGACCGACGGTTTTCGGGAAGTCTGACATATGTGTATTATACAGGGCCGTCGAAATAACTGAAATCAATGATAACAGACATATGTGTATTATACAGGGCCGTCGATATAACTGAAATCAATGATAACAGACATATGTGTATTATACAGGGCCGTCGATATAACTGAAATCAATGATAACAGACATATGTGTATTATACAGGGCCGTCGATATAACTGAAATCAATGATAACAGACATATGTGTATTATACAGGGCCGTCGATATAACTGAAATCAATGATAACAGACATATGTGTATTATACAGGGCCGTCGATATAACTGAAATCAATGATAACAGACATATGTGTATTATACAGGGCCGTCGATATAACTGAAATCAATGATAACAGACATATGTGTATTATACAGGGCCGTCGATATAACTGAAATATTGTTGAAAGTGGCATTAAACACCATAAACCATATGTGTATTATGTTTAATTTTGTCACATCCAACTCTACTTATGTTATTTTAGAATACAATTTGAAGGACGGTGATAAAATACATTCAAAACACAACTCTCTTCACTTATGCAATGACAGAATAGTTATTTTATAGTCTTTAATGGTTTTGATGCCATTGGAACAAATAGGATAGATGTTGGAATGGGTGGGTTTTGTTTTACTACATTTTTATGTCTAAATACAGAATGTAATGTTCATACAGTTACAGGTGTGTCCATCGTACAAAAACTTGTTGTCAAACTCTTAAACACTTCAACAATGTTATTTCGACTTGTTACGAAAGTGTTTGAGAGTTTGACAACAAGTTTTTGAATGATGGACATATCGTTATTTAGCAGACATTTAGGGGCATTTGAAACACTATCACATTTATTGTTATCCTTACAATAACTAATGCTATAAGTAAAAACTTACCTTCAAGCAGCAAAAAAATGGCTTCCAATTATGACGTACATTCACCCCTCCTGAGTTAACTACTTTCCTCTTTCTATGTAGGACATTTTAGCTTACCTGACCAAAGTTTTAACTTTCATACTTTTATTTTTTAGCCTATTTTGGAAGTGATTTGTTCTAGAATGAGGTACATTTCCTCAATGTTGGAGAGAAATATTCGAATAGTAGCTATGAGTTCTTCATTATCGAATGCCAGAGACATTTCCCAGTGGTTAGGATGCAGCACAACAGGCTTCTTTAACTTCCATCCAAATGTCAGACCAGTACCATTAGAACTTCATATTCAGGTTGGTTTTCAGCACTTAGCATATTGAAACCGCGTCGGGTCAAACCAAAGACAATAAAATTGGTATTTGTTGCTTCTCCGCCAAGCACGCAAGCATTAAGGAGAAAGACCAAAGACTGGTTGGCTTGGAATCAGGATAATGTGTCCAAGTGGGGCGACATGTTGTTTCAGTGAGCTAGCACTATAAAAATCCAGTTAAGTGTGTTGGTCTAGTACAAAGCGGACCTCATCATCATCTCATTGAAAAATAATTTGTTCTCACCATGACATAGCTGAAAATCACTCACTCACTCACTTAAATTATTGGATTGTAAAACATTGATTTTGACTATAGGTCTATGTTTTTTTGTTTGCTTCAAAATTTAATTTTTCCTCATTATAAGCCAGTAGACCTTTAGTGCACGTAAACTTGTAGATAAATTTTAATATATGTTGAATAATTGTATACATATGAAGACATACATTTATTGATTGATTGGTGTTTAACACCAACTTGAGCAATATTTCAGCTGTATCGTGGCGTGAACTAATTTTGTGTTAACTTAGATTAAGACATACATGTATGTTTTGACTTATATGTAAGGATAACTTTGTATATTAGAAGTACAGTTGAAACTCGTGTTGAAGTCGTATGGACTTTATATTTTACTTTGAAATAACCAAGTATTTGAGTTATCTAGAACAAATTAAGCTGAAGGCTACTACAAATTAACCAAATGTTTACTTCATGTTATCCTAGGATTTGACATGTCAAAGTTTGAGATAACAAGATTCAACTGTATTTTATTTATGCTGTATTCTATTAGGACGATATAACTGAAATATTGTTGAAAGTGGTGTTAAACACCATAACCCTAACCCCTGTATTCTAGTAGAAGTAATGAATTGTCAAACAATTATTTCATTATTAGGGCTTCAACATCAGCCACAATCAGTCCAGAATCATTGCTATGGCAAAACCAGCATACCAGGCCATTATGCGTCATTCTCCAAGGAAACCTGTCATTGTTTTTGTACCATCCAGAAGACAGACCCGTCTAACCGCTGTAGATATACTGACTTTTAGTGCTGCAGAAATCAATCCAGACAGCGAGTCAGCAAGAAGCAGATTTCTACATGTTAAAGAAGAGGATATACAGCCATTCTTAGAAAAAATCAATGATAAGGTAAAAAGTTATTTAGAATAATGGTAGTTTTGAAAGTGAAGACGGACATTATCACTATAATCACAGTGACTCTGATAGGACAAGCTACGATACTAGTGACAATGTATGCTGAAACATGATGCCACTAGTTATAGGACAAGCTACAATACTAGTGACAATATATGCTGAAACATGATGCCACTAGTTATAGGACAAGCTACAATACTAGTGACAATGTATGCTGAAACATGATGCCACTAGTTATAGGACAAGCTACGATACTAGTGACAATGTATGCTGAAACATGATGGCACTAGTTATAGGACAAGCTACGATACTAGTGACAATGTATGCTGAAACATGATGGCGCTAGTTATAGGACAAGCTACGATACTAGTGACAATGTATGCTGAAACATGATGGCACTAGTTATAGGACAAGCTACGATACTAGTGACAATGTATGCTGGAACATGATGCCACTAGTTGTGCCAACACAATGTACATGTAATGTGTATTCATCAAGTCTAGATGAAAGTAATATCATTTCTTTTCTTTGATAAATTAATTTGTCATTTGAAATATTAACTTTGCTTTATTATGTTTGAATGCATATTATCATATCTGTGTAACCCATGCAACTTTTAGTCTGGAACAATTTGACATTTAAATCACTTTGACAGATACAAAAGGTATATATGATATGTAAACAATAGACATTTAGAGGAAGCGAAAGCAGTAAATTATTGAAAAATATTGGTTTATATTTCAGACTTTGAAAGAGACATTGAATAACGGTGTAGGATATTTACATGAAGGACTGGTCGATATTGAAAGGAAAGCAGTAGAACATTTATTCAGTAGTGGAGCCATCCAAGTTATTGTTTCCTCACGGAACTTGGCATGGGGCATGAATGTTGCAGCACATTTAGTGGTTGTTATGGATACACAATATTATGATGGTAAAACTCACTCGTAAGTATATTAATGACAGTTATAGTAATGATGTCTTCCCTTCAATGAGAGTCATATTGTTTTACCTGAATTCTTTTCTCTTTCTTGTACTCTTTCTCATAAAAGCTTGTCAAGATCAGAACATAAATTTCTTTCCACCTAGGCATATGATATATCATGTAGGTGGATCACCTTAAGATAATGTATCTTTGTGCCATCATAACCAACATATGCAGTGTTTGCCAAAAACTTTTTTAACCACTAGACATCTGGGCCAGTGACTTGCTAAAGTTACTAGACCGAAGATATTTTTACCAGAAAAAGAAGATTTTCTTTTCATTTGATCTTTTCTGTTCATATTGTTTTTTAGCCTGTGACACCTCCTCTGGTGTTCTAGAGGGCTTTTTCAACTTCTTCCCCGGAATAGCACCGTCTTGCCACTTAAAGGGATATTGTCTACCACAATCGTAATTTTTTCATACCCAAAATTATTGTTGTTTTCCGTACTGACCATCGTTACTGGAAGCTAATTAATTATGCACTGACCTGAGCGAGGCCAAATCTATTTTTATCTATTGTTATGCCAGTAGCCCGGATGCTGCAGCATGGATGTTAAAATTCGTGTTTGTTTACCTCGCAAATATGGCTGTTTTATGCTATTCATTGACAATAATTTGCTGTTGCCAGGTGCAAGATTACATATATTGAATAATATCTACCGAAAATGATCATAGGCATCATCATAAATTCATAAAATATGAAAAAACGATTGAGAAAAGAAGGAAAAAAACATGCTCGGCTTACCTATCAAGTAAAATCTTTGCCACTTCAGCACGAGTTTGGACGCGTAACACTTCCTTTAGTTCGTTCCAACGGTCCAACTGATCCTCTACATATATCCTGCATTTGTTCCATTTGGAAGATACTGCACTTCTATTCATCTTTCTCTCTGAATCCGTCAAAGTCTGCTTTCTTCCAAAGCGTTGACACTCTCTTTTGCCCAAGAACCACATGTTGTTTATTGTTTCTAAACTGCGCATGCTCAAGACGGGTTCACATAGAAGGTCATATGAATAGATTTGAATTCTTGTTATCCTGGACAATAATTCTGATAATGATAGTTTTGGGTCTTTTTTTTTCTTCAAAAAATTGTATCTTTTGCAGCATAACTTGGTGTTAATCTTCATTTTATTAAGGTCAGTACGGAAAACGACAATAATTTTGGGTATGAAAAAATTACGATTGTGGTAGACAATATCCTTTAACGTAAACATAAACAACTAAAAACCAACACAAGTCATAATGACAGAGCACTATCCGTAATGATTCATACTGGGGAAAGTGGTAAAAAATATTGATTTTCTTTATTTTTACTCATAAAAAATAAAAATTATATCTTGTTAAAGATTATTTTCAAGTTTGAACATTTAACAATCAATAAATACCTTTGCAACACGACGACTCATACTTTATTTCCTGTCGAAATGCGATGGGATTTAGATGCATCTTACGACTGGTTGCCGAAATGAAAATGCCTAAGTACCCACGAATCGCTATATTTGAAGGTACCAGTTATTAGGTTAAGGTCATTTTTATGAGTAAACAAGTCGACGACAATTTTTGGACGAAAATAAAAGAAAATTATCACATTAACGATTCAAAATTTTCGTAGAGTCATTCAGAAAAGGTATTTAGCTACACTTGGCTACTTTCAAATTCACTAGACCAATCGGGTGGGCCACCAGCAACACCATACAACTAGACCGATAGAATTTTTACTAGACACGGGCTACCGCTTAACGTCGAACACTGCATATGATCTTGACCTCTGATCATTGTTTATTTACTACATGTGTGTATTGTCTTTGTCCTGTCTACCTTGCCATCCACATTAACAGATTCAAAATATTCCCATACTATCTATTTGACATTGTCACATTTTACATCTACTGCCAATATTTTTAACTGATATATGATTGGTTGTAAGTGTCATGTGACAATCTTATAGGCAAGTCAGATCATGTTTTATGCAGCATTGACAACGACAATAAAAGGCTAAAAAGGAAGAAAAAAACAGACAGACCTAACTGAATTTTGGAACAGAAACCAATGAAAGGCAAAATCAGGGTTTTAAGTTAATATGTTTAACCATTGCACCCCCATGACTACATGTATTTCTTACAATTGTATGTGATAAAGTCTTATTGGTTTTTTTCTGAGCACCTCTCAATCAATAGATTTAACTGAAATTATGTTGAAAGGGCGTTAATCACCCATTACCCAATACTACCATGTTGTTGGATGTTTTTAGTCCACAACATTATTAGAAGTGTTGCAGCTAATGCATTGTAATAAATTTAATGAGATATTATTTCAATTAATAAAAATAAGCCTTGACTTTGTTTGTTGATAGATATGAGGATTATCCAGTGACAGATGTGCTACAAATGACAGGGAGAGCTAACAGACCAATGATTGATCAGGAAGGTAAGATCCCCCTTACTTTGGAAAATTACTATAAGTTTGCTCATAAGTTGTCAATGCCATTTTCTTGGCTTAGTACAAATTGTGTTCCATTTTTCGGGTTTAACTTGGATTTTTTGAAATGATGAATAATTTTGACGGTAATTCATGGAGTATGTGCAGCAGGTGATATACCAAGGATTTCTGTCCATCTGTCACACTTTTGTTGATTATGACATAACATTAAACAATTATTGCCTTCAATGGATGTAAACATCCAGAATTGTTAACCTTGAGGGTTAACAATTCTGATGTTTACAATCCATTGAAGGCAATAACTGTTTATTATACTGAACAACAGACCAAGGATTGGGCATTTAAATAAATACATGCATGTATTAAAGCAAAATGTGTGTTTAATAACTTTTGACAAATTTTTAACAAACGTTTAAGCTATTTCATGTTTATATTAAAGTTCACAACACATCCAGTGAAATAGGGCACAAAGCGGCCATCAGTAATATTTTCAACAGATTTAAAATGTGTGCTTAATAACTTCAAAAATTGCCTCGGGCCAATACAACCTTCCTTGAGCCATTATGACTAACCTTGGACATATAACCGGTCCATTATGAAAACACCCATTTCTTAATACTTTTATTAACCAGTCAATTTCTCTTTTTGAAAAAGGCAATAGTATTGACCGAAATGGTAGGCTATAATTGTTTTATCATTTTTCAATATTATTATTTAAATATTAAAATTTTGAAATTTTATGAAAACTGAAATTTTTGAAACTTTTTCAAAATTTTGAAATATTGAAATGTTTTAAAAATTTTGATATCTTATGAAAATTTTGAATTTGCTTGAAATTTTTAAAATTTTGAAATTTAAGAAAAAAATTGAAATATTGAAATTTTTTGAATATTTGAACTTTAATTTTTTTGAAATTTTTATTGATTTTAGAATTTTGAAATTTTGTGTAATTTTTGAAAGAGTTGTTTCCCTTTTGAGGCACGCAATGGGTTGTTTACCGGGAAACAGTAGGGTTGTTTCCCGGTAAACAACTAGTTGTTTCCCGTTTGGGTTAATTTTCACAAAACATTAAAATTGTTTCAGGTCATGTGATTTAATTTAAGCCAATGAGAAGTTAGTGAGGTATAATAATAGTAATTGTTATTAGATTTTTTGTAAATTTAAAGAGAGATTTCTCATTGGAAGACCTTGACTGAGTTTGCAAATGGGAAATATTAGAATATTATTATTATTTTTTTATTGAAAATATAATGAAAATTGTTCATTGTTAATGAAATAGCATGAGTAATTGTTGTTCAACCCTTTTCAACAAAGACTTGACATGTTAGCAAGTGGGATATTTTGCACATATTATCATGCCTTCTACAACTTTTTTTTTGTTAGATCTGATTAACACATACTAATGTTTAATTCTAATGCAATTTGTTTGTATTGTCGTATTAGATTGGTTACTATTCTACATCAAATTCTCAATCTACCAGTCGTAACTAAGGGGTTCAGCTGGAAGGATCCACCATCTTAACTTTTAATTAAATTTAATCAAAATTAAAGCATACACGAAGCCAAAAAACATCTGCTTTACATTTTAAACTGGAAGTGTTCATTTGAAGTCATGTTATTTTTGTGCCAAAACAACATTTCACAGAATTTTAATTTGTGTGATTTTTAGACCCAGGGATATGCAAGAATACATTTTTATGTTCAGTATTGCATTAGAATGAAGATAACTGTATTGTATTTTAAGATTTGTGGACGTAAATCTTGGTTTTACAGTCACAAATTGAGTACCTAGCAACACAAAGCTTGAAATACAATATAGTTCCATGTATCTCCTAAATGTCAATTTTTTATGCTACTTGTGTAAAACAATGATATTTTATCTGTATGTAGACTCATTTTGTGCTACAAGAAATATTTAGGATGTGTAACCTATAAGTATGTTCAATAGATTGATGCAAGAGAAAGGTTTTGTGATAATAAAAATACTAATGTTTTCCAGGTAGAGCAGTTATCCTTTGTCAGAATACCAAAAAAGAATTCTTCAAGAAGTTTCTGTATGAACCGCTGCCTGTAGAGGTTAGTATAGTAGATTTTACTCAAAAAAGTTTACAATATAAATTTAGCCTGATGTTGTATGCTTCTACAAGTAACGTAAATGATTATTCTTGTTTTGTCAGAATATTTTTATATTACATTTTGTTTATTGTAAAGAAAAATATGTTGCTTAAATGAGGTTTTATTATTCATATGACTTTCATTTGGAAATACAATGTACATAATGTACATCATTTGAATTTTTTTTTTAAAGAAAAGCCTTCTATGCAAGTTTTTTTACTTTTGTGTCCAATTATATCCCGGTTATATGAAAAGATAACTTGTTTGTTGTAGAGTCATCTGGATCATTGTTTACATGACCACTTTAGTGCTGAAATTGTTACCAAGACGATAGAAAATAAACAAGATGCTGTAGACTACTTAACATGGACATTCTTATACAGGAGAATGACACAGAATCCTAATTATTATAACTTACAAGGTAATTAATTTATAGGATAAGAAAGTACTTAAAACAGAACAATGTACAAAAATGTGGCAGGGTATGCCGGTTAATTGGATCACAACTCTCTGCTCTTGTTAATTGGATCACAACCCTCTGCTCTTGATACCTGGATCACAACTCTCTGCTCTTGTTAATTGGATCACAACCCTCTGCTCTTGATAATTGGATCACAACTCTCTGCTCTTGTTAATTGGATCACAACCCTCTGCTCTTGATAATTGGATCACAACTCTCTGCTCTTGTTAATTGGATCACAACCCTCTGCTCTTGATACCTGGATCACAACTCTCTGCTCTTGTTAATTGGATCACAACTCTCTGCTCTTGTTAATTGGATCACAACCCTCTGCTCTTGATAATTGGATCACAACTCTCTGCTCTTGTTAATTGGATCACAACCCTCTGCTCTTGATAATTGGATCACAACTCTCTGCTCTTGTTAATTGGATCACAACCCTCTGCTCTTGATACCTGGATCACAACTCTCTGCTCTTGTTAATTGGATCACAACCCTCTGCTCTTGATAATTGGATCTCAAATGGTAAAAAACCTGCACAGATTTGCTTCCAATCAGAAAGACCACATATTATCACAAAATTGAATGACATCATGGGCAGTACAACAGCAGGGGTCAATGAATGCTTGCAATTAAGCTTGGAAGGTAGAATCTGTTGGTTCAAGACCATTACTCTTAGAATAAAATATGGAGAATGCCATGCAGCATTTTCTTAGAAGTGGTCGTTGGTGACCTATTTGAAGGCAGATTTTTCAGATTTTCCCTTTGTATTCTCTTTTTTTTTTTTTTCTGTAATAAACTAAGCTTCTGTCCATGTGCCATCTTTTTGCCTATAAGATTTATTGTTTGTGATCTTGTTCTCATCTATACATTTTATAATGTTCTGTTAAAATGTTTACCCAAGTTTTACAGTATTATTTCTTTTACAGGTGTTTCCCATAGCCATTTGTCAGATCACATGTCAGAACTTGTAGAAAACACAATAAGTGACTTGGAGCAGTCTAAGGTGAGTTATTCTGTTATATCTTATGTCAGAACTTTAAGACTAAGCTTACTAGACTGAAAGTCACAGTGAACAAAAAGTACACTACCTGCAGATGTGCATGAAGGAATATGGTTGCTGTCCAAAATTTAAAAGGGGAGATAATTCAACTTATACTTTCACGAAAAGGGGGGGGGGGGGCATGTACCTTGTAAGTGCAACTCCTACTAAGCTGCATATTGAATTTTTATGAAACTTTACACAGTTGTAATACACAACCTGCAGATGTGCATGAATGAATACCGTTGCTGTCTAAAATTTAGAAGGGGAGATAATTCAACTTATACTTTCACGAAAAGGGGGGTCGTGTACCTTGTAAGTGCAACTCCTCCTAAACGGCTTATTGGAGTTTTGTGAAACTTTACACAGTTGTAGTACACTACCTGCAGATGTGCATGAAGGAATATGGTTGCTGTCCAAAATTTAAAAGGGGAGATAATTCAACTTATACTTTCACGAAAAGGGGGGACATGTACCTTGTATGCACAACTCCTACTAAACTGCTTATTGAATTTTTATGAAACTTCACACAGTTGTAGTACACAACCTGCAGATGTGCATGAAGGAATACCGTTGCTGTCTAAAATTTAGAAGGGGAGATAATTCAACTTATACTTTCACGAAAAGGGGGGTCGTGTACCTTGTAAGTGCAACTCCTCCTAAATGGCTTATTGGAGTTTTGTGAAACTTTACACAGTTGTAGTACACTACCTGCAGATGTGCATGAAGGAATATGGTTGCTGTCCAAAATTTAAAAGGGGAGATAATTCAACTTATACTTTCATGAAAAGGGGGGACATGTACCTTGTATGCACAACTCCTACTAAACTGCTTATTGAATTTTTATGTAACTTCACACAGTTGTAGTACACAACCTGCAGATGTGCATGAAGGAATACCGTTGCTGTCTAAAATTTAGAAGGGGAGATAATTCAACTTATACTTTCACGAAAAGGGGGGTCGTGTACCTTGTAAGTGCAACTCCTCCTAAATGGCTTATTGGAGTTTTTTGAAACTTTACACAGTTGTAGTACACTACCTGCAGATGTGCATGAAGGAATATGGTTGCTGTCCAAAATTTAAAAGGGGAGATAATTCAACTTATACTTTCACGAAAAGGGGGGGGGCATGTACCTTGTAAGTGCAACTCCTACTAAGCTGCATATTGAATTTTTATGAAACTTTACACAGTTGTAGTACACAACCTGCAGATGTGCATGAAGGAATACCGTTGCTGTCTAAAATTTAGAAGGGGAGATAATTCAACTTATACTTTCACGAAAAGGGGGGTCGTGTACCTTGTAAGTGCAACTCCTCCTAAACGGCTTATTAGGGTTTTGTGAAACTTTACACAGTTGTAGTACACTACCTGCAGATGTGCATGAAGGAATATGGTTGCTGTCCAAAATTTAAAAGGGGAGATAATTCAACTTATACTTTCACGAAAAGGGGGGACATGTACCTTGTATGCACAACTCCTACTAAACTGCTTATTGAATTTTTATGTAACTTCACACAGTTGTAGTACACAACCTGCAGATGTGCATGAAGGAATACCGTTGCTGTCTAAAATTTAGAAGGGGAGATAATTCAACTTATACTTTCACGAAAAGGGGGGTCGTGTACCTTGTAAGTGCAACTCCTCCTAAATGGCTTATTGGAGTTTTGTGAAACTTTACACAGTTGTAGTACACTACCTGCAGATGTGCATGAAGGAATATGGTTGCTGTCCAAAATTTAAAAGGGGAGATAATTCAACTTATACTTTCACAAAAAGGGGGGGGGGGCATGTACCTTGTAAATGCAACTCCTACTAAGCTGCATATTGAATTTTTATGAAACTTTACACAGTTGTAGTACACAACCTGCAGATGTGCATGAAGGAATACCGGGTTGTTGTCTCCTTGACATAACTCCATATCCGTTCATTTTTCATAGGTAACTTGCTAATATACCTGTATTCCAAAGTTTGAACATCATAGTATTGCAAGCGGGGGGTATCACTCAGTGGGTTACTCACAGTTCTAGTTTTCATTTTCTCCTATGACTTATACTTGGAAAAAAAAACCTCTTCCAACTAAAATAAAGTCTATTGTCTGAAAATATGTTACCCGTGTTAATGAAAGAATTAAACCATTCAAATTAATTGTACTTAATCATTTATAATATTTTTAACAGATTATATTTTACTAGCACAGTAGTCACTATCTAATAAGGCCACTCCCACCAAAGACAACCACTTTTATCAGGTCAGATTTTATATGTACTGAGATAGTATAATACTACAAATTGTCACCCTCAAGAGAGGCCACCCCTCCTATAAGGCAAAAAGGGTGGCCTTATAAGAAGGGGACAACTGAATTATTGAATGTACCTATGTGTTTATGTTTACGAGATGTTCATTTTAATATCTTGTACTGTAATATTCACTATAGAGTGATTGAATGTTTTACAGTGTATCAGTGTAGAAGATGAAGTGGATGTTACTCCATTAAATCTTGGTATGATAGCTGCATACTACTACATCAACTACACCACCATAGGTAAAGTATCAAATAATTACTACATTGATTATTGATTAACATCCAGCAAGCAGTATTTAGCTATATTAAAGACTAGAACAAGTTCAATAATATATAAGAACTATATAGAAATGAGGTCAGGTATGGGTCAACCTTGTCAATGATATATAAGAACTATATAGAAATGAGGTCAGGTATGGGTCAACCTTGTCAATGACTTTTGACTGACACTGATAAAGTATGGAGAGTTGTGTAGAGATGAAATATTTAGTCTTTTATCGTGGCTACAATGTGCCTACTGTTTCTTTGAATCTACAAAAGAGGTCTTTAGCGTGCAGGTAGCATAGCACTCGCAGAACATGTTACCCACTGGTCAACGGTCAGATTTTCTGTATTTATGACCTGACAACCACCCATTGAGAGGGCTTCCCCTATCCACCACCTGGGGACATGTTGAGCAGCTCTGTAGATTTGAGACCTGGGAACAAGTTTATGTAGATTGTACGTCTAATTTTTATAATGGCAAAACCTTCTCTTGAAAGTAAATGAAAGTTTGATCAATAGCAAGGTTGCACCTTGGGCATTGTAAAAATAACTGTTTAAATTGAAAACACACCCCATTTTGTAAAAAGGAAGGGCACACTTAGCACATACAATTCTCTTGTACATATTTATAGGAACCTCATGTGCATAAATCCTCATAAATTGTCCCTTTTTTCATTACAAAGGGGACATTGGAACCTTTCTTGCAAAACCCTAAATGCAACTCTGTATAAATTAATTTGATGTGTTTAAGAGATTTTGATATATAAAAAATTGATGTTATTTTCCATAGACAAAATTTTTAACCGAATGTCACATGTTGGGGTCTCAATTGGGAAAATTTTTAATTTAAATTCTTTTTAAGCAATTATTATCCGACAAAATATTTTTAGAACAAGAAAAAAATTAATTGGGAATTAATTTATAAGGATTGATCACAATTTTTTGTTCGGTTCATTCGAAATAAACTCAAAAATGTGGTACACACCCTGGCGTAACCCGCTTTGCGGGTTACTCAGTGTGTACCACATTTTTGAGTATTTCTTCATGAACCGAAAAAAATTTGAGATCAATCCTTAAATATACTGAAATATTTCAATTGTTTCATCCAAAAAATCATGCTAGTCTGGTTGTTATAACAGTTTGCCAAAATTTAAAGTATGGGCAGTCTAGAAAGTCACATGTACAGTGCTCCTTCGGTCTATTGCCCCCCCCCCCCCCCCCCCCGTTTTTTCGCCAACCTCGCCTATCGCCACAATTTTCGTCTGTCCCGATTTCCCCCATTAGAAATACCCTGTTATTCTGCCAAACTCAGCTGCCGCCATCCGCCACAGATTTTCAGACACAAAAGTCGTAAAACCAATTTAAAATCCCCCGTTAGTACCGCCCACAACTACCTTTTGACAGCTGTGTATTGATCGGTAATTATGGAGTGTCAAAACTGGTCATCGGACACGGTCATTGATCTCATAGTTGAGGATCGGAACAGGTGATCGGTTGTTTGGATTAGAATAATTACCTGTATTTACTTTTCTAGTGATTACATTTGTACTTTTAATCCTGAGTAAAATTTGTAATTTAATTAGTTGTCATAAAAATGTCGTGCTTGAAGAGAAAGCTTAATTAATTAGACGACAAACAAAAACGTGCAATTATAAGTTATGCAAAGGAAAATCCAACAACAAATTGCCGATAATTTGACAATTAAATGGGATCTTCCAATAACCCCACAAATGAAGATGAACTGTTGCTTTCACGTGTTTATAATGACCTTGATGTCCCGAGCTACAAATGACGGTTCAAGAATTTGTCAACATTGACAAAGATCTGCAAACTGTACAGGACATTTCCGATGTGAATATAATTATTCTAATTTATTTATTTATTAAACATGTATTATTTATACCATCATAGTACAAGTGCAAAATGCATGTCAGTCGAGGTGAAAGTTTATCTTTTCATATATGATCACATAACTTCCGGTTTTCAATGTCCCTCAGTTTATCGCCAAACTACCGACTGCACAGAAGGTGGCGGTTTAACGAGGGAGCACTATTATAATTTTTAATTCATCAACTGAGGTCACTCTTTTCTGTTGTGAATCTTACTAAATCATGAAAGTAACCATGGAATATCACTTCTTCTTTCTTTAACAACAAAGTTTGTTTGGTATTTGATTTTTGATTATTTATTTTTTAGCTATACCAAAAATGTTATCATTAATATCAATTTTTTTCACTATTAAGTTGTACAAGAAAATTCTACGATGTGACTTTAAGAGAGATGTTCCATCTATTAGAATATTTTTTTGTTTGCAGTTATATAATTTCTGTGATCTATTTAAAAAATATTTGTAAGTCTATTTGCTTCAATAAATTGTTTTTCTCAAATATAATGAACAAAACTATATACTTATTTAACAGAGACATTCAGCATGTCATTGAATGCCAAGACTAAGATCAAAGGATTGCTAGAGATTATATCTAATGCTGCAGAGTATGAAGATATACCTATCAGACATCATGAAGATAACATACTTAAACAGGTATGTACAAATATTATAAATTAATGTTAATTATGAAGATATACCTATCAGACATCATGAAGATAATATACTTAAACAGGTATGTACAAATATTATAAATTAATGTTAATTATGAAGATATACCTATCAGACATCATGAAGACAACATACTTAAACAGGTATGTACAAATATTATAAATTAATGTTAATTATGAAGATATACCTATCAGACATCATGAAGATAACATACTTAAACAGGTATGTACAAATATTATAAATTAATGTTAATTATGAAGATATACCTATCAGACATCATGAAGACAACATACTTAAACAGGTATGTACAAATATTATAAATTAATGTTAATTATGAAGATATACCTATCAGACATCATGAAGACAACATACTTAAACAGGTATGTACAAATATTATAAATTAATGTTAATTATGAAGATATACCTATCAGACATCATGAAGACAACATACTTAAACAGGTATGTACAAATATTATAAATTAATGTTAATTATGAAGATATACCTATCAGACATCATGAAGATAACATACTTAAACAGGTATGTACAAATATTATAAATTAATGTTAATTATGAAGATATACCTATCAGACATCATGAAGATAATATACTTAAACAGGTATGTACAAATATTATAAATTAATGTTAATTATGAAGATATACCTATCAGACATCATGAAGACAACATACTTAAACAGGTATGTACAAATATTATAAATTAATGTTAATTATGAAGATATACCTATCAGACATCATGAAGATAACATACTTAAACAGGTATGTACAAATATTATAAATTAATGTTAATTATGAAGATATACCTATCAGACATCATGAAGACAACATACTTAAACAGGTATGTACAAATATTATAAATTAATGTTAATTATGAAGATATACCTATCAGACATCATGAAGACAACATACTTAAACAGGTATGTACAAATATTATAAATTAATGTTAATTATGAAGATATACCTATCAGACATCATGAAGACAACATACTTAAACAGGTATGTACAAATATTATAAATTAATGTTAATTATGAAGATATACCTATCAGACATCATGAAGATAATACACTTAAACAGGTATGTACAAATATTATAAATTAATGTTAATTATGAAGATATACCTATCAGACATCATGAAGACAACATACTTAAACAGGTATGTACAAATATTATAAATTAATGTTAATTATGAAGATATACCTATCAGACATCATGAAGACAACATACTTAAACAGGTATGTACAAATATTATAAATTAATGTTAATTATGAAGATATACCTATCAGACATCATGAAGATAACATACTTAGACAGGTATGTACAAATATTATAAATTAATGTTAATTATGAAGATATACCTATCAGACATCATGAAGACAACATACTTAAACAGGTATGTACAAATATTATAAATTAATGTTAATTATGAAGATATACCTATCAGACATCATGAAGATAACATACTTAAACAGGTATGTACAAATATTATAAATTAATGTTAATTATGAAGATATACCTATCAGACATCATGAAGACAACATACTTAAACAGGTATGTACAAATATTATAAATTAATGTTAATTATGAAGATATACCTATCAGACATCATGAAGACAACATACTTAAACAGGTATGTACAAATATTATAAATTAATGTTAATTATGAAGATATACCTATCAGACATCATGAAGACAACATACTTAAACAGGTATGTACAAATATTATAAATTAATGTTAATTATGAAGATATACCTATCAGACATCATGAAGATAACATACTTAGACAGGTATGTACAAATATTATAAATTAATGTTAATTATGAAGATATACCTATCAGACATCATGAAGACAACATACTTAAACAGGTATGTACAAATATTATAAATTAATGTTAATTATGAAGATATACCTATCAGACATCATGAAGACAACATACTTAAACAGGTATGTACAAATATTATAAATTAATGTTAATTATGAAGATATACCTATCAGACATCATGAAGACAACATACTTAAACAGGTATGTACAAATATTATAAATTAATGTTAATTATGAAGATATACCTATCAGACATCATGAAGACAACATACTTAAACAGGTATGTACAAATATTATAAATTAATGTTAATTATGAAGATATACCTATCAGACATCATGAAGACAACATACTTAAACAGGTATGTACAAATATTATAAATTAATGTTAATTATGAAGATATACCTATCAGACATCATGAAGACAACATACTTAAACAGGTATGTACAAATATTATAAATTAATGTTAATTATGAAGATATACCTATCAGACATCATGAAGATAATATACTTAAACAGGTATGTACAAATATTATAAATTAATGTTAATTATGAAGATATACCTATCAGACATCATGAAGACAACATACTTAAACAGGTATGTACAAATATTATAAATTAATGTTAATTATGAAGATATACCTATCAGACATCATGAAGATAATATACTTAGACAGGTATGTACAAATATTATAAATTAATGTTAATTATGAAGATATACCTATCAGACATCATGAAGACAACATACTTAAACAGGTATGTACAAATATTATAAATTAATGTTAATTATGAAGATATACCTATCAGACATCATGAAGACAACATACTTAAACAGGTATGTACAAATATTATAAATTAATGTTAATTATGAAGATATACCTATCAGACATCATGAAGACAACATACTTAAACAGGTATGTACAAATATTATAAATTAATGTTAATTATGAAGATATACCTATCAGACATCATGAAGATAATATACTTAAACAGGTATGTACAAATATTATAAATTAATGTTAATTATGAAGATATACCTATCAGACATCATGAAGATAACATACTTAGACAGGTATGTACAAATATTATAAATTAATGTTAATTATGAAGATATACCTATCAGACATCATGAAGATAATATACTTAAACAGGTATGTACAAATATTATAAATTAATGTTAATTATGAAGATATACCTATCAGACATCATGAAGACAACATACTTAAACAGGTATGTACAAATATTATAAATTAATGTTAATTATGAAGATATACCTATCAGACATCATGAAGACAACATACTTAAACAGGTATGTACAAATATTATAAATTAATGTTAATTATGAAGATATACCTATCAGACATCATGAAGATAATATACTTAGACAGGTATGTACAAATATTATAAATTAATGTTAATTATGAAGATATACCTATCAGACATCATGAAGATAATATACTTAAACAGGTATGTACAAATATTATAAATTAATGTTAATTATGAAGATATACCTATCAGACATCATGAAGACAACATACTTAAACAGGTATGTACAAATATTATAAATTAATGTTAATTATGAAGATATACCTATCAGACATCATGAAGATAATATACTTAAACAGGTATGTACAAATATTATAAATTAATGTTAATTATGAAGATATACCTATCAGACATCATGAAGATAATACACTTAGACAGGTATGTACAAATATTATAAATTAATGTTAATTATGAAGATATACCTATCAGACATCATGAAGACAACATACTTAAACAGGTATGTACAAATATTATAAATTAATGTTAATTATGAAGATATACCTATCAGACATCATGAAGACAACATACTTAAACAGGTATGTACAAATATTATAAATTAATGTTAATTATGAAGATATACCTATCAGACATCATGAAGATAACATACTTAAACAGGTATGTACAAATATTATAAATTAATGTTAATTATGAAGATATACCTATCAGACATCATGAAGATAATATACTTAAACAGGTATGTACAAATATTATAAATTAATGTTAATTATGAAGATATACCTATCAGACATCATGAAGACAACATACTTAAACAGGTATGTACAAATATTATAAATTAATGTTAATTATGAAGATATACCTATCAGACATCATGAAGACAACATACTTAAACAGGTATGTACAAATATTATAAATTAATGTTAATTATGAAGATATACCTATCAGACATCATGAAGATAATACACTTAGACAGGTATGTACAAATATTATAAATTAATGTTAATTATGAAGATATACCTATCAGACATCATGAAGACAACATACTTAAACAGGTATGTACAAATATTATAAATTAATGTTAATTATGAAGATATACCTATCAGACATCATGAAGACAACATACTTAAACAGGTATGTACAAATATTATAAATTAATGTTAATTATGAAGATATACCTATCAGACATCATGAAGATAACATACTTAAACAGGTATGTACAAATATTATAAATTAATGTTAATTATGAAGATATACCTATCAGACATCATGAAGATAATATACTTAAACAGGTATGTACAAATATTATAAATTAATGTTAATTATGAAGATATACCTATCAGACATCATGAAGACAACATACTTAAACAGGTATGTACAAATATTATAAATTAATGTTAATTATGAAGATATACCTATCAGACATCATGAAGACAACATACTTAAACAGGTATGTACAAATATTATAAATTAATGTTAATTATGAAGATATACCTATCAGACATCATGAAGATAATATACTTAAACAGGTATGTACAAATATTATAAATTAATGTTAATTATGAAGATATACCTATCAGACATCATGAAGACAACATACTTAAACAGGTATGTACAAATATTATAAATTAATGTTAATTATGAAGATATACCTATCAGACATCATGAAGATAATATACTTAAACAGGTATGTACAAATATTATAAATTAATGTTAATTATGAAGATATACCTATCAGACATCATGAAGATAATATACTTAAACAGGTATGTACAAATATTATAAATTAATGTTAATTATGAAGATATACCTATCAGACATCATGAAGACAACATACTTAAACAGGTATGTACAAATATTATAAATTAATGTTAATTATGAAGATATACCTATCAGACATCATGAAGACAACATACTTAAACAGGTATGTACAAATATTATAAATTAATGTTAATTATGAAGATATACCTATCAGACATCATGAAGATAATATACTTAAACAGGTATGTACAAATATTATAAATTAATGTTAATTATGAAGATATACCTATCAGACATCATGAAGACAACATACTTAAACAGGTATGTACAAATATTATAAATTAATGTTAATTATGAAGATATACCTATCAGACATCATGAAGATAATATACTTAAACAGGTATGTACAAATATTATAAATTAATGTTAATTATGAAGATATACCTATCAGACATCATGAAGACAACATACTTAAACAGGTATGTACAAATATTATAAATTAATGTTAATTATGAAGATATACCTATCAGACATCATGAAGACAACATACTTAAACAGGTATGTACAAATATTATAAATTAATGTTAATTATGAAGATATACCTATCAGACATCATGAAGATAATATACTTAAACAGGTATGTACAAATATTATAAATTAATGTTAATTATGAAGATATACCTATCAGACATCATGAAGACAACATACTTAAACAGGTATGTACAAATATTATAAATTAATGTTAATTATGAAGATATACCTATCAGACATCATGAAGACAACATACTTAAACAGGTATGTACAAATATTATAAATTAATGTTAATTATGAAGATATACCTATCAGACATCATGAAGATAATATACTTAAACAGGTATGTACAAATATTATAAATTAATGTTAATTATGAAGATATACCTATCAGACATCATGAAGACAACATACTTAAACAGGTATGTACAAATATTATAAATTAATGTTAATTATGAAGATATACCTATCAGACATCATGAAGACAACATACTTAAACAGGTATGTACAAATATTATAAATTAATGTTAATTATGAAGATATACCTATCAGACATCATGAAGATAATATACTTAAACAGGTATGTACAAATATTATAAATTAATGTTAATTATGAAGATATACCTATCAGACATCATGAAGACAACATACTTAAACAGGTATGTACAAATATTATAAATTAATGTTAATTATGAAGATATACCTATCAGACATCATGAAGACAACATACTTAAACAGGTATGTACAAATATTATAAATTAATGTTAATTATGAAGATATACCTATCAGACATCATGAAGATAATATACTTAAACAGGTATGTACAAATATTATAAATTAATGTTAATTATGAAGATATACCTATCAGACATCATGAAGACAACATACTTAAACAGGTATGTACAAATATTATAAATTAATGTTAATTATGAAGATATACCTATCAGACATCATGAAGATAATATACTTAAACAGGTATGTACAAATATTATAAATTAATGTTAATTATGAAGATATACCTATCAGACATCATGAAGACAACATACTTAAACAGGTATGTACAAATATTATAAATTAATGTTAATTATGAAGATATACCTATCAGACATCATGAAGACAACATACTTAAACAGGTATGTACAAATATTATAAATTAATGTTAATTATGAAGATATACCTATCAGACATCATGAAGATAATATACTTAAACAGGTATGTACAAATATTATAAATTAATGTTAATTATGAAGATATACCTATCAGACATCATGAAGATAATACACTTAGACAGGTATGTACAAATATTATAAATTAATGTTAATTATGAAGATATACCTATCAGACATCATGAAGATAATATACTTAAACAGGTATGTACAAATATTATAAATTAATGTTAATTATGAAGATATACCTATCAGACATCATGAAGACAACATACTTAAACAGGTATGTACAAATATTATAAATTAATGTTAATTATGAAGATATACCTATCAGACATCATGAAGATAATATACTTAAACAGGTATGTACAATTATTATAAATTAATGTTAATTATGAAGATATACCTATCAGACATCATGAAGATAATATACTTAGACAGGTATGTACAAATATTATAAATTAATGTTAATTATGAAGATATACCTATCAGACATCATGAAGATAATACACTTAGACAGGTATGTACAAATATTATAAATTAATGTTAATTATGAAGATATACCTATCAGACATCATGAAGATAATATACTTAAACAGGTATGTACAAATATTATAAATTAATGTTAATTATGAAGATATACCTATCAGACATCATGAAGACAACATACTTAAACAGGTATGTACAAATATTATAAATTAATGTTAATTATGAAGATATACCTATCAGACATCATGAAGATAATATACTTAAACAGGTATGTACAATTATTATAAATTAATGTTAATTATGAAGATATACCTATCAGACATCATGAAGATAATATACTTAGACAGGTATGTACAAATATTATAAATTAATGTTAATTATGAAGATATACCTATCAGACATCATGAAGATAATACACTTAGACAGGTATGTACAAATATTATAAATTAATGTTAATTATGAAGATATACCTATCAGACATCATGAAGATAATATACTTAAACAGGTATGTACAAATATTATAAATTAATGTTAATTATGAAGATATACCTATCAGACATCATGAAGACAACATACTTAAACAGGTATGTACAAATATTATAAATTAATGTTAATTATGAAGATATACCTATCAGACATCATGAAGATAATATACTTAGACAGGTATGTACAAATATTATAAATTAATGTTAATTATGAAGATATACCTATCAGACATCATGAAGACAACATACTTAAACAGGTATGTACAAATATTATAAATTAATGTTAATTATGAAGATATACCTATCAGACATCATGAAGATAATATACTTAAACAGGTATGTACAAATATTATAAATTAATGTTAATTATGAAGATATACCTATCAGACATCATGAAGATAATATACTTAGACAGGTATGTACAAATATTATAAATTAATGTTAATTATGAAGATATACCTATCAGACATCATGAAGATAATATACTTAGACAGGTATGTACAAATATTATAAATTAATGTTAATTATGAAGATATACCTATCAGACATCATGAAGATAATATACTTAGACAGGTATGTACAAATATTATAAATTAATGTTAATTATGAAGATATACCTATCAGACATCATGAAGATAATATACTTAGACAGGTATGTACAAATATTATAAATTAATGTTAATTATGAAGATATACCTATCAGACATCATGAAGATAATATACTTAGACAGGTATGTACAAATATTATAAATTAATGTTAATTATGAAGATATACCTATCAGACATCATGAAGATAATATACTTAGACAGGTATGTACAAATATTATAAATTAATGTTAATTATGAAGATATACCTATCAGACATCATGAAGATAATACACTTAGACAGGTATGTACAAATATTATAAATTAATGTTAATTATGAAGATATACCTATCAGACATCATGAAGATAACATACTTAGACAGGTATGTACAAATATTATAAATTAATGTTAATTATGAAGATATACCTATCAGACATCATGAAGATAATACACTTAGACAGGTATGTACAAATATTATAAATTAATGTTAATTATGAAGATATACCTATCAGACATCATGAAGATAATATACTTAAACAGGTATGTACAAATATTATAAATTAATGTTAATTATGAAGATATACCTATCAGACATCATGAAGATAATACACTTAGACAGGTATGTACAAATATTATAAATTAATGTTAATTATGAAGATATACCTATCAGACATCATGAAGATAATACACTTAAACAGGTATGTACAAATATTATAAATTAATGTTAATTATGAAGATATACCTATCAGACATCATGAAGATAATATACTTAAACAGGTATGTACAATTATTATAAATTAATGTTAATTATGAAGATATACCTATCAGACATCATGAAGATAATATACTTAGACAGGTATGTACAAATATTATAAATTAATGTTAATTATGAAGATATACCTATCAGACATCATGAAGATAATACACTTAGACAGGTATGTACAAATATTATAAATTAATGTTAATTATGAAGATATACCTATCAGACATCATGAAGATAATATACTTAAACAGGTATGTACAAATATTATAAATTAATGTTAATTATGAAGATATACCTATCAGACATCATGAAGATAATACACTTAGACAGGTATGTACAAATATTATAAATTAATGTTAATTATGAAGATATACCTATCAGACATCATGAAGATAATATACTTAGACAGGTATGTACAAATATTATAAATTAATGTTAATTATGAAGATATACCTATCAGACATCATGAAGATAATACACTTAAACAGGTATGTACAAATATTATAAATTAATGTTAATTATGAAGATATACCTATCAGACATCATGAAGATAATATACTTAGACAGGTATGTACAAATATTATAAATTAATGTTAATTATGAAGATATACCTATCAGACATCATGAAGATAATACACTTAGACAGGTATGTACAAATATTATAAATTAATGTTAATTATGAAGATATACCTATCAGACATCATGAAGATAATATACTTAGACAGGTATGTACAAATATTATAAATTAATGTTAATTATGAAGATATACCTATCAGACATCATGAAGATAACACACTTAGACAGGTATGTACAAATATTATAAATTAATGTTAATTATGAAGATATACCTATCAGACATCATGAAGATAATACACTTAGACAGGTATGTACAAATATTATAAATTAATGTTAATTATGAAGATATACCTATCAGACATCATGAAGATAATATACTTAGACAGGTATGTACAAATATTATAAATTAATGTTAATTATGAAGATATACCTATCAGACATCATGAAGATAATATACTTAGACAGGTATGTACAATTATTATAAATTAATGTTAATTATGAAGATATACCTATCAGACATCATGAAGATAATACACTTAGACAGGTATGTACAAATATTATAAATTAATGTTAATTATGAAGATATACCTATCAGACATCATGAAGATAATATACTTAGACAGGTATGTACAAATATTATAAATTAATGTTAATTATGAAGATATACCTATCAGACATCATGAAGATAATATACTTAGACAGGTATGTACAAATATTATAAATTAATGTTAATTATGAAGATAATATACTTAAACAGGTATGTACAATTATTATAAATTAATGTTAATTATGAAGATATACCTATCAGACATCATGAAGATAATACACTTAGACAGGTATGTACAAATATTATAAATTATTATTATACTTCGTGTAAGTTTCCGTAGTGATATTTGGTATTGGTATATTTTGACATATTACCCAGACTTTTTGAGAGAGAAAAATTAAATATGCAGGACCTACTGAAATTGTGCAGGACCGGAATTTACAAAATTATAAAATTTAAACGGAATCAGTGATGGGAACAATAAAAACCCAACCCGCCATGTTTTCAAATATAAACACACGAAATGGTTGGTCTCATTGATGCATCACAGCCAGTTTAAGCTAAAAAAAAAAAAAAAATACAAAGATTAATAGAATTACCATGGAAACAGTTGCATGTTTAAAAAGTAAATGTCATTTGAAGCAGAATCTAATTCCGAGTTGACCGTGATTGTTCCGGCACACTAGTTGTATTTCCATTTTCCGGTGCAAAACAAAATACACAAACAAAAAATTTTGTCGGACACCCAGACCGGCATACTTGGCAGTATTGCTGGTCCTTGTGATTTTCTGCCTGCTCGGTCCGACGGTCCGACGAATTTCAAAATGTCTGATTACCTGGTTAATTATCACAAGAATGGTTTCAGTTTTATGTTGAAATGTGGTATGGCTGTAAGCATAACTATGATGGTTGAACTCTGACAAATCTAAGTTCAGAAATGAATGATTTCTTTATGGCAAGAATGGTTTCAGTTTTATACTGTTGTTCCATGATGAAATGTGGTATGGCTGGGAGGATAACTATGATGGTTCAAATCTGACAAATCTTAAGTTCAGAAACGAATGATTTCTCAATGATAAATTTACTTAGAATTACAGATCTGGTTTGCTTTTGACCATGATGTCATGTGGAAAATTCTTTAATGTTTTACCCTTTTCTTTTTATCATAATATATAAACAAAATGACTAGCATTGGGAAGAGATAACCCTTTACCACTGATATTTTATCTGAAAATTATGGTTCACCTTTTAACTCCTCATGTGTTCTGCCTGATATATTTTGTTTGTATTTCTGCAGAGTATCTGTTGGCTGTGGCAACTTTTAAATTGTTTTTTATATTCATTATAGTTGACATCAAGATTACCTAACAAACCCAGTAATCCTAAGTATAACGATCCTCATCTGAAGACCAACATACTACTACAGGCTCATCTATCTAGGATGCAACTGTCAGCTGAAATACAACAGGATATAGAGGATATTCTTAGCAAGGTAAGTTCACATTCTAAAATTTTATATCCTGCATATTTGTAGGATGTATAGAATATTGTCAATTTTGAAGGTCAAGACAGACATTATCACTAGTATCAAAGCGAGTCTGATGTAACTTCCATGGGTATAATAGGAAACCTTTTAGGCCATTTAAACTAAATATTGAATAAATGAATGGCCCATATTTTTGACATTTGAAAAAATAAAGTAAAAAAATCTGTGATATACATGTGTAAATAAGGATGATCAACACAGAATGTTAGACTTTTGTATTGTTGATTAAGTTGCAATGGTGTGATGATAGTTATATTAAATTACATGAAATTAGGTGTATAGTCAGCTTCTGTTACTGTGTGTTCTATGGTAGTGTGTATTCAAGTGCTGTTTCAACCAGTTTTCCCCACCTTTTTTTAAAATTTAACTACCAAGGTACCATAGGACCTCGATATAAATGCAGTTTTTTTGAAAATTTGAGTGAAAATTGTCAATATCGTTCACACATTTTATTGTAGGCAATCCGTTTGATCCAAGCTTGTGTTGATGTATTAAGTAGTAACGGGTGGTTAACTCCTGCTTTAGCTGCTATGGAACTGGCACAGATGGTTACACAAGCAATGTGGGGCAAAGATTCTTACCTGAAACAATTACCACACTTTACTGGAGACATTGTAAAGAAATGTCAAGAAAAGGTTAGTTGAAATATTAAGATGTTATGTTTATGTGTCTGCAAAGTGTGCACAAATTATGGTACTAAGATGTAATTTTTGTGTGTCTGCAAATATATGATAGAATCAGATCAGTGTCCACTCCTTAAATCGGCATCCACTGACGTCATTATCTCAAATCACGGTCAGGGTATTCTCAATTCAGCGTCCTTTCTAAATTCTCAGATCTATGGCCGATTTATTGGTTAGGGTTAAGGCATACGTCAGCAACGTCATTGGACGCTGATTGGAGAGAGTAAGAAATGGCCATAGATTTGAGAATTTGAAAAAAGGACATAGATCTGAGGTACAGATGTCTGTGACATAGAAATCAGAGGATTGGACGTCGATCTGAGTCTTACATATATGTGCACAAATTATGGTTCATTTTGTATTTTCTAGATAAAGATTACTTCTATAATTTCATTGTCTTGACCATTTTTCCAGAAATTTATTATCGATTGTTTGTTACTTAACATCCAGTGGGTAATAATCTTTCATCTTCATGATTATTCTGAAATTTAAAAAACAATGACAGACAGTATGGTTTCTTTGCTTCAATCATTGTTAGATTATTTGACATTTGAACACTTCTGTATTAGAAATTATCATTTAGTATTCCTTAGCTGTAGATGGGTAACAATAAAATTATTATGTCAACACTCTTTTGTAAGACCGATATGATTTTTTTTGCAATAGAGATAAATTCTTTCCTGTATTATCAGTTGGTGTTCATCAGGGTATTTATATTTTTGGGAGATGAACTGTTCCATTGCATTGGTACAATCGTTATTGTTCTTTGTACAATTCACTTAATGGGAAGTTTAAATGTCTCATTGAAAATTTAATCGTTCTTTGATTCATTTTGCTGGACAAAAAAATAAACTTCTAGCACTTTATGAAAATGTATGTTAAAACAATTGATCATAAATTTCTGAAAAAAATGGTCAAGACAATGAAATTATAGAAATAATCTTTATCTAGAAAATACAGGTTTCGGTTTATTATGTAAACGTCACTTACAACAATTTTTCAGTTATTTCGTTGCAGTCAGTTTTATTGGTGGAGGAATACGGAGAAAACCACTGACCTGTCGCAAGTCACTGAGAAACTTTATCACATAATGTTGTATCAAGTACAGTTCACCATGAGTGGGATTCCAACTCACAATGAATGAACCTATACTAAATAAATATACAATACTTGTGCACTGTTGAAGCATATGGGTAATATGTGTATGAGTCTTAGAAACGCGGGAAAAGGCGAGGCTTTGCCGAGCCTTTTCCCGCGTTTCGCGCCGAATACACATATTTACCTATATGCTTTGACAGTGCACATGTATTGTATTTATCCTGCAATTCTAAATCGTAAATAAACGTTTACTGGACGATGATAAAAGTATTTGAAATAATTTTGTGTATGTATTTGAAAACAATATCCCCCCGATGTGCCCCGTTTTGCATTTGTATGTTCTATTTATAACTGACCAATATCAAAAAATGTTCTATTTATAACTGACCAATATCAAAAAAAATATTAGGCAGGCTATATTGGTCGGTAAATGCTGTCATTGCAGGATAAAGACACTTATTGTCAGAGGAAGTGGTTAATATTACAAATTAATGTTAATTGTACACTTCTGAAGAACAAATTTTCATTTCAGTGGTCAGTATGAAACTGAAATGTGTATTGTCTGTATATGGAGATTATAAAATGTCTTGTTTGGGTCTGACTTTTGAAGGATGGGGGCTGATGTGAACATTATGTAAGGAAAACGTCGCATTTGACCTAAATGTGAACTTTTATTTACAGGGTATAGAAAGTATATTTGATGTGATGGAAATGGAAGATGAAGACCGTAACAGTATGTTACAACTATCTGAGGCTCAGATGGCAGATGTAGCCAGGTTCTGTAACAGATATCCTAACATTGAACTGACGTACGAGGTCCAGGATAAAGATAGTATTTCTAGGTAAGTAATCTCTATCTGTATGGAACGGTGCATGCCTCGAGTGCGGAAAATCGTGTGTTAGATCCCCGATCAGGTCAAAACAAAGACTATAAAATTGGTATTTGTTGTTTTTCCGCGGAGCACGCAGTATTAAAAAGAAAGAGCAAAGACTGATTGATTCGCAATCAGGATAATGTGTCCAAGTTGAGTAATATGTCTATCTGCAGACTGTTGTTTCAGGGAGCTAGCACTATAAAAATCCTGCTAAGCTTGTTGGTCTAGTACAAAGCGGAGCTCATCATCTTTTCATTGAAAATTAACTTCTTCTCGCCATGATATAGCTGAAAAATTGCTGAGTTGGAGTTAAACAACAATCACTCACTCACTCTATTTGTATGGTCTTAGAGTTGTTACTTGTCATTCATGATATGGTTTATTTTAATCAGTAAAGCACTTTTATGAGTTCATTTAGATCAAAGGTTCAAGCAAACAATTGTTATCATTTTGTGTTTGTGTTAATTTGTTTAATTTTAGGAAACCACTGGAAACAAGTAGTGGTAATTTACAAGAAACCATTGATTTACATAAATATTTTATCATATTATTGTAAGGTTTTGTGTGAAAATATTGGGGATTTTTTAAAGGAATTATAATGAAGTATATTTATTACTTGGGTGTTCCTTTCTTGAAGCCTTTAAGTCCAACATTTTATGTTCACTGCTACTTCACTACAAAGCATTGCATTTGTTAACTTTGTAAAATTCTTCAGAACGGTAACTGTTTTGTGATATGATTTTGTTAGTTCAGGAAAGATAACTCTGTTCTCCTTTTACAGTGGTTCAGCAGTGAATGTACAAGTGACATTAGAGAGAGAAGATGAATTGGCAGGACCAGTAGTAGCTCCACTCTTCCCACAGGTAATTTACTTTTATACTTGTTCAATTTACTGGAGTTGTGTATATTCTTCATAAAGAATCATTTAAAGTAAAAATGAAGTTGGCCTAGTTTCAATCACAATGGGTTCTGACCCCTATTAAGTCAGAAACAGAAGATTATATAGGACTTATTTTTATATTTATTTAAAAGAAGATTATTGAATAATAATTATGTCTTTTCACATATTTCCAGTTTCATATTTACAATACCATATAAATGTACTTTAACTATTGAAAAGATAGAAATAAAACCATACTGATTTGACAGTCAGATTTAAAAACTTACTAGGGCTTGTGTTATACTTGTTTGTATGTTTCTGACTCTTAATAAAACTTATTGTACTGTACAATCAACCAGGAAAATATTTGTCAATGTAAAAAAACAGATTAAGCAAATTGTAAAATTGTTGGAATTCAAGTTGTGCATATAACAACATTGGAAAATATACTATTTCTGATTCTATTTATAGAAACGTGAAGAAGGATGGTGGGTTGTTATTGGCGACAGTAAGAACAATTCTTTATTGTCAATCAAACGTCTGACGTTACAACAGAAAGCAAAGATCAAGTTAGATTTTGTGGCGCCATCTCCTGGACATTATAATTACGTCATTTATTACATGAGTGATGCCTACATGGGATGTGATCAGGAGTACAAATTTAGCATTGATGTGAAGGAAGGGGACAGTGATGAAAGTGACAGTGATAGTGATTAGATGTCTCATTGAACGAACATGGACGTGTAAAATTGAACGTTTCATCTTACTGAATTATCTATGGAAAATTAAATGTTTCATCTAACTGAATTCTTCATGGAAAATTAAAAGTTTCGTTTAACTGAATTCTTCATGGAAAATTAAATGTTTCATTTGACTGGATTCTTCATAAAAAAAATAATGTTTCATTTAACTGAATTCTTCATAAAAAAAATTAAATGTTTCATTTCACTGAATTCTTCATAGAAAATTAAATGTTTCATCTAACTGAATTCTACATGGAAAATTAAATGATTCATGTTATTGAATTCTTCGTGGAAAATCAAATGTTTCATTTAACTGAATTCTTCATGGAAAATTAAATGTGTCCAAAAAAAGTGAAACTAAATTATCAGTAACACTTGATTATGTGTGAACGGCATAATTTAAAACTTATTATCACATATTTTATTGAAATAATGCAGAATTAGCATGTGTAAAATAAAAGCATAATTTGCAGCGTGTTATTTGCCTCCAGGGCAACATGTTATCTGCCCTGGCAAAATATGTGATAAATAGATTAATACATGACATTTTTCATATTGCCCTTGTCATCAGCCCTCGACTGATATCGTCCCTTGGGGCTGATATCAAGGTCTCGTGCTGATAACAAGGGCAATATGAAAAATGCCATGTATTAATCTATAAATATCAAACAAATAAGATAAATAATATCTCACAAACTCAATAATGGACAGATACCATATATAAAGATAACCTTGATAACAGACTACATGTAGGTAGTCAGGATAATGTACTATGTGTACTGTGTTTAGCAGATAATTTATGGCAACCGTTATTATTAAATTATGATCATGTGTAAATAAAGATAACATTTCTATCAAGTCATCTATGTTGATTTATTGTTTTTTCAAATATTTTGTATTTCATGTATGCTGATGGAGAATAAATTTTATAAAAGTGTAAATGATTTTTTTTCCAAAAAAAATTAATAATGTGGAGTAAATATTATTAGTCATACGTCCATTGTAACTGAGGTAAAAGGTTTGATTTAATAAGGTCAAGATCTAGTATGCTTAAAATAGAAAACAGATATGACATTGTACTTTGAACTTTGCTTATATAGTATGTAATATCAATACAAAAGTTATCTGTCATGTGTGAACCATTTTATCATTGAACTGAGTGATGTTGCAGTTTTAACCATTGTTTATATCTGATTGTTGTAAAGCAATAACTACTTTGTTAATACTATTTGTTAAGTAATATCACAAGATATTATCATATAAAATTTGTCAATGTAACAAGATAAATTACATGTTTGTTGGTAAACAAGTCTAAATTTGAAGTTTAATTACATTGTATTAACATTTTGAAGGATGATATTTGTTTATTAAGCAGGTTTTTTTCCTTGACATTTCCAACTCAATGTCTATTAGTGCTGATTTATAAGATACAATGTAATGACAAACAATTAAAATATTGGTAATTTTCTTTTTCAATCTTACGTGTTATTTTCATTTTCACTTGTACAAAGCTTCTCATTTTTATCATATATCTACTACATAGACATGGTCAGATGTCATTTACATTGTAATAAAATCATTAAGACTATTTCCTGTTGTTCTTCTTCTTCCAATACTCTGCAAATCGCCTCTGGCGGAGGGGGGTATAGTTTTACCTCTGTCCGTCCGTCCAAGATATTTTTCATCACATTTTTCTCAGTAACTGTTGATGGCAGAAATCTGATATTTGGTCACAAGCGTCATATAGGTATACCATATTGTGGGTAGCGTTTTTGGACCCGTCAGATTCCTACTTCCTGTTTGCCAACTTAGTTGGTTTTTATACACATTGAACATATATGCACATTTTTTGTCACATTTTTCTCAGCAACTATTGATGGCAGAAATCTGATATTTGGTCACAAGCTTCATATGAGTACCCAATATCGTGGGAAGCGTTTTTGGACCCATCAGATTCCTACTTCCTGTTTGCCGATTTTGTTGATTTTTATACACATTTAACATATGTACATTTTTCTAAGCAACTATTGATGACAGGAATCTGATATTTGGTCACAAGCTTCATATAGGTATGCCATATTGTGGGAAGCGTTTTTGGACCCGTCAGATTCCTACTTCCTGCTTGCTGACTTAGTTGGTTTTTATACATTGGACATATATGCACATTTTTCTCAGCAACTATTGATGGCACAGATCTGATATTTGGTCACAAGCTTCATATAGGTACCCCATATCGTGGGAAGCGTTTTTTGACCCGTCAGATTCCTACTTCCTGTTTGCCGAAGAGTGGGGGTATCATAAGTGAGCATTAGCTCACAGTTCATCTCGTTTCTCCAAAAAAGGGTTGTTTTATTTTGATATGTGAAATTTTTGCCATTTTCGTTTCTAGTGTGTTTAATTTTGGCCACTTTTGGTTCCCATGTATTTAATTTTTTTGTCAGTTAATTCAGAATGTAAATGGAAAGCGTTCTCATTTCAACCAGCGATACTACGTTTTTACTGTTACTTACCGGATATTTTGATGTACTAAAAACCAAATCGATTATGGATAAATTGTGATATTTATTTAAACTAGAAATTTAAATATTTAAACAGCATAAAGTAAGATGTATTTAATATAAAAACAACAAATATTAATTTTGCACTGGTATTAATCATCGCTTTTACAGGTAAACAGTCTTATCCTGCAATCAGTACATTTGCTGTACAAATATGCTATACGAATAAATTTTTGCTTTATTCGTACTAGACGAATAAACTTTTCAGCCTACGAATAAACTTTCCTGGTACCCTGTAGCTATGTACAGCAGAGAGCGCAGACAAGTATGAAACTGATGCTAATGTAACACGGACCACGAAGAAGACACCCTTGACAACATTTATGAAAGGCGAGGAATGACTCTTGTTTCTGTCCTTTTTGTTTAAATCTGACAAGTTTTCCGATTTTTTTGACATTGCAGGATAAACACAATATACGTACATTGTCGTTAAATATAAAATTCATTTGTACTCGCTGCGAAACAGGCCTGAAAAGCTCGCCAAAGGCTCGCTATTCTGCCTGTTTCTAAAGCTCGTACAAATAAATTTTATATTTACCGACAATGTACGTATATTGTATATTTATTATAACGGTCAGTACATGTATTTGTTTACACAACAATTATACATAATAAACAGATCAAAGGTTACAAAAAAATGTATATGACAGATCACACCTTTATAATTGGATTTTGTACCTGTAAATCTATTTGATTATTGACTGAATTTTATGTTGTTATAAATAAAACCGATAAGACACTAATTACGTGTTTATTGATTTTTCTTTTTTCTATAGGTAATTATCATTTTAATGATATTTGACATTTTGTTGATTGAATAAATTTTATTGGTATTGCATGGTTTTTATCAATGTACTTTATTTACCTGTAATTTCTCTCTTGTCATCCAAGCCAACGATTTCACATCGTGAACACTTTTCAGTTTGACTTGTGTGTTTATATATACAATATACGTACATTGTCGGTAAATATAAAATTTATTTGTACGAGCTTTAGAAACAGGCAGAATAGCGAGCCTTTGGCGAGCTTTTCATGCCTGTTTCGCAGCGAGTACAAATGAATTTTATATTTAACGACAATGTACGTATATTGTGTTTATCCTGCAATGTCAAAAAAGTCGGAAAACTTGTCAGATTTAAACAAAAAGGACAGAAACAAGCGTCATTCCTCGCCTTTCATAAATGTTGTCAAGGGTGTCTTCTTCGTGGTCCGCGTTACATTAGTACCAGTTTCATACTTGTCTGCGCCCTCCGCTGTACATAGCTACAGGGTACCAGGAAAGTTTATTCGTAGGCTGAAAAGTTTATTCGTATAGCATATTTGTACAGCAAATGTACTGATTGCAGGATAAATACATGTATAATGATAATTGACAAAGTTTTACTTAGGAAAGAAGTAAGACAAAAAGGTACAGACTAGGGAATATAAATATAAAAAGATATTAAGGCAGTGTTCAATTTTGGCAGTTAATTTTTGGAGTGTGATATATTTTGGTGTGTTTAATTTTGGCACTTTGAATTTAGGGGCCAAAATAAAACCATGACCAAAATTTCCCAATTTACGGTACCTGGTGGATTATCCTGTATAGCATTGTGACCTTTGCTCATTTTCTTCGTTCTTCCAGGGTTGGCCATTCTAGATGTTCAAGCATGTATCTTACGCTACTGGTGGTTTTGTAGTCCCCCATTACAAATCTCGCTGGCTTTCGTTGTACCCTCTCCAATTCAGTGATGTTCTTCTGTGTTATTGGATCCCACACCACGCAGGCATATTACATGATTGGTCTCACTAGTGTTAGGTAGCATTGCGCCTTGATCTTCTTTGGGCATGAGCTGATGTTCCTGCTGAGAAAGGCTCGGTTGTTGTTGGCTTTCTTTGCTACACTACTGAGAGGTTATGGCTGAAGTTGAGGCCCATGTATATATGTTATATTCAACATTGTTATACCCCCCGCAACGAAGTTGTATGGGGGTATACTGGTTTCACCATGTCCGTCCGTCTGTAGACAAATCCTATGTCGTACGATAACTTGAGTTGTGTTTCTTTGAATATTTAAAAAATTTATCAGCTGTTTACTGGTGAAGAGAGGAGGATCCCTTTCATTTTTGACGATTTTCACTTTTGCCGTTCCAGAGTTATTGGACTTGATATGACGGAAAATAGGATTTTTACCCCATGTTGTATGATAACTTGAGTAATGTTTCTCAGAATGTTTTGAAATTTTATCAGCAGCTTACCGGTGAAGAGAGGAGGGTCCCTTTCATTTTTGGTCGGAACAATCAGTAATGTTTTGGTTATGGAAATAGGTTGGACAGATGTGGGGAGCGAGGGGTATATCTTAGTGAACTGTGCTCACAGTAATACTAGTTTTTATTTTGTAACTGTTTATATAGTTCTTGAAAACTTTCATTTAAAGCTTATTTGTGAGTAATTACCCTACATTTCAGACTAAGCAGCTCAGACAGCGTGGTTTTAAGCCACTGTTTGTATTACATCTGAAATACTGGTACAGTAGTGTAGTACCCCTCTAATAGGACAATCTCTTCTGCAATGATTATGAATAAGTGGCCTTATAAGAGGGGTGGACTCTCTCGAAGGGGACAACTTACTAGTATTTTACTATCTTTGTTCAGGATTCTGGACATTAATGGGTTTTGTGTTACCTGGGCAGAATTCTGGACATTAATGGGTTTTGTGTTACCTGGGCAGAATTCTCGACATTTATGAGAGTCCTATTAATTTTGTGTTGTACGGCAACAGGTTTTTTAGCTCACCTTGCCAAAGGCAATGCGAGATTTTGCCATCACATGGCGTCCGTCATCTGTTAACTTTTCACATTTTAATCTTCTCCTCTAAAACCGCTTAGCCAAATGAACTGATACCTGGTAGGAAGCATCTATGGAAGGTCCTCTATAAAGATTGCTCATTTCGTCCCGATCCGTTAACAAATATGGCCTCCACAGGCAATTCTTATTTTTGATTGGTCGATATTTTTAAATCTTCTTCTCTGAAACCGCTTGGCCAAATGAACCGAAACTTGGTAAGAAGCATCTATGGAAGGTCCTCTATAAAGATTGCCCATTTCGTCCTGATCCATTATCAAACATGACCACCACAGGCAATTCTTGTTTCTGATTGGTCGATTTCTGCCAAATGAGCCGAAACTTGGTGGAAAGCATTTATGGAAGGTCCTCTATAATGATTGCTCATTTTGTCCTGCTCCATTAATAAACATGGCCACCACAGGCAATTCTTGTTTCTGATTGGTCAATTTCTAAAAAAATTTCTCCTCTGAAATCGCTTGGCCAAATGGACCGAAACTTGGTAGGAAGCATCTATGGAAGGTCCTCTATTAAAGAATGCACATTTCGTCCCGATCCATGAACAAACATGGCCATCACAGGCAATTCTTGTTTCTGATTAGTCCATTTTAAAAAATCTTCTCCTCTGAAACCGCTTGGCCAAATGAACTGAAACTTGGTACGTAGCATCTATGGAAGGTCCTCTATAAAAATTGCACATTTCGTCTCGATCCGTGAACAACCATGGCCGTCACAGACAATTCTTGTTTCTGATTGGTCGATTTTTTAAATTCTTCTCTTCTGAAACCGCTTGGCCAAAGGAAGCGAAACTTGGTAGGAAGCATCTATGGAAGATTCTCTATAAATATTGCTCATTTCGTCCCGATTTGTTAACAAACATGGCCGCCACAGGCAATTCTTGTTTCTGATTGGTCGATTTCTAAAAGCCTTCTCCTCTGTAACCGCTTGGCTAAATGAAACGAAACTTGGTAGGAAGCATCTACGAAAGGTCCTCTATAAAGATTGCTCATTTTGTTCCGATTTGTTATACATGGCTGCCACAGGCAATTTTTGTTTCTGATTGGTCGATTTCTAAAAAATCTTCTCTGAAACCACTTGGCCAACTGAACTGATACTTGGTAGGAAGCATCTATGGAAGGTCCTCTATTAAGACTGCTCATTTCGTCTTGATACGTTAACAAACATGTCCGCCACAGACAATTCTTGTTTCTGATTGGTCGATTTCTAAAAAATCTTCTCCTCTGAAACCGAGCATCCAAATGAACCGAAATTTGGTAGGAAGCACCTATGCAATGTTCTGAATGAAAGGTGAGTGACACAGGCTCAGCCCACTGAACCTCTAGTTAACAGTAGTTAGTTTTCTGATAATTTGTTGATGTACTTGGGCAGGATTCTGGATATTTTCTGTCAATTTGTTCTAATTGGGCAGGCTTCCAGACAATAATGAATCTCCAATAGCTTAGTGGTTAAACTACATGTATGACAGTTTTCTTTTCATAGTTTTTTTTTCTCTTACTTAGTGATAAAATAGCTTATCCTATGCATTTTCTCATTTCTCATCAGTTTTTAGTTGGGTATAATTTTCTTCTCTTCTCATTGATTGAAATAACTGCAATATACTGGTAATATTATGTAATTATGATCAATTTCTGTTTACCTGTGTAATAAATTATATAACTCATTAGTGTATTGTAAGGTAGGTGATACTGATAATGAGATGTACATTGTAGGTGTACCCATTATCACCTTCATAACACATTATGAGTAATCATTCTTCTATTAATAAGTTCTGGTAAAGGAAGGAAGTTGCTTAGTAATAATTATTATAATGTAGAAAAAAAATGTGGAGAACTGAAAAATATTTAAAACAAAATGCCCTCAAGTTGTCTTCAAATATCAATTGTGAATACTTTCCTGTTAGACAAGTATATTTTTTCACATTCTAGTTCTGATGTATTTCTTTATATGGTTTAAAAAAAAATGGACTGGCTATTGAGGTTATTCAATAGACTACAATAAATGTATGTCATTTAAACATGAGGCTCACCTGATCCTGTATCACTCAGAAGTCACATTTTCTGACTAATGAAGAATTTGTGTACTGAAGTTCCATAGACATGATAGTGATATGATGCCCATTTGAAATTACACTTCTACAATACAAGAGGCCCACTTCTACAATACAAGAGGCCGCTTCACACTCTAAAATTTACAATTTTACTTTGGAAAATTAAATTTAATGAGTTTTTTTTTCACTTTTGATTTTAAGATAAAATTATATACAAGGGATTTAATGAACTAGTGGTTAATGAGTGAGACAGCTGATTTGAATGACTCGACAGAGTCACTCTTCACAGTGTTCAGGGGGATACTGTTCCAGTTTCGTATTGTTCGCGGAAAGAATGATTGACATGAAAACACAATTTTGGAGCTGGACCACCCAATCATTTGTATATGTTATTGTAGAGTTTGGGTCCATTGGGTCTAAAAAAAAGAAGATATTTGAGAATTCATAATTTGTGCTGGTGACCATATTGAATTTCTAATTAACAAAAAAATACTTTCTTGAAGGCAAACAAGGGACTATTCCTGCAAAGAATATTTGAAAACATTTCAATGATTTCAGATAAGTACCGGTACATTTTGTAGTTAGAAATGTGAAGACTATTCCCTCATTTGGGAAATCTTTTCTCTTTAATATTTAAACCACAATGTGTATCCAGTACAAGATCAATATCTATTTTCTAGGAAGAATTATTCATAAAATCAATTACAGCATTGCGTTTTAGTTGACCTCTACGAAATATACAAGGTGAACTATTGGATTACACTGAGACTACGTGAATTATTCAAGTACACTCAGACAAAGTGAACTATTAAGAGTACAAATGTACACTCGGCTGCGCTGACGCATGTGTTTCCATTTTTTGGTTAAATCTAAGGTTGTCATTTTTTTCCTAATAGTATAATACCTATATGCCTTAAAAGTGATTTCATTTTCCACAGGGATATATAGTTCCTGCGTAAGGAATTAAATGAGTGATTCGGTCTTTTAGTGATTAAAAAATATTCAGATGTTGGCAATTAAAGAAATTGTCCGTATATTTTTTATTCAGGTCGGCACTTTAAAATTTGCCGATATTTCACTACAGGTCGGCACTTTTAACAATGCTTATGATCCATTGATATTTATATTCTTTAGCCGGTAGTGTACAAAAACAAAATTTTATATACTACAACAATTAAAGGAAAAAACAAACCAAGCGCATTTCAATACCAAGGGAAATCAACAGATAAAGATAAAACAAAAGTGCCGACTGCCGACCTTAAAATACACGTAGGTAGACACCAAAACAAAAGTGCCGACTGCCGATCTTAAAATAGGTAGACATCGAAACAAAAGTGCCAACTGCCGACCTTAAAATAGGTAGAAATAAAAAAACAAAAGTGCCAACTGCCGATCTTAAAATAGGTAGACATTGTCACAAAAGTGCCAACTGCCGACCTTAAAATAGGTAGACATAAAAAAACAAAAGTGCCAACTGCCGATCTTAAAATAGGTAGACATTGTCACAAAAGTGCCAACTGTCGACCTTAAAATAGGTAGACATAACAAAACAAAAGTGCCAACTGCCGATCTTAAAATAGGTAGACATTGTCACAAAAGTGCCAACTGCCGACCTTAAAATAGGTAGACATAAAAAAACAAAAGTGCCAACTGCCGATCTTAAAATAGGTAGACATTGTCACAAAAGTGCCAACTGCCGACCTTAAAATAGGTAGACATAAAAAAACAAAAGTGCCAACTGCCGATCTTAAAATAGGTAGACATTGTCACAAAAGTGCCAACTGCCGACCTTAAAATAGGTAGACATCGAAACCAAGGGAAATCAACAGATAAAGACAAAACAAAAGTGCCGACTGCCGACCTTAAAATAAATACACATTTATTTTAATTCTTTTGCGTATTAATTTCTTGATCATGCCGGAACTATTTGATCCGTTTAATCCAGTTGAGCCATGTATTTGGAGGAGAGTGTAAGTCACTGACTGAAAGTAGGTCACCGTTTCATGCTTCATCAACTACATTTTGATATAACTGAAATATTGTTGAAAGTGGCATTAAGCACCATTGACCATGGAATGCTTTCTATTGATTGAGTTAGATTTATATAATAATAGTGGTTGGTAAATCAACATTTTATTTGTAAAAAATAATATCAAATAAATAGTTATAATAATAAAACAATCATATTATAAATTAACATAAATAATGCTGGGATTTAAAGAATATCCTTCTAAGTTGTGACTTGTGTAAAATACTGCAATTTACAATTCATGAAGGTCAGTGCCATTTGAAAACTTTGGACTCTATCAGGACAAAAAAAACATGAATTTTTTGTGTTACCAATCAGTTTTTGGCAGGATTGTGGTACTAGTCCATTATTTTGACAAAAATTGTGTTGCCTTGCCTTCTTTTGCATATTTCACAATTATTTATAGCTTTACATTTTATAGTCCGAGATTCCTCTGTCGTTTAACGGCATTTATAAAGTTGCTGTAGCCGTTCAACGTCAGAGGGTGCTATGTACGGAAAACAGCGGATTTGCTTCTCCAACTCTGGGTCAGCACATTTCCACGTTTCGTGGCTATCGGATTTTATTTTCTATCAGAAACCCTTATATAAATCGCTTCACCAATCATTTTTCTATTCATTCATAACCATCTTACCCTCAGAAAGTGGTGTTACACTCCATTACAGCACGATTTTGCCTTATATCCTATGATTTCGACATTTGTCTTCCATTTTTCAAACATGTGTCGCGTGACTACGAGAAAACCACGATTACCGCAATGTATCATGGGAGATGATTTGCATATAAACAAACAAACAAATATATTTATTGCCAATCATAGGCGCCTGTTAAGGCAGAACAATTAACATAAAATTTAATACAGTTGATTATATTGATTGGTAATGATTTTAACAGCAAATTTAGTGAATTACAGATAACCATAAGAAAAAAAAATGTAGTACCTTGTCCAAAAACAAAAAGGGGAAACGTAACACATGCTCTTTCCGAAGCCCGTTGGTAACACTCTGCCATTGAATCTTTTCTTTCCAACACATTCTGTATTATTTCCTTCTGCTCTGCTTTGATCTGTAGATGGACTGTTTGTTCTGCAGAATACGCTTAAATGTATCGTCTTCCATGTGATTTGAATGTTGTTTACGTATGCAAATAATGCTCCAAATAATTTGACACGCTGCATTAATTAGCTCCCATCATGCAATGCGTTGCTGTCATCATTCAGTTAGTATCGCGAGATCACGTGTGTAGATTCGAAAATGGAAGTCAAATGGCGGAATAATAGGATCTAAGGCAAAATCGTGCTGTAATGGAGTGTAACACCACTTTCTGAGGGTAAGATGGTTTTGAATGAATAGAAAAATGATTGGTGAAGCGATTTATATAAGGGTTTCTGATAGAAAATAAAATCCGATAGCCACGAAACGTGGAAATGTGACGATCCTAGAGCCGTGAGGCAAATTCACTGTTTTCCGTACATAGCACCCTCTGACGTTGAACGGCTACAGCAACTTTATAAATGCCGTTAAACGACAGAGGAATCTCGGACTATACATTTTACACCTGTCAAATAATATTTGATAAAATACATGTTTTTAGTATCACAGTCCAAATTATAATTAAATATCATAAATATGCATTGAAAGTTGCACTTTTATTGTTATTCAAAAACCGAATTCAAATAAAGTTTTCTTATCTTATCTTATACTTTGAATTTGATAATTATTGAATTCCTACAAAATGGCTAATGGGTGGTGCTTTCACCATTAGTTCTTCATATTGTTCCAAAAACATCCAGAATCTGTTCATGTAGGTGTCCTCATAGTAAGGAAGGCCATTGTCAATTAAAAATTTAGAAACTAGAGGTTTGATTTTGAGACACATATTGTCAGAAAGTCTTGGGAACAAATGATGTTCAATATGGCAACTAATTATTGAATGTCCAAAAGTATAGTCCAGGATGGGGTGTCGAGGAAGGTTTAGAACTCCTGTAGACATCTGGTAAATCCTCTTAGGTCGACTTTTCTGAGAATACATTGCTAATCCAATATGTTGGAAAATGTTCACATGTATATATGGTATTGACAAAACAGCTCTGTAGACCAATGTACACAATACTGCTCCCCAGAAAGTAAATCCTGATATATTCATCAGAAGATAGAAGTTAATTGCTAGTCCTAATGGCATCAGTGTAAAGTATTTAATCATAGTTTTCCATTGCCCCCATATGTCCTTGATGACCAATGGTATTGTGATCACTGGTACAAACAACGGACCTACAAACATGTACATGTAACGGGACAAGAATGGCATCTTCCAAGTACTTGAATCTCCTAGACCAATTATGTTTGTGTGTGGATGGTGGACTTTAATATGAATATCATATCCTAGATCTGCAGAATATGATCCACATATATCAGAAACAAAATGACTCAGCATATTTTGCAAAGTTTTGTTAGTTGTAAGCGAGCCGTGTGCCGCTATATGTGCAGTTTTTATAGCTAATGTTGAGTGACAACATCCAAGAATAAAGATTCCCAAGACAACTGTTTGTAAATTGTCAGATTTCATCAAGAATAGCGACACGAAAACAAGCCCGAAGCTGATGAATATTAGCATCCAGTCGACACCATATAGATCCCATAAACTGCTCTGTTTAACAAGTTTCTGCACCTCGATGTTTAAATCGGCAAAATTTGGCAATTCCTTTAAAGAGACGTAATCGTATATGTTTGTTCCACCTTTTTCTGTAATAATTTTCGTTTCTTTGCTGGCTGACGCCTTACTTTTCGCCATTATTTTTACTTGAACAGACGCGATATAACCGAACAATGCCCTTGATATACCTTTCACTCTCGGTGTTAATATTTGAAATGTATTGAACAGATAAGTACATTACATATTTGGTAGTTATGTTGAGATATGCATGTAGGTAAATTTCAGTCAATTACCACAAAGTAAAATAAACATACAACGGTCGTTACCAATTGAATTTCGTTGTGCAAACTCGCTGTGGTGATAAAAGAATGGCGCGACGTTGCACGAGATCTTCTCTGCCGAACCATTTTGTCATGACGTCATATCATTGGAACGCGGGTGATCCGTCAATGGAAGCAACGTAATTCATTCATTCATCATTCATTCAGGCAAATAAAATAGGGAACATGACTATCATTTTTATAAAATCAACTCTTGAAAACTAAAACTCGTTACTTTTCAGTAAATTTTTAAGTTCAAGAATTGATATCCTCATTAATCGTCTATCAATTTGAAATTAGCTTGCACCCACGTGAAGCTTATACATCGTACATTTCTACAGCTAACTGGATACAGGATTCACCCTCCAAATATTCATCAAATCAGACTTAATATACCTACCTCAACAGTTGTTTACTGCCGATTGCTCCGTGGATGACGGACCCCTTCGTGGACGACGGATCGGGATACCCGGTGTGGTCAAGTTATTGTTTAAATTAAAATTTTCACATAGGTATTCAGAGGTGTCCATGAAAAATGTTGAACACATGATTTATTCTTAATTGACGGACATATTTACTTTATAACAGAGAGATCGTTTAATGTTCATTCATTCATATTATGTATCGGGAATTCACGGTCATATTCTCATTTTCAATGACATAGTTTCAATATTTCCGGCAACGGTACGGTCCACATTTCTAAAAATAAAGCGTTGTCGCACGATTGTAGTGACACTGACACAACAGTGACGTATATGAAGGGACTATGAATGGTAACATATAACTTGACGTCATGGACATGATTTGGTCTCCCTCAGAGTATTGTACAAATTTGTTAATTATACCCCCGCAACGAAGTTGTAGGGGGTATACTGGTTCACCATGTCCGTCCGTCTGTAGACAAATCCTATGTCGTACGATAACTTGAGTTGTGTTTCTTAGAATCTTAAAATTTTATCAACTGTTTACTGGTGAAGAGAGGAGCATCCATTTCATTTTTGACGATTTTCACTTTTGCCGTTCCAGAGTTATTGGACTTGATATGACGGAAAATAGGATTTTTACCCTATGTCGTATGATAACTTGAGTAGTGTTTCTCAGAATGTTTTGAAATTTTATCAGCAGCTTACCGGTGAAGAGAGGAGGGTCCCTTTCATTTTTGGTCGGAACAATCAGTAATGTTTTGGTTATGGAAATAGGTTGGACAGATGTGGGGAGCGAGGGGTATATCTTAGTGAGCTGTGCTTACAGTAATACTAGTTTTAATTCGACCCTTGTTATTTGTTTAAAATTTGTTTTTAGTGAAATGTTAGATAAACTTGTTACATGATACATAGTGTGTTGGTACAAGACTTTGTACCAGGTCTAAACCATATCGGTGGAGTAATGGTTAGCGTGCGGCTCGCCTTGAGTGCAGTAGATCCTGGGTTCATCGGTGGAGTAATAGTTAGCGTGCGGCTCGCCTAGAGTGCAGTAAATCGTGGGTTCATCGGTGGAGTAATGGTTAGCGTGCGGCCCGCCTCGAGTGCAGTAGATCGTGGGTTCATCGGTGGAGTAATGGTTAGCGTGCGGCTCGCCTTGAGTGCGGTAGATCATGGGTTCATCGGTGGAGTAATGGTTAACGTGCGGCTCGCCTCGAGTGCGGTAGATCGTGGAGTAATGGTTAGCGTGCGGCTCGCCTCGAGTGCAGTAAATCGTGGGTTCATCGGTGGAGTAATGGTTAGCATGCGGCTCGCCTCGAGTGCAGTAGATCGTGGGTTCATCGGTGGAGTAATGGTTAGCGTGCGGCTCGCCTTGAGTGCGGTAGATCGTGGGTTCATCGGTGGAGTAATGGTTAGCGTGAGGCTCGCCTCGAGTGCTGTATATCGTGGGTTCATCGGTGGAGTAATGGTTAGCGTGCGGCTAGCCTCGAGTGCGGTAGATCGTGGGTTCATCGGTGGAGTAATGGTTAGCGTGAGGCTCGCCTCGAGTGCGGTAGATCGTGGGTTCATCGGTGGAGTAATGGTTAGTGTGCGGCTCGCCTTGAGTGCGGTAGATCGTGGGTTCATCGGTGGAGTAATGGTTAGCGTGCGGCTCGCCTTGAGTGCGGTAGATCGTGGGTTCAACGGTGGAGGAATGGTTAGCGTGCGGCTCGCCTTGAGTGCGGTAGATCGTGGGTTCATCGGTGGAGGAATGGTTAGCGTGCGGCTCGCCTTGAGTGCGGTAGATCGTGGGTTCGAGCCCCGGTCGGGTCAAACCAAAGACTATACAATTGGTATTTGTTGCTTCTCCGCTAAGCACGCGGCATTAAGGAGAGAGAGCAAAGACTGGTTGGCTCAGAATCAGAATAATGTGTCCGAGTGGAGCGACATGTCTACCCGCGGACTGTTGTTTCAGTGAGCTAGCACTATAAAAATCCAACTCAGCATGTTGGTCTAGAACAAAGCGGACTTTATCATCATCTCATTGAAATTTAACTTGTTCTCGTCATAATATAGCTGAAAAAATGCTGTATTGGCGTTAAGCAACAATCACTCACTCACTTGTACCAGGTCTTGTCTGTTGTGTGAACTAACCGCATCACAACTCGTCGCTATCGCAACCCGTAGTGATAGTCGTTCACACAATAGGTTCGACCTGATACAAAGTCTTGTATCACTACACTATATATGTAACAGGTATTTATCAATGGATAATTTTTATTACTATCGCTATTATTATCCACCTACATAATAGAACATACACATGCTCATATGTTAACACCTTCCCTAGCCACTCCAATAGTTTCAATTAATTTTGCACGTGATTATAATTATTTCAAGTACTTAGCTCACAATCAAAATACAAATTATATACATACATATTAATGCCTACTCGGCCACACATTCAACGTTGGAGATACAAATTCAATATCAAAAGTTGAAGATATCAAAGGTGTTATTAGAAGCCGTCACTTTAAGAAGGTCGACATACAATACAATGTCAAAAGAAAGGGAGAAAAAGACAAACAATGATCCACAAAACATGTAGAGAATTAAAGATTGAGCAACACGAAGCCCACTAAACCCTGTAGCGAACTCAGATGCTCCGTAATGATCATGGTGGCTTCTGTATACAGGTGCTACTGGAATGTTCCTACTTCGTTAAGTTCACTCTGCAAAAGATCACTTTTTGTCGTAAAGAAACGCGTGCGCACTAAATTCGATATCTACGTTTTTATTTTGTACTTAACTGACCCTAGCTGTCGATTTCTAGGTGTAGGTCAAGTTATGAAGCAGTCTTAAGCTGTATCACTGGTGTCCTTTATTTCAAATTCAGCTGGATGTATGATCAACATTGTCACTAAACTATCATTACAAAAAAAATGTATTTAGTGAAATGACGTAAAAACACGTCTATCCAATCTATTTTTTTTTATACAAAATAAGATTCTTCTTTTCCTAAAACAAGATATTAATTTTGAATCTACAATGGACATTCTTTGTTATAAAACAAAGTTGAATGAGTTCTTGTAGTCGTTCTTGTAGTAGTTGTGTCAACAAGTCAAATCTTTTAATGCTATTGCAGGGTGGGAAACCTACGTCATCAACAACGTTTTGTGCACACCGGAAAACAGCAAAACGACGTCGCTTGAAGGTAAGTTTTTTCATTTTTTATCCAGTTTCCTATGATTTCTGTCCAAAATTGTTTGTGCAAACTATTCTGCCATGTCCCAATAGTGTCCCACTGAATTAACCTTTGCGTTTAAGGTGCTGGTTTTCTCAAACACTTCGACACAAACGTAATTCAGGTAACGTTTTTGGCCACATCATGGGACATGTTTTCTCAACAGACTCTTCTTTTAGTATTTAGACACACTTTAGTGAAAGAATCTTTGTACTGATATTGCTGTACAGGCGAAATATATCGCAAACAGTAGTTTTCTCACCGATAGCATGTCTTATTCTGACTTGAGCAAACTTTTGTTAAGAATGCTGTTGTGCACACAAGACATTATAAACGTTGTTGGCCACACTTTTAATCATGCTATAGTTTTGCTATAGCCCTTTTACGCATGAATATTTGATATTTCCGCTACAAAATGTTTCCTACAACGACCGCTTTTATAGTAAGAGATCGCCTATGTGCATACATAGTTTAAGTTGACACAATACCATTTCTGCATTTATTTTTTCAAACTGGGAACTTGTAAGAGATCGCTTATGTGCATCCGTAGTTGCAGTTGAGACATGACCATTTTTGTATTTTTCAAACTGTGAACTTGTTAGAGGTCGCCTATGTGCATCATTAGTTTCAGTTGAGAGATTAAGATTCTTATTGATTTCTAAACTATTCTTTATTTATAGGCTAGATGACAAGAAAGAAGACAAAGCTTACTTTTAAAATAAGAAAAAGAAGGCGTGATCCTGACCAAGAAAATGCAACACCTTCAGAGGGCACCAAGACTCCATCTAAATCTCTATTTAAGAAAAAGCAGTGTCGCGCAGTTACCTTTTCCCCAAGAAAAGCTCCAAGGTTTTCTCCAGCTGGTAAATCTCCACAGAAACATGAGAATTGTACGAAAAGCAGGACGGCAAATAAAAGAATCTGTTTTGAAGATGCAGTTGAGAACTATGATTTAGCCTATATCTTCATTGAACAACTAGATGACGAACGGTTCAACATAAACGAGCAAGAAATCGAATATGTAAACGAAGTTGTTTCTCTTCTTCTTGATGTTCTAACAGAATTGAGGAAAGCGGGACTGGAAAATGTGATTTTAGATTTTTTCAAACTCGTGTGGGACGGAAAGTTCCCAATTAACAATATATATCTGTTTTACTTTGGACAGAGGTAGTTCAATTGTTTAAACTAGAAAATACAGGTGATAGTGACCTCCTAGGATTTGAGGAAGGAATATCTCTGAGACTAAAAGGAAGAACAAAGGAATCTTATATATCGACAGACAGAAATTCTATACAGAAGGGAACTTTGGGTATTCGGTGGGAGAAATCAAGGATAAACGAGTCCAAGATTCTACCGTCACGAAAAATGGGTTTACCAGAATTACTATCTTTTATTAGAACCAGATATCAATAGACGAGAAGACTATTTCATTATGTCAAATGTCTGCATTCTCATTAAATTTTGATGTGAAAGATTGATAATAGATATAAACATATTATTCTTGCATTTTTCTTGACTTGAGTCATATCGATGAAATTGGTCATCAAGTACATTATACCCTAAAATAAAGATTCTAGAGGAAAAACATCATTAGCTCACCTGGGCCATAGACCCATGTGAGCTATAGTCATCACTTTGCGTCCGTCGGTGTCGTCGTCGTCGGCGTAAAACATCTTCTCTGAAATCATTGGGTCAAATTGAACCAAACTTGTTACAAATGTTCATTGGCATGAGGACATGAGATTTTCCTCATTTGGTGCCGATCAATAAATTGAATAATTCAACATGACCGCCAGGGCTCAAAATGCATTTTTATTGGTCAATTTTCAAATCTCTTCTTCTCAGAAACTATAATGTCTATGAATCTGATTTCTAGTGTGAATGATGTTTGGATGGTCCTCTGTGAAGTTTCCTCATTTAGTGCCGATTCGAAATCCAAGATTATATACCATTTTATTAACAGGTGGTGCTACTGTTGGCGATAGCCAATTTCGTTGGAGTTCGGTATTTCTATAAAATTAATAAGTATTTTTAACAGATGTCGTCAGCATGTTTTTTTATATTTCAAAAGACAGACGCCTTTCAAAATAAGAGAAAGTCGTTAATCGGATGAACACATATTCATCATATTCATTGAGTTCTGTGTTAAATGTAAAACTAGAAACGACAGTAAAGCGGATCTTTATTACTTACGGTAGTAATGTTACAACCCCATAAAATGAGACGAACACATAACATATCAACAACATGGATATCGTTCCTTACATATTTCAAATACAAATAATATACAAACGTAGATCAGGATATCGTCCCTGAAATATAATCAATATAAACAATACAAACCTAGTAAAAAAATATCAAAAAATGTCACAAAAATATAAAAGTCCCCAAACAATCCTGCGAGACATTTTTTAAATCATAATTAACCCAGGAATACAATGTATACAGCCACTGTATACAGCAGTCCATAAAATAGTTCACAATTACACATTGTACTTCATTCGGAAGGACGGTCGTGCTTCGCCTTTGAATGCTTCCTTAAGTAAAAGGCACTTTCAAGTTCATTTTTTTCTCGTCGGTTGTGTCTTTCTAGTTCTCTTTTTGTGAGGAACTCTTTCTTGCACGTAGTGCATTTGAAATTACGGTTTTTTTTATGCTCACAGTCATGTCTATCATAATTGAATTTGCTGAATGTAGGTAAACCGCAAGTTGTGCACTTATATTTCCCAGTCAACTCGTGTCGTTTTTCATGCTGTCTGAGCGAACTTTTATTTTTTAGCTTCTTACCAGACTTGGCCCGAAGATGGTACATTACACTGTAAAGAAAAATGACAATGTTCTCAAGTAGTATAAAAGGAAAATTACACTAATTAAGCCCCATTTACATGCACAAGATTGACACCAGTTAATTTTCACCCGTATGTACAAGTAATTTGCTATGCATTTACATGATTTTAATCTCAGGGTGTGTATTTGAATTTTAAAAAGGGTCCAACAATACATGAAAATGCAAAGTTCGTCAAATTTCTTGGCATTTTCAGAATTGATGGAAAAATACACCCTGGCATTGTATCTGTATATATTTTTTTAAGTAGAGCCCAAATTTTGCCATGAATAGCCATTACAGCAAAATCAGACGGGGACAATTTCACATCGGAGAAGAATGAAATGTTGCAGGATGGTTGTTATCCATGTAAACGCGTTGCATTTGCGGTTCCGATCAATTCATAAGTTCTTTCTTCTGCATTTGATTAGCAGAAATAGGCAAATACAGGGTGTGTATTTTTTATTTGCATTCACATGCTCAAATATATACCGTGTGTAAATTTACACGTGCACCTGCCTCTATTTACACCCAGTGTTAAATTTACATGCAGTATTTGCACCCTTACATACGTATGTGAAAATACATAGGTAATGTATCTGACTCAAAATATAAACCGGGGGATACAAATCTGGACAGAAATATTTAGGAAATTCATCCATTATATAATAATCATGACCATTTTCTTGTTAATTTATAAATATCCATGTTTATATGTAAGTAAAACATACAAAAATCTTCAAACAATGGATGCACACGCGTAAAAGAGCCATAGCAAAAGTATAGCAAGATTAAAAGTGTGGCCAACAACGTTTATAACGTCTTGTGTCCACAACAACATTTTAACAAAAGTTTGCTCAAGTCGGAATAAGACGTGCTATCGGTGAGAAAACTACTGTTTGCGATATATTTCGCCTGTACAGCAATATCAGTACAAAGATTCTTTCACTAAAGTGTGTCTAAATACTAAAAGAAGAGTCTGTTGAGAAAACATGTCCCATGATGTGGCCAAAAACGTTACCTGAATTACGTTTGTGTCGAAGTGTTTGAGAAAACCAGCACCTTAAACGCAAAGGTTAATTCAGTGGGACACTATTGGGACATGGCAGAATAGTTTGCACAAACAATTTTGGACAGAAATCATAGGAAACTGGATAAAAAATGAAAAAACTTACCTTCAAGCGACGTCGTTTTGCTGTTTTCCGGTGTGCACAAAACGTTGTTGATCAGTGGCGGATTTAGAGGGGGGCGTGCGGGGCGTGCGCCCCCCTAAAATTAGCAAAGCATATGTTATATAAATACAACGTTAATTAAGCAGTTCAATAAATAACTTTTTCATGAATGGTTAACTCGTGACCTGTAGTAAAAATATTCTTGAACACATTGTAAATACACGTTGGATGTGTTCGCTGATTCATATATGTATTCGGCGTCAGTAGTTCAAAGATTATTCCTTTCTGATTGGTTCCGAGGTACCAGACATCAACTATTTTCTCACGCTAATTAAACATTATTTCTGCAGTCAATTTTACAACTACATGTACACGTGCTATTTAGAAATTATAAAATGGACGAAAATTCTAGGCCAAGAAAATAAGCAAGATTAGATATATTTCTGATTCCTCGACGAGAAGAGAAAAGTCAAAGGTAAACTAAAAAGTAAATTCAATCAATACTTCGAATAATTAATTTAACAATTGATCTCATTTATAAAACATACAACGAAAACCTATAACGAGAGAATCATGGTTCAAATAGTTCTTGAATTCGAAATTCTGCAATTTCATATGAAAAAAAAATATAAGTTTGATTTGTATACAAATACCCGAAAATGTTGCCTTTTACTTTTCAAGTAAAGATCAGTAAAAATACGCGTTGGTATATTGTACATTAAAATACAAAAGTAACATATAAATAAAAAAAAAATTTAGCGGCAATTTATTTGTAACAATCTCTGCATCTTCCCGAGGTATCTGCACACAATAAAGTGTGAACAAATCCTTTGTCCGGTTACGTTTATATTATTTATATCTACCAATGGATGTCTGTACAATTTTTTTTACACATTTTTAACAAAAAATTCTGACTACAATTTATTTGTAATAAATTAATATCTACAACTGCACATGAAAGTGTGAAAATAATCTCGACAAAATCGTTTATGCATATCTCACACCTGATTTCCGTAAACATATTTCTCGAGAACTTTGATACATTTTGTTTGTTTGATCTTTTAGTGTAATGAGGTTTTTACGCCCGTTGCTCAAACACTTGACGCAACTGATAAACTTTATCACTTGCGACTGCGAGTCGAGTGCACCCTTTTTTGTAATTTACAAAGCTGGGCGCGAACCCACGCCGTATTGGTGATAGGCTTGTATGAGCTGTTAGATCCAACGACCTAACTCATTGAGCCATCCGGACCCCAGGAATGCGTTAAAACTAAACCAATAGTTCTTTGAAGGGTTAACATATCGTGATCGATCAGTCATGAGTTGAACAATTCGCATCACGGTTGTTCAAAAAAAAAGTTTTACTTCAGGTTCTTATAATCTGACAAAAACATACTGTTAACAATTATCCGACTAAATTAAGACTCAAAGTAAAGTTTTTTTGGTCTGATAAAAATGGTGTGGTTGGTTCCAAATTGTCGTTCAAATAAATGTCTGTAATTCCTCAAACCCCCAGAGCTTAGGGGGAGGGGTTTCGCCCACCAGGACCCCCTCCTAGGGCTCTGCCCTGGACCCGCTGGGGACCTTAAGCGGTCCCTAGATCCCTCTCCTACTCACGCCCCCCCTAATCCCAAATCCTGGATCCGCCCCTGTTGATGATGTAGGTTTCCCACCCTGTATTGGGGTATAACAGATCTTTAGAATTCTTCAGAATCCACTTCTGGTTCATTCCATATTATATTATTATTTCATATTCAATAGTTAATTCCAACAAACTGACGATATTTTATATATAAATGTAGTTATATTTGATTTGTCCTTAGAGTAATGGTATTTCACCAACATATTCTACCTTCCTAGTAGTCCGAGATTCCTCTGTCGTTTAACGGCATTGATAAAGTTGCTGTAGCCGTTCAACGTCAGAGCGTGCTATATACGGAAACCATCGAATTTGCCTCACCAGCCCTAGGATCGGCACATTTCCACGTTTCGTGGCTATCGGATTTTATTTTCTATCAGAAACCCTTATATAAATCGCTTCACCAATCATTTTTCTATTCATTCAAAACCATCTTACCCTCAGAAAGTGGTGTTACACTCCATTACAGTACGATTTTGCCTTATAGATCCTATTATTCCGCCATTTGACTTCCATTTTCGAATCTACAAACGTGATCTCGCGATACTAACTGAATGATAACAGTAACGCATTGCATGATGGGAGCTACTTAATTCAGCGCGCCAAATTATTTTAGCATTATTTGCATACGTAAACAACATTCAAATCACATGGAAGACCATACATTTAAGCGTATTCTACAAGACAAACAGTCCATCTATAGATCAAAGCAGAGCAGAAGGAAATAATACAGAATGTGTTGGAAAGAAAAGATTCAATGGCAGAGTGTTGCCAATGGGCTTCGGAAAGAGCATGTGTTACGTCCCCCTTTTTTGGACAAGGTACTACATCATTTTTTTTCTCTTATGGTTATCTGTAATTCACTATTGCCGTTAAAATCATTACCAATCAATATAATCAACTGTATTAAATTTTATGTTAATTGTTCTGCCTTAACAGGCGTGTATGATGGGCAATACAAATATTTGTTTGTTTGTTTATATGCAAATCATCTCCCATGATACATTGCGGTAATCGTGGTTTTCTCGTAGTCACGTGACAAATGTTTGAAAAATGGAAGACAAATGGCGGAATCATAGGATCTAAGGCAAAATCGTGCTGTAATGGAGTGTAGCACCACTTTCTGAGGGTAAGATGGTTATGAATGAATAGAAAAATGATTGGTGAAGCGATTTATATAAGGGTTTCTGATAGAAAATAAAATCCGATAGCCACGAAACGTGGAAATGTGCTGACCCAGAGTTGGAGAAGCAAATCCGCTGTTTTCCGTATGTATCACGCTCTGACGTTGAACGGATACAGCAACTTTATCAATGCCGTTAAACGACAGAGGAATCTCGGACTACCTTCCTAGGGGATCGCCGTGGTCGTGGTGCTGTATTGTTGTTGAAGATCTAATAATCAAGAGAGAGGGGTTGGTACTGTGTATTATATGTGAACTGTATGTTACTTTATGTACCTTTTTATATTTTCTTGTATTTCATATGTAAAAATTATAAATCTTGTAGTTCCTGTTCTTAGTGGTAGTTACAATTTTTAAACCGGACTTCCTGTTTGTGATCTGTAGTAATATCGCCATGATCGATGAGACAACAGCCTTGAACGTTTCAACTGAGTGACTCATAACTATGCTCTGTGTCAGCAGGATCCAGTTGGCTTTCGTACGAAGGAAAAGTATTCTTGTATTTGTCGAGTCTTTAAAGGAGGGATAATAAAAGATGAGGAATGCATGCATCGTGATTATTTAAACGGTGACTTAAGTCTGTCTTTTCCCATAATAGCTACTTTTTCATTTGCTATTTTATGCATCATGACAAGTCGAGCATCTTTACGCCAGTTTTCAAGATGTACAAGTTCAAGTGTTGTAATATATCATCATCACTAAATATATTTATCTGTCCCAGGCAGTATACTCAAGTGATGGTCTAATTAGAGATTTAGAGGCTTGTTCCTTTACGGAGGTCATTCCATGGTTTCGAGTGTGTAGTTAAATTTGATCGAATTTTTATTTTTGAGTGACGGACAGGAAGGTGTATTTTTCTACATGAAACGCCGTTTTCCATTTTCCTTCAAAGTTTGTCAAGATCTTATTGCATATGTACAAGAAAATATACAAAATATGTCTAATAGAACAAACAGAAAACTATGTTAAAATACTTTGTATTAGAGTCAGAAAAGATTCCGGTGACACTTATGCAACAATATCTTAACAATTAACCGTCTTTTCGATGCAAATGACAGGTATGTCTGTTATATTTTGTGGCACAAGTGAAGGAATTTGTACCTAGAGTGGAATTAAATGTCCTAAAAAGAATAGGTCTACATTTGAACATACTTGTACTTGGCAAGTTGATAATATACTACTCTTTTTTTCTATTAATTTTTATTACTGTCTTTTAGTGTGGTATTTCTATGGAGAAAACATTAATGTCAGAAAGTTAGAATATATATCGCTGTTTTCATGACGTATGGAAAGAGAATGAAGGTTTAGTTATAATGACGAAATCAGTTACGATCAGATCACAAATGTCAAATCATCTTAGTTTAATACCAGAAGGGTAGGTTTTTAGGCATACAAACTTTCAAAATGTTAGATAAAGGTTATCCTGTCAATTTACATTGTATAATCAATATCAAAAATAATATATGTATATTGTATATATATTTGTAGATATAAAACACATTCGAAGTACCACCGTAGTGTATGAACAACTTGACAAGGTATGCAGAGGCGAAGGAATGGAACGCAAAGTGTGGGGGGCTTTAGGAGTGGACCTGAAAGAAGGGGTGGCAAGCTTCTGACGTGGCCTGAAAAATGATAGGGGTGGGTGGTCTTCGGTAGAGGACAGGAAAGTGTGATAGACAAGCTTCAAGACTGCATTAGCTCCTACGCATGGTATGGACTGCATCCATTCACTAACATGCCATAAAACTGTGGAATTATCATCCAAATGAATACCGTACAGGCATGTCTTTGGATCACTTCAAGGGGGCATATACATTATTGTGTGAAGGGACATCTATGGTTGTAATTTTTGCAGTTATGTATAATGGCAGCCAAGCCATATTTAGTTTAAATGAAAACGCCATGGTCTTAACAAGTTAGCGTGAAAATTTAAATGGCAGTAAATAAAAGACATTTGTGTTAATGAAAGTTAAAAATAGTATACGTAAGGTAGAATTTGGCGATTGAAGTTGCATATAGCACCAAATAATGGGGATCATCATTTTTTAGAACTCTTCAATAAGAGGAAACAAAAGAGCCGTGACGTCACAAAGTCGGTATCGTATATCAGCATCAGTTGCAATTTTATCATTAAAAATTATGTAAATCGTAAAATAACACCGTATATTTATCTTTGGATATTAACAAATCAATATGACTTCATGTCAAGCATTTTATTGCACTAACGAAAAGGGAAAGTGTGAGAAGATTTTTTTGTAATTACCTATCCTACTCTCGTCAACACATCGACCAGTGACCAAGAAAAACACGGAAAGTACGACAGCATTGGAAACAAAAAAGAAAAATCACGTGTACGCATAAAACGAGTTAAAGGTGACAGTTATTTAACCTACGGCCAATCATGTAAAACATGAAATTATCCCCCCCCCCTCCCCCCAAAAAATACAAATAAACTCAGATGTTTTATGAAAATGTAACATGGGATGGGAATATTAAGACAAAAATTAGGACGATATACAAATTGTAAACACTGTATTGCAGTTGATCTGATATTGAAATACAGCCAAAAGGGCTGGAGGTTGGGAAGGGTCAGATACATTATTATTCAACTAACATGACACCGACTTTGTGACGTCACATGAAGAGGTGTCATGGCCACTTACACTACGATATATCTCATATTTCTAATCGGGTATATTAATGTTAATAAAGGTGTTTTTTTGTTTAATAATTAGTTATTTACGAATAAAAAGTTATAATGTATTAAATTATAACAATTGTTCAACTGACTGGAGTTTTCCGGAATATAACGAGCAGACAAAAAATCAATAGAATGACACATCTGTATAACTGTATGACATCATCCGAAAGTCACAGTTGGCGTACACTCGTCGCAACTTCGGATGATTCCGTACCTTCATATTGAGGGAGAGAAGCGGACTCACCCGAGGTTTGCCGATTGAGTTGGCGTATTGAAATAAAGATACAATTTCTTATACATTACAAAGTAGCATTATTCACGTTAAACTTCGGCATAACCATTGTTCTTTAAATTACGATTTATATAGATTTGATCTGAGGAATCAACCAGGTTGTATATGTGGATTTGAATGTGAAAACTGCTATCACTGTTTTATGAAATGTACTTGATATTATATATGAATGTTTTTTTTTGTAAATCTAAGAATTAATGGCGAAATTGATTTCAATATTATTTCAAATGGAAATGCACAACTTTCAGTAGATGAAAACAATGATAACAGACCGTTTGTACATTTCCTACTTTAATTATGAAATTATACACTTTACAGGAGTTTTTTTCTCTTTAAGGCGGAAATTTTAAAAGGGTCCTCTTTTATGCAAAGTTCAATGAAAATAACACATCCCCCCCCCCCCCCCCCTTAATCTGTAAAAAAATTTAATGTTGTAGCAACTTGTTAATTTTCTATCTTCTCTAAAGTTATCTTCAATGATGTTTTACAAGGTTCAAGTATCTACATGACAAAATCATACTCAAATTCGATGTCATTTCCATTCCTCCTGCTAGATCAGGTACTATTTTGGTCTTCGTAAGGGAAATAACTCGTATAAAACAGAAATAAAACGTATAATTTCAGAATCATCAGAATGTGCAAAAGGTTTATTCAGTGCGTACGCCGTGACGTGTTTCTGGAATAACCTTCATCAAAGTCCAATAATTTTTAGAATATGTAGAAACAGGAAACCAAAGGTCATAAACAGGAAAACTAAAATCGTCTAATGTTACATCTGCTTGAGGGAGATGAACCTTTATTTGAATAATAATTATAAAGGACGAAGTCCTTTTAACGGTAGGCTGTCCGATTTTTCTTCCTTTCTATATATTGATAGCCGCCAAATATCTGTTCACCGGAAGTTTAAAAAAAATAGATCAATTGATATTTAGAAACGCAAAAAAATATATTTCAATGAAAAATTCCCAATTCTTTAATTATTTACTCTATGCAAAATCGAAATAAACTTGAAATAAAATTCTAATAAAAAAGTCTCTTTCTACGAAACTCTCGACGGAAGAGCGGCGTAGGTAAAATGAACGGAACAGCCATAACAAATCGGCTATAAAATTCATTTAAAATGAAAGATAATAACGTGTACGGATCATCGTATTATTGAAATTTTAGGACTTTGTCCTTCAAACAGGTTGCCTGTCTCATATTATTAACTTCTATTCTAAACAATGAAAATGATAGTCAACGTCAACCCATTGTTACACAATTTCAATGTTGATTTTCTGTTTGCTATAAAATTATCTTTTCATTTTTTACAAGGTTCAAATATCTTCAAATTATAAGAAAATAATACTCAAATTATTTATCATTTCCTTTGCTTTTGAACTGGTATCAATTTTGGAAAATAACTCCAATAAAACATCTGAAATCGGGAGTGTACAAAAGGTTTACTGACAAAATTACATGACATACAGTTAGTATAGACCCACGGGACTACAGTTATTGGGATATAAATACAACTCGTTGAATTTTATGCTCCTTTTCACTATAATATTTGAAATTGAATTGAAAATGGTTCGTTCTACTTTATCGTTAACCGATTTTTTGATGTGGTCGGCACATAGAGCATTAATGTGACCTTGAACTTCACTTTCATTTCCGGTATAGAAATTGACAACAAAGAATATTTTAACTTTTTGTGATTTTTGTTTATTAAACATGGAAGCGTGTCAAGCAGTCGAAAAAGAAGTAAACAAAGTTCTTGAAAAATTTACAGGTTTACAACAGCACTACGACAATAACTTGGACGAGCTCATGACTTCCATTCAAAATATTCAAAGAGAACTGAATGAGGGTAAGTATTAATGAGTAAATGACGTTGTTGTATAAATAATCGCGGTCGATGATAATATAGTTTTTTTTTATAGTAACAGAAGAATTGAGTATCCTCGTTTTTCTTGTAAATAATTAAACAGAAGACATTCAGATAGATTTCACACATATATTTTCAAATTCAAATTCAAATCATTTATTGGATAAAGCATAGTTAAGTACAGCACGCACAGCGCGTTTTAGCAAGAAATCACCTTGGTCGGTGTTTTTTCGCAGTGAAATGTCGGTGATATGTCATAAAATCACCGTAAAATGTCGGTGAAATCATGGTGAAACTTTCACCGCGAAAATTAACAAATTAGGACCTAAATGTCGGTGAAATATTTTAATTGCCGGTGACAACACCGCGGCGAAAATCATACGTGTATACACGTACATGTAACTGTACTTCATGTGTTCTTTTGTTTTTTGTTGCTTAGTTTTGATTTTTTACTATTTCGTACTTTATATTTCAATTTGATACCAGGTTTTTTTTCAGGGATGCCAGCATGGCATACATTTTATTTATAGGATTTATGAGGCTGAGCACGCATCTTGTTTTGCGTATATTATCTAATCCAGGGATATATATAGTAGTCCTACTATATAAATCCTTGTCTAATCCCAACATTTCGATTGGTTTATATCGATGTTATTTTTTTTAATCACCTGTGTTTTATCAATGTACGGATGTGTCTATTTTTATGTAGTGCACACATTGAACTAGGTCACTAAAAGGTCAAATACACAGTTACCTGAGGCTGCGGGATTGATTTAAAAACACACCGAGAATGATTGAAAAAAAAAATCGATGTAATTTTTTATCTAAAGCAAACGTGCTTTTTCGTATTTGTATGTCGTTAATCCCCTTTTGCCATCCTCGTGTTATTTTACCTTTAATAAAAGTTCCATTTCTGATTTGTACACATATTTTTCACGTGAACGTAAATCTAGAAAGGTTTCCACATGCTATCGATCAAAGCGTGCTTTTGGGGATCTAGAAACTTTTGTAACAGGTGAACTTAAGTCACGTGCCAAGTCGACCATTAATTGAACACCCGAAAGCAAATTAACTCGGGATACCAAGCTTGCATTCAAAAGATCAAGTTTATTTTAATTAACAAAATAATACAACACAAGCTTATAAATGGTAATGATCACATAATACTAAACGTTTTTACCGGCATTGTTTTCTTAACATAATAGATTAAAACAAAAGCAAATATCAGAATTAAAGAACGAAAAATGATCACATAGCTTGCACACCTGAAAAAGAAAATAAGTATTTGCTATGAATCATTCATATTATCAAAAATGACAGTCTCAAGAACATACAAATGTACAAATAAAGGTTAATATCCCATTTCTTTATTTCGTGGCGTTTAATCGTCAATGTCGGTGTTTTGTCGGTGTTTTATAGTAAATCACTGTGTTCGATTTTTCTCGGACATTTCGTGGTGTCAACACCGACTTTTGTTTTAATTTCTCCGACATTTTCTTGATTTCACCGACGTCGGACCTGAGTGATTTCTTGCTAAATCGCGCTGTGCGTGCTGTACATGTACATTTGTACATCATAATCACAATGTTGCGTAATCCAATGCATTCACAAACATATATAAACATGGAGATAACACATAATATCATAATGTTAAGTCTTCAGATAAGACTATATAGAAGATTGTTTATAACGTAACAGTAGAGCATATTTTATCTTAGAAAAATGCAATGTCCCTGATGGAATTCGATCACATGACCTCTCACATTGTAAGCTACCACTCTACCACCTGAGCTAAAGGAGTTCTCCACTATCGCTATTAGCAGAGGTGGTTATGAACATATTGCGGTACCTATAACCTTAGGTAGGAGAGCGATCCTGTTACACTTCCCTCCACCTCTGACACGAGCCATCATACCTTGATGATATCTCAAATACCAACGTTCAACCCAACCAATTTTCCTGTTCTGATCATTGTGGATTATTTCTTTGGGAGCCAATGTAACAGTTGAGCATATTTTATCTCCAAAAAATGCAATGCCCACAATGGGAATCGATCCCGGAACCTCTTGCCTTGTAAGCCACCACTCTACCAATTGAGCTAAAGGAATCTCCATTAACTCAGTTAGCATAGTTGGCTATGAACCTACTACGGTTCCTTTATCCTTAGGTAAGGGAGCTTTCCCGTTACAATAAAATGATTTAACATTATTTTAGTCATTCTACCATGCCTGTCCTATGGTATGATGCATGGATCACATTGCCTTATTTACTATCCATGCATAAGCACAAAGAGGCTGACATCTTTTTTACCCCTGTTCGCTTCAAGGACTATTCCCGTTGTTAAATCCATATTATGTGTCGAAAAACCTATATGGCTCAACACCCTCTTATTTTGCCCCCACTTTTTTGTCAAAAATTTAAGAAAAAGATGAATTTTTAGCATGGAAGAAAACAATATAAAAATTGTCCAGTTAACCAAGGGTATGCCTTTAAGCCAAACTGCTCCCCCTTTTTCTTTGATTGACAGTTTTGTCAACTTGCCCCGTCATTGTCTGTTCCACTTCTAAAACTTGTCCCCCTCCACTCCTATTCCTCTGGTCTCAGTTTTAAGACATAGAGTGATTTATCTTGTAGGACCTGAAGATCAAGAGCTGACAGCAACACAATCTCTTATCCTCATTCAGACATTACGGAGGTTAAAGGAAGCTGTGTCTAGATATGGCCAGGAACATAAAGATCTTCACAGTACAGTCTCAAAAGTGGGAAAATCTGTAGACAGGGTAAGGTTCATTAGTTATACAGGTACATGAATAGAACCTTGGAATTCTCAAAATAGAAAAAAAATATCTATAGACAGAGTACATGTCAAAATGTAAAAACATATATGCAGGTTCATGCAATTCTCAGAACAGTTAACAACATTATATGTAGAAAGCTACACTTTCAAAAGTGAGAAATATTATAATTGTGCCAACACTGATCAGGTGTTGATTAAAGGGAATTTACTTACAGACAATGAATGCTACTTTGCTGTTTTTTGTTCTATCTGTGTTAACTTCTCATTCATATTTTACATTATTATCCGGTATGACATTTTATTATTAATGAAAAAATAATGGTTAAAAAAGACAACAGGGTTTATTTTATTGTATTGACATCAATAATTAAAAGTTGATGGTTTTTGTAAAGCTGAGATGAGCAATATTTCTCTACTGATGACTTATAGTTGCTACATCATGCACCAATATATTTAATTTTCAGAATTTTGTGAATGACTTCTCAGCTGTAGTGGTTGACAGAGCATTTGAAGGTCAAGAAAAGACAATTCTTTTGAATGAAGTAGTTTGTGAACATTTTATGAGACAAGGGATGCTGGATGTAGCTGATGCTGTTGTTGAGGTATTTATATAACAGTAAAAGACTCATCTTTAATGACGAAGTTCTCAGTATTAATGTAATTACAAACACATTAATTACAGAATATTAATATTGAATCTGACTATCCCGATAGTCCTTTGTGATAATTTTTAACCAATTTTCTGCTTATTTTCCCCTGAAGTATTTTCATAGTAAATGAGATGTTTGTGGGATATTGTTTTTGCACTAGCATTTAACAACATCATGTGTTGAGTAATGTCATGTGACCATTCATTCACATTCAGAACCTCTCTACTCCTTCATAAGACTGCTGTACTGTTCAATACCTATGTACTGGGTAGGTTTGTCACTGATTGGATCTTTGAAATGTGACCTTTAACATGACCTGATACAAGATATTGTTAAATATTTGTGGATTTTGGATAAAAAATTAATAGAAATCCAACAAACTTTTTATTAGTTCACCTGGACCAAAGGTCCAGGTGAACTATTGCCATCACTTGGCGTCCGTCGTCTGTCGTCTGTAAACTTTTCACATTTCAAGCTTCTTCTCCGAAACCACTTGGCCGATTTGAACCGAACTTAGCAGGAATGTTCCTTGGATGGTCCTCTACAAAGTTACTGTTTTTCGTTCCAGTCGGATATTCAATATGGCTGCCAGGGCCAATAATATGCTCTGATTGGCTGAAATTTCAAAGATCTTCTTCTCCGAAACTAATGAACTGACTGAACCCAAACTGTAAAGGAATGATCATTGGAATGTCCTTTACCAAGTTACTGTTTTTTATGCCGATCGGAAATCCAAGATGGCCGCCATCGCAGGACATAGATTAACATTGGACCCTATGGGAAAATGTTCAAATGCCTTCTTCTCAGAAACTACAAATATGATTAAAGCCAAACTGTACATGAATGTTCATTGGATGGTCCTCTACAATCTTAAGGTTTTTTGTTCCGATATGAAATTCAAAATGGCGGCTACGGCAGGACTTAGTTTAACATTGGACCCTATGGTAAAAATGTTTCAAAATGCTTCTTCTCTGAAACCACTTGGACAGTTGAAACCAAACTGCCCAGGAATGATCATTGGAAGGTCCTCTACAAATTTTCTGTTTTTTATGCCGGTCGGAAATCCAAGATGGCCGCCACCGCAGGACATAGATTAACATTGGACCCTATGGGAAAATGTTCAAATGCCTTCTTCTCAGAAACTACAAATATTATTAAAGCCAAACTGTACATGAATGTTCATTGGATGGTCCTCTACAATCTTAAGGTTTTTTGTTCCGATATGAAATTCAAAATGGTGGCTACGGCAGGACTTAGTTTAACATTGGACCCTATGGGAAAAATGTTTCAAAATGCTTCTTCTCTGAAACCACTTGGACAGTTGAAACCAAACTGCCCAGGAATGATCATTGGAAGGTCCTCTACAAATTTTTTGTTTTTTATGCCGATCGGAAATCCAAGATGGCCGCCACCGCAGGACATAGATTAACATTGGACCCTATGGGAAAATGTTCAAATGCCTTCTTCTCAGAAACTACAAATATTATTAAAGCCAAACTGTACATGAATGTTCATTGGATGGTCCTCTACAATCTTAAGGTTTTTTGTTCCGATATGAAATTCAAAATGGCGGCTACGGCAGGACTTAGTTTAACATTGAACCCTATGGGAATTATGTTTCAAAACGCTTCTTCTCTGAAACCACTTGGATAATTGAAACCAAACTGCCTAGGAATGATCATTGGAAGGTCCTCTAGAAATTTTATGTTTTTTATGCCGATCGGAAATCCAAGATGGCCGCCACCACAATACATAGATTAACATTGGACCCTATGGTAAAATGTTCAAATGCCTTCTTCTCAGAAACTACAAATATGATTAAAGCCAAACTATACATGAATGTTCATTGGATGGTCCTCTACAATCTTAAGGTTTTTTGTTCCGATATGAAATTCAAAATGGCGGCTACGGCAGAACTTAGTTTAACATTGGACCCTATGGGAAAAATGCTTCAAAATGCTTCTTCTCTGAAACCACTTGGACAGTTGAAACCAAACTGCCCAGGAATGATCATTGGAAGGTCCTCTACAAATTTTCCGTTTTTTATGCCGGTCAGAAATCCAAGATGGCCGCCACCGCAGGACATAGATTAACATTGGACCCTATGGGAAAATATTCAAATGCCTTCTACTCAGAAACTACAAATTTGATTAAAGCCAAACTGTACATGAATGTTCATTAGATGGTCCTCTACAAACTTTACGTTTTTTTATTCTGGTATGAAATTCAAAATGGCGGCTACGGCAGGACTTAGTTTAACATTGGACCCTATGGGAAAAATGTTTCAAAATGCTTCTTCTCTGAAACCACTTGGACAGTTGAAACCAAACTGCCCAGGAATGATCATTGGAAGGTCCTCTACAAATTTTCTGTTTTTTATGCCGGTCGGAAATTCAAGCTGGCCGCCACCGCAGGACATAGATTAACATTGGACCCTATGGGAAAATATTCAAATGCCTTCTACTCAGAAACTACAAATATGATTAAAGCCAAACTGTACATGAATGTTCATTAGATGGTCCTCTACAAACTTTACGTTTTTTGTTCTGGTATGAAATTCAAAATGGCGGCTACGGCAGGACTTAGTTTAACATTGGACCTTATGGGAAAAATGTTTCAAAATGCTTCTTCTCTGAAACCACTTGGACAGTTGAAACTAAACTGCCCAGGAATGATCATTGGAAGGTCCTCTACAAATTTTCTGTTTTTTATGCCGGTCGGAAATCCAAGATGGCCGCCACCGCAGGACATAGATTAACATTGGACCCTATGGGAAAATATTCAAATGCCTTCTACTCAGAAACTACAAATATGATTAAAGCCAAACTGTACATGAATGTTCATTAGATGGTCCTCTACAAACTTTACGTTTTTTGTTCTGGTATGAAATTCAAAATGGCGGCTACGGCAGGACTTAGTTTAACATTGGACCCTATGGGAAAAATGTTTCAAAATGTTTCTTCTCTGAAACCACTTGGATAATTGAAACCAAACTGCCCAGGAATGATCATTGGAAGGTCCTCTACAAATTTTCTGTTTTTTATGCTGGTCGGAAATCCAAGATGGCCACCACCGCAGGACATAGATTAACATTGGACCCTATGGGAAAATGTTCAAATGCCTTCTTCTCAGAAACTACAAATATGATTAAAGCCAAACTGTCCATATGTGTGTACATTGGATGGTCCTCTACAAACTTTACGTTTTTTGTTCCGATATGAAATTCAAAATGGCGGCTACGGCAGGACTTAGTTTAACATTGGACCCTATGGGAAAAATGTTTCAAAACGCTTCTTCTCTGAAACCACTTGGATAATTGAAACCAAACTGCCCAGGAATGATCATTGGAAGGTCCTCTACAAGGTGTGTGTTTTTTATGCCGATCGGAAATCCAAGATGGCCACCACCGCAGGACATAGATTAACATTGAACCCTATGGGAAAATGTTCAAATGCCTTCTTCTCAGAAACTACAAATATGATTAAAGCCAAACTGTACATGAATGTTCATTGAATGGTCCTCTACAAAATATACGTTTTTTATTCTGATATGAAATTCAAAATGGCGGCTACGGCAGGACTTAGTTTAACATTGGACCCTATGGGAAAAATGTTTCAAAATGCTTCTTCTCTGAAACCACTTGGACAGTTGAAACCAAACTGCCCAGGAATGATCATTGGAAGGTCCTGTTTTTTATGCCGATCGGAAATCCAAGATGGCTGCCACCACAGGTCATAGTATTAACACAGAACCATATGGGGAAAATACAGAAATATATTCTTCTCTGAAGCTATTGCACTGATTGAACCTAAACTGTGCATCAATCATTGGAAGGTCCTTTACAAACTTTGTGTTTTTTATGTTGATCGTAATTCCAAGATGACGCAGGACATAGTTTTTACATAGGACCAATTGTTTTTTTTTATTACCAGGTGAACGATACAGGCTCTTGAGAGCCTCTGGTTTTAATTAAGATTGTTTCATAACTGATTATGTGTTAAGTTGTCCCTTTTGACTACACAATAATACAATAATCTTAAGGGAAGATGGTTCATTTACACCAAAACATTATGATATAATAATAAGAACATAAAAAATTGAGAACACGTCACTGGAAAGAATTGTTTTATATGTAATATTTATACCAGGGTTTTCCGAGTTTATCCGTTTAAATCGGAAAACTGTGGTATATACTATAATTGATGTGTAACATGAAGCCATGCAATATCACATCTAGGTCATTGATTATTGCATGGTTCTCTGAGAGTAATAAAACTACAGCACATATTTAAAGTGTGCAATATCTGGTATCTGCATGTATTATTTCATAGTTCTTAGCTGTTGCTTACATTCTGGTATATAAACCATAAAAAGATCAAAGGAAAAGAATGCATTCATATTACAAATATAAATTAAAATTTATTTTAATAGGAAGCAGAACTGGCAATTGCTGAAGATAAAAAGGAGCCATTTATGGAACTTCACAGAATTCTTGGTGCCTTAAGGTTAAATGATATAGATCCTGCTCTAAGGTAGGTATTCATACAAATATGTATTTATATTACAGTCAAACCTGTCTTAAATGACCTTCCATGGGAACACTGAAATATGGTCACACAAGACAGGTGGTGGCTTAATACAGGTTAATTAATATGAAATGCCTTGCAAGGGGAAATAGAATTAAGGTCATTTAATGCAAGTTATTGCTTAATAGAGGTGGTCACTAAAGCAGGTTTGACAGTATTTTGTTTACATATGTTGAATGATAAATGTACCTACAAAACCTGATATCAGGACAATAATTAGCAAATCACTTATTTTATACAATAAATAACATTCCAACTTACTTATCCTGTGAAATCCAATCTTTCCGTTGCCCTAATGAATGACAGATGATTATTTCACCAGATACAAAGCTACCTGTGAAATAATGCCATCTTTTTATTGTCTGTCAATATCCGTCTGTATTTAAATTTTATATTTGAATCTTCTCCAAACACCAGTGGATCAAATTGAACTAAACAATATGTTGTTGTATGGTCATTTAAATTCAGTCTGTTTTTGTGTTAATCAGAACAAAGCATAAATATATTAATTTTTCTTTACAATGTACTATGTTAAAGAATACAGTGAGATTCATCTCCAGTAGTTTTGAAAAACAAACTAAAACATTATCCAAATAAGAAATATGAAGAACAACTACATTTGTATGTGTTTTTTTTTTTATTAGTGTTCGATATTTAGCATTTTGAACATTCAATCTCATTCTGTTTCATTTAATATTCAGCCTTTTTAACAATCATCCTCATTCTGTTTTCAGCTGGGCACGTGCCAATTGTGACAGATTAAGAGAGATCAACAGTTCATTAGAATTCAAGCTTCACAGGTTAAAGTTTATAAGCATGATAAAGCAGGGACCAACAGCACAGTTAGCTGCATTGTATTATTCCAGGAATTTTGAGAAGTTTGCTGAGCAGCATGCCAGAGGTATTATATTTATTACAAAAATAGATGACCTGGTCTATATGCAAAATTTAAGTAGGCAATAGATCATCTTTTTATATTTTTCAAGTGACGTATTTTGATCTGTGTTTTTCGTAGTTTCCCTTGTATATAAAGCAAACTTCTGGGTGTTTTTGAACTATCTTTAAACAAGATGTTGTTTTAACATGTTCCTTCTATTTCTGCATATCAGGGAGTGTGGAGTTAAAGACAGTAAAACTCATACCAGTACAGATCAAAATTATAAAATTTCTTCCATTTATGTGAGGTAGCTTCTACTGTCCTATGCTGCCCCCTCCCCCCCTCCACCCAAACCGCTCCAGTTTTGAGCAGCTCTCTCATTTGTACATTGAAATAATCCTAGTCTCTTGCTCCATTCACAAGATTTACGATGATATATTGCTGAAATTTGTATGATTTATTCATGGTAAATATTGTGTATGATATTAACAAAATATTAGATGGAACATGTTCAGGTGATTTTTTAGTTTTTGGTGTCCATGTACTAATAAAAAATAGTCTAACTTTCAACATGTTAAAATTTGTTGTTTGAATTATTTCCCTTTGAAGGTTTATTTAAGCAAATCATTAAATTCCAATTCCAATATGGCAGCAGAGCTAATAATGCAATTTGAATGATTGGGTCTTAAATCTTTATTGTTAAAAAAAAATCAGTTATTTGAATTTTTGAAATTAAATTTGGTATGAATGATTCTGAGGTAATTTTTTTTTACAAAGTGTGCGATTTTTGTATCAATCATAAATCCTAGATGGCTGCCACCACAGGACATAGTATAATACATATGGGACCCTGTGGAAAAATGAATAAAAAGCAAGCTTTTGGATGGTCACTTACAAATGTTGGTATTTTTTATGTGAATCAGAAATCCAAGATGGACAAAGTAATATATTAAAGAATTTATTTCTCTGGAACCACTGAATCATTTAAAAAGAAACTTATGTGGAACGTTCCTTAATTAAATGATATAGGTTTTATCCATCTGTGCTACCTACAGATTGACTTCTAAATCAGTACTTTTACCGGTAATAGTACTTTATATACTAAATATTTGTATTTTTGCATTAATTGACACTGTAAACAAATGTTACAATTACTTTTAAGTAGTTTTTCATTATTTTTAGATATCCAGATGTTAATGGGTAGTTTACTGTTCCTTAGACAAGGGATACATAATTCATCATATAGTCATCTCCTGTCTTCTATCTACTGGGATGAAATATGTGATGTTTTTACTAGAGATGCTTGTACATTGATGGGAATGTCTATGGAGAGTCCTCTTAGTGTCAGGTAAACAATGTCTAAACAGCTTTATTATCTCTATGTACATTGATGGAATGTCTATGGAGAGTCCTCTTAGTGTCAGGTAAACAATGTCTAAACAGCTTTATTATCTCTATGTACATTGATGGAATGTCTATGGAGAGTCCTCTTAGTGTCAGGTAAACAATGCCTAAACAGCTTTATTATCTCTATGTACATTGATGGAATGTCTATGGAGAGTCCTCTTAGTGTCAGGTAAACAATGTCTAAACAGCTTTATTATCTCTATGTACATTGATGGAATGTCTATGGAGAGTCCTCTTAGTGTCAGGTAAACAATGTCTAAACAGCTTTATTATCTCTATGTACATTGATGGAATGTCTATGGAGAGTCCTCTTAGTGTCAGGTAAACAATGTCTAAACAGCTTTATTATGTCTATGTACATTGATGGAATGTCTATGGAGAGTCCTCTTAGTGTCAGGTAAACAATGTCTAAACAGCTTTATTATCTCTATGTACATTGATGGAATGTCTATGGAGAGTCCTCTTAGTGTCAGGTAAACAATGTCTAAACAGCTTTATTATCTCTATGTACATTGATGGTATGTCTATGGAGAGTCCTCTTAGTGTCAGGTAAACAATGTCTAAACAGCTTTCTTATCTCTATGTACATTGATGGAGAGTCCTCTTAGTGTCAGGTAAACAATGTCTAAACAGCTTTATTATCTCTATGTACATTGATGGAATGTCTATGGAGAGTCCTCTTAGTGTCAGGTAAACAATGTCTAAACAGCTTTATTATCTCTATGTACATTGATGGAATGTCTATGGAGAGTCCTCTTAGTGTCAGGTAAACAATTTCTAAACAGCTTTATTATCTCTATGTACATTGATGGAATGTCTATGGAGAGTCCTCTTAGTGTCAGGTAAACAATGTCTAAACAGCTTTATTATCTCTATGTACATTGATGGAATGTCTATGGAGAGTCCTCTTAGTGTCAGGTAAACAATGTCTAAACAGCTTTATTATGTCTATGTACATTGATGGAATGTCTATGGAGAGTCCTCTTAGTGTCAGGTAAACAATGTCTAAACAGCTTTATTATCTCTATGTACATTGATGGTATGTCTATGGAGAGTCCTCTTAGTGTCAGGTAAACAATGTCTAAACAGCTTTATTATCTCTATGTACATTGATGGAATGTCTATGGAGAGTCCTCTTAGTGTCAGGTAAACAATGTCTAAACAGCTTTATTATCTCTATGTACATTGATGGAATGTCTATGGATAGTCCTCTTAATTACTTCCCTTTTATGATTTATCTGAAGAAAAAAATATTTACAAAATGGACACCAAATAAATATTAGTTGGAAAAGTAATGTACCCCCTGGTACATGTATCGAGCAGAAGTGATCAGTGATTTTAAGAAGAATATTAGAACTAGTGGAGAACTTTCTTTGAAGTGTATTCCATTTAAAAGACATTAAAAATGATCAATTTATAAATAGAATATGAGTGCATACAAGCATATTATTATTATTTCAGTATAAAAGCAGGTTGTATTGCCCTTCCACCATTACTTAATATAAAAAAAGTCATGCAGCAAAGACAAGTATCTGGTGTATGGATTAACAAAGATGAATTACCAGTAAGTATATACATAATCATTTATAACAAATACCATTACTGTGTAAAATTAAAATAAACCAGGGTCAATATAAACAGGTGTTATGGTGTTTAACACTTTCAACAATATTTTTCAGTTATATTGTGGTGGTCAGTTTTATTGGTGGAAGAAACCTGAGTACCCAGAGAAAACCACTGACCTGTCGCCAGTCACTGACAAACTTTATCACATAATGTTGTATCAAGTACACCTTGCCATGGGCGGATTTGAACTCACAACTTTAGCGGTGATAGGCACTGATTGTACAGGTACATTTGGATTGTATTTGCAAATCAAATTACCATACGATCACGAACATGACAACTCCCAATATAAACAGTAATTTATATCAAAATCCTGGCATTTTATACAAAAATGAACTATTGCAGTTTTTTAAGCTCATTTCTCAATACCAATTGAAACATGTATAATCTATTAGATGGTCTACCATAAACAAAAATGAGACATTTCAATATACTGTTTTGATTTTAGAACTACAAATTACGTGACTTTTTATTATTGAATAATGAGTTTGATTTAACAACATCGATGGTGTAATGGTTAGCGTGGTCGCCTTGAGTGCAGTAGATCATGGGTTCGATCCCTGATCGGGTCAAATCAAAGACTATAAAATTGGTATTTGGTGCATTTCAACATTCAGGAGTATGAGCAGAGACTGGTTGGCTTGGAATCAGGATGTGTCTACCTACGGACTCACTGTTGTGTCAGTGTGTTAGCACTATTAAAATCCAACTGAGCATGTTGGTTGAGTACAAAGCAGACATCATCATTATCTCATCAAATGTAACTTGTTCTCTCTACATGTATGATATAGCTGACTGAAAAATTGCTCATTTGACATTTAAAAGCAATCGCTCACCCACTCACTTACTGAGTTTGATTTTAACAGGTTGAGATAGACTTAGGAACAGACTTCAGATATCATTCCGTATTTGCCTGTCCAATATTACGACAACAAAGTACAGATTCAAATCCACCAATGAGACTAATATGTGGTCATGTGATATCTAAGGATGCTTTAACTAAATTATCTAGTGGTTCCAAGTAAGTATAAAGTAGTGATATTGTACTTTATTGGTATTTGATGCATTTAACTTTTGATCTCACAGAGAGATATTACCAATATCAATAAACTGACCATGAAAAATCATCTGTAAGTGTGACGTCAAATACATTATAGCATTACCGATAAAAACAATGTCATCAGTGTTGAATGTCTAGACATACATGTATCACTAGTATCACAGCTATTAGATTCAATGTGAAACTAGTAATAATGTCTGTCTCTACCTTCATAACTGCCGTTATTATAAAATTCCTGTCATGCTATCCATTATTAACATATTGATGGCAATATCAGAATTAATTTTCATGAAATCTATTAAATTAAAAGAGAGTTTTTTCATCAGATGAGCAAAATCAGTGATGTAAATTCTATAAATACCAGTTGCATGTTTAAGGAAAAGAAATCACTTCAATTAAACATAGATTTTAAATATAAATATTTAGAGTTTTTTCTGAGGTGGTAAAGAAAGCTCTCTAAACCAGTATTTCTGACATGGTAAAGAAAGCTCTCTAAGCCAGTATTTCTGACGTGGTAAAGAAAGCTCTCTAAGCCAGTATTTCTGACGTGGTAAAGAAAGCTCTCTAAGCCAGTATTTCTGACGTGGTAAAGAAAGTTCTCTAAACCAGTATTTCTGACGTGGTAAAGAAAGCTCTCTAAACCAGTATTTCTGACGTGGTAAAGAAAGCTCTCTAAACCAGTATTTCTGAGGTGGTAAAGAAAGCTCTCTAAACCAGTATTTCTGAGGTGGTAAAGAAAGCTCTCTAAGCCAGTATTTCTGACGTGGTAAAGAAAGCTCTCTAAACCAGTATTTCTGATGTGGTAAAGAAAGCTCTATAAGCCAGTATTTCTGAGGTGGTAAAGAAAGCTCTCTAAACCAGTATTTCTGATGTGGTAAAGAAAGTTCTCTAAACCAGTATTTCTGACATGGTAAAGAAAGCTCTCTAAACCAGTATTTCTGAGGTGGTAAAGAAAGCTCTCTAAACCAGTATTTCTGACGTGGTAAAGAAAGTTCTCTAAACCAGTATTTCTGACATGGTAAAGAAAGCTCTCTAAACCAGTATTTCTGATGTGGTAAAGAAAGCTCTCTAAACCAGTATTTCTGACATGGTAATGAAAGCTCTCTAAACCAGTATTTCTGACGTGGTAAAGAAAGCTCTCTAAACCAGTATTTCTGACGTGGTAAAGAAAGCTCTCTAAACCAGTATTTCTGAGGTGGTAAAGAAAGCTCTCTAAGCCAGTATTTCTGATGTAGTAAAGAAAGCTCTCTAAACCAGTATTTCTGACGTGGTAAAGAAAGCTCTCTAAGCCAGTATTTCTGACGTGGTAAAGAAAGCTCTCTAAGCCAGTATTTCTGACGTAGTAAAGAAAGCTCTCTAAACCAGTATTTCTGACAGTGGTAAAGAAAGCTCTCTAAACCAGTATTTCTGAGGTGGTAAAGAAAGCTCTCTAAACCAGTATTTCTGAGGTGGTAAAGAAAGCTCTCTAAACCAGTATTTCTGATGTGGTAAAGAAAGCTCTCTAAACCAGTATTTCTGAGGTGGTAAAGAAAGCTCTCTAAGCCAGTATTTCTGACGTAGTAAAGAAAGCTCTCTAAACCAGTATTTCTGACGTGGTAAAGAAAGCTCTCTAAACCAGTATTTCTGATGTGGTAAAGAAAGCTCTATAAGCCAGTATTTCTGATGTGGTAAAGAAAGCTCTATAAGCCAGTATTTCTGATGTGGTAAAGAAAGCTCTCTAAACCAGTATTTCTGAGGTGGTAAAGAAAGCTCTCTAAACCAGTATTTCTGAGGTGGTAAAGAAAGCTCTCTAAACCAGTATTTCTGACGTGGTAAAGAAAGCTCTCTAAGCCAGTATTTCTGAGGTAGTAAAGAAAGCTCTCTAAACCAGTATTTCTGACGTGGTAAAGAAAGCTCTCTAAACCAGTATTTCTGATGTGGTAAAGAAAGCTCTCTAAACCAGTATTTCTGACGTGGTAAAGAAAGCTCTCTAAACCAGTATTTCTGACATGGTAAAGAAAGCTCTCTAAACCAGTATTTCTGAGGTGGTAAAGAAAGCTCTCTAAGCCAGTATTTCTGACGTGGTAAAGAAAGCTCTCTATACCAGTATTTCTGACACTATGATATAGAATAGGAACTAATGTGTATTAAATGGTTAATGACTGTAAACAGAGATTGTTGTTTTTTTCAGGGTTAAATGTCCTTACTGTCCTGTTGAACAGTTACCTTCAGATGCCAAGCAAGTTTTCTTCTAGTCATCTCTTATGATGCTTGTGTTTATTAATGACTGAAGTACAGTCCTTCTGTAAATGATGGACGGTCACAAAGAGAGAACTGTTGGGAAGTTATAATTCTAACTTGATATCAAGTAGTCCTCTTATAAGACCCCTCTTATCAGGCCAGACTTCAGATGATCTGAGATAGTAAAATACTATTAAATTGTAATCCTCAAGAGAGGCCACTTAGGATGGCTTTATAGAGTGACACTACTGTATAAAGTATTGTTTGTATGATATCAAATATTTCTTGTAATACATGTGTGGAGGTATTGTTTAATATTGTGGATATTTTTGTAACAACATATGAACAATGTGTCTGTAAATGATTGATTGACTGAGTGTTATAAGTGTATGATAGCTAAATTAAAGTATGAATCTACAATGAAAAATTAAAAAAGCGATGCTTTAATACCAGTGTGTGAAAACCGTGAATTGACCATCACAAAATGTGTGGAATATGGAACAAAATAATTAATTCTCCCCTCCCAGGACTTGTGTGTTTCCATTCCATTGCCAACACTATTGATTAAGAGATTCTACAGTTTATATTACACCATGTATCTATGACCATTTCAATTAGTAAAAAAGTAATAAACTTGTCAAATCAAGTAAGTAGGCATTTACAATTCTTGTGTAAATTTTGTTCTTATTGAGAGTGATAATAGTTACAGTGTACAGAAAGAATGTGAAAATGTAATATTTATTTCTGTCTGTCAGTCATGTCAGTATTTGATTGTCTTGTTTGTGTTTAGAATAACCACACTACTATATCTTGTTAACAACAACAGTAGGGTAGTCTGGTAATCAGTCAGATCATTGGATGTTTATTACCATTATAAATTTATTGTTTGTTTGATGTTGTTTAACGCCACTTTCAACAATATTTCAGTTATATCGTGGCAGTCAGTTTTATTGGTGGAGGAAACCTGAGGACCCGGAGAAAACCACCAACCTGTCACAAGTCACTGACAAACTTAATCACATAATGTTGTACACCTCGCCCTAATCAAGATTCGAACTCACAACATCAGTGGTGATATGCACTGATTGCATGGGTAGTTGTAAATACAACTACCATATGATCATGGCCACAACAGCCCCTATTATAAATTTATTTAGCCATAAAGGTAGTATATATAATTATAAAATAATGCAGTAATCAGAAAAAAACATTACTGGGTTGTCTTTCCTGACCTGAAACAATGACTTCCTGTTTGAGTAATACTAAAAATAGGATTTAAATTTGCAACAGATATTATAGATCACAAATTAAGTATTCCTCTAGAATATTGTTTTAAAAAATGTTGGAACATTTAAGGGACCGACCATTTAACTTGCAGGGGGGGTGGGACTATGGGGGTTTTTTTTGTTCAGAAATTGTTTTTAAGACATCACAAGAGTTAGAATTTTTTTTTTTGTCGTGCGAAGTGCGAATTTTTTTTTCAGAATTTAACATTAGGTTATATGACAAAAACTGAATCAGATTATTTTTTTTTCCTCCACCAAAATCAGAATATTTTTTCAGCAACATTGGGAATCCAAATTTTTTTTTTTAGTAAAAAAAACCATAGCCCCCCCCCCCCGGAAGTTAAATGGTCCGTCCCTAAGAGAGTGTTATTTCCACAAGTCCACATGAACCTTCTTTGTAAATTATCCCAAATTATATATATATTATACACTTACATTCTAATGTGCCTCTAGTTATATTATGCCTGTGACTTTCTTTTTACAAAGTTCAAAGCATAAATCTAAAAGTGAATTTTGTAAATAAAGTTGTTTTTTATTTATTAATAAAAGGATATTTATACAGTTACCTATGTTTGTTTTCAACAATTTATTACCACTATATATGTTGGTTATATTGACATGGATATGCAATACATTGCAATAGATTATTAAAGTTCTTGTGACAAGTGGAAAAAAGTCACACCAAACCTGTTGTTGATTATAAAACAAAGATAATAAGATCTAACCTCATGTAAAATAGGATTAAACTAGAATCATTGTCATGGAAATATCATCTTTTACATAAGATATGAATATCACCTAATTTCTTAATCAACCCAGTTGTTGTGTGTTTTTTTCATAGTACAGTTTTTTAAATATAATTTCATACCATTTAAGCAATGGTTCATTTAATTTAAAAAGGTTATGGATGTTAACATCACTTTCAACAATATTCCAGTTGCAATTCGAGGATTAACTTGATCACATAAAGTTGTTTCAAATACACCTTGCCACAGGCAGCTATCAAACTCACAACTGTAGTAACAGTAGGCACCTATTGCATATAGTTTCAATTACCATACAATTATATGGTAGGAATACCACTCATAAAAATAAACCATCAAAGGGGCTGATTGTGAAACCCAAGATGTCAATGGTCATGGTACATAATTGAACATAGAACATGCTTCCAAATTGTACATTATGAAAAGAAAGCTTACACACAGTGATGGTCAACAATTCCTCCAATGTGACTATGTTGATATCATAAATCCCATTGAACTTGAATAAAAAACATAGATAGCAAAATTAGTGCTCACAGCATTTCTGGAATAAAGTTCATCAGGTTTGCTCAAATCCAAAATAGTTGAATGATTACATGACCTACACCTAGAAATTGGCAGTGAAGGCCGTGTGTACTTTCGATTTATATGTAGCAACAATCCAGCAACACCTGCATATGGAGTATATTTCTCTCGGTTGCGACGATATTCCAGAGCTTGTGGTTCCTATCACGAATTCCTTGATAGAGGGCTGCTGCTGAGAAGGAAGCTACTGAACCAAGAGTTCCTAATGGTTAAGTTAAAGCCATCATGACTTTATTATCTGTTACGGAATGTCTGTGTCACAAATGATTATGGATAATATGTGCTGTTTGTGGTAATCGCAATCCGGCCCTTTCTTAATTCATGACTCATCACAAGAGCAACACGACGGAGGCCACCAACTGAGCAGGAACTGCTTACCATTCAGGAGCACACGTGGTTCACTCCCGATTTTTGGTGTTGCTCATTTTGTCCATTTAGTGTTGTGATGTCTGCTACGATCCCCGGGTGATATTCGGTCTTTACTCCCATTTGCTTTAGAGTAGGTTATTTGTATTGATTTCCATATTTTGGTGTCCAGCACGATTTCTATGTAAGATGATGCTCGTGTCGTTTAACAGTAACACGACGGGTGGTACTAGTACAGAAGTAACTGCCCACCCTTCCGGAACACAGGAGTTCACCCCCGGTTTATTGTGAGGTTCGTGTTCCTCAATCTTTAGTTTTCTATAGTGTTTTATAAATCTTTATTGGTCTTTTTAATTTTGGCCATTGTATTTACACTACAGCTTCTGTATATCCTTTGGTATCTTCAAAATGTTTTGCTCATATTACCTTTATACACGACATGCACTGTCCATATCGTTTGTAACTGGTGGTAATGTTATCATGAAAATCAGTTTCGATGCCGTGTTGATAATTTTATCACATTAAACTCCTGGACTGAATCTATGAGTTCTGAAATAGGTAAAAGGGTAAATCTGACCATCATAAAACATTTATTAGTACTGGTATGATTAATCCTGATTAAAATCAGTTCTCGCAATTACTTGTTCTCTATTACTGATGTATGTTGCCGCGTAGAAGGTCTGAGGAAACACCATTACGGGTCAGATGTGAGTGACCTTATGTCATGAATATATAATGATATGATAATACTTTTTTCAGACAATTGGATTGCTCGTAGCAAGCAAAAGCAGTTTAGAAACATTTTCACATTCTCGCAATCGCCATTTCCATTGGTTGGTACATAGGATGACTCGAATGTGACCAGTAATTGGGTTTTCTCAGATCTCTCACGACGTGATATATCAGTAAAGGGGAGCAAGCTAGATGGTTTCAATGAGATTGAAGTATGACATTCCATGTTAAAGCCTACCAATAAAATGAAGGTTTCAATGAGATTGAAGTATGACATTCCATATTAAAGTCTACCAATAAAATGATGGTTTCAATGAGATTGAAGTATGACATTCCATATTAAAGTCTACCAATAAAATGAAGGTTTCAATGAGATTGAAGTATGACATTCCATGTTAAAACCTACCAATAAAATGAAGGTTTCAATGAGATTGAAGTATGACATTCCATGTTAAAGTCTACCAATTAAATGAAGGTTTCAATGAGATTGAAGTATGACATTCCATATTAAAGTCTACCAATAAAATGAAGGTTTCAATGAGATTGAAGTATGACATTCCATATTAAAGTCTACCAATAAAATGAAGGTTTCAATGAGATTGAAGTATGACATTCCATATTAAAGTCTACCAATAAAATGAAGGTTTCAATGAGATTGAAGTATGACATTCCATATTAAAGTCTACCAATAAAATGAAGGTTTCAATGAGATTGAAGTATGACATTCCATATTAAAGTCTACCAATAAAATGAAGGTTTCAATGAGATTGAAGTATGACATTCCATATTAAAGTCTACCAATAAAATGAAGGTTTCAATGAGATTGAAGTATGACATTCCATATTAAAGTCTACCAATAAAATGAAGGTTTCAATGAGATTGAAGTATGACATTCCATATTAAAGTCTACCAATAAAATGAAGGTTTCAATGAGATTGAAGTATGACATTCCATATTAAAGTCTACCAATAAAATGAAGGTTTCAATGAGATTGAAGTATGACATTCCATATTAAAGTCTACCAATAAAATGAAGGTTTCAATGAGATTGAAGTATGACATTCCATATTAAAGTCTACCAATAAAATGAAGGTTTCAGTGAGATTGAAGTATGACATTCCATATTAAAGTCTACCAATAAAATGAAGGTTTCAGTGAGATTGAAGTATGACATTCCATATTAAAGTCTACCAATAAAATGAAGGTTTCAGTGAGATTGAAGTATGAAATTCCATATTAAAGTCTACCAATAAAATGAAGGTAATAATACCTCCCTATCTGAACGTTTCCAAATAGAACAATCGTACAAAGAGACACAATCGACAAATCTAACATATTCAAGATCTCTCACTTTCATGTCTTGGTACATTGTACATGCAATTCAATAAAAAGTGGGGTGATTAAACTACTTTTATGAACCCAAACCTCCCCTCGTAGTGAAATTATGGGTCATGCAAGACGTACAAAATGCAACGAATGTAATATGTGCAGTTAGTGATCATAAATTGACCTGTTAATGTCCTTATACATTTACATACAACACGATCTGACGAATATTTCACAGTTTTTCTGTAATGAATTGTTCATGTAAGAGTAAATTAATGTAAGGTCAAAATATGTTTCAAATAGGGCTTAAAGGCATGTTTAGTCAGGCTCTTAACACGACAAATGTTATTCGTTACAATTAAACATTACATAAGAACACTCTGATACAATTAGGAGAAATGTTACAGCTAGTGTATAATGACGGCTTCTCCATTTAAATTTCCTACAATAACATGTAAACACAGACATCACGGGTCTGTCGTCAAATATCAAGAAACACGTCATTAATTGAAGATATATGATGGTATCCAGAATAGTCGCTGATATAATTATCTAATATTAAGTTATGAAGCATAAGAGGTTATAACTAATCCATATATAAGGGAGTGGATGTGGTCGAGTGGTCTAGGGCGCTGGACGTAAGGCTAAGCGAATGGTGCTGCAGTGTATCAATGGTGTGGGTTCAAATCCCGTCGAGGGAAGAACAAAAATTTGACAGCTCTAAAATCTAATTCTAACACTGTTTGGTTTAATTTTCAGACGTATATATATATAATATATATATATATATAAATGTGTATATTAAATTTTATTAAAAGCATCTCTAAAAGTGAAGCTTAAACAGACGTATTAGACAATAGCAACAAAGGTTATTAAAACAGCCACTCTCCTCTCAAACAAACGAATATACATCCTCTGGACCTCCCATTACGCAAACGGCCATTATATTTAGTATCTGACTTCAGAGATTTTGTGACACTATGTACTCCAGGAACGTGAATCGGACGTTGATTCGGAAAAATTATAGAGATCTGCCAGAGTACATACAAATCAAGGCCCGTCTCCTGATACAATAGTATAGTATTAAAACATTTGATTTCTCTATGCTTTATACAACTCACTCTGAACTATAAAGCAGATTGTAGGAATTTGTTCAATTTGTTTCATAGAAATGAGAATGGGCATTATATTACAAATACCTTGTTTAGGAATTAAAGCACAAATCCTAATTTGTAAAATAAACATTAGAATTCATCAAGCTGCTTGAGCTTTTGATTAACATATTATTTATTATTTACGTGGACATGTTTTTCAACATGCAGTCGGCATTCCTATGGGTATCATATGGCCCTCTTTCTTGTTCTTCTATTCCCTTTATTCATATGTAGCAGACTCCTTGCAGACGATTCTTATTAAGAGAAACGAAAAGAAGCTATCCGGGCCCCTTGATTTTACGTTTTTACAGAGATGATGTCCGTTCGCGTAATAATTCCAATTTTCATGATTATGTTGATCACATCTATCCAATTGAACTTGAAATAAAGGATACTAAAGATAGGCTTCATAAATTGACCCACAACTAGACTTTTACAGTGGGGGTCGGTCGAGAACTTAACATTACAAGAGAAATAATTTTAATTTTCTAATATTTTTCGATAAGCAAAATCGGTATTATAAACAAGTATCAAACCTTGTTTTTCAGATAACGGAAAACAAATCTGGGAGCTAATAAATATTCAGATGGATTTAAACATTAAAAAGTGAATTTTGGTATGTTATTTCTTGAAACTTCCGTTTGTCAGTCTTATTTAAAATTTATCTTAAGCAATTTAATTTAGCAGGAGATCTAGACAGGTTTATGAATACATACCTTTTTCTAAGGTAAAACACCTGTTGTGTTTATCATTGTCAAAGTTTTAATTGGACAGGAACAAATTAACAAATTAACAAAGTAATAAAATATACCATTTCCTGTCATAGGTAAATTTATCTGTTATCAGTTCCACCAAGGCAACTCGAAACATTTAATATGTACCGTATTTTACGGACTATTGATCGATGGGGACAACAGGTCGAATTGCTGCTATTCGGCTAAAATTTGGGAGGAATACTAAAATTGGTCGAATCATTCCATAGGTCGAAGATGCCGATAATACCTAAGGCGAGGATTCTTGTATTTTATATCACTTCTACAAATATATAACTCAGGATATTGTGACACGTGTTGCTGGAGATCTTTCATAGACTTTACCAAAAATATAAATTGGAAACTTACTGAAGACAATTTTCCTCCTTAGTCAGTTTGAATAGTATGTGTGATTTCTATGTGTACTTCCATTTCCAAGTGCAGTTAATAAAGAATACAAAGATAAAACAAATTCACTTTGTATTTATTTGGCAGCGCATCAAAAATAATAATAACTGCTAGAAACAAAAGGAAAAAAAATCAACATAAAAAAGAATCCTTCGCAAAAATTCATTAATTCACAAAACAAAATCTTACCTGCTTTTGATGCAGGTGATAGTTTACCTAAAAGATCATAAATCAGACAAATACAGTCTTCTGCTGGGGGAGACTTACTTTAAATAGAATATAATCTAAATTTAGTTCATTTACTAACGTGTTTACCTGTGTTTAATCCAGATCGGCAAGTATTCATACTTTACTAGAACATCAAAATTATAATCTAAAAATAACCGTAGATATCTAATGTAATGCGCACGACGTGTTTCTGGAATAACCTTCATCAGGTACGCTCAAAAGTGAAAGGTTTGAAAGCCAAATAATTTTGGAAAATAAGATCAGTGTTCTCACGGGAGCCAGCAGCTCTTTGAACATTATTCTTTGCAATAGATAATTGTTAGTAGATATTATGCATGGTACATATACCAAATTGTTTACTACATTATATTTCTATTCTAAACAAGCGGAACTTCCTACATTTATACTTAGGTGTTCGCAGGAAAACAATCTAAAACAATTTGACCATCTTCAGTTATCATTATTAAATAGAATGTCGCCTTTCACTTGGCAAGATTAAGATTGTCAAAGTCGACGCTGCTCTAATATTGGCTACACAGAAAAATAACATGGGTGCTTAATACGATTACTCTATTTGGTTTGAATTGTTGTCATTCCTGGTTGCTGAACAATTTAACATTGCTTGATTGACCTTATTGTCAAGAATGCTACACTTTTTATTTTATAAAATTCACTTGCGAAGCCTAAGCTGATTTGCCTACACCCATTGGGAAGCCTGTTATCCTTTACAGATACTTAGGCCAGTCATTTGCAGTTTCATACTGGTGTTTCGGGTACTGTAGGATATATCACCGTGTTTGGAGGGTAAAGGTTGGCAAAGGTCTGACCATCACATCTTCAGCATAATCAAATACCTGTCAATGAACTATTTCCTTTTGTATTAGCTGTAGTAATAATAGGGACAGGTTAAATAAAGTTATGATTGCTGTGTGATAGTCAAGCAGTTACTGGAGTAATAAACAACCTCGAGATGCCAAAGCTATCTAGAAATTCTGATTGCCTCTTTGTATGTTGTATGTTCAAACTTATCCTAGTGTTAACTGCCTTTACATGTAATGTTGTCTTTCAAGACAGACATATTGCTGTAAAACATATCACCTTTGCTGACCAGTTATCTCATTTTCACTTAAAAAAAATCTCAGTTCAATAGCTTCGTTGCTTTGCCAATTTCAACCTACAATTCCAAATAATCCTTTGAACATTAAAGCAAACAGACTGTCCACATATTAGAAAAACTCATTATTCCTATGTGCAGGTAGATCGTACAGACACAGGTTATATGACTTTAAATTTTTATAATGGGGTAGTTCTAACACTTCCGTTATCGGTGGATAATTTTTATATGATATCTAATCGTTCATGCATACAGTGCTTCATACAAAATCTATATCGTTTCTCATATTTCAGCTAAAAGTTAAATTCCAAGACCACTCAATTTCGTTTTTAAGCAGAAAAGTGACTTAAAGGTTGAAACAACTTGAAGCGCCATTGAGATGCTCACCTATTAATTGCCATATATAACTTATTTAAAATATTACATCGTTAGATTAGTCCCTGCATTCAAGAAGTCTCAAACCCCATTTTATTTATAGAAATAGTATACTTGTATTAGCTGCTTTTCTATTATGACTAAAGCTTAGGAAAATTTTGATTGGCTGTTTGGCACATATCGATACTTCTAGTACAGGTTATGCATGACTATGTACATTTGTTTGTATATCAATTCCAAGTCCCCTTTTTAATTTTTTGGCCAAACCCCCTGTTACCTCACAATGCTATGCCCAAAACATTACATATGAGATTACATTTTATTGGCAAAGGCCTATATAGTAAAAAAGGCAAATGTTTTTATGTTAGTACTTACTCAGATGATGTCCGTTCAGACGGGCTTTCTAAACAATAAATAAGGAAACTGGAACGATAGAATTCTGTAATTACATCAGTAGAACAAGTACTGGTCTGTTGGTTTGTTAAATACATGGTTCCTATCATGATTTCCACGATAGAGGGTTGATGGTAACAAGGAAGGTACGGAACCAAAGGTTTCTAGTGGTTAAGCTGAAGTCATCAGGTCGAAAAGTTTACGGTCGCCACCATGCCTTGGTTAGCTGTTCCAGAATATCTGTTTCACCAAATGACAACGAATATGTTTCGTTTGTAGTAATCATAATCTGGTACTTTCCTCGTTCAAGACTTATCACCGGGTTTATAACAAGAGTAACACGACGGGCCCCCCTTATTGGAGCAGGAACTGCTTACACTTCCAGAGCACACGAGTTCATCACCACTTTTTAATGGAGATCATATTGCTCGATCTTTAGTTTTCTGAGTAGTGTTTTATAGATCATTGCTTGTCCTTTTGTAATTTTTCTTTTGACCATTGTATTGTCTGTCCTTCTGTCTCTTAGCCATTGTATGGTCTGTCCTTCTGTCTTGTGGCCATTGTATTGTCTGTCCTTTTTCGATTTACGGCTTCTGATTACCTCTTTTGTATCTTCAAATGTTTCTTGTATTTGACATTAGTATAGATTTATTATTCATCACATATAATTAAAACACAGAAATTACTCATAAAGTACATTAACGACACCCATTGTTTAATTTAAGACCACATTATATATGTTCTTATCCTGTCTAGGTGCCTTATTCATATTTCCTTCTTCCTATACATTCATATTTAAGAAGTTTATAGACGACTTCAAAATGTCACTGCATTTGCACGTATTTCATATGTAGTAATGTGTTCTTGTTTAGCCACTCCAGATGGCTGAATCCTATTCACATACATATTGAACACTGCAACGTGTATGTAACACTCCTTATACTTACGCTAACCATCCTGGTTATAGGTTGAAGTTTAATATTAGCTTTTGTTGTGATTGTGTCATCAATCGCTGTTTAACATAATTATTTTGTAGATTTATCTCCATAAGATAACTTATTTTGAATTCTTATTTTTGTCTCCCACCTTAATGCGGAGTCGGAATACAATCGTTTGCTTGTATGTCAAGATTATAAATCGTCTAGCGTCTAAAGTTATCATTTGACTTAATCAAAATCTATGCAGATATTTCGTATCCATTTTTATCACTCGAGTTTGAAAAAATCTGTTCAAACATATGTATAAGTTTTGTTTGTTTGTTTGTTTGATGGTGTTTAACGTCACTTTCAACAATATTTCAGTTAAATCGTGGCGGTCAGTTTTATTGGTGGAGGAAACTGGAGGACCCAGGGAAAACCACCGACCTGTCGCAAGTCACTGACAAACTTTATCACATAATGCTGTACGCCTCGCCCTGACCGAGATTCGAACTCACAACATCAGTGGTGATAGTCAGTTGTAAATTTAACTACCATACGATCACGGCCACGACGGCCCCATGTTCGTAAGAATTGTATCCCTGCACAAATTAAAAAAAAATAGACAACTCTACTGTTATGATTTTTTAATAGATTTCAATAATATATAAAATATTGCTCAATAATTTCTAGTCTTGTTTGAATAGTCTTGTAGCAGTTATAACCTTCGAAAAACAAATATGCAGAGCCAACAGCGACTTCGGAACGCTGTTCAATTGTCTTGATTTAAAAGTGTGTGAAAAAAGCAAAACAATTTTTAATATACCAATTGAATTTAAAAATAAGTAGTTCATAATGATAGCGAAAGGCGAAGACATTCACTGACACTTATCATACTATATACCGTGCATAGAAATCAGATCTATGTCTAATATTTTGTTCAACCAATCTTCCTTACGAAATACATATCGCTCATGACGATAGACGCTCTTCTCTTTTTATTAAATGAGGTAAAAAGAGAAATCAACAACATACACCAATTTATCTTGACAAAATACTAGCATGTTCAAGACGGAGAAGGGCGGACTGGACCTGGTCCAAGAGTTGTCGTTACTGTTGTAGACTGTGTCGGTGTACTACTTGATGGTAATCCAGGATCAGTCGGGGTTGGAATCGGTGTCGTAGATGTTGATGTAGTGGATTCTGTTGTTGTGGAAACAGGTTTTGTTGTAGTCGTTGTTATGGAAACAGGTGTTGTTGTTGTTGTGGAAGCAGGTATTGTTGTGGTTGTTGGTGTTGTACCAAGCGTTGTTGTACTGGTGTCTGTTGTTATGGGAACTAATGTCGAGGCAGATGTCGTTGAAGGTTGAACTGTTGTGACAGGAAGTGTTGTCGGTAAAGGTGGTTTTGGTGTAATTCGCTGACACCAAGCATTTGGACTATAGTGTGGAGATCCAAAATATCCAATTGTGAATTTTACCCTCTTGAGTCCCGGTCTCATACACTTTAAATTAATCAACTTATAAGAGGTTCCATGGAACTGACGATCATACGATAGAAAATGCCATGACTGAAACAAAAATAATAGAATATTGTGAGTTTTTCCGTATAGCCTAAATAGTGTGAAATTCAAATCCATAGAGGGATTGAAATGAAGACAACATTGCATATTGTTTTGAAAACATATTGTCTTGAACTATGATTTGATTTCAGACCGGAAGAATAATTAATGATAATATGCAACACCATCAGGAGTAATTTAAAATTTCGTTAGATTCTACAGGTAAAGTTGAATTTTCATAAGGCTGGGTTGTTCTTCACATATGTTTTTAAGTTCCATTCACAGTGCATTTCATACAAATTAAACTATAATAAGTGACCGCCTGTCTAATGCTACCCGATTTCAATGTTCTCTTGGAAGGCCCCATAAGACAGGTTTGACTGCAATCCCCTGTTTATCTTTAGTCGCGCTTCATGTAGGCAATATGCTAACATATGGACCCTCAGTGTAATAGAACACATGATTGACGTATTTTACCCGTGTATTTTACTCGTATATACAAGGTCAATAATTGAGCACGACAATGAAGAAACAAAAACGTAGACATCTAAATTAGTGCACACGACAAGTTTCCGCATTTATTTTATCTTTGGATACGCAAAGCCACAGAGTAAGTGAAATTTCTAAAATTTTAAGTAGACATCAAAACACATTATGTGATTTATATAGTTGATAATTTTCTGAAACATAGCTCGGTAGGAATAAATAGAAAGCGGACGACTTAAACGTTTGATGGTTCTAGGCCACCATAAGCTTGGAAGACTTGTAAAATCCAATAGACAGTGTCTTGTCATGGACATCACTACACTGCTTAAAGACGATAGTAACAATAGTGTGTCAGTTGGCAATGAAAACTATCCAGTAGCGTTTACATTTGTCCCTTTGTCCCTTTTCTTTTGACCATGGTATTGTCTGTCCTTCTTAGAATTACGGCCTCTGGTTACCCCTTTGGTATCTTAGATTTACGGCTTCTGGTTACCCCTTTGGTATCTTAGATTTACGGTTTCTGGTTACCCCTTTGGTATCTTAGATTTACGGCTTCTGGTTACCCCTTTGGTATCTTAGATTTACGGTTTCTGGTTACCCCTTAGGTATCTTAGACTTACGACTTCTGGGTACCACTTTGGTATCTTAGATTTACGGCTTCTGGTTACCCCTTTGGTATCTTAGATTTACGGTTTCTGATTACCCCTTTGGCATCTTAGATTTACGGCTTCTGGCTATCCCTTTGGTATCTTAGATTTACGGTTTCTGGTTACCCCTTAGGTATCTTAGATTTACAGCTTCTGGTTACCCCTTAGGTATCCTAGATTTACGGCTTCTGGTTACCCCTTTGATATCTTAGATTTATGGTTTCTGGATACCACTTTGGTATCTTAGATTTACGGCTTCTGGTTACCCCTTAGGTATCTTAGATTTACGGTTTCTGGCTACCCCTTTGGTATCTTAGATTTACGGTTTCTGGTTACCCCTTTGGTATCTTAGATTTACGGCTTCTGGGTACCACTTTGGTATCTTAGATTTACGGCTTCTGGTTACCTCTTTGGTATCTTAGATTTACGACTTCTGGTTACCCCTTTGGTATCTTAGATTTACGGTTTCTGGTTACCCCTTAGGTATCTTAGATTTACAGCTTCTGGTTACCCCTTAGGTATCTTAGATTTACGGCTTCTGGCTACCCCTTTGGTATCTTAGATTTACGGCTTCTGGCTACCCCTTTGGTATCTTAGATTTACGGCTTCTGGTTACCCCTTTTGTATCTTAGATTTACGGTTTCTGGCTACCTCTTTGGTATCTTAGATTTACGGTTTCTGGTTACCCCTTTGGTATCTTACATTTACGGTTTCTAGTTACCCCTTTGGCGGCTTCTAACTACCCCTTTGGTATCTTAGATTTACGGTTTCTGGTTACCTCTTTGGTATCTTAGATTTACGGGTTCTGGCTACCTCTTTGGTATCTTAGATTTACGGCTTCTGGCTACCCCTTTGGTATCTTAGATTTACGGCTTCTGGCTACCCCTTTGGTATCTTAGATTTACGGCTTCTGGTTACCCCTTTGGTATCTTAGATTTACGGCTTCTGGTTACCCCTTTGGTATCTTAGATTTACGGTTTCTGGTTACCCCTTTGGTATCTTAGATTTACGGCTTCTGGTTACCCCTTTGGTATCTTAGATTTACGGTTTCTGGTTACCCCTTTGGTATCTTAGATTTACGGTTTCTGGTTACCCCTTTGGTATCTTAGATTTACGGTTTCTGGTTACCCCTTTGGTATCTTAGATTTACGGTTTCTGGTTACCCCTTTTTGGTATCTTAGATTTACGGCTTCTGGATACCCCTTTGGTATCTTAGATTTACGGGTTCTGGTTACCCCTTTGGTATCTTAGATTCACGACTTCTGGTTACCCCTTTGGTATCTTAGATTTACGGGTTCTGGTTACCTCTTTGGTATCTTAGATTTACGGGTTCTGGTTACCCCTTTGGTATCTTAGAATCACGACTTCTGGTTACCCCTTTGGTATCTTCAAACTTTTCTTACATACAAATGGAATTCATGTCTCCAGAAAAGAAAGTGGTAAAGATAAACTTACTTATATGATGAGAGAACATAACGATATTTCTTATTTCGTTTCTTATTTTCAAAACATTGTACACATGATTGTCTACTTCATTATTTGAGTCACGACACGAGTCGATTAAAAGTGTCATTAAAACGAGGACTAATTCATATTTAATCCTTTAATTAATTTAACAACAAATAAACTTTTAGTAAGTACATACATAGCGTGACAGTGTATAAAATTAATTATCACAATTAAAGGGCTAGACTATATATTTACCAAAACATTACAAGAAATATTTATATTTATCATTTGATGCACAGTTTACTTTCCATATTGCTTGTACACTTATTTACATCATACAACAACATGAATAGCTTTTAGTAATTAAAACAAAATAGGTCTATATCTATTAGGTGTTTGCCCATAAAACTATTTTAATCCGCCATTTCTTATAGAAGTGCCCGTACCAAGCCAGGAAAGTGAGCGATAATGTACCTGTGTTAGGGGTATCGATTTTGCTTCTGTATGTACGATTTTTTCTTTAATTTTGGAACTGTTCCTACAGTGTGGTATTTTGGAACGGTTCCTACAGTGTGGTATTTTGGAATTGTTTCTACAGTGTGGTATTTTGGAACTGTTCCTACAGTGTGGTATTTTGGAATTGTTTCTACAGTGTGGTATGTTGGAACTGTTTCTACAGTGTGGTATTTTGGAACTGTTCCTACAGTGTGGTATTTTGGAATTGTTTCTACAGTGTGGTATGTTGGAACTGTTTCTACAGTGTGGTATTTTGGAACTGTTCCTACAGTGGGGTATTTTGGAACTGTTTCTACAGTGTGGTATTTTGGAACTGTTCCTACAGTGTGGTATTTTGGAACTGTTTCTACAGTGTGGTATTTTGGAACTGTTTCTACAGTGTGGTATTTTGGAACTGTTCCTACAGTGTGGTATTTTGGAACTGTTTCTACAGTGTGGTATCTTGGAACTGTTCCTAGTGTGGTATTTTGGAACTGTTCCTAGTGTGGTATTTTGGAACTGTTCCTACAGTGTGGTATCTTGGGACTGTTCCTACAGTGTGGTATTTTGGAACTGTTCCTACAGTGTGGTATTTTGGAACGGTTCCTACAGTGTGGTATTTTGGAACGGTTCCTACAGTGTGGTATTTTGGAATTGTTTTTACAGTGTGGTATTTTGGAATTGTTTCTACAGTGTGGTATTTTGGAATTGTTTCTACAGTGTGGTATTTTGGAACTGTTCCTACAGTGTGGTATTTTGGAACTGTTCCTACAGTGTGGTATGTTGGAACTGTTTCTACAGTGTGGTATTTTGGAACTGTTCCTACAGTGTGGTATTTTGGAATTGTTTCTACAGTGTGGTATTTTGGAACTGTTTCTACAGTGTGGTATTTTGGAACTGTTCCTACAGTGTGGTATTTTGGAACTGTTTCTACAGTGTGGTATCTTGGAACTGTTCCTAGTGTGGTACTTTGGAACTGTTCCTAGTGTGGTATTTTGGAACTGTTCCTACAGTGTGGTATCTTGGGACTGTTCCTACAGTGTGGTATTTTGGAACTGTTCCTACAGTGTGGTATATTGGAACTGTTCCTACAGTGTGGTATTTTGGAACGGTTCCTACAGTGTGGTATTTTGGAACTGTTCTTACAATGTGGTATTTTGGAACTGTTCCCACAGTGTGGTATTTTGGAAATGTTCCTACAGTGTGGTATTTTGGAAATGTTCCTACAGTGTGGTATTTTGGAAATGTTCCTACAGTGTGGTATTTTGGAACTGTTCCTACAGTATGGTATTTTGGAACTGTTCATACAGTGTGGTATTTTGGAACTGTTCCTACAGTGTGGTATTTTGGAACTGTTCCTACAGTGTGGTATTTTGGAACTGTTCCGATAGTGTGGTATTTTTTTTCCTTTTCCTTTTATTACTTTCCCTTTGATATTCGTTACTTACGATATAATGATTAAAACTACTTTCTGGTCACCTATGTCTGTTTTCTGGCACGGAATGTGCTTATGACCTAGTGTTCGAGTTAAGTTAGATAAGGTCGACACATTACCATAAATGATTAGTTTGTTGGGTCATAGTTGTGGTGAATCTCTAACAATTAAAATCAATAGTGCGTGACGTGAATGACAGGTGGATTAACTACCCTTGTCATAGATCAAACGAAGATGAGTCCACAATTACACTCAACATAATATATGTGTCAAACGATGAGTAATGATCCTATGTTGACCGTGAAAATGACCATCAGACAAAGTATTAAATAAACGTTACAGAAAACCGAAGGTGACAATCACTAACGGACAATCGAGAGACAAGTTGAACATTGGGTACAAGGCATAGAACACTATGTGCAAAACACATCACATAAAGCTTAAAAGATAAGCAACATGAACCCCACCATATATAGCTGGTAGACTAAATTTTAAAAGATATAATTAGGTATGCAGATGGATAGTATGTATTATATAAACTAATAACATTTACTTTTGTGTATCACAATTCTTTTTGTCATATAAAGGTCAGATAGTTTGTTGATTCTGACTTTTGGTGATGAAAATAATTTTCTATAATGAAATAGACAAAAAAAAATCCCATTTTAAACATCTTATTTGTTGTTTTATTATTTGAATGTCGTCTGAAGACGTGCGCAGTTTATGGCAGACAGGATGCAAAAAAATGTGTCACTTAGTAGACGGATGAGTAACGATGAGCATACAAAAATAAAATGCGCCCCTTAGGACATTGATAATAATTCTGAATTGTGTTGTTATTAAATAATACACTGGTCACCAAGACGTTTCCATGAACACACATTCAGAGTATCAGCCTTTACTTCTTTCATATTTATATAAGCATTTCATAAAACTTACATTGATTTTCTCCCAGTATAACATATACTAGTACTTGTTTTGTCAATTATATTTTCAAACTCCATTGAATTTACAACCAAACTTCCAATAACTACAATACTAAGCCATATATAAGGTGACACAGTCTACAGAAGAGAGGACAATATCTACCACCTTTCAAAGGCAATGAACAACATTGTAACACTGGAATAAAAACGCAGATCTATATCAATTACTGTGCAATTATTCTGGAATAACATCAGGTACACTCATAGCCGAAATATTTGAAAGCCAAATAGTGTTTAAAATATTTGGCCGCAAGAAAACCAAGGGACTAGACAGGATTGTTAACACCAACTAAGGTCACCTATGCTTGATGGAGGAACACCCTTAGTTTTAATAATAAATACATTATTTACAGACTAAACTTTGATAAAAAAATATATGTACTAAACCATGTCAGTTCCGACACACTGGCTACAGGGCGGATGGTACCCTCGTGGAATAATAGTCCACCACAGAGGTATCGACCCTCTACCCTCGTGGAATAATAGTCCACCACAGAGGTATCGACCCAGTGATGGTAATAAAAACGTAGATATCTAATTTAGTGCACACGATTCGTTTCTGGAATAACATTCACCTGGAAATGAAACAAAATGCACCGAAAGGTTCAACATTGTCTTATTTGCTGCTGACAATAGTTTTATAAGGGATCAATAGAACATTGTTTTACGCACATGTCTTGATGAATATTTCAATGCACAAATAAACAGCATGCAAAGTTTGACAAAAGTCGTTATCTTAAAAAGTAATATATGAAACCAATAATTGACGAAAGAATGATAACAATTTTCCATTCAAGGCATAATAATAAGAGCGTTCGGTTGTAGTGGCGTTGAGGATGTAAACATGACTTGAAAAGTAGAATATTATTTGCGGAATGCTATCAATGAATTGTGAATAATATAAAATCATTCAGTAATATTGATATACAGAACTTTTCAATAATAGAACACTGACATGCAATGCATATAATTTAAAATCTACCACACTTTTAAATTTAGTTTGAATAATATTTTACAGCATCAATAAATATGTATGTAAAGGTTCAACAAAAGAAGAAATTAAATAGAGTACTAGTATAGCAAAATGCAAAAACAACAAACAGCAGCAGAACTCCATTATCTAAAGACTTTTTGTAGTGGTTGCAATGCAGATTGATTATATTATACGAGATGTTGTTTAATACTTTTAAACTATAAATTTGATTAAAAACACAAAATATATATAAAGGAAATTTGCTTTAAATGAGAGTCCATGTACTATAATGGGTGGGTGATATTGGCGCTAATCAATTTTTTCCCTGAAACTGCATTGTATTCTTTCCAACCAACTCTACGTGTATGCTTAAATTGTAGTTGATCTATGAACTTACATAAAGGTCCATCGTAGGTATATCTGTTAATACAAACATTTCAAATTCTCCTGGATAATATGTTTTGTCTAACAAAAAGTAACATGTTCCAGACACAAATCGTAAAGGTAGATCTTCTAACGAGTCGAACAATTCGGCAAAGAATCCATCGTTATATGGTACAAGACATATCAACAAGAGCACAACACACGTCCAAGTCATCCTGTAATACAATATACATATATGTATAAACAGTATCCACATATCTGTATAAACAGTATCCACATATCTGTATAAACAGTATCCACATATCTGTATAAACAGTATCCACATATCTGTATAAACAGTATCCATATGTCTGTATAAACAGTCTTTCTCATCCTTGCTATATCATTTATAGCAAACAATTAAAATTTTTATTCTGCAATAGTGTGATATTTGAATACGAATAAAGGGGATAAAATAAACTTCGGTATTATTAAGTCATGGATCTAACGGCAAAATTGATACCTCTAACACACAAAATACATGAGTATGTTTGATAGTTATATTTTAAAAGTGACTGGAAGGACTTCGGCAACATATATTACTTTATTCTGGAATCTTTATTTAAAGTGAAAAACATGCTAACATTGTCTTCTACTGTCGGTTGTGGGAAGTCAGTACTATCTTGTTACCTTACTTCCATCGTTACATCTACGGTTTGTATATCATTTCATGTCTTCAAAGAGCTAAATAATCTAGGTAAATTTTTGTATTCTGCTGAAAAGATTAGAAATTGCTTAACTTAATTGTCATGCTCCGCTATGAATATATTCTTTAAAAGAACGCTGCTGTCAATATCGCTGAAACTACTAGCTTATCTAACATCGTGATAAAAGAAGGTAAAAAACGAAGTCAGAGTTGCTAAGTGCAATAAATCAGGATTTGACATCATATCTTCCTACCTTATCTGTGGAACGAAATGAACCAATATTAATAGCAACGATGTAATCTCCGTCACTTATATTACTTATAGCATGACTTCGTCTCCTCATCCCATTCTTCACACCTATATACAGGTAAATTGTAAGATTACTTATCATTTATCAACTTAATAAACCTTTGCTTCTGGGGACGTGATTTTTTTGTTTTATAACATGATTTGGTTTTCTTTATAATAACTATTTACTGTAAATAAAATGTAATTCGGTAATGTTGAAAAACAATGACGTACGTTGTACGTTTGTTGATAAATGAATAAACTAATCCTATGTCAGTGCTAAGAAATTAACCTCAGTTCTAGTGATTATTGCATAATAATTGTGCAATGCACATTGCGGATATATTATTACAGAATACAAATACCGCTAAACTAATAGTGAGGACATTATCACATGGAAAACATGTTATTTTAGTAAACTATTCATAGTAGATGCATACATAAAAAATGAAAAACAAAAATACCATACAATCGTATTGTTCCAAAATCTAACCAATCAAATCGTAGAAACAGGAAACATCGACACATTAAACACACAAATACATAACACATCAGTTTCCTGGCTTGATGCAAGCTCTTCAATAAAAGATGGCAGTGTTACATTTGTTTTATGGTCCCATACATACCATGTCAGTGAAATTATGCGATCAAGCAAGTTTTTTTCTCCAAATGTGAGTGAAATTCCAACACTTGCATATAATTGGATGAGCAGCGTTGTTGTATAGGACGCCGAGTACTAATCTCTATTTCTATATACATAATATAATTAATTTTGTGACATCGAAGTTGTCATATATGTAATATTAGTTCTATAAAAGAAGACCGATTACCTTAACCTTCATTTAAATATTAGGTAGTACATACGGCAGTCAGACAAGGTAATTAGGAAACAATAGTCAACTTTGAACCAAGATTTAATTGTCAATACAATCTCTAGTCATCTGTACGCAAGAATACTTATCAACAAGATCTTGATATCATCCCGACAAACTTCTTGAAGGATAAGATGAGACGATTCTTTAAAAATTCTGACTGAATAGTTTGATGCGCAGAAGACTGTGGCATCGTAAGGGTAACGCATGAGTTGTGAAATATAAACTTCATTTGCGGGATCGGTTGGCATATAGCTCTCAAGGTGTAGAAAATTTACCATGGCAAATTGTCATTGTAGAGTTTGTTAGAATGTTGTTTCTGCTGTTTCGTCTATCACAAGTTATTTGGGGTCATATTAATGGTATCTAGTTATAGCAAAGTTTGGATGGTTAATTAACAGAATATCATTAATATACCTGAATGTGAGATTAAAATGGCTACCATGCTTAGCCTCTTTGGCTTTGTTGCTCCCAAAGACTTTTAAATCAATTAGTTTTCTAATCTGTGGACTTTGAACCTACCCGATGAATGGTTATTATTTTTTTCTAATTATTATATCTTTATTTCTCAAACTGACAGTGCATAGCACATATACAGAGAAGTTACAAAGAAATGAACAGATTAAACTATATACAATATATACAAATACAGTAAATCGACAGATGGAATTAGCCGGGAGGACAGACTATCTTATTTATATATCTACAAGTGTTGCCTGAGGGCAAGTGTGGACACATAAATGTGCTGTCCAAAAGGCAAGTGTGGATGTCAATATTTCATAGTGTCTTTTGCAAAGGTCACACGTTATAGATCATTTTGTTTGATATTTTTTGGAGAGGATATATATAGGCATGTCCTGCTATCCAATGCAATTCATTTATTGAATAAAATATTCTTTAAATTAAATATTTTTGTTCAAATACATGTAGCTGACAGTTGAAATACTGTTTGTGAATAGGCATCATTGGAAAGTTTGCACTCCTTTGACATTGTACATGTACATATAGACAGTGAATAAACTAATACATTATACATTGAATGTCCATGCAGTTACAACTAAGTTACATATTTTTACTGTTACACTTGATGTTCATCAAATTCAAGTCAAATGGTTATTTAAAACTTTTTATTTTTAAAATTCAATGACCATTTTTAAAGAGAATTGTGTACATAAAGGTGATTTAAGACCTGGAGGCACCAAACCAGGTCTTGTTTATTACTCCTGACACAAGCTGTTAAATTAACAAACAAAAGATTAAAGGATTAGAAACCAGTAGTGCCTTAGGCCTTGTACTGTCAATTCTATAAACAAATTTTAATCACTAATTTTCGATAAAACAATAAACATCTTAATTAATCTATATTTCATTTCTTTCCATAAATCAGATAGCAGATAGGCCATCATCAGTCATTTCATTCATAAAATTTATCTATTCATTTTATTCATTACCAAGATGACTAAGAACATATAGATTTGCATTTTTATATTACTATCAAACACAGAGAGATTATCTATATTCAAAAAGGAAAAAACTTAATTTGGCCAAATATGCTTTCCCGAATAGCAATAGAAACAGTTTCAATTTTATTCAATATCTTTGTTAATGTAATTGAATGTAATTGAAAAAGTAATTGTAAATTACACACATTTTTGGGAAGTAATTAATTAAATTACCATTATTCCTCATTCTTTATTTTTTCTCTTAAACCATAATACATACAGGTATAGAGATATGAAAATATGTACACTATTTACAATATATACAGACAGGTCATAACAAGAGGTTTTCATTTCAAATATTTTATTGATAAATCAATAGGATTGGATAACAGGCTATGCCTATACAAATCCTCTCCAACAACAAGATGGAACAATTTGAACACAATTTACATAAGACATAGATCAATCTACCCATCATGTATACATGCAATTCATCTTAATTACCAAGCATAAACACATGTATATTAATAGCAGAATCATACAAACAAATCAAAAAAGATTTTTCCCTTTTTTTTTTTTTTTTTTTTGTTAATAGGTATGATATAATATGTATATTAATAGCAGGATCATACAAAAAAAAAAAAAAATGTTTTTTTTCTTCTTTTTTTAATAGGTATGATATAATTTGGAATAGCCAAATTATGGCTTTATATTTAAGCTATTATTATTTATAATATTAATGATGATGAATTGGCATAGAATGATGGATAGACTGAACTTACATTTAATACACAATATATACAACATGTAAACTGAAATTATGAAATCAAAATCACTAATTATGTGAGGTCCACCATATCAATATGAATTAACTCTTTTTCAGTATATATATTTATGATTGAATAAAGGGAATTTGGGAGAGATGGAGGAAGAAGAGACAAATAAGTAAATAAGGGGGGAAATATCTAAACAAAATAGTGATTGTGATTGAGTAAAAGGGGGGAGGGGGAAGAGAGACCTGTATAATTGAAAGATTTACAACTATTAATTAAGCTGAAAAATTTAAAGATTTGGAGCTACATGTATATATAGGAAGACTTTTCAATGTTATATGACCAGATACAAAGAAAAGGAAAATTTATTGAATCATGTGAATCTTCTACTACCAATAATGAAATGGTGAACAGCATCGAATATCTCAGTATTCTCCTCTACAGTAAGGATTGGTGAGCCTTTCAATAATATATCCAAATTTAGAACATCTTGAAACTTTCTTAGAGAATTAAACAGTTGTATTCTGTGTCTTATGAACAATGGACAAACATAAAAATAATGGAAATTATTTTCAATTGCATCCCCACAGGCACACTGGGAGCTGTCGGACAGATGAGACTGAAACAAGTGGTGATTTAAGCTGCTTGCTTCATTTCGAAGTTGGCAATGCCAAATATTTAAGCTGCGAGAACCAATAGAGTAGAAGCTAGGAGATTTATCAACATCTTTATTAAGTTTAATCTTGAATGAAGATAATGACTGAATGTTCCTAGTATCATTATCTAGTTTGTTCCATAAATCCAGAACAGTTGGAAAAAAACTATCCTTATATGACTTGGTGCGGCATTGGGGAGGGGTGAATAATCTGGGGTTTCTAACCATGTAGTTAGGTTCAATATTAATATAAGAAATAATATTATTTGTTATATAGTTGGGTATAAATATTACTATTATTATTATTCAATGTTGTCAACTGTATTATAGTATATACTTACTCAAATTTATTTTGCTAATAACATATTTATAATTCTCAAGTAAATTCCTTTCCGGATATTACCCATAACCGGCTGGGTGATTATCACCTTGTTTATTAGTTTTGATCAGAGTCAGTTACACGTTTTCCATCATATATCAGTAACTAATAATCGTTTGGTTGCTATTTTACCTTGAGTAAAAATCTTCCATGTGATTCTCTATGTTGACATCCTATAGAGTTTGTGAAATCCCCTGTGTTTGTCTAGTCAAACCAAGTCCAATGTTCATTTAACAAATGTAAGTTCACTAGCTCCATCATCAATTATGTAATTCTACTAACACTGATGATGTTTCTAACATATCTGTATCATATCATGTATTCTGACATGAGACTCCCCTTATATATGTACATAATACTAGTCATGCATATTTACGTGCATATGTTTCATAATGTTTTCCTTATGTTTAACTTTATTTTTTATTTGTGTGTATATTTCTTCTTGGAGCTAAATGTTGTATTCTCTTGCATATTGTCATGTACCATATTTCACCGGAGTCATGTGTGTATTTTCTCATTCCATGTTCTCATGGGGACACTTAAAATTTTAAATGTGTCGTTGTTTATACATTTTGATAATGGATAAAAAAATAACTATTTTAATTTGTCCCCATGTCGTCAATCAAACTATATTATCCTTAGCATATTCTTATTTATCAGTTATCTCATTGTTATTACTATTGTGTAATGATATTCACCCTAACCCAGGGCCATTGTCAAATAATTCCAGATGCGAACTACGCAATATTTCCATAGTTAATATGAATGTCAATTCTCTTCGTAACAAAACAGAGTTGATAAGTACTGAGCTTGGTGATCACGATATTATCTGTATAACTGAATCTAGGTTAAACAATACTGTAAGTTCCTCTGATATTACCATTGATAATTTTATAAATCCAGAGGCTTTCCGTAAAGATAGGCTGACTGACAGTGGTGGTGGTATACTTATTTATATTCGTAATACATTACTAGGCAGGCGTAGACTTGATCTAGAAGTACCCGAAGTTGAATCTGTTTGTTTAGAAATTTTTGCTGATAATAGAAAATTTTTATTAGTGTGCTTATATAGACCGCCAAATGCAAGAGTGTCATCATGGGATTATATTGATAATTTATTTGACAAATGTGTTGATTCAGGTATAAGTAATTGTGTTTTTCTTGGTGATATCAATGTTGACCTTTTTACAATTGGCAATAACCACAAGTTTACACGTTCTTGTCAAAGGTTAGGCCTAGAAAATGTGATACATGAACCTACTAGAATTACTAGTTCGTCTTCCACTCTAATTGATCCTATACTGGTCAATAATTATGATATAGTTAGAGATAGCTATGTACTTCCAAACTTCTGTAGTGACCATTGTCCCTCCATTATTGAGATTAATTTTTCTGTTACTAGAGAAAAGTCTTATTTAAAGACAATATGGGATTATGATAATGCAAATTATATTGCCATCAACCAGCACTTGCAAAATACTGATTGGGATATGAAATTTGGAGATTCAGATAATGTTAATACCATAAATGAAGTTATTAACTTAGAGCTTAACTCTGCTATGAATACTTACATTCCAAAAAAGATAATACGTGTTCGACCTCGGGATAAACCTTGGATAAATAGTGAAACTAAGTGTAAAATTAGAAAAAGGAACCGGGTGCATAAAAAGGCAAAATTTCGAAATCTAGCAAGTGACTGGGAAAATTTTCGCAGAATACGCAATGAGATAATTGATATGATTAGGGAAGCCAAAAAACAATATATTATAAAATTACAAAATTCACTGATTGACAAGTCTATTCCACCTGGTAAATGGTGGCGAATTGCAAAGAGTGTCTCAAAATTTAAAAGTACTAATACTACAAATACTCCTATTAAGGTAAATGGTGATATTTTTTTCCATCCTGTAGACAAAGCCAATTCTATTAATAACTATTTTACATCAGTATCTAACATAGATTCTGAACCTGATCTTCCTGATGTACCCCCACTTGCACCTTGTGAGCTGTCTGGTATTGTCATTAATGAACAAGAGGTATATGATCAGTTTCAAATTTTAAATATTTCTAAGCCGGCTGGTCCTGATAACCTTCCGCCTAAATTTTTGAAAGCTGTTTTCCAGTCATTAGTTAAACCACTGACTATTTTATTTCAAAAAAGCTTAAATTTTGGTGTGGTGCCTGGTGACTGGAAACTAGCCAATGTTTCCCCTATTTACAAAGGTAAAGGTGGTAGTGATAATGTAGCTAATTATAGACCAATATCTGTTGCTAATTGTTTTATTAAGATATTGGAAAAAATTATATTTAAACACCTTCACAACTACTTGTTAAGATATAATATACTATCGGATGATCAGTCTGGATTTAGACATAGAGATTCCACTATAAACCAGTTATTGGTAATTTATGATGTCATTATGAAAAATTTAGATATTGGCAAAGATGTTAGGTTTATTTTTTGTGACATATCAAAAGCATTTGATCGTGTCTGGCATCGTGGTCTATTGTACAAACTTAGAAAATATGGAATTAAGGGTAACTTATTGACTTGGTTTGGTAGTTATCTTTCTGACCGTAAGCAGCGAGTCTGCATGAATGGATACTACTCTAATTGGAATTCCATTAATGCTGGCGTTCCTCAAGGCTCCATACTGGGACCTCTTTTATTTTTATTATTTATTAATGATATTGTTGATGTCGTTTCCAATAGCATGAAACTATTTGCTGACGATACATCCCTTTATTGTATTGTTGATGATCAGAATGAAACTGCTGAATCCCTGAATTCTGATTTGAATAGCCTTAGTACTTGGGCATCTGATTGGTGTGTTAATTTCAATGCCTCAAAAACTAAGCCTATGCTGTTTACTAGAAAACATGATGTTAATATTCCCCCTTTATATATGAATGATGATGTCCTTGAAGATGTACTTAAACATAAACATCTTGGCATACATTTTTGTCCTAATGGCACCTGGAAAGATCATATAAATGAAATTTATAAAAAAGCTTGCTCTCGTCTTAATATTTTGCGCATGATGAAACATAATCTTGATAGGAACTCACTAGAAAAGCTTTATTTTGGTTTTATAAGACCTATACTAGAATACGGAAGTGTAGTTTGGGATAATTGCACAAGAGAACAGTCTGATCTTATTGAATCAGTGCAATACGAATCAGCCAGAATTGTTACAGGTCTTCGAAAGGGTACCTCTAGGGTTAAGTTGTATGGCGAATTAGGGTGGGACTCCTTGCAAAACAGACGTAAGAAGCAAAAACTTATTCTAATGTTCAAAGCTCTGGAAGGAGAGCTACCCAACTATATAACAAATAACAAGAGGTTAACCGGGAGTCGACACACCTTTATTAATAATTCTGACAAAACGACATAATTTTTGGAGTTCTATTTTTGAAGTTGATGTCATTAATAGTTTGAACTTTATTATGTTTGGATTTATACGAATGTTTTTCTTTATATAGATTTTTCTTTGATTGCCGAAATACTGACATTTAAATAGATAATGAAATTCATCTCCAATTTCTCCATTATTACATAAGGGACATATTCTATTCTCTCTGGCTATGTTTTTCCATCTACCATTTTCGACTGGTAACTTATGGTTTGTTGTTCTAAATTTACTTAATGTCAAATTATCCTTATCATTTAAAATATTTAAGTAGTTTTCGAAAACCAAATTATCTTCATATATTCTGTAATTCAGTGCCTTCGGAGAATCGTTTACTGAAGAAAGCCACGTTTGGAGATATTGATCAGTGAGATTTTGTTTAATTGAGTGTTTCAACCACAATTCATTAATAAAAGTGTGTGACTCCCAAATATAATTAAAACCACAATTACACAATATATGTTTTACATATTTCAACCACATAAAGTTTCTATCTCTCACTCGCAACATATTATACATACATTTATAAATGATAGCAGATAGTTTTGTTTGTTTTCCACTGATTAATTTAGCCCAAAAAGATATTGTTCTAACTTTTATATCAATGTCTAGGGGATAACTACATAGTTCCCCATAAACCATGTAACTTGGTGTGGAAGTTTTAAAATTAAGTAATAGTTTACAAAATCGCAAGTGTACCCTTTCTATAATTTCGTTTTTTGAAAACCCCCAAACTTCACACCCATACAATAAAATAGGTTTTATTATTTTATCAAATAAGTCTAACTGGCACTGAATTGATAGGTTACATGTAATTGAATTTTGGACCAATTACACATTACTTTCAATTTCTTGACATTTTGTAATTAATTACAGTCAATTACCATTACACATTACAATTACCCCATCCATGCTCATCAGTAGGCAATGCAAATGGAATGTGTAGGAGTTAATAATAAAAAATAACAACCATAAATACCTACTTTGGAAAATAATCACAGATTTAACATATTTATAAACCTAGACTCACAAGGCCCTGTTGACAAAATAAAAAAATTGTAAATATTTAATGGAAAAAGTTGATAGACTATTTAAATAGAAATTATTGTTGGAAAATAAGACATTGCTTTTTATGCAATATAACATGAACAAATATTTAAAAGATTAAAAGTTTTGAATTTAGAAGTCAGTTTGGCCTTGTGAGTTTCGTCCCCTTTAAATTAGAGTGGTAAAAGTAAAAGAGTAGGAAGAACTAATTGTATGTAACATAAAAATTGAATTTAAGTCATGAAAGTGGTTTTAAGAGGTGAAATTATGAATATTTGCATAGATCTTATTTTACTTGAAGAGTATTGTATGTGTATAGGCAGGTATATATAACACAGCTCTTGACTAATGGGGCGAAAAAATTGCCCTCCCACCCCCGTTGATTGTGTTCTACATGTAATTTGGAGGAAAATGACATGAAAATGTTGGTTGGTATTTTTTCTAATGCATTGTATACATATGCGCCGAGGTGTAGAAAATTTCCAAAAAAAGACGGGTGGGGATGGGTGTATAAGAGTAAGAGAAGTCATTTAAGAGTTTTACTTGTGAAGCACACAAATATAATGTACTTTTATTTTTTAAATTTTAAAAGCCATTTTAACTGAAATATGTTGATAGGTTGCTTTTTAATTGACATTGCAAGATTGATTGAAAAACGAGTGTAAATCATTACTGAAATTGGGGTGTGTATTAGAGGAGAAAAGTTGCAACTGGTCAATTTTGAAATGTGACTATGAGAGAGAGAGAGAGAGAGAGAGAGAGAGAGAGAGAGAGAGACTATTTCTGTAGAAATTCACACTTTTGTTAAATTAATTTGCTCCCGTATCGTATGTCGCACAGCGTTCTATGTGTTCTATCTGAACTACTCGACCTTGATTCCAAGTATGCATGGTGTCACGTGATAAATGTTTACATAATTTCGGAGAGGCGGAGCTTATTTTCTTCTTCTTCTTCTTCTTCTTCTTCTTCTTCTTCTTCTTCTTCTTCTTCTTCTTCTTCTTCTTCTTCTTCTTCTTCTTCTTCTTCTTCTTCAATTTTTTCAATATCGTCCCTTTAACTTGTGCATTTGAACTTACCAGTAGTAATTCCTACTTTAATTCCTATTGTAAGCATCTAAGCCTACGTAGTACACTTTCAAAATACCTTGAAAATCTTGATTATCTATTGTGTACACATAAATCAACATTCATCGATCTCCATCAGTTTTCCCGCGAAAAATGGATTAATCTATTTGAAGTAGGGTCTAAGCCCTCAAATAAAAATAGTGTTCTATATTCGGTATAGCTTATTAGGATTAAACCATGCATAAGTTATAACAAAACATGTGAAAAATATGTGCAAGAAGTGAAAAAAGTGTGTATTTTACATTAATCGATGGATTTCAGCAACTTATAACATCCTGTTTCACCCCACTGAAACACATATGGGAAATTTCGAAATTCCAGCGTTTGAGGTGCCCCAAAGGGTAAATTCTTGTCTTTAAACAGCATGATAGAAAGTCGTTAGTGAAACATAAACACAGGCCTCTTTCAATTAAATTTGAAAGATGTTTTGTCATTGTAACCCCGTTCACAGTTGCCTAACAGGAGTCCACAGGTCGTCCACGTGTCACAGTTTAGAATAATCCTTCAGGACCTCACAGTGACCCGTGACCCACTTTATCACGTTCTACCAGTTAATTCTTAATAATGTTGTTTAAATAAATTTACATAGTTTTTACAGGATTGGTTTCCGTTTACTAGTCATTAATTTTTTGAATTTTATTATATTGGGACGTTCAATTAGATGTTTCGGAAGTAGTGAATTACGTTTTTCGCTTAAATTAGTATATTCGAATATGTAATGATATTCGTCTCCAATTTGATTCTTTTGACAAAGTTTGCAATAGCGATTTTCCCTCGGAATATTACTCCATCTTCCCTTTTCGATGGGCAATTTATGATTTGTAGTTTTAAATTTACATAAAAGAAGGGAATTTTGTTCATCTAAAATATTAAAATATTCTTCAAATTTAAATTCAGTTTTGAAAATTCTATTATTAGATGCTTTAGGGGAATTATGGACTGACGAATTCCAATCCTGTAAAAACTGGTCTAATAATGTTTGTTTTATACTTTGCTTTAGCCACTCGATGCTTTTGAAAGTTTGCGTTTGCCATATATTAGAAAACCAGTTTAGTTTAATATTTTTTCCAACATTTTTTCCATTTAATATCGAAATTTTGTTGCGAATACAAATGGTGTGATAAACTATACATAATGCATGATATTTTGGATTGTTTTCCACAAATAATTTTTGCCCAAAAAGAAATAATTCTAATTTTAATGTCGATTTCGATCGGATATTCCAGAAACGCATCGTGCGCACTAAATTTGATATTTACCTTTTTATTAAATGCTTTAATTTCTGTAATTCTTTAGTTTTTCCTGTTTTATAAATTCTTTGTGACATGACAAGCATGACTTTTTGATATGATTGGTATGCCATATAGAAACTTCGAGCTTTGCATGAACAGCCTTTTTAATACTCAAGCAATACTATTGTGATTACGATATGTCATCTGATGTTCTCCAGGATTTGTTCAACAATTTCTTATCCCAACAGGTTTTATAGTGTCAGAAAGAAATTTTGTAATTTTTGTGGTGAGAGAAAATAAGATATTACATTAATATCGTGGAACTGTTTGGATATCAGTAATTGTTTTGATTATTGTTAAACAAGAAGTAACAAAAGATTTAAAAAATTATTTGACTTTCCAATCTTTAGAAGGTTATTCCAGAAACGTATCGTGTGAACACTAAATTAGATATCTACGTTTTTCATAGAAGATTGCACACCATTATAAAATGTCAAAATAATATAAATATAAACAACAATAAACAGGTCTGTAACATGGACAAAAATAAGTTTAGTGTACCACTGCATGATGTTGATGTACTTTTAAATTGGTAATGATGGAAAGTATGCTACTCGTAAAGTATATTAAATATAATTATTAATATTATACTAATAGTATACAGAAGTTGCTACTCGTAAAGTATATTAAATATACAATATACGTACATTGTCGGTAAATATAAAATTTATTTGTACGAGCTTTAGAAACAGGCAGAATAGCGAGCCTTGGGCGAGCTTCTCAGGCCTGTTTCGCAGCGAGTACAAATGAATTTTATATTTAACGACAATGTACGTATATTGTGTTTATCCTGCAATGTCAAAACAGTCGGAAAACTTGTCAGATTTAAACAAAAAGGACAGAAACAAGCGTCATTCCTCACCTTTCATAAATGTTGTCAAGGGGGTCTTCTTCGTGGTCCGCGTTACAGTAGTACCAGTTTCATACTTGTCTGCGCCCTCCGCTGTACATAGCTACAGGGTACCAGGAAAGTTTATTCGTAGGCTGAAAAGTTTATTCGTCTAGTACGAATAAAGCAAAAATTTATTCGTATAGCATATTTGTACAGCAAATGTACTGATTGCAGGATAAATATACAATATACGTACATTGTCGGTAAATATAAAATTTATTTGTACGAGCTTTAGAAACAGGCAGAATAGCGAGCCTTGGGCGAGCTTCTCAGGCCTGTTTCGCAGCGAGTACAAATGAATTTTATATTTAACGACAATGTACGTATATTGTGTTTATCCTGCAATGTCAAAACAGTCGGAAAACTTGTCAGATTTAAACAAAAAGGACAGAAACAAGCGTCATTCCTCACCTTTCATAAATGTTGTCAAGGGGGTCTTCTTCGTGGTCCGCGTTACAGTAGTACCAGTTTCATACTTGTCTGCGCCCTCCGCTGTACATAGCTACAGGGTACCAGGAAAGTTTATTCGTAGGCTGAAAAGTTTATTCGTCTAGTACGAATAAAGCAAAAATTTATTCGTATAGCATATTTGTACAGCAAATGTACTGATTGCAGGATAAATATACAATATACGTACATTGTCGGTAAATATAAAATTTATTTGTACGAGCTTTAGAAACAGGCAGAATAGCGAGCCTTGGGCGAGCTTCTCAGGCCTGTTTCGCAGCGAGTACAAATGAATTTTATATTTAACGACAATGTACGTATATTGTGTTTATCCTGCAATGTCAAAACAGTCGGAAAACTTGTCAGATTTAAACAAAAAGGACAGAAACAAGCGTCATTCCTCACCTTTCATAAATGTTGTCAAGGGGGTCTTCTTCGTGGTCCGCGTTACAGTAGTACCAGTTTCATACTTGTCTGCGCCCTCCGCTGTACATAGCTACAGGGTACCAGGAAAGTTTATTCGTAGGCTGAAAAGTTTATTCGTCTAGTACGAATAAAGCAAAAATTTATTCCTATAGTATATTTGTACAGCAAATGTACTGATTGCAGGATAAATATAATTATTAATATTATACTCTATAGTATACAGGAGTTGCTACTCGTAAAGTATATATAATTATTAATATTATACTCTATAGTATACAGAAGTTGCTACTCGTAAAGTATATTAAATATAATTATTAATATTATACTCTATAGTATACAGAAGATTTGAAGATACCAAAGGGGTAATCAGAATCCGTAAATCGAAGAAATACAGACAACACAATAGCCAAAAGAAAAAGTATAAAAAGACAAACAACGATCTACAAAACATACACATGCAACTAAAGATCGAGTAACACGAACCCCACTAAGAACCGGGGGTCATCAATCAGGTGAAGGAAACAAAAAACAAAAATTAATGATTTATTCAACAAACAAATTATTTCCGTAATAAATAAATAAAAACAGAAAAAGTAAATTAATAGTAAATAAGCATCACAAATATATATTCTCTAATATGCTATATGATGGTACAGCCACAACATTGTACTCTAGTTGTAGAATTCTATTATATCATTGTTTGATTTTCATTCTGAGTACAAATATTGTTATTTTTATTTACTATTTTAGAATTTTGTATTTATGACTGTAAATTTAAAGCCATCATACGCATATATTATAATGATTGGATTTCACAAAGACTTTCCTCAAAGTCAACACAAATTAATTTTGTCATTGTATGACTTAATTAATCTTCTATATATGCAAACACATGTAAAGTCAAAGAATACTTTAAATGGATTTCAAAGTTTGTTTTACTATATATATAATATATATAGTTATCTAATCATTGATGTGACATGGTATAAAACAGTAAGTTCCATTATATAGTTAGTTAATGCACATAATTCAATGAAATCGAGACTGAAGCCGTATCAATAATATTTCATCATACTGAATCAACGATACCAGTAACATCGTTCATAACATGAAATGTCACTCAGGTGTGGGCCTTTAATGTCCCACGTTTAAAACGTGATTTACACTGGCGACTGACAGATAGTGCTATCACCATCATTTCAAATCATAGTTAAACTCTCACAAAGCTGATATTAATCATTTAGATGGACTTGGTAATGGTTTTCTGGTTGGTAATGTTGTAGGCAATTTTGAAGTAGTTGTCATTTTTGTTGTTGTGGGATTCGGTGTTGTTGTAGTTGTTTCTGGTACTGTCGTCGGTGTTGTTGTTTCTGGTACTGTCGTCGGTGTTGTTGTTTCTGGTACTGTCGTCGGTGTTGTTGTTTCTGGTACTGTCGTCGGTGTTGTTGTAGTTTCTGGTACTGTTGTCGGTGTTGTAGTTGTTTCTGGTACTGTCGTCGGTGTTGTTGTTTCTGGTACTGTCGTCGGTGTTGTTGTAGTTTCTGGTACTGTCGTCGGTGTTGTAGTTGTTTCTGGTACTGTCGTCGGTGTTGTTGTTTCTGGTACTGTCGTCGGTGTTGTTGTAGTTTCTGGTACTGTCGTCGGTGTTGTTGTTTCTGGTACTGTCGTCGGTGTTGTAGTTGTTTCTGGTACTGTCGTCGGTGTTGTTGTAGTTTCTGGTACTGTCGTCGGTGTTGTAGTTATTGGTACAGTTGTAGGCTGAATTAGCCTTGAACACCTATAATTAGGACGTCGCCATCCGAAATAGCTAATCGTATATCTTATATATCTAAGGCCTGGTGTCAAAACTCTCAAATTAGCTGTCTTATACTTCATCCCTCTATTTCCCCGAGCTAATGGGAAAAACGTTCTTGACTGAAAAAAATCCAAAATGAAATAATTGCAATATTGTTGAAAGGAAATAGAACGTATATCAAGATATGAATATCTATTGTTTAGTATCTAAGTAGTTTTTGTTCTAATATAAAGGAACAACACAATTAAATGTAACTCTACAAATTATCATAATCCGGAGAGATTGACATCGTCGGTAACGCATGATTGATCAAGCTCATATTAGACGCCACTGATGATAGTAATCAGTCATGGGTTACCGACGATGAGAGATTGGTCGACAAGTGCGTCAATTTTAGTAGTCTTACAGCTATATTATTTGCATACTCATAACACAAACAAGTACAATCCCGGTTTTTAGAATGGTGTCGTGTTACTCTATGTTTAGTTTTAGTGTTTTGTAAATCATTGTTTGTTCTTTTGTCCCTTTTCTATTGGCCATTCTATTGTTTGTTCTTTTGTCCCTTTTCTATTGGCCATTCTATTGTTTGTTCTTTTGTCCCTTTTCTATTGGCCATTCTATTGTTTGTTCTTTTGTCCCTTTTCTATTGGCCATTCTATTGTTTGTTCTTTTGTCCCTTTTCTATTGGCCATTCTATTGTTTGTTCTTTTGTCCCTTTTCTATTGGCCATTCTATTGTTTGTTCTTTTGTCCCTTTTCTATTGGCCATTCTATTGTTTGTTCTTTTGTCCCTTTTCTATTGGCCATTCTATTGTTTGTTCTTCGTCGATTTACGTCTATTGATTACATATTTGGCATCTTCAAACTTTTCTTACAAACAAGAAATATGACATGGCAGATGGACAAAGGTTTATTTGATTGTCACAATTAAAAGGAGAAGAAAATGTAGAAGGCCTGGTCGAGTTGTGTATTTAACTAATTTCATACAATTCAATTGGTCACTCTTTAGAAGGTTTTCGTCCCAATTTTATACTCCTCGGTAAGCATATTAGATGCACAAAACAACACCAATATAAGAAATAAAAAAGAAAGACCACATGAAATGTCAGAGTGAGACCAGGAGCCTTGAAATTGCTCTATTGCTGTAACCGGTTCGGTAAAGAACGCAAGCATTTTTAGTGTGGGTGATCTCCCTTTGCAGAATACTGGTATAAACATTATGCTTTTTGTTTTAAAACCATTGTATCCATAACATTACTTTATGAAAATGAGAGAGTGAGCGATTGTTGTTTAACGTCAATTCAGCAATTTTTCAGCTATATCATGGCGAAAACAAGTTAATTTTCAATGAGATGATGATGATGTCCGCTTTGTACTAGACTAACACGCTGAGTTGGATTTTCATAGTGCTAGTACACTGAAACTACAGTCCGCAGATAGACATGTCGCTCCACTCGAACACATTCTTCTGATTCCGAGCCAACCAGTCTTTGCTCTTTCTCCTTAATGCTGTGTGCTTAGCGGAGAAGCAACAAATACCAATTTTTTAGTCTTTGGTTTGACCCGACAAGGGCTCGAACCCACAATCTACCGCACTTGAGGCGAGCAGGCTAACCATTACTCCACCGATGTGGTTTTATGAAAATGTAAATATATACTAATCTACTAATTGTAAAAGTAGTACATGATATGGGTTGATTTCGAGGTGATGCTAGTTTTGACAATGTTTTAATTGTTCGTTTATGATCATAATCATGAAGGCCCTTTATTAGTAAATAAATTCGTATTTAATACTTACATAGAGATCTAATGTCGGCCTGTCAGTCATGACGATGACCTGGAATTCCCCTGGGTTGTATGTTCTCTCTACAAAAAAGTAGCAAGTTCCAGTGGCATAGTTAGCATGAAAATAACCCGTATCATCTAATCCTGTATTTTCTTCCGAAGAGTGAGAATCAAACCATTCACCAGAAAAACCATCTACGCCAAGCAGTGTGATGCCAAGGACCAGCAACAAACCAAACTTAAATTCCATGCTGTAAAACAATTGTAAATTAAATAATCTTGCCTACTCCCGAGCTAGATACAGTAATAATAATAATAATAATAATAATAATAATAATAATAATAATAATAATAATAGTTTAGATAATGTTATAAAATGGCCACATTTAGCTAAAACAATAATTCATTTTCAGTTGTCGAATTTGAACTTTAAAGTACAAGACTTTATGGTTTTGATTGATCAAGAGTTTTGTCTATTTACCTTCTTGTTTTAACTTCATAAGTACAATATATAACTATTCAGGTAGTCAGGACCTCATTTCTGATATGACTTGTACTGTTAAATATTCTTAGCAATTAGAACTAAGATATTATAGTAAATCTAAGGTCTATCTCAATTATACATGCATAGACAAACGTAGCTGGGTTTAGATATAAGTTGAATATTTCAGGGTTTAAAAATAAAATATGCTCTGTAAGTTAATTAAATTTTTCAACAGTTTAGAGACCGACCATTTAACTTGCAGGGGTTTTTTTTTCGCTCAGAATTTTTTTTTCGGACAACACGAGCAAAGCGAAATTTTTTTCCAGAATTTAACATTAGGTTATATGTCAAAAACTCTGAATCAGATTATTTTTTTCCTCCACCAAAATCAGAATATTTTTTCAGCAACATTGGGTATCAGAATATATTTTTTTTTAGAAAAAAAACATAGCCCCCTCCCCCGGAAGTTAAGTGGTCCGTCCCTTAGAATTGATGAACTTAAAAACTTAAAAATAATGACACAAAAATAAAGCAGTTTTACAAAAATCATTGTGTCAGCGACTATCATTTTCTATGCAAAGCCTGCATCATAATGTATTCATGTTCTTGCCTCTTATTTTGTGTCCAGTTATTTATATTTCATAATAATATCATAAATTTTCTTACCTCTTGTTATTCTGCTTATTGTAGCTAATAAATAGTGCTTGTCAATGGGAAGTTGGTTTTTGAATAAGTGATTCCTGTATGTGGTCATACTTTTATAAGGGTACATATTATCAGTCCTACTAGCCCATCCTCCAGCTGTTCCGGATTCAGCATTCTTTTGTTGTTACTCGGACTTAATACATTATAGATCGGAAATAAACACGGGATAAATGACGCGTGTTGGGCCACTTTGTTATATATTTAGAAAAACATTCAAACGTCACACTTATGATAAAGTACGAGACAAACGGTAAAAGAATGTATAATAAATTATTATCATTATTCGGAAGTTAATAAACAATACATAAGACACATATCTAGTTTACGAAGGTCAAATATCACATCCTTGGGGCAGTCCTTATAGCACTGATAAGAAAAGTATAATATTTAATGGGATTTTAATGGCTTTTTATTAATTTGTGGAAAATTCAGTCATCAGTGAAACTTATGGAGCGAAAAGATGTAGATCTATTGCCATTTTTCGTTTTTCTGTCTTTGTTTCTTTAGAGAAGTAACCTACAGGATTGGCAATTTGTGAATAGGAAAAAAATATCTATGAAATAAAATAATATTTATTGTTGTATTGCTACAATACAAACGTGTTTTACGTCAGTTTCGCAATACCAACCAAAGAAATGACACGATTTTGTGACAAATAACATGGTTTTAATCTCAAAATAATTTCTACACTGTTCTAATATTTTTTAATTATTTTTTATGAATTAACAGTAAACGCCATAAGTACAAATATTAAGTTAATGTTTCACATATTTTTTTTTATGCATTCCTGTATTAAATTTCGTCAGTGGTGCTTAACAAAGAACTGTTGACGTAGATATCAAATAATGAAGGTTAGATTAAAAACATAAAACCGACTATTTCCTGAAGGAAATTAACCGTGCAATGATTTCTGGGATATGTTGTCTGGGAAAAGTATCAATTAATTTCATGTCAGAAACGGAGTTCTGGTTAAAGTGAGTGAACAAGTGAGGTGAAATTGTTGTGTAGTGCCATGTGTGTAATTTGTCATTTATATCATGGAGAGAACAAGCTACATTTCAGTAAGATGATGATGATGTCCACTTTGTAGTAGATCAACACTCTTAGTTGGTGTTTTATAGTGTTGACACAACAGTTCGCGGATAGACATGACACTCCACTCGGACACATGATCCTGATTCCTCACCAACCTCTCTTTACTCTTGCTCCGTTATGTTGTATGTTTAGCGGAGAATCAGCAAACAAAAATATCATAGTGTCTGGTTTAACCCACACCTGGACTCGAAACCACGATCTACCGTACAAAAATATCATAGTGTCTGGTTTGACCCAGACCTGGACTCGAAACCACGATCTACCGCAATCGAGAGCGTGAACACGCTATTAACCATTACACCACAGATACGGTTGGTTCTGATTAACAAATAGACCTGTCATGTCCAAACCCACATATCGTTAAAATCAGAAATAAAAAGTGTCAAAAATAGTACATAATTTCGACCAGAATCATTATCAAATGTTCTGTATATATTTAATACATATATCAATATCAATGTTTTATTTCGTAACCTGACAATATTATAATGTTTATTTCACACAAATTTACATGAAGAAAGAAGAGTTTGAAGATACCAAAGGTGTAATCAAAGTCCATAAATAGAAGGACAGACAACACAATGGCCAAAAGAAAAAGGACAAAAGGACAAAAGAACAAACAACGATCTACAAACATTACACATAAAACTAAAAATAGAGTGACACGAACCCCACTCTTTATTTGACACGAATATACATGAACTTCATCGTGGTGATCACAATATGTGGAAAAGCATCACATGTCATTTCTTACCAAATATATATATCCAACAAAGAAGAACTTCCTGGAATGTTAACGGGAAATGTATATATTCTTGCTATGTGACCGGGTTTAGGGTACTAGAGAGTCTCGATAAAAGCTTCAACTTGGGAAACATGTTACTTTTAACCTCCCTTTTAACATGGAGAATTGTTGACGATTTCTTGCAGAAATATTTTAATGTAAAAGAATAAGTCTCTCTTTAATAGAGGGTAATACTGTATTATAATATTATTAGATATAATATATACCTAATACATTGTACAAATGTTTAAGATAGATCTATGTCATAACGGTGTCACTTTCTGTCATTTAAACAGCTATACAGTATCAATGCTCTCCGTTAAATGTGTTAAAATTTTCTGTCAAATTTGACCTCGTATCAACCTGCTGTTTGTTAAACACATTTCATAGACCTCATATCAACCTGAAGACATCACCATGTTGTATAAAACACATTTAATATTAAATTCATTTACTTGTTTGGTCAATATGTATAGATAATATCGAATTCATATACATTACCGTTAATGTATCATATAACACAAACATTTGTTATAACGCATTTAATAATTACATGACGAATTCCCCGGGATGACTTCCTATATCGTGTTACTAGGGATGATCGACTCATTAGACTAGGTAGGGATTTTCACCACAGAAAGTAATTTCAGACGATATGTGTGAAAATTCTTGAATTAATTTTTACATAACTAATTAATCAATGTCATATTATTTTCCATTGACAAATCTTGTTTATTTAGAAGGCTTATTTGCACTAGCTGGTGTCCGTGAAGATGTCCGAGAAAAACTAGACGAATTAATAAAAGTTACATAGATGTTCATGTTTAAAGTGTATGGGAATAGCTAGGCAAGTATTTCCCAGATAAATATATTAAAATATCTGTATTTCTAGGATAGATATATATGAATAGGTATATATTTGTGAATATATAGTAGAATGATGATAGTAAAACGGATATGTTCGCCTAGTCGTAAACACTTCCCGGTCCTTTCCTCATTCATGACTTGTCACCGGGTTTGTAACTAGATTAACACGGCGGGTGTCACTAGTGGAGCAGGAACGGCTTACCCTTCAGTAGCACGTGAGTTCACCCCCGGTTTTTGGTGGGGTTCGTGTTACTCGATCTTTAGTTTTATGTGTATGTTTTGTAGATCGTTGTTTGTCTTTTTGTACTTTTTCTTTTGGCTATTGTGTTGTCTGTTCTTCTTCGATATACGGATTCTGATTACCTCTTTGGTATCTTCAAACTCTTCTTTGAATATTTATACGATCTAACACTTCACATTTTTATAGAGTTATTGGTTGACTGTTGCTTAATTACGCCAAGTAAACAATTGTCCAGCTCTATTGTGGCGAGAACAAATTATTTTTATTAGATGATAATGCCTGCTTTGTGCTTGACCCACACACTGAGCTGGATTTTATAATGCAGCCTCACTACGAAAACAAAAGTACAATTGAACACATAATGTATGATCCCAATTACATAATTAGCAGAGAAGTATATAATACTAATGTAATAGTCTTTGGTTTGATGTGACCGGTGAATGAACAAACGATATCCCTCACTCGAGTCGACCACGTTTATCGTTGGGCCACCGTGGCAGTCACATAACACGCTCACTATTACAGCATCATGGCGGCCACATATGACTCTATCCATTACGCCAATGTGCTGATATCACACCTTTTAAATCATCCAGAACATATCTGTATATTATGCACTCTGACGGGAAACATGTTGAACATTAAGCCATTTATGGACAGTGTTTTAGTTTGTTTGTGTTGTCCTATTATGTGTCTTTACGTTCTGAGTTTACCTCCAGTTGTTTGTAGAAGGGCTCATGTCTTATTTACATTATTTGTATTTGTTTGCGTAAAGTGGTATTCAACACATATAGATTTGTGCTTTAGTTTTGTTTTTCTTCGTTTTGTATACCATACGTTGCCAGTTTCGCTGGATTGTCCATTTTTGATTGCTCCTTCGGTATTCTCTAACGTTTATTTGTAATACTACTATATAGGTGCTCCCTTTTGAATGTAATTTTTTATTGAATGGTTTCCAAGAAAATGCACATAAATTGTACAAAAATAATTAATTATCATCTGTGTAATTTATCATATCATCATTATGAAATGTTTGTTGTGGATCCTGTGGTGTGTTTAATGTCAACAGACGTCACAGATAGATAATATTTTTATCACCACGGTAAAACAGCTGTTTTGTCGTACATACATATGAACCTAGTATGTATAGCTTACGGATGTGCTTCTGTTAAAACATTGCACCTGGTCTCACTCGCTGTTTTTGTGATAGTTATTGTTGTCCAGGTATCTGGTATTCATTTTTATTTGATTTATTTATTTATCTTAACGTTGTTTTTCTGATGTTTTTGTTCCTTCAGCTTTTTGGTAGCCTAACGTTTTGTTTTATTATTTTTACTTTTCAGTTTTATTTGTTGAGATTCTACTACATCAAACAAAGATTTGTCAAAGAAGCTCAACTCAAATGTATCACAAAAAGGCTCTTAAAACTGACCAACGAAGTACCATTGACAAATCTATTCTATCCTAAATAGTTATTTGCAAAAACCCTTGGCAGGACTGAGGGTTATACTGTCTAAAACCAAACCACGCAACTGTTCTTTGTTCTCCGTCAATGTTGTCAAACCTGATATGTGATTGTTAGCGACATTGACTTTGTTGACAGCAGTCAAGCTTTATTAAGTGAACAGTCGCATGCCTAGTCAATCAATCAATCAATCAATCAATCAATCAATCAATCAATCAATCAATCAATCAATCAATCAATCAATCAATCAATCAATCAATCAATCAATCAATCAATCAATCAATCAATCAATCAATCAATCAATCAATCAATCAATCAATCAATCAATCAATCAATCAATCAATCAATCAATCAATCAATCAATCAATCAATCAATCAATCAATCAATCAATCAATCAATCAATCAATCAATCAATCAATCAATCAATCAATCAATCAATCAATCAATCAATCTAGTACAATAGCCATATTTCACCTCTACAAGATAAAACTGAAAGGGCATTCACGTCGTGTGATTAACGATTCAAACACACAACTGGCCTGTAGGACATAAATAAGTACCATGCTTCTTAAAGAAACACACAACTGGCCTGTAGGACATAAATAAGTACCCTGCTTCTTAAAGACACCTTACAGCAGCTCTGGCCTGTACGACATATATAAGTACCATGCTTCTTAAAGACAACTGGCCTGTAGGACATAAATAAGTACCACGCTTCTTAAAGACAACTGGCCTGTAGGACATAAATAAGTACCCTGCTTCTTAAAGACACCTTACAGCAGCTCTGGCCTGTACGACATAAATAAGTACCATGCTTCTTAAAGACAACTGGCCTGTAGGACATAAATAAGTACCACGCTTCTTAAAGACACCTTACAGCAGCTCCTAATGATAAACAGTTTATAAAAACAATTTTCCCTGTCATTTGTGGTAATCAAAGTGTTCCTGTACCAACTTCTATCTAAATGTTTTATTGTTTGTAAATCTTGATTTCGTCATGACATAACTATATGAACATAGTGAAATCAACTATTTGCAATTCATTCTTGAGAAAATGTGTTTTAGTAACAAATCGTCCACATCATGTTTACATGTTTTAATAGATATATTTACTAATATGTTTGACAGTTCCTGCATAGTTTAATATTTACATGCTCCCAATTACTTTTAAATTATTTGTCATTCCAATATTTTGACTATATGCAACAGGGAGTATTTCGTTCCCTCTTGTTAGTTAAAAGCCTTTTTAATTAGGATAACAGGCATGATTGTGTGAGAAAATAACAGACTAGTGTTCGGGACTTCAAGCACGAGTAGAATAAATATTCCCTTGTGCAGAGTATGTACATTACATATTGCCTATCGCTCAAATGTTTATTTGGTAAAATGATACCTAATTCGTTTTAAAGCGCAATATGATGGGTATAGTTAAAGAAAGGGTTTCATATTCTGGTAGATTCAATACTTTTCTGGGATCAGCTGTTGACAAGACATAAAAAGTATTTGGATAGCCGACGCAAAAGCAAAAGTGTTTGTTGAACACGTTGAGCTGGGACCTTACACATATTTAAGGTGCTACATTGTTGAACACGTTGAGCAGAGCTGGGACCTTACACATATTTAAGGTGCTACATTGTTGAACACGTTGAGCAGAGCTGGGACCTTACACATATTTAAGGTGCTACATTGTTGAACACGTTGAGCAGAGCTGGGACCTTACACATATTTAAGGTGCTACATTGTTGAACACGTTGAGCAGAGCTGGGACCTTACACATATTTAAGGTGCTACATTGTTGAACACGTTGAGCAGAGCTGGGACCTTACACATATTGAAGGTGCTACATTGTTGAACACGTTGAGCAGAGCTGGGACCTTACACATATTTAAGGTGCTACATTGTTGAACACGTTGAGCAGAGCTGGGACCTTACACATATTTAAGGTGCTACATTGTTGAACACGTTGAGCAGAGCTGGGACCTTACACATATTTAAGGTGCTACATTGTTGAACACGTTGAGCAGAGCTGGGACCTTACACATATTTAAGGTGCTACATCATCGATATAATATAGTTACTTATCGATAGCATAGTTGTCAAGTTCCGAGAGGACATTTTTCAACATATCATCTGCATCCCAATGGAGAATAACTGTGATCCTCTCCTTGCCAATCGTTTTCTTTACTCCAATAAGGCAGAGCTTACGCAAAACAATAATCAAAGAGAGCCGAATTACGGAAGTTAACGCATTTAATATCAGATTCAGGTATGTTGATGATGATATGTCAATTAATAAACTTTGCTAATTGGATTCCATTAATCGTGAGATAGGAGCAGCTTCATAGCTTCATATGTGTCATATTATGACATTTACGTCAAATTTGACATCAATGGTCATCTTTCTACCAGACTTTATTACAAAAGAGACGACTTCAATATGTGCCATTATACATTTTCCACATCTTGGTAGTAATATATCAACCATCAACGCGCAGGAATTTTATTTTTCATATTAAAGTTCGGTTAAAATGAAACGATTTCATGCCTCCCATTAAATTGCAGTTGTATGAAGGCTATCAACCGGTATAGCTTTAAAATCGTATTTGTCTGACATTTGGTGTTGATGTGGAAGATATAATAATTGAGGGAGGAACAAAAGAGATTGTTATTGAGAAATTCGCATGGACGCGACTTTAATTCATAAAAAAGCAAAAAAATAAATGCATGTAATATCTAGATTATTGATACAAATTGTTACAGAAATGATTTCTATTAAAATTTTAATATTCCATTAAAGAAACCAAAATTGTAGAATCTAAACCACATTCCATCAGTCTTTCTTTGAAAAACTTCTTAATCCAAGAGAAACCACTTGTTTGTTCTTCTTAGTTCTGTTATCGGATTCCTAAACATTGAAAATGCAATTCCTCGTTTCTGAACAATTAAAAAATACGACCATTATTCACATGAGCTGGCTTGACTTTTGTTTCTCGAACAAGCAATATATGATCAAAATAAAAAGACTAATAACATAGATATGTGATGACTATTATTATTCGTCGTTGGAAAATCACAAGTGATAGCTTCAAGACTGCACAAGAATCTAATGTTTCTTTCTTTCGAATTTAATTTCATTACAATGAACCAGATCTGGTGTTGAAATATTATAATTACTGTAATGACTTTGATAATTGGTGATGACTAAATCAATGTGATTGTAGATGGTTAAGTCGATGTTGTCATCGCTATAGGTGAAGATGTTTCAATCGACGACTTCATTGTAAGTGAAGTTGATTTCATCGTCGCCGATGTAACTTTTCGCGTTGGTGTTGTTGCGATTATTGTTGTAATCGTTGTAGTCGTTGTTGGCGGTGTAGTTGTGGTAGTTGCTGTAGTCGTCGTTGTGGGTGTAGTTGTGGCCGGTGTAGTCGTCGTTGTGGGTGTAGTTGTGGTCGAAGGTGTAGTTGTGGTAGTTGCTGTAGTCGTCGTTGTGGGTGTAGTTGTGGTCGAAGGTGTAGTTGTGGCCGGTGTAGTGGTCGTTGTGGGTGTAGTTGTGGTCGAAGGTGTAGTTGTGGTAGTCGGTGTAGTCGTTGTGGTGGGCGTAGTTTAGATCGTCGGTGTTATCATGGGTGTAGGTGTAGTCGGCGTAGTCGTTGTGGGTGTAGACGTCTTTGTGTGTGTAGTTGTCGTAGTCGGTGTAGTCGTTGAGAGCGAAGGAGTTGTCAGTGTTGTCGTGGATGTAGAATGTGTAGTCGTTGTTGTGGGTGTAGTTGTTGTCGGTGTATTTGTGGATTTTGGTGTAATTGTAGTGTTCGGTGTAGTCGTTGTTGTGGGTGTAGTTGTCATCATCGGTGTTGTCGTTGTTGTGGGTGTAGTTGTGGTTGATGGTGTAGTCGTTGTTGTGGGTGTAGTTGTGGTTGATGGTGTAGTCGTTGTTGTGGGTGTAGTTGTCATCATCGGTGTTGTCGTTGTGGGCTTAGCTATAGTGGTAGTAGGTGTAGTCGATGTAGTCATAGTTTTGTGTGTAGTTGTAGTAGGTATTGTTGGTGTAGATGTCGTAGTCGTTGTAGTTGTGCTAGTTGCTGTTGTAGGTGAAGTTTTAGTCCGTGTAGTCGTCATTGTGGGTGTAGTTGTCGTTGTGGGTGTAGTCGTCGTTGTGGGTGTAGTTGTCGTTGTGGGTGTAGTTGTCGTTGTGGGTGTAGTCGTTGTGGGTGTAGTTATCGTTGTGGGTGTAGTCGTCACTGTGGGTGTAGTTGTCGTTGTGGGTGTAGTCATTGTGGGTGTAGTTGTCGTTGTGGGTGTAGTTGTCGTTGTGGGTGTTGTCGTGGATGTAGTCGTCGTTGTGGGTGTAGTAGTCGTTGTGGGTGTAGTTGTCGTTGTGGGTGTAGTTGTCGTTGTGGGTGTAGTTGTCGTTGTGGGTGTTGTCGTTGTTGTGGGTGTAGTCGTTGTGGGTGTTGTCGTTGTGGGTGTAGTCGTCGTTGTGGGTGTAGTTGTCGTTGTGGGTGTAGTTGTCGTTGTGGGTGTAGTTGTCGTTGTGGATGTAGTCGTCGTTGTGGGTGTAGTTGTCGTTGTGGGTGTAGTTGTCGTTGTGGGTGTAGTTGTCGTTGTGGATGTAGTCGTCGTTGTGGGTGTAGTCGTTGTGGGTGTAGTCGTCGTTCTGGGTGTAGTTGTCGTTGTGGGTGTAGTTGTCGTTGTGGGTGTAGTCGTTGTGGGTGTAGTTGTCGTTGTGGGTGTAGTTGTGGGTGTAGTCGTCGTTCTGGGTGTAGTTGTCGTTGTGGGTGTAGTTGTCGTTGTGGGTGATGTTGTCGTTGTGGGTGTAGTCGTTGTTGTGGGCGTAGTCGTCGTTGTGGGTGTTGTCGTTGTTGTGGGTGTAGTCGTTGTGGGTGTTGTCGTTGTGGGTGTAGTCGTCGTTGTGGGTGTAGTCGTTGTTGTGGGCGTAGCTGTCGTGGGTGTAGTAATCGGTGTAGTCGTTGTTTTTTGTGTAGTTGTAGTGGGTGCAGTCGTCGTTGTGGGTGGAGTTGTAGTAGTCGGTGCTGTCGTCGTCGTTGTGGGTGTAGTTGTAGTCGGTGTAGTCGTTGTTGCGGGTGTAGTCGTCGTTGTGGGTGTAGATGTCGTTTTTGGGGTAGTCGTCGTAGTCGGAGTAGTTGTCGTAGTCGGTGTTGTCGTTGTGGGTGTAGTTGTAGTAATCGGTGTTGTCGTCGTGGTGGGTGTAGTCGTTGCGGTGGGTGTAGTCGTTGTGGTCGGTGTTGTCGTCGTTGTGGGTGTTGTCGTTGTGGGTGTAGTTGTAGTCTGTGTTGTCGTTGTGGGTGTAGTTGTAGTAATCGGTGTTGTCGTCGTGGTGGGTGTAGTCGTTGTGGTCGGTGTTGTCGTTGTTGTGGGTGTTGTCGTTGTGGGTGTAGTTGTCGTAGTCGGTGTTGTCGTTGTGGGTGTAGTTGTAGTAATCGGTGTTGTCGTCGTTGAGGTGGGTGTAGTCGTTGTGGTCGGTGTTGTCGTTGTTGTGGGTGTTGTCGTTGTGGGTGTAGTTGTCGTAGTCGGTGTTGTCGTTGTGGGTGTAGTTGTAGTAATCGGTGTTGTCGTCGTTGTGGTGGGTGTAGTCGTTGTGGTCGGTGTTGTCGTTGTTGTGGGTGTTGTCGTTGTGGGTGTAGTTGTCGTAGTCGGTGTTGTCGTTGTGGGTGTAGTTGTAGTAATCGGTGTTGTCGTCGTTGTGGTGGGTGTAGTCGTTGTGGTCGGTGTTGTCGTCGTTGTGGGTGTTGTCGTTGTGGGTGTAGTTGTAGTCTGTGTTGTCGTTGTGGGTGTAGTTGTAGTAATCGGTGTTGTCGTCGTTGTGGTGGGTGTAGTCGTTGTGGGTGTTGTCGTTGTTGTGGGTGTAGTTGTCGTAGTCGGTGTTGTCGTTGTGGGTGTAGTTGTAGTAATCGGTGTTGTCGTCGTTGTGGTGGGTGTAGTCGTCGTGGTGGGTGTAGTCGTTGTGGGTGTTGTCGTTGTGGGTGTAGTTGTCGTAGTCGGTGTTGTCGTTGTGGGTGTAGTTGTAGTAATCGGTGTTGTCGTCGTGGTGGGTGTAGTCGTTGTGGTCGGTGTTGTCGTTGTGGGTGTTGTCGTCGTTGTGGGTGTAGGTGTAGTCGGTGTAGTCGTCGTTGTGGATATAATTGCATTCGGTCTAATTGCTTTGGATGGAGTTGTTGCCTTTATAGGTTTAGTGGTTGTAGTTACTTTATTGATAAATGTTGTTCCTTGTGTTGTCGGACTAGCTGCAGTTATTGGCTGCTGCAGTGGCTTACTAAAACACCAAACATTTGGACGACCTCGACCAAAGTAGCTGACCGTATGATTCATTAGGTTTGGCCCTGGTGATATGATTCGATAATTAACTGTTCTATATATCATCCCATTACTTTGCTTCGAAAAAGTAACAAAGTTTACTGTCTGAAAAGAATAAATATTTGATTATGATTGCATCAATATACAATCTTCAAAATAGTATACAATTGTCATATTACATAACAACTATTTAAATGTCTTGTATATGGTTTCCATTTATGTATGTTTTCTGTTGTTAATTAAGTCTTCACACCACGACTTAAGAACCCACGAAGATGCCAAAGGGTTAATCAGAAGCAGTGAATGGAATAAGGACAAACAATACAATGGCTAAAAGAACAAGGACAAAAGGACAAAAATGATCTACAAAACATTACACAGAAAACTAGAGATCGAGAAACACGAATCCCACTAAAAACCGGGGGTAAATACAGCTGGTCCGGATGGGTAACCAGGTCCTGCTCCACTGGCGGCACCCGTTGTGTTACTCTAGTTAAAAATCCGTGATAAGTTATGAATGAGGAAATGACCGTAACATACTATTAATCGATCTGTTGATGGTCCATCGTTTCCCCAAACGTAATAACATAGATACAACAATTCACATCATTTAATTAAAACCAATATACCATACCATACTACAGATATGTGGTGTTCATAAATGACAATAATGGTAGGATTATGGATGTTCAATGTTAGCGAGTGTATCGACACTTCCGACACTATTTCACTTATACCGTGGCGACCAATTCTAGTAGTGGACGAATCAGAATAAAACCACTGATCTGTGGCAAGTAACTGACAAACTTTCCAGCTAAGAGTTGCATCGAGTAGAACTCCATTTCACTTATACCGTGGCGACCAATTCTAGTAGTGGACGAATCAGAATAAAACCACTGATCTGTCGCAAGTAACTGACAAACTTTCCAGCTAATAGTTGCATCGAGTAGAACTCCATTTCACTTATACCGTGGCGACCAATTCTAGTAGTGGACGAATCAGAATAAAACCACTGATCTGTCGCAAGTAACTGACAAACTTTCCAGCTAAGAGTTGCATGGAGTAGAACTCGCCTCAGACGGGAATTGAAACAAACAAACGTTAATAGTGATATAGACAGCTGGAATAGGAATAACCTTCATCAGGTACCCTCAAAGTCAACAGATTGGGAAGACAAATAAAAATATTGTGGACAAAAATATTCAAATTACATGCAAATTAAAAATTAATTTAAAAGCAACATGAATATGGTAATGATTCAACACAAATTAAAATAATTGACTATACTTACATGTAGATCTACCGTAGGTGTATCTATTACAACTTTGATTTCTAGCTGTCCTGGGCTATAATAATGTTTAGAATTAAAATAGCAAGAACCTTGCATAACCTGAAATGGTAAATCTTCAACATTTGTTCCTAATCCTCCGATTAAACAGTCTATTGTAGGAAGTAACACAAGCATACACACCACCAAGTACTCCATTCTAAAACAAACATTGTATAATAACAATCTATGAAACTAGATTTACTGCTTAGTATCTATTAAAGAATTTGTCCACATTCCAAGAAATCCCACATATGAATTCATACTTGGGAAACATGTTATTTTAGTTCTATCCATTCGTCCGTTTGTCACATAAGTTTATACACACCAATTCCTGCTGCATTTTCAATGAGAATTCCTCGTCACTTTGTACGTTTGCTTAATTCCGAAGGAGTTATTGCCCTTTTCACTTAGAATATTTCATTTTGCCCCTTTTGGCTTACAATGTTTTATTTGATAAATTTGTACGTGGCATTCCTCATAATTTTTGAATAGGAATTCCTCAAACCTTTGCATCATTGCCTATTACCATTTAAAAAGAGTTATTGCTTTTTGAAAATCTTATATTTTAAATGGGATTAATACAATGTATCTTTTTCAAAAGATAAAGAATTTGGGAAGGTTATACATTTGTTTATATATCAAATATACCCTTTAATTAACTCTACCTTTCACCAGTTTCAGTTACTTTAGTATATCATGGCAAAGGAAACTGATATGCCACAGAAAATCACTGATAACAGAAAATTTGCATTGAAAATACCTCGACTTAGGCGGAAATCGAACTTACTTTTTAATTGGTGATTAGTCTTTTTCAACCAGACTTCCATTCACCTCGAGAATTACTCTGCCCAGCACAGTCTGATACTATATCATATATAAATATGCGAGATAAAATGGGCGGTTCCTTCAAAGTTACAGGTGGATCTGGAATAATGTTTGTTTTGTCAATATTATGGTTTTTAATGCTAACATTTATGCCTATATTTTACAGTTTCGATAGTAAAACTTACTTGAAAATATCTAACCTCTCTAGAGACGAGACAATACCAACCAAGATGGCAGCTTCCAGTGGATTGAAAAAAAAAATATACGTCGTACTTCGAACCTTCCCCCCTTTTTGTTCACAATGCCGTGACTAAGTTTATATTGTTGTAAGAGGGTGTGAATATTTTGATATCTTGTACAACAGACTTTCTGCAGTTCATTCGATTTGTCGTACATGAATGTAAAACGTGCCACGTGCATCTTTGTTATTAACCTCGCCATTGATGTTAAGCTCCATGCTTCCTCTGATTATCGCCATTGGTTGTGAAACTATTAATAGTGCGAACTCAAGCTCTGCATTGCAGATCATATGAGCGAGTCTGTGTGATTGAGATTTAGTGGTGATATGTACTAGTTTACGTAAATATATGTAAATTCAGCTGCGTTGATATGCTTTTTATTTAGATTTAAATTCAAATATTTATAAAAAAAAAAACATTTATACACAGGTATTTTAATGGTTAGCATGACAAAAGACTATTTATAATAAGTAAAAGAGTGTATGTTATGTAGTCGAAATTATCATATCTTATTTATCTACTGTTTGTGACTTTAATCACATGAACAGAGACCACCAGAAAATATTATTTTGAATTATCACTTTCAAGCGAGGTAAATATATTGTAACTATTTTTCTAGCGATATTTGTTGGTAGCTCGTACTTAACCTGAGGTTAATATAAAAACAAATTAGATGCATGTAATATTCTTATTAGCTATAATAAACCCTTCACGTTTAGAGCATTTTTAATTAATTTAATAATCACATTATTCATAACGGAATAGTACACGTCAGGTAAAGTAGAGATAAACAAATAGTGGATATCCTTGGTGTACGCCATTTTTAACATAGATTTAAAAAAAAATATATGATTAAGAACAGCAAGCTAGTATGTGTTATAAACGAATATTCGACAATATAGAAATTTGGATAACTAAAAAAGCAAATTCAGAGAATCCTTTAAAATCTTCATGTCCATAACCTTCATGCAATCTTTATATTTAACTTGTATCTTTTCGGTTGGTACAAGTGAAATTTTGTGAATTTAGAATATGGTTAGAATGCTCAGAATGGTTGCAACCTCCTTTTTAACGAATAAAATAAATAAGAGAACATATATAAGTGCTCTGTGGTGCGCTAATAATCCTGCGATATATTTCAAGGTAAAAATAGCATTTTCCCTACCTGTTGAATTGAAATACCTTTGTAGTAGTTGTAGCTGTATAAAACAGGTTTAAATTGGACATAGAAGTCATACATGCTTCATAGTGTATAATCAGCTGATTAGGTTGTGGTCAAGATGTTTAATTACGTCACATTTGCATTTATTACAAAGAATTTATTTGCACAACAGTCTTTACTAAATATGACGATGAATAAAATATACTTAGACTTAATTATATTTATATTACAGTTATAGCTAGTTAATGATGCCAAATCAATTAAACCGTATCCATATAAAGGAACAAATGCACAGGTATCACGATCACATACACAGTTATACAAGTAATATACATCAACACGAAACAAAAAAAATTGTCCATATTTCAAGGAGTATAATAGACCCATCTTTGTCATTGTACTTTATTCCAGGATGTGGATATCGTTTGATTTTGCTGCAATGCCATTCTGTACATACATTATTCCTCTCACCCAGATCCAGATTCTCTGATATTTGTCATGCAGAATCACAATCACAAACCTACAATGTGCCTACAGTAATGGACCCAGAAGATTACCGGACTTCACGTGTAGATACACCATGGACATGTGATTAAGAAGAGTTTGAAGGTACCAAAGGGGCAATCAGAATCCGTATATCGAAGAAGACAAAACAACACAATGGCCAAAATAAAAAGTACAAAAGGACAAACAACGATCTACAAAACATACATATAAAGCTAAAGATCGAGTAACACGAACCACACTAAAAACCGGGGTTGAACTCAGGTGCTTCGGCCTTAAGACAACTCTAACGTAATAAGATGTCTTGCACCTCGAATAATAAAGCTACATAATGTATATATCTTTTTTATAATAGTGGAAATGGCAGAGGGGACTAAATAACTCGCTATTATGCTAATATAATTATTGGTGATGCAGTGTACTACCGGTGTGTGTTCCAATCCAGCTGAGGGAAGAACAAACTAAATTTTCAGTTAAAAATCTAACTCTATAGCAATGTTGGATTGAATGTTCAAAGGTTTAAATATATACAAGTCAAATCAATTATAAAGTCATCGTTATGATACACAAAATGATGAAATGAAATCAATGCTTTGTGTAAGTTTTGACTAAGTTGCACGTAAATCTGAAGACTGAACAATGAGTTTCCCCACGTCTACATGGGTTATTGTTATACTTGTTGTCTTTACTAGATAATCTGGAAGTAAAAAGTTTTGTTACTATGATAACACTCTTTATTATACAAAATGGCAGTTCAAAATATAACTCTATAACAATGTTGGGTTAAATGTTGAGAGGTTTATATGTACAAGTCAAATCTATTAAAATGTTATCGTTATGATAGCCAAAATAGTGCAATGAAATCAATGCTTTGTATATCGTTTGACTTCAAGTTGCATCGAAATCTGAAGATTGAAAAATGAGTTTATTCGCGTCTGGGTGGGTTATTGTTGTGTACCTGTTGTCTTTTCTAGACTATCTGGGCTGTATAAAGTCTTGTTACTATGATATAATTCTTTTATTACACACAATGGCAGTTAAAAATAAAATTCTATAACAATGTTGGGTTGAATGTTCAGAGGTTTATATACAAGTCAAATTAATTAAAATGTCATCATTATGATACCCAAAATGATAAAATGAAATCAATGCTTTGTGTATTGTTGACTTCAAGTTGCATGGAAATCCGAAGACTGAACATTGGGTTTTTCCACGTCTGCATCTGTATTGTTATACCTGTTGTTGTCTTTACTAGACTATCTCTGATGTATAAAGTCTTCTTACTATGATAGCACTCTCTATTACACAAAATGGCAGTTAAAATATAACTCTATAACAATGTTGGGTTGAATGTTGAGAGGTTTATATGTACAAGTCAAATCAATTAAAATGTCATCGTTATGATAGCCAAAATAGTACAATGAAATCAATGCGGTGTGCATCGTTTGACTTCAAGTTGCATGGAAATTGGAAGACTGAACAAACAATGAGTTTCCCCACGTCTACATGGGTTATTATTGTACCTATTGTCTTTAATAGATTATCTTGTAGGTATAAAGTCTTATTACATGTCCTATGAAACAAATGAGCTTCAACATTTTTGTAAATTGGTGACCTGAGCATAATGTCTAATACCACAGATCGTAAATAAATGTAATTATTGTTTTGTTTATATCACTGAGTTAAAACAATATTATCAGAAAAAACTAATAGTCACTCCATTTAAGAGTCTTGACAGCAAAACTGAATAGCGACAATACATCAAAGATGCAATTAAAGATGTTTTAACAGCAGCATTATCATAGAAATAAGCGTTTGCTAGAGTATATTGCTACACCAATTGCTTATTTTATTGTCACAATCTCTTGTTATCTTCATAATAAACATTTAACATGGTGTGGTCATTTTCTCATGTTCTTCTGACAGTAATTAACATGGAACACTTCTGTAGTAATTACCAATCGACAGTACAATCTAAATGACAATATCACGCACAAAACAAGATGATATTATCAACATTATCTGGCCGGCGGTGGTGGTGGCCTTCTGGTCGGCAATGTCGTATGTGGTGTCGTCTGTTTTGATGTTAGAGGTGTAATGTTTGGCGTAGTTGTGGTAGATGTTGCCGAGGTGGTGATTTCTGTCGCTGTGGATACACTAGAAATAGTTGATTCTGTCGTTCTAGTAGAAGTAGATCTACCCATGTTAGTTGTCGATATGATCGTGGAAGTTGGTGATGATGTTCTAGCCTGAGTGGTTGTCGGTGACGTCAGTTTAGTTGTTCGTTCTGATATCGTTGTTGTAGAAGACTCTCGTGTAGTCTTAGATGTTGTTGGAAGTAAAGTTGTGGTTGTTGTTAGCTGTTTTATGGTGGATGATGGTGCCAATGTTGTTGTTGGTGTGAATGTATTGGCAGATGTAGATGTTTTTGTAATTCGTGTGGGAGAAGCAGTTGATGTATCATGATTGGTATCTTCTCTTGGTGTTAAACACCAACAATTAGGACGTCTCCACCCATAAAATTTAAGCTTATATTTCATGAAGTTAAAACCTAAGTTAAGATCTCCCAAGTTTGTGACCTTGTATTCCAATCCATTGTTTATTCTCTCAAATGTCAAGAAGTTGTCCGACTAAAATATAAAAATAGAAACAAGTTTACTTATTTAAATGCATGTTAGAGGATGGCTACATTTCAATTTTCAATATTTTGGATGCATTTACTTGTGGTATCCAACACACTTTCCGTGGTTTAATGAACAGCGTGTGAGAAAGCAAAGAAACAGTTACTTTTATTCTTCCATAAAATCCCATATATTCTTTCCTCTATCACGGACCGAAACTTCAACTGGACTTGACTATGTAAGAAACAGGAACTGCTTACCCTTCACGAGCATCTGGGTCCACCACCGTATGTTTGGTGGGGTCCGTGTAAGAAACAGGAACTGCTTACCCTTCACGAGCATCTGGGTCCACCACCGTATGTTTGGTGGGATCCGTGTAAGAAACAGGAACTGCTTACCCTTCACGAGCATCTGGGTCCACCACCGTATGTTTGGTGGGATCCGTGTAAGAGACAGGAACTGCTTACCCTTCACGAGCATCTGGGTCCACCACCGTATGTTTGGTGGGATCCGTGTAAGAAACAGGAACTGCTTACCCTTCACGAGCATCTGGGTCCACCACCGTATGTTTGGTGGGATCCGTGTAAGAAACAGGAACTGCTTACCCTTCACGAGCATCTGGGTCCACCACCGTATGTTTGGTGGGATCCGTGTAAGAAACAGGAACTGCTTACCCTTCACGAGCATCTGGGTCCACCACCGTATGTTTGGTGGGATCCGTGTAAGAAACAGGAACTGCTTACCCTTCACGAGCATCTGGGTCCACCACCGTATGTTTGGTGGGATCCGTGTAAGAAACAGGAACTGCTTACCCTTCACGAGCATCTGGGTCCACCACCGTATGTTTGGTGGGATCCGTGTAAGAAACAGGAACTGCTTACCCTTCACGAGCATCTGGGTCCACCACCGTATGTTTGGTGGGATCCGTGTAAGAAACAGGAACTGCTTACCCATCACGAGCATCTGGGTCCACCACCGTATGCTTGGTGGGATCCGTGTAAGAAACAGGAACTGCTTACCCTTCACGAGCATCTGGGTCCACCACCGTATGCTTGGTGGGATCCGTGTAAGAAACAGGAACTGCTTACCCATCACGAGCATCTGGGTCCACCACCGTATGCTTGGTGGGATCCGTGCTGCTCATCACTTTAGTATTCTGTCTTATTTTTTGTTTGTCTTCGTTCTGTGTCATGTGCCAAATGGTTCATGCGTCCTCTCTTGATTTCGGTTTTCTCTAGCGTTTAGTTGCTAATATATCAAAATATTTTCGTGGAACGCGTCTAATATAAATCGGGTATGTAATACAGATTTAGTTTAGTCTCTTGATGTCATCTTCAGCAAGATGGGTGTACAGTTACGCTTCATCCTTCTTATATGTACCACGCCCATCTTATCATCATCTCGTCTTAGTTTTATAAATGTTGCTCTTTACGTGTGACAAAAATCTCTCTAATTATAGTAATAATATTATAATATAAATTGTATTTAATCTTAATGTTGACAGCTGTATTATTATAAATTGTTGTGCTTGACACCAGTTAATGAGATTTTTGTTTTTATAGAGTTATTACCGTTTTAACAAATAGTTGAAAAAAACCTACATAGTATATTTGTTACTCATATTTCTTTATCACAATGTCCTAATTTCGTTCGTAAATTATCTGAATGTTAATTGACATGTTTTTTTTATATTTTGGCCGAGCATACAAGTTACTTACATATAAATCCAATGTTGGTGAATCTGAATGAATAATGACCTCATATTCTCCTGGTTTGTATGACTTGTCAACTAGAAAGTAACAAGTCTCTGTTGAACTTAGTAAGGGAAAATAATCCATAAAATATAAATCCAGAAGCTCTGATGATCCCCAATCATACCATTCATCACCATGACAACCTATTTCCAAAACAATACCACAAAACAAAGATAAAAGACACTTCAGATCCATCCTGTAACAGAATTGTATTTAATCACTATTAAAAAAATAATATTTTGAAATAAATATTTGAAATAAAATGAAATGCCAAAAATATGACACTGTCGGTACAGTTCCAAAATTCAATCGCCAAAATCGTGGAAACAAAGGCAACAATCGATGCCACTAATACACATATAGATAGCCGTTCAATTCTCCTGTCTTGGTACAGGAACTGCAATAAAAATGTGGCGGAGTTCTCGTCTTTGGGCCCAAACCTCCCCTGTTAGAGTTATGAAGATGTCATGCAAGTGTTTTCCAGCTGTGAGTACAATGCCAACCTTCACATAATGGTGAGTAGTATTGTAATATAAAAACCCTCTAATATTGCACTTTGTATATTTATTATTTACTTTTGAGTATGATCATCACGAATGGTATATTTGTTTAATGGTATATTTTATTGTAGAAAAGTCCATCGAAACAAATACATCTTAGCCTCATTGAATGCTACTTCTTAAAATATGTAAACAAAATGTACAATGAAATTATAATAATTACCTCTACGAGTCGAACAGCTTTACCACAAAATACAATGCAAAAAGCAGTATTAGAAAAATGTGTTTCTTACCTTGAAATAACACACGTTTATGATTTTTCTCTTGGTTATACAAAGATGTAGTTTCAGATGTTTATTTTTTGTGTACATTTATATACGTCCTTTGTAACCTGGTGTAATTTATTAACTTCTGTTTTCGGGTGATCTTGATCACTTCATATCATTAATCAGTCCGTTTAAAACAGTAACACATAAAACATGAGTAGTTAATGTCGACAGCTTTGTCCTCCACATCCTTTCCCTTGGTAATAGTCCATCTTCAGCCAAACATTACTAAATTCCACTTGTTAATATAATGATCTTCACACTGAATATTAAGGTTTCAACCTGTCAATTAACACTTAGACCGCTTTCCAAATCAATGTTGTACTCCAAGCATCAAAGCGGGACGGAATACGCATATATCCTTCACACATTTTGTTGTGAAAGGAAGTAAAACAAATTGCACACAACATAAGGAATTTCTATTTTCAATACATATTCATAGAGGGAGGATGGATGGATTCCACGTAAAATAAACATAGCAGATGTTTCTGTTTAGACCTTTTGTTTACTTGTTCCGAAGACTTTTAACATATTTGGTTTTCTAATCTTTTGTCTATGACCTGATGATTGTTATTACAGAAACTCCTGATGATTGTTATCACAGAAACTCCTGAACACGAAAGTAGGTATATTACTTTAACTATCACTTGGTCGGCACCTTTGCTTGTGGACTATTGATCCCCGAAGTCTTCATCCGCCCATTCGTAGGCACTGGCATGGATTATCATATACATTTATGCTTGACAATTAACAGTTTCTAATAATTTAATTCAATAAAACTAAGGTAAATCTCCCTTATGTAGAAGTAGCCTTAGCTGATTCTATGCTGTTTCTGATCCTTGGAATTGTTGCTCTAAGAGACTATTATATTATTTGCCTTTCTGTTTTTGACTATTAGAAACCCTGATGAATGTTGTACTAGAAACACTTCGTGCAAATGAAGTTGATCTGAATATGCTAACGTTTTCCTCAGTAGGGCCAGTACCTATTATTCATTCGAATGAAATATTAATAAAGATTTTACTTAGCTAAAATATAGTTTTAGTACCAAAATGAAAGCAAATAATACCACCAGAACAATTGTCGGAACACTTCCAAAATCCAAAAAAAAATCATAGAACTAGAGACAAAATCAAATCGATACGCCTAATAAATATAAATCTTTTGACTTTGATCGTATCTGATGAAGGTTATTCCAGAAATGTGTCGTGCGGACAAAATAATCACTGGGTGAAATTATCTTACTATCACTGGGTCGATACCTCTGTTGGAACATTCTTAATCCCCGAATGTATCATCCGCTCAGTAGTAAGTGTATCGGTACTGACATGGATTATTAGATTATTAAATAATGTATATATCATTAAAATTAAAGTACTTCTTCCTAGGGATAGGTAACACATTAGCCGTTAGATGGGCTATGCTCTTTAGACGCTATAGTATTTTTGCTCCCAAAAAAACTTTTAAATTATCTACCTTCAAATCTTTCAACTTTGAGCGTATCTGATGCAAATCATTAACATTGTGACCTATAGGAGATAACTCAGTTTGACTAATTATAAATATTTGACTGACAGCTCTGCATCTACACAGTCTCAATGTCAATTCATCCAAATTGTGGAGACCATTGAATTGATATAGTGCATGGAAGAAACAAATGTATAACAGGCATCCCCCTCACACCACCTAATTTTTAGATTAAAAAGGTTGATGATAGTGATTTAAGGTTTTCGATTTTTAAACATATGATTATTTTGTGCCATTGTTTTTATTGCCGTTTTATTTGTCAGTCAATCACATTGGTATACTTGAGTGACAACTTTGTAGTGTTTGAATTATGATGTGTATTTACTTGTTTCTATCATCATTTCATTTCTACTCAAATAAATCTTGCTTGATAGGCCAAAAATAAAACAGAACAAGATACTTTTTGCTGACATAATATTTATGAGCATATATATGTCCTGTCATGTTAGACTTTGTGGCTTTTTTTTTTACATAACCTGACCTGATAAAAGTTTGAGAATACAAAAGGGGAAATCAGAAGCTGTTAAATAGAAGGGCAGACAAAAAAAAGCCCAAAAGGACAAACAACAGCCAGCAACATTACACAGAAACTATAGATTGAGCAACAAGAATCCTGCAAAAAAATTGTCAGAAACCAAATCATACACAAATGATACTAGTGTAGACCTCTAGCAAACTTATAATTTTGATCTGAATTCCTCGATACCTGCCACCACAAAAACAACTTATTCTCAGAGACAGTGTCGGATAAACCATTGTGCTTAGGTGTGCTTAAGCACAGGGCCTCGTTGGCCAGAGAGGCCTCATCTTCTTGCCAACCAAAATTTTACGATGGATTTTTGCTTATGTGGTGCAATTTTAAATTTGAAGGCGTTCTGTTTCGGAGCGATTCCAGACATATTGATAGAGTTGATTGCCTATTGGAGTGTTCCACAAAGCAGGCGGTCATGACAGTGGCTCAGTGGCAGAAACCAAATTATTAGGGGCCTCTGGTTATTGGCAAATGGATGGATTCATGCTTACGTGGTGCAATTTTAAATTTGACAGTGTTCTGTTCAAGAATGTAGTAGCATAAAATAGCTATTGATAGAAATTTACTTTGAGAACTTTATTCTTCAAGTTCTTGCATATGTAGAGAAGCTGCAATCTAATGAGAAGAAAAGCTGACGTTACTTTTGCAGCAAATTCCGAAATTTATTATCAAGATTTGAACTTGAAACAAAATAACCAAAAAGGTAAAGGGTTAGTTATTCCTTTTTTAGCACAAATGTGAAACCTAAATAAGTAATTTGGTCGTTATCTGATGTATGCACCCTTTGAAAGTATAAAAGTAAAAATGGTGATAATAATAATAAAATAAAGTGTAAATAAGAATAAAGGATGAGGAAATATTTGGTGAGGGGTGGAAACACCTATCCAAAAGCAAGATCTTGCTCAAACGGAAGACAACATACAAACACTAAGATGAGTTGCCTTGGGACTGTGGTCTGTGTGTTCACCCGTACATCGATTAAGATGAAGTGTCCTGAGCTTTTGACACTCGTGTGAACCGGCCTTTAAGATACTGTTACATCTTGGCACCTGAATCTGTGCTTCATATACCTGTTGATTATTATCTATCTGTGCACAACTCTGGTAAAATATATTTGCAACACCACCACTGATATTATATACATACATACATACACACGATATACCTTTTATCTGAATAGCAGTTTATTTATGATGGCGTTATCGTAAGTGTTTGTTATCCATATTAAAGCTATTCGTCCTTGCTGATATTAAGGGTTCTACAAGTTAACAACAGTCTACTTTCAGATTTAATTGACACTGACATAACAAACTGTCATATTGTTAGTAACGCCTACAAGGGCCACCACGACTCTCTCCCTCCTGCAGCAAACACCACTGTCTTCATACACTCTGTCCTTGTAAACAAGCTCTCACTCGTGCTCAAGGTTACAGGCAAGGTTACTGATAGCGATACTGTCTTGGTATTTTGTTTCATGTATTCTCAGTCTCAATACTAGTCATTATGTTGCCAGCAATATGGCGTATGGTTAATTATTTGTTGTTGAAACTCATGTTATTTTTACTGTATGTTAAAATGGTTTATTATGAGTTATTTTATTAGTGTACATAAATGATCCATATAATTTAGTTGCTAAATACAGGTTTATTTTCATTAAATTAGCTTTACTCCAAATAAAGCATATACATTTACTATTTCTATAATACAATTCCTAAAATTATTTATTATTAAAAAATAAAATAAGCTTTTTCATCAAATGGTCATGGCGGTCCACCAAAAATATTAAGAGTAAAAGAGGTCCATGGGGAAAAAAGGTTGAGAACCACTGCGTTAAATGATGTTTAGATTTAATTACATGATGTTGACTGTAATGATTGCCCTGTCTGTTCTCTTTTTATCAAGTTTGACTGTTTCATTGTGTGACCTGTGTAAGACAGTGTTGGGCGGGTTGGAACTTTGGGTAATATATAATAGCTTCTAGTTTGTTGAAGACGCAGTGTACATGTCTGACCTATTATAACGTAATATTTTAACTATTCCTAATTTTCCAGAGCATGTATGCCTAACTGCTTGTGTAGTCCTACCGGGTCTACCTCCTTCAGGGCCCAAATAAGGGGCCTCATAACTTAACTAGCACAGGGCCTCATATGTCCGAAATTCGGCACTGCTCAGAGACTGATTCATCCACAAATGGTACACAGATAAACCTCTACCAATCTTGTGATCTTAATGCTGGCCTAAATCCAAGATGCCTCTCACCATCTGATAATTTCATATCTTGTTGTTGTTAATCACCTGTATAAATCAGGTATACAAGTGATATAGCTTCTTGTGAGCCTCTGGTTTATATATATCAATATCCATGCTAATATCCTGCATTGGCATAAAACAGCCAGAGAATGAAATGCCAATTAATTTGTAAGGACATAAAACTCAAATGATATGCATCCAGTAATCAATTAAAACAATTTAAGACGTCACAGATAGTTACCAATTTAGGACGTCACAGATATTTACCAATTTAGGACGTCACAGATATTTACCAATTTAGGACGTCACAGATATATACCAATCTAAGACGTCACAGATATTTACCAATCTATGACGTAACATATATTTACCAATTTAAGACGTCACAGATATTTACCAATAGGACGTCACAGATATTTACCATTCTAAGACGTCACATCACAGATATTTACTAATCTATGACGTCACAGATATTTACCAATGTATGACGTCACAGATATTTACCAATCTAAGACGTCACAGATATTTACCAATCTAAGACGTCACAGATATTTACCAATTTATGACGTCACAGATATGTACCAATTTAGGACGTCACAGATATTTACCAATTTAGGACGTCACAGCTATTTACTAATTTATGACGTCACAGATATTTACCAATTTAGTACTTCACAGATATTTACTAATCTAAGACGTCACAGATATTTACCAATTTAGGACGTCACAAATATTTACCAATTTTGGAATTAATATTTACTTGATCAATTCGCTATCATTAATGTTAATATGGATTAGGCACAGCCTACAGGCGAACGTTGCATCTACGCATAGACATGTACATGTACAAATAGTAGTTTTGGGTTCTTTTCTTCATTATTCTTGATTATTTTTCTTTGTTCTTCAATTCGACTTACCCAGTTAATTTTATTGCAAAGGAGTTTTTTGGGCCTAGATATATCGGGGACAACCTTTTTTTAGTGCCGATCGTTCTTTAGGGGCGAAACAAGAAGGTCTAACGATTGTCCATTCTTTAAATAAATTAATCGTTTCATGTATAGAAGCTGTACGGTTTCCTTTCTAATTTGTGTTTGTTATTTTTAAACTGGATAGTTATTTTTTATTCAAATTAAAAGGCTATTTCCTGTACTTCACTCCGATTGTCCATTCTATGCTGAAACTTAGAATCCATTTCCGGTTGGTATTGATCGTATATACAAAATGTATTGATTCATCTCCTCACACACATGTTGCTGTTTAGCTCGCATCTTGCGATACTCGCTATAATTCGAGACTACTATTTTTCAACTTTGCTATCGCTTATTAAATTCGCGATTATGAATCATACAATACTTTGAAATAGTTAATTCTTCTTTGATTTACGGATTCTGATTACCCCTTTGGTATTTCTAACTCTTCGCTAACATTGACTTTTTCTAATTTGTGTTAATTCAGTGTAAATGTGCTATTTTACATATAAGATCATTTATCCTTTAATGTATATTAATCTAGCTTTTCACTACTTTTTTATAATAAAAATTATCGTAATTTACCAGGAATAGACACCGAGAGTTGACATCAACTATTTTACTTATGTCTACTTTCGAGACATTATGATTAATTTTGCCATATGTTAAATATCGTGTCTTAATTAAACGACGATTATACACTGTATGAGGTCATACAATTTTTATTATAAAAAAGTAGTGAAAAACTAGATTAATATATATTAAAAGATAACTGATCTTATATGTAAAATAGCCACACCACACCTTAAATAGGTATATGTGCTTTAAATATCATTTTGTAATAAACTCAACATGGTATAAACAGAAGCTTAAAGTACCGTATGATAAGTACAGCTTCTGTAAACAATGTATATTATTCGTCATAACGAACAAGTGGAATCTTAATGAGATTTCATTAACAGAAGTCAAATGAGTGAGTGAGTGAGTGAGTGAGTGAGTGAGTGCTTGTTGTTTAACGCCAATTCAGCAATTTTTCAGCTATATCATGGCAAGAACAAGTTAATTTTCAAGGAAATGATGACGAGGTCCGCTTTGTTCTAGACCAACATGCTGAGTTGGATTTTTATAGTGCTAGTTCACTGAAACAACAGTCCGCGGGTAGACATGTCGCTCCACTCGGACACCTTATCCTGATTCAGAGCCAACCAGTATTGGCTCTTTCTCCTTAATGCTGCGTGCTTAGCGGAGAAGCAACACATACCAATTTTATAGCCTTTGATTTTGACCCGACTTTGAACCCATCAACCGCACTCGAGGCGAGCACGCTAACTTTACACCACCGATGCAGTTGAAGTAAAATGATAACTGTGCCACGAACATTAAATATATTATGAATAGTGTTCAAGATTAGAGCGTTCTTTATGACAACACTGCTCAACATCTTTTATGCGAGGGTTGGCATATTTCTCACATGTAGAAAACACTTGCATGAGCGCATCATGTTCCCTGGTTTGTGCCAATAAAACTAGTTAAACTCCGATATCTTTTTATTAATGTGCCTGTGTCAACCCAAGAATTGGAGTTGGTCATGTATATGTGTGCTAGCATTGTCGCTTTGATTTTGCTGTTTCTACGAGTTTTAAATTGGATATGGAACGGTTCCGAATTACAACAACACAGGAAGAGAGCGAAAGTCATCATGCTCTATCGCATTGTAAACCATCTTGTTGCGATTTCATCAGAACCAGAACCATATTTTATACCTAGGGGTGTAGCACTAACAACTAGAGGACACGACATCAGGTTCCTGCTACCTTACTCGAGGATACAAAGTCACCAACAATCATTTTTTCAATCAACAATCCGTCTATGGAACGAATTACCAACTGCTGTCGTAACTGTTTCCACTTTGGAAGGATTCAAAGACAGCCTCCAGACAGTAATGTTGCCATGTATTAGACATGCCGGTTTTAATTGCAGGGGCGGATCCAGGGGGGCGCACCCGGCGCGCCCCCCTAAAGTTGGGGGGGAAAAAATGGCGTAAAATCGTGATTTTTCACACGAAATACCCCCAAAATTTTCGCGCCTCCCTCCGCAATTGGGAAAAATATGATTTTTTGGCGTAAAATCGTGATTTTTCACACGAAATACCCCAAATATTTTCGCGCCTCCCTCCACTCGGCGCAATTTTTCTAAGTGCGCCCCCCCTAACTTGAAATCCTGGATCCGCCCCTGAATTGTATATACCACCACGATGGCTTTTAACATTTGTAAATAGTTAGTTGGAAAGATGTTTCCATTGGGCATGTGTAAATAGTCATTTGCGATAATACACCAGAGGTGGTTTGCAAGTTAATGGAAGAAGAAGAAAAAGAACCATGAAATTAAAAATTCAACGAACATGTGCTACTTTATGTATATATGTACTGACTAAACCGGGTATCAACGAACTTACAAATGCACGAAAGTATAATATTCCCGCAAATCACGAAATTTGGCATCCATGAATTTAAGTGATTTCACAGTAGTACTTGCACAACAACGTATTAAATTAAGATATCATATATGTAACGAAGAGTTGAACTTGAGTTTACTTGAGAAGATATTTTCTACTCATAAGAATTCAATATTCCAGTTCATCCCATGTTCGCCTATCCGAAAGTTTAACTTCAATTGGAATAGCTGAATTCAGATATAAACACCCGAATACTCCATTTGTTTTGCGAAACAAACGCATGGTACTTCATACGAATAGAAACTATATTGGAAAACATTATCTTGATGGATCTGGTGGCGGTTTTCTTGTTGGCAACGTCGTCGTTGTAGGTGTCGTCGTTGTTGTTGGTGTAGTTGTCGTAGTCGGTGTAGTTGTGGTCGGTGTCGTTGTTGTGGGTGTAGTTGTGGTCGTCGGTGTTGTCGTTGTTGTGGGTGTAGTTGTTGTAGTGGGTGTAGTCGTCGTTGTGGGTATAGTTGTGGTCATCGGTGTTGTTGTTGTGGGTGTAGTTGTCGTAGTCGGTGTCGTCGTTGTTGTGGGTGTAGTTGAGGTCGTCGGTGTTGTCGTTGTTGTTGGTGTCGTCGTTGTAGTGGGTGTAGTCGTCGTTGTGGGTGTAGTTGTGGTCGTCGGTGTTGTTGTTGTGGGTGCAGTTGTCGTAGTCGGTGTCGTCGTTGTTGTGGGTGTAGTAGTGGTCGTCGGTGTTGTTGTCGTTGTGGGTGTAGTTGAGGTCGTCGGTGTTGTCGTTGTTGTCGGTGTAGTTGTCGTTGTGGGTGTAGTTGTGGTCGCTGGTGTTGTCGTTGTCGTCGTCGGTGCCGTTGTCGTTGTGGTCCTCGGTGTTGTCGTTGTTGTAGGTGTAGTTGTCGTTGTTGTAGGTGTAGTTGTTGTGGTCGGTGTTGTTGTCGTTGTGGGTGTAGTTGTCGTAGTCGGTGTTGTCGTCGTTGTGATCGTCGGTGTTGTCGTTGTTGTAGGTGTAGTTGTTGTGGTCGGTGTTGTCGTTGTGGGTGTAGTTGTCGTAGTCGGTGTTGTCGTCGTTGTGGGTGTTGTCGTCGTAGTCGGTGTTGTCGTCGTAGTCGGTGTTGTCGTCGTTGTGGGTGTTGTCGTCGTTGTGGGTGTTGTCGTCGTAGTCGGTGTTGTCGTCGTTGTGGGTGTTGTTGTTGTTGTCGTCGGTGTTGTCGTCGTTGTGGGTGTAGCTATGGTTAGCGTTGTCGTCATTGTGGGTGTTGTAACTTTCGTGGTGGTTGTTGGTCTTGATGTTGCAGGTACGGGTCTCGGTGTAGTTGTTGGTGGAAATAGTGGTTTGCTAAAACACCACACGTTTGGACGTCTTCGACCAAAATAACTAACAGCATAATTCATCCAGTTTGGGCCTGGCCTTATAAATCTTAAATTGATCGTTCTGTGTATCATCCCATTATATTGATTAAAAAAGGAAACAAAATTTATTGTCTGAAAAAAAAAAGATTTTGATTACACATAATTATCAAAACAGTAAAACATTGTAATTATATAACATAACAATAATACAAATAGAAGTGTTTTATGCTATTGCAGTTTTGTTCCTATATACGTGTGTTTTCTGTTATTGGCTTAACCGTCACATCGCGACTAACTTTCAATCGGTATGTTGATGGTCCACAGTTCTCTATCTTAATAGTCAACATATTCATCCTGTGGATTTGTTAATTTATTACGTCATTATTGGGGGCATGTTCTTTTAAAGACCAAACAAATTGCTGGTGACCTTTAACCCCAACAAACAACTATACACATTGCAACACGTTGCGGAAATACGTTGCATCTCGAATATTGACTTCTTTCTTAAGGAACATCACAATCTTATTTTGTTTTTAACATGAATACAATATTTCAGCTTTATTATGGCTATCAGTTTATTTGTTGGTGGAAAGACAAATATCTATAGAGTTATGTTTTTTTCTAAAAAAATATTCTGATTCCCAATGTTGCTGAAAAAAATATTCTGATTTTGGTGAAGGAAAAAAAAAATAATTTGATTCAGAGTTTTTGTCATATAACCTAATGTTAAATTCTGGAAAAAAATTTCGCGCTTGGCGCGACAAAAAAAAACATTATTCTAACCCTTGTGTTGTTCGAAAAAAAAATTCTGAACGAAACAAAAAACCATAACCCCCCCCCCCCCCCTTCAAGTTAAATGGTCGGTCCCTAAGACAGATAGTGTTTTCCAGCAAAGCGACGGTTTTTATCATTTTTCTTAATATTTATATTTACAGTAGTAAGAAGAGTTGGAAGACACGAAAGGGGTAAATCTAAGAAGAACATACAACACAATGGCCAAAAGAAAAAGTACAAAAGGACAAACAACGATCTACACAACATACATATAAAATTAAAGATTGAGTAACACGAACCCCACTAAAAACCGGGGGTGAACCCAGGTGCTCCGGAAGGGTAAGTAGTTCCCGCTGCAATAGCAAGTTCTGGTCTACAAATCATCAAATGAGATTTTAACATGATAATAAAATTTCGCATAGACTATATATATTAGTCCCACACAAGGAATGCAACTTATAAATCGCCTGTTTAATTGTTAATGTAGTTGTAAACCAGAATAGATGATAACTTTAAATATCTCCTGTTAAAGTCATATAATACACAATTATTCCTTTTCAACTCTAACGTTAAAGAATTACAAAATAAAACCGTAGATATCTAATTTAGTGCGTACTATGCGTTTCTTGAAAACCCTTCATCAGGTATGATCATAGTCAAAATATTGGAAAGCCAAATAATTTAAGTCTTTCTGGTCAAGTAAACCAAAGGGCCTAAACAGGTTAATCAAAAGTCGACAAAGGTCACCTATGTACGAGAGAGGAGAACCTTAGTTTAAATAATAAGGGAACGACCATTTAACTTGAAGGGGGGGTTATGTTTTTTTTCTAAAATAATATTCTGATTCCCAATGTTGCTGAAAAAAATATTCTGATTTTGGTGGAGGAAAAAAAAATAATCCGATTCAGAGTTTTTACATATAACCTAATGTTAAATTCTGGGAAAAAATTTCGCGCTTTGCGCGACAAATAAAATAAATATTCTAACTCTTGTGTTGTCCGAAAAGAAATTTCTGAACGAAACAAAAAACCATAACCCCCCCCCCCCCCCCCCTTCAAGTTAAATGGTCGGTCCCTAAATACATAATATATAATCATTTGATAGAAATCAGACGTGTGCTGCATCTTTTATCTTTGGCGATATACTAGCATCGTGCCGTTTGTTTTCATGTCAGGTAACATGTCATTCATCGTTTATCGTTCAATCATATGCAAAACAGTTGAATATAGTGTTCTCTGTTTTAAAAGGTAGACTCATCGCTGATTGGTCAGTAGATAATATGAACCATGACCTCAAACGGAATGTTGTTAGTTGTTAGTGTGTCGCTAAAAGAAGTTAAGAAAAGATACAACACATATCTAATTATAATGAGAATGAAAGTTAAACAACAATATGTGATAACAATTTGTATAATGTATAATGACAAATAAAAGATCATATTAAAGTAAATAGGAAGTACAAATTCCAATGTTTGTTGTTTACATTTGAATATATTTCTCCTATACTTACATGTAGATCTACGGTAGGTTTATTTATAAAAACTTTAATTTCCAATTGCCCTGGTCTGTAATAACGTTTAGAATTAAAATAACAAGCTCCCGACATCACACGAAATGGTAAATCTTCAACATAGTCTACAAATTCTCCAATAAAACCGTCCATAGTAGGAAGAATCACAAGTAAACACACCACCAACAACTTCATTCTGAAAACAAACATCGATCAATAAATTGTGTTTAATTACAATCTATTTTTAATGTATATGAAACATTTATATCGTAGAAGCTAAAAACACCGAGTTAACGTAGGCTTCCAAAAGAAATGCCAGAAATTGTTACAAACTCCATCTATCCAGTATTATACAACGTTGCCATTGTTGTTTAACTTAAATTGTTGTGGGAAAGGTGGGCTACATTAAGTTTGACACAACTCTTCAATTAAATAAATATAAAAATATGTTGAGATGTTTTATATAAAGACAAATTATTTGTGAGAGCACATTTATACACAATTATATATATATATATATAGTAAAAATGACAAGAAACGTTTTATCATAAGTATAAAATTGTAAGTTATAAAATTGTGGCAAGTATTATATATTTCATTTGTTTTTGTATGTTGAGTCATCTGAATAGAGACCACCAGTAAATATTGTTTTGTATTAAGATTTTCACGTGTTGGTTTTTTATTTTAATTTGTTTTCCAGATCTACTGAGACATTTAATGTTTATAATGATTAGCTTCATGTCTACTTAAATTAGTTTCAACTAATATCATCATGATTTATAACTTTTCAATTAAAAATGGTAAGCCTGAGAGAAGATTAAGATACCGACTTCTTCACTTGGAGGTCAGGGTGGCTGTGTTTTCCCCGGAGCCAGACAATTTTATTTCATACCAACCAAAAATCAGATTATTTTTTTTACATGAAAATCGGTACTTCTTTACTTACATTTTATTACAAGTTTTCGTTTGCAGATTATATATTTTATATATATATTATATATTTTATATATATATTATATATTTTTATATATATATTTTATATATATATTATATATTTTATATATATATTATATATTTTTATATATATATTATATATTTTATATATATATTATATATTTTATATATATATTATATATTTTATATATATATTATATATTTTATAAAATTTGAAAAGTCGCCATATTGTTTCGAGATTTTATTTAATTAGACATTGATAAAGTCCCTCGGTGGGACGAAACTTTTGTCATTCTACGAAGTGTTTAATTCTTTATCACTTTGTTTTGTGTACTTGGTGTTGTTTTACAAACCATTTTAGACGTTTATATATTTTATATATATATTATATATTTTATATATATATTATATATTTTTGCTTCTTTCATGTCAATGCATCTTTGTATCAATTAGTTGGCAACAGAAAATTTCCTTAAAAAATAAGATAAATAAAAAGTTAAATGGTTATTCCCTTAGACAATAATTTCTTTTTGCACAAAGCAATATTTTTTTTGTAAAACCTGGTAAATAAATTGAAGTTTAATTAAATACATTAAATATTCTATTTAATAATTTACATTTTATATTGGTTGTTTTTGCTTTTTATAGTTTATGACTAACATTTTCTATATCGAAATTTGGACATCATCTACGGCAGGGAAAGATGAGATTAGACAGCGTGTAACCTTGTTGTACTACATTTATAATATCGATTTTATATTCACGAAGAATAAACTATCATGAATAATTGTAGGAAAATTCTGTCATACAGAAAGTTAAATATTCAGAAACGTAACATGAGAAAATCCTTAAAAAACTTTATTCCCATGCTTGCATACATGTATTTCATACATTTCCCCTGTATATTTAAACTCGTGTCGTTTCGGTCGGTACAAGAGATATTTGATTCATTCTGGTATATGATAATATAATGCCAAGAATTTGTAGTTAAATTCTCTTAAACGTCTAAACTAAAAGTAAATAAATAAGTGACATGTAACCTGTGATGCTAGTGAATTATCGTTAATAATCACGTGATATATTTTAAGGTAAAAATAAAAAATTGCCCTACCTGTTGAGCTGAAATACCTTTTAACAAGTTGTAAGGTTGACCTGTACATTTATTTTAAGGCCACATTAGTTTCTTCATCTATTCTTTCACACTGTAATACAGGTAAATGCTACCTGAATCTTCATAAATCATTAATATTACATCTTTATTTGACAGAGACTGGTGTAAATATGGACACAGATGTCATGCATGCTTCGTGGTGTGTAATCAGTTGATTAACTGGTGGTCAAGTATTTCAATTATGTCACATTTCATTCATTAAAAAGTGCAAGTATACAAAATGTAGCAATAAAAAATATGCCTACATTTCATACATTTACATATTAAACCGATATAATATTCTTTATGTGTCACAACATTGAAACAGCAACTCCTTCACTACCACTAAAGTTTTAAAAATATATACATTTATTGAATATTATAATCGAGTAAATTGAGTGATTTTTCAGAAATTGAAATCGAGGTCATATGTACCCGTAGTACCGTTGTGTTTTTGTTTGTTCGTGAATCAATGGACACAAAATAACAATAAAAGATCGTAAGAGGTACTGTTCTGCTGCTAGTTCATATTATACGCAAATACTTTACAATAATTTACCTACTGGTGTTATACAATGGTTTTCAACTTACAACAGCTCAACCAACATAGCATTTTTAACAGTAGAACAAATTCGAATAGCATTTAAAACGTTAATCTACCACCGGTCATGTGAACTTAATCATTACTTGACGTCCACTCTACGTACGTCGTTAGCTTTTCATAATTTTCCCAGTGGTTTATGCGGTTTGTATGGCGCAGGGTGTGGAGGTCACCTTTGATAAAATTGGGTATGAAGGTGCAGCTAGGTTTGAAAAATACCGCTATAATATTCCCCGAAGTATTAAGTCCCTTCCCATTCATATATTCCCCGAAGTATTAAGTCCCTTCCCATTCATATATTCCCCGAAGTATTAAGTCCCTTCCCATTCATATATTCACAGTAAGAAAACCATACCCATACATTTACTGTATTGTTATTTGTCGTCCATTCATATACATTGCAGTCAGATATCAATTTTGCATTCGGGAATTTCAGCCAATCGCAATCACGAATTTTAACTGACAAAGATGTCATCTTTAACTTGCAAATGACACAAAAATCAAATAAAGGTTGAGGACCACACAGATGACATTGCTGTCAAGCTTGGTTTCATCTACTCTAGTGATTTCGAAAAAGAAAAGAAAAGTGAACAATTATGGACGGAGACGCCGCATATATATATATGACCAATCTATATGACGTACTATATGTCCTCTTTGCGGTATGGTCCATGTTAAGATACCCGGTGGTATATAGGTGTACAATCCAAATAAAGAGAGACATCTTATTGACATTCACGTTCAGCTTAGGTTGCAGATTTATATTACGTCACTTGATAAACCATGCTCTATTGTGCTGACCACCTTAAATTTCAGATCGTCACAAATCATATGAATTATGCACAGGATTATTCAAGAATAATCCACACACAAACTTCCTTTTAAATACTTCAGTGATTTAAGAAAAATTGATTTTCAAAACCCTTTTTCCACAGGCTTCTATTTTAAACTTAGTCTTGTAGTTGTGGTGATCTTGTATTTCTGATTCTCATATAATATCAAAGGCCGTGGCTATTTGTCCGGACCCGGACAAATAGCTTGTGGGCTATTCATCCGGACCCGGACAAATAGCTTGCATGCTATTCTTCCGGACCCGGACAAATAGCTTATACCTCTTACATTGGCTATTTGTCCGGACTTGATAAGTGAATTTGTTATGTTCCTAGCTATGAAATGTTATGATTTATGTGTGAAAAAGTGGGATTTGTTTAATACAAGTAATTTCTTTGGTGGCATAAATTAATGGAAACATGCAAAATCCATAATATAATAACTCTAAAGGCTATTATTGAATATATAAGTAAAAGTGAGGAAAGAAATCAAAACACAGAATAAATAACACTCCTCAACTAAACAGGTGTATGCATTGAAATATGCTTAATATATTAAGCAAAATAATAATAATAATAATAATAATAATAAAATAATAATTATTATAATCATCATTCAATTAAACCATATTAACTTTCAAAAACTAGTACATGTACGTGTAATCTTGATCACCAGTTTTGATCAATTTAATCCTATATACCCTAGAGCATATGGCAGTAGTTGATGTATTGAACTCTGTTCAACCATTCTGTTATATAATTTTTAACATGTAGTCACAACTATTTGAGATCAAAACACAAATATGGATGGAAATGTTAATCCACTTGAACTCAATACTACTTTTGATTCATATGATGAATTGAAAGAATCTGTTGCACATTACCAAAGAACAAATTTTGTGCAACTGTATAAAAGAGATGCCAGAACAATAAGGGTAATAACAAAATTACCGAACTCCGAACAATCTTACAAACGGAAAGTCAAAACTCATAAGTATATAGACAGACAAAATCAGTCAACAACCAGAAAACTGTGAAAACCGTAATGACCCTGACTTGGTGCAGGCATTTCTAAAGAAATGGTGGGTTGAATCAGATTTTAAAGCGCCAAATCTCCCGCTTGCAATACGGCTCAAAGTTTCCGGCTGTCACTATAACAGTATTTACAACAATACAGGTAAAACAGTTGTCAAAACAGCACCAAACTCAGTGCTATGAAAAAGAGGGCACCAAACAAGAACTATCAAGAGAACCTAATGTACAGCTGCATAAAATATTGCTGCATTCATGGAGCAAAAAATCATAAACCTAGTTCTTCTGGTATGTAGTGATCATTTTTATTCTCAAATTTAAACAGGTGTTCTTGCTATCGATTTAAAAAGTTCATCACAATTTCAGAAATTTGTAATAAGATCATATCAAATTGACCATGAACAATAAATAACTCTACTCTTACTTTTTCTTAGTTTTTAAATAGTACCCTAAACCAAGTTGAGTTTACTATAAATGCCAATACAGCTATATTTTGAAAAATGAAAGTACATGTGCAACACCAGCAAATATAGGCAGAATTGTTAAGTCATCAAACCAATCTCTCAAAGTGCAAAATTTCGAAAAACCCAAATTCTCACACAGAAAATTACAACTTTAGCATCAGAAAAAAGCAATGAAGAGTATAATGGTAGAATGGAGTTATTGGAACATTTGTTCTCTCTATGGAGTTCTGACAAAAAAGCAATGTTAGTTGAAGTTGCTGCAAACTATTCATGTGGTGCAGAAGCTGCACAAACATTGCAATCGAGCGAAGAAGAGATAGTTGCAATTACTGATGATGAGACAATCGAGCGAAGAAGAGATAGTTGCAATTACTGATGATGAGACAATCGAGCGAAGAAGAGATAGTTGCAATTACTGACGATGAGACTGAGGACGAATCATGTGCAACAGAATGTAGAAACAACCCTACAGAGGAGGAAGAAATGGCATTAACATCTATTGTCTTGCCTCCAGTTATGAAAAACCGTGGTCGCCCGAAAGGTTCAAAACAAACTGTTTTTGGGTTACCGAAGAAGCGCAAACGCAATGAAAACAGAAATGTTACAGCTTTTTCACTTAAACCTGCAAAGGAAGTTGATGAAATTATCTTGAAATGGTTCGTTCAAATGACATTGCCCGTAAAGCAGTAACAGACAGCTTTCAAATATCTGCGGACTATGTTGAAAAAATGCAGACCTTGTATCAAGTGCCGTTACAGATACCAATGTGGACATCAATTTAGTGAACAAACATTTTACAAGAGATGGTTGGAACTGTTTGAAAAAGTGTTCGCCAAAAAGTTGAAGAACCCCTTGTACATTTGCACTGTTTGTTCAAAAGACGCTGATCAACATGATCAAAGTATTATGTGCAACTCTTGTTTGGAGTGGTATCATGTAACATGCGAAGTTTTGGTTTTGCTCATTTTGCAAAGAGTAAATTGTGTGTACATTTCACATGCAAGTTTGTGTAACTGTACTTTTCATGTGTAGATTTTCCACAACTTTTTAATATTTATTGAATTAAAGACAGTACACATGTAACTGTATTAAAACAATGTAAAATGTACATATTTATCTAATATTAAATTATTTCTGTAAGTTGTCATATTTTTCTGTACTATTTCTAAGTACATTAAAGGTCCGGACAAATAGCCAAAACATGATGTATAGGCTATTTGTCCGTGTCCGGACGAATAGCCCACAGACTATTTGTCCGGGTCCGGACAAATAGCCACATCGAATATCAAAATCGTAAATGGTCATCCAATGAACATTCGTGTACAGTTTTTGTTCAATCAATTGTGTGCTCTGCGATCAAGTTTTTACTCATTTTCCAAGATGATCTTATTTTGAGAAGAGTCTATAAGATATTAAAGGGGTAACCAGAATCTGTAAATCGAAGGACAGACAACACAATGGTCAAAAGAAAAAGGACAAAATGACAAACAACGATCTACAAAACATACACATAAAACTAAACTAGATCCTCTGGTGGCGCCCATATTGAATTTCTAATTTGCAAACAAAATGCATAATTAGCAGACGACCATCAAAAGAGCTTTCAAGTCTAATTTCTTTTCAATAGACCATGGGGTTTCAGAGGGAAATCCGTCAACCATTTCTCAATAGTTACCCTTTTGTCATGCATTGATTTCCAATCCACATAAATGCCAACTTTGTATGTGGCCATCTAATGATCATCTATGTACAGTTTTTCTTCAATTAGCTTCTTTTATTTCTGAGAAAAGTGTATGTTTTTTCGGTGGAGGCCATTTTGGATTTCTGATCATCACGAAAACAACATAATCTGTTAAGGACCATCACATGGTAATTCATACAATATTATATTTCAAACTACTTCACTGTTTTAGAACAACAGAGCTGTGTGGTTCAGTCAATCACATTACATTCTTAGCTCTAACAGCCATGTTGAATTTCGGATCATCGCCAATATCAGAATTTTCACTCAAGGAAGGTTGTTATCATTTGCCCAAAATAGTTTCTGAGAGAAAGATGTAAACATACAAGGATGACTAGTGCAAAGTGATAACATCTCTTTCGACTTGATGAGTAAACAATATCGACACTAATTGCTGTTGACTAACAAGATGAATTTAGAAATGATAAACAACACAATACAATTCAATCTTTTAACCTTCAAATAAAATCATAATTTGAATCTTCTGAAATCAGTTTGGATGACAAAGCTCCTTTTGCAATTCCTGAAAACCCTCTATGGTTAAATCCAAAACCTATCTTAAATTTTGAACTAAGAAAATACAAAATAAAATTAGAAGGAAACCCTTTCTTTTTTAACCAACATTTTTCTTAAATTACATCATTAGCATCTGAATATCAAGCAATTTATACTGATGGTTATAAGGATGGTGACTTGGTAACATTAAAAGCAATCTACGGACAGCAGGTTGATTCTCTTCAGTAAAGTCGACATGGACTACTGTTCCACGAGCATTTTAAAATATATTTCATTATTGGTTTGCGGTATGCCACTATAATAAAGACTTATCAGTCATTGATCAGGAAGCCAAGAACACATCCAATATTCAATTGTTGTATATCATATACTGATGTTCAACCCCAGTTTTAGTGGGGTTCACGTTGATCGATTTTTTGTTTTCTGCTTAGTGTTTTGTAGATCGTTTCTTGTCCTTTTGTCCTTTGTCTTTTGGCCATTGTGTTGTCTGTCATTTGATATCTTTCAAACTCTTCTTATTATGAAATAGAGGGCCCGTGTGGCTCAATGAGTTAGGTAGTTGGATTACCTAACAACTCATACAAACCTATCACCAATACGGCGTGGGTTCGTGCCCGGCTTTGTAAATTACAAAAAAGGGTGCACTCGACTCGCAGTCCCAAGTGTAAAAGTTTACCAGTTGCTTGCCCATGGTCGGTGGTTCTCTCCGGCTTCTTCCAACACTAAAACTGGTCGCCATGATATAGCTGAAATATTGCTGAAAGTGGTGTTAAAACACAAAAAATTAAAATCAAATATTATGAAATATATTTAAAACTCTGACAGGACAGTTGTGACCACCAGTAGATTAAAAACAAAATTACATGAAATACATCCCAGGAAGACCATTAATTTATTTGGATGTTGATGACTAATTGATATTAAATTTGTTACAATTTTTGTTGTCTAAAGAGTAATTGTCTTTAAACCAACAGATTCTACCTTCCTAGCTAGTAGTCAGTTCAGTATTCACTGACACTACTATTGTACTGTCCATGTTTATGTTGTCATTCATTTTTGTGATATTATGTGGTCTTTTGGAGTGGAAATGAATCTGTGTAGGTTTTTATTGTTTGTTTATATACCTATTGCCATTGGAGATCCAGTTAACAAGAAGGAAGGGCTGTGATCTCATTAACCGGTTAAACACCACCACATTTTTGTGCCAGTCCCAAGCCAAGACCTGGATTTTCAACGTCATATGATGTGGTATTTTTGTGTTCAGTGAATTCAGCTAAGATGAGAGGTGATTGATCGCTTTGTTGAGTGGCGTTGAGTTGGTGACCATCATAGTTTAAACTTTCTTTTCATAGCTAGTTGGCAAGATGGTAAAAATCGCAAGGAACAGGTGGTCTTGACCAGATGTCGCATTGGTCATTGTGTACATACACATAGATTTCTATTAAGTAATGACCTGAATGTATTTTATGTAATTGCAATTATTCACAGAAACATATTTTAATTGACTGCTGGATGTTGGTGATATTTGTCAGACATTCTAGGAGACATAATTTTGAAATTTTTATAAGAAATTAATCTATTTAAAAATATAAATAGATAACTTACTTTCTGAATACAATGTATATGGTTTTATCCTTTTTATTTCTATTTTACATTGTATTTGTATATTTAACATGATTGTTTTATACACAAATATGGTTTATGTCCAAAGGTCTTGTATTTATGGAAATTAGCTTATATAATTTGTTCATGACATGACATAGCTGTAATACTGCTAATGTTGGCAATAAACACCATTCAATAATTTATTCTTTATAGAATTGAATATATATTTTAGGAAGAAAAGTTTGAAGATACCAAAGGGATAATCAGAAGTGGTAAATCAAAGGACAGACACTAAATTGGCTAAAAAAGACAAACAATGATCCACAGAATACAAAAGAGTGAGCATGAACCTCACTAACAAAAGGGTGAAATCAGGTGCTCCACTGGTGACACCAGGAGTGTTACTCATGTTACAATGGTGAAATCAGGTGCTCCACTGGTGACACCAGGAGTTTTACTCATGTTACAATGGTGAAATCAGGTGCTCCACTGGTGACACCAGGAGTGTTACTCATGTTACAATGGTGAAATCAGGTGCTCCACTGGTGACACCAGGAGTGTTACTCATGTTACAATGGTGAAATCAGGTGCTCCACTGGTGACACCAGCAGTGTTACTCATGTTACAATGGTGAAATCAGGTGCTCCACTGGTGACACCAGCAGTGTTACTCATGTTACAATGGTGAAATCAGGTGCTCCACTGGTGACACCAGGAGTGTTACTCATGTTACAATGGTGAAATCAGGTGCTCCACTGGTGACACCAGCAGTGTTACTCATGTTACAATGGTGAAATCAGGTGCTCCACTGGTGACACCAGGAGTGTTACTCGTGTTACAATGGTGAAATCAGGTGCTCCACTGGTGACACCAGGAGTGCTACAATGGTGAAATCAGGTGCTCCACCGGTGACACCAGGAGTGTTACTCATGTTACAATGGTGAAATCAGGTGCTCCACTGGTGACACCAGGAGTGTTACTCATGTTACAATGGTGAAATCAGGTGCTCCACTGGTGACACCAGGAGTGTTACTCATGTTACAATGGTGAAATCAGGTGCTCCACTGGTGACACCAGCAGTGTTACTCATGTTACAATGGTGAAATCAGGTGCTCCACTGGTGACACCAGGAGTGTTACTCGTGTTACAATGGTGAAATCAGGTGCTCCACTGGTGACACCAGGAGTGTTACTCATGTTACAATGGTGAAATCAGGTGCTCCACTGGTGACACCAGCAGTGTTACTCATGTTACAATGGTGAAATCAGGTGCTCCACTGGTGACACCAGGAGTGTTACTCGTGTTACAATGGTGAAATCAGGTGCTCCACTGGTGACACCAGGAGTGCTACAATGGTGAAATCAGGTGCTCCACCGGTGACACCAGGAGTGTTACTCATGTTACAATGGTGAAATCAGGTGCTCCACTGGTGACACCAGGAGTGTTACTCATGTTACAATGGTGAAATCAGGTGCTCCACTGGTGACACCAGGAGTGTTACTCATGTTACAATGGTGAAATCAGGTGCTCCACTGGTGACACCAGCAGTGTTACTCATGTTACAATGGTGAAATCAGGTGCTCCACTGGTGACACCAGGAGTGTTACTCGTGTTACAATGGTGAAATCAGGTGCTCCACTGGTGACACCAGGAGTGTTACTCATGTTACAATGGTGAAATCAGGTGCTCCACTGGTGACACCAGCAGTGTTACTCATGTTACAATGGTGAAATCAGGTGCTCCACTGGTGACACCAGGAGTGTTACTCATGTTACAATGGTGAAATCAGGTGCTCCACTGGTGCAACCTATAGTGTTACTCATGTTACAATGGTGAAATCAGGTGCTCCACTGGTGCAACCTAGTGTTACTCGTGTTACAATCTGGTGATACAGTAGTTCTCCTTTCAAACATTGCCTTAAAAGGGATGGCCTCTCTTGAGGGGGGACAACTTAGTAGTATTTAACTATATCAGTCATCTGAAATCTGGGCTGACAAGAGAGGTGGCCTGTTGTGGTAGTGGCCTTTTGAAAGGGAGACTACTGCATGTCATATTCAGTGATAAGCATAGGTCATAAATGAGGAAAGGACAGAATTTGACTTTGTACAAATATCTGATATAGTTTTAGCAGACTTGAGAAACAGTACTTTTATTGCTGTTCTTCATCAGACAGTTACAATGATATCTGTAATGAGTAGAATATCAATACTGTATGGTGAGTGTGAGATGACTTCTAGCTCCTAGATAAAACCTCCTCCAGTACTTATTAGTGCGAGATGACTTCTAGCTCCTAGATAAAACCTCTTCCAGTACTTATTAGTGTGAGATGACTTCTAGCTCCTAGATAAAACCTCCTCCAGTACTTATTAGTGCGAGATGACTTCTGGCTCCTAGATAAAACCTCCTCCAGTATTTATTAGTGTGAGATGACTTCTAGCTCCTAGATAAAACCTCTTCCAGTACTTATTAGTGTGAGATGACTTCTAGCTCCTAGATAAAACCTCCTCCAGTACTTATTAGTGCGAGATGACTTCTAGCTCCTAGATAAAACCTCCTCCAGTACTTATTAGTGTGAGATGACTTCTAGCTCCTAGATAAAACCTCCTCCAGTATTTATTAGTGTGAGATGACTTCTAGCTCCTAGATAAAACCTCTTCCAGTACTTATTAGTGTGGGATGACTTCTATCTCCTAGATAAAACCTCCTCCAGTACTTATTAGTGTGGGATGACTTCTAGCTCCTAGATAAAACCTCCTCCAGTACTTATTAGTGTGAGATGACTTCTAGCTCCTAGATAAAACCTCCTCCAGTACTTATTAGTGTGAGATGACTTCTAGCTCCTAGATAAAACCTCCTCCAGTACTTATTAGTGTGAGATGACTTCTAGCTCCTAGATAAAACCTCCTCCAGTACTTATTAGTGCGAGATGACTTCTAGCTCCTAGATAAAACCTCCTCCAGTACTTATTAGTGTGAAATGACTTCTAGCTCCTAGATAAAACCTCCTCCAGTACTTATTAGTGTGAGATGACTTCTAGCTCCTAGATAAAACCTCCTCCAGTACTTATTAGTGTGAGATGACTTCTAGCTCCTAGATAAAACCTCCTCCAGTACTTATTAGTGTGAGATGACTTCTAGCTCCTAGATAAAACCTCCTCCAGTACTTATTAGTGTGAGATGACTTCTAGCTCCTAGATAAAACCTCCTCCAGTACTTATTAGTGTGAGATGACTTCTAGCTCCTAGATAAAACCTCTTCCAGTACTTAGTAGTGCAAGATGACTTCTAGCTCCTAGATAAAACCTCCTCCAGTACTTATTAGTGTGAGATGACTTCTAGCTCCTAGATAAAACCTCCTCCAGTACTTAGTAGTGTGAGATGACTTCTAGCTCCTAGATAAAACCTCCTCCAGTACTTATTAGTGCGAGATGACTTCTAGCTCCTAGATAAAACCTCCTCCAGTACTTATTAGTGTGAGACGACTTCTAGCTCCTAGATAAAACCTCCTCCAGTACTTATTAGTGTGAGATGATTTCTAGCTCCTAGATAAAACCTCCTCCAGTACTTATTAGTGCGAGATGACTTCTAGTTCCTAGATAAAACCTCCTCCAGTACTTACTAGTGTGAGATGACTTCTAGCTCCTAGATAAAACCTCCTCCAGTACTTAGTAGTGCAAGATGACTTCTAGCTCCTAGATAAAACCTCCTCCAGTACTTATTAGTGTGAGATGACTTCTAGCTCCTAGATAAAACCTCCTCCAGTACTTATTAGTGTGAGATGACTTCTAGCTCCTAGATAAAACCTCCTCCAGTACTTATTAGTGTGAGATGACTTCTAGCTCCTAGATAAAACCTCCTCCAGTACTTATTAGTGTGAGATGACTTCTAGCTCCTAGATAAAACCTCCTCCAGTACTTATTAGTGTGAGATGACTTCTAGCTCCTAGATAAAACCTCCTCCAGTACTTATTAGTGTGAGATGACTTCTAGCTCCTAGATAAAACCTCCTCCAGTACTTATTAGTGCGAGATGACTTCTAGCTCCTAGATAAAACCTCCTCCAGTACTTATCACTACTAAATAAAATGTGCATTTTCAATTGCATCCATATCTTAACAGACATTTAGTTGTAGTTGGCTTTCTGTTTATATCATTTTAATTATTTTTTTCTACAATGTTTAAATTTGGTTTTCTTAATATTTTTATATGAGTTTGGAACAGATAGAAAAAAGTAAAACAACCCTATAAATTAAATTTATTTTTTCTATAAATAGTAACATGAGTACAGATATCACAGATGAATGGATAGAGTTATAGCCCTTGTCAATAAAATTGTAATCTATTGTTCTACGGCAATATCCACAAGATTGTTAAGAACATCATTTTCTCTAGCCTGAGACGATCGTAAATCCTCACTGAGTCTGAACACATGTACTGTACCAGTCCCATCACCTGTGGCTAATAACTGAGGTCTACAATAAATAAACAAGTTAAATCTATATTTACTGACTAATGAGTTATTAAACAAATAAATTATCACATTATATAATCTAAATGTATGTGTACTAGATAAAGCTTGATGTGATTATGTTTGTGACTGAGAAATTTGATGTTTCCTCCATATAAAAAACTAACAGAAAATTATAGGTTTTTTTATGCATATTCCGTGGATGCAACTGTAGAGAGGGTCATACCCCACAGGACTGAGAAGATAAGCCCTAATTCTATACCTATCCCGCCCTCAACGATTAATCAAGACTAATGACCAACATATTTGATCATAGTAATGAGGTAGTTCTGAGTTTTGTAAGAAGACAACACAGGGATTATCTCATTTCTAACAAGATATGATTATAATCTAACGATTATGAAGTCTCCCAAACCGGCCACTGACACTATCTACCCACATATCAAATTTTGATGATATCGGACAATGTTGAATTTTTACCTCCCATTTTTATGCCGTGTTTTGGCAGCCATTTTGAAAATGGCAGACATCTTGAAAATTTTGAAAACGCAGAATTGCTCCTCTAATGGTGACCTATCACTATGTCAAAATTTATGTCTCTATCATTATCCAGTTAGAAGTTATCAACATTAATGTACGAAATTTCAAGTTTCCCATAGGATTCTATAGTAACCCCCACCCCCTTTGAACCCCCAAAAATATGGCTTTGACCCCCTTTACCACAAATCTGAAAACTTTAGGATCAACTAGAAAAATATATCTATAACTCCACCAAGTTTCATGAAATTTTGTCCTGTAGTTCCTGAGATCTGCCGTGGACAAGTTCATGGTGCACGGAAAGAAAGGAGAATAACAAGAACAAGAAGAAGAATAATAATAACTAGAGGCTCAGGTGAGCCTGTATCGCTCACCTGACATAAATAAGTCCTCTTAAGAATGTCTGCATGCCGAATACATCTAAGTTACTATTCAAATCCCATACTGCCATAGGGTTCTATGTTAAAACTATGTCTGCTCATGGCAGCCATCTTGGATGGAGGTCGTGGTCACCGGACACAATTTTGAAAGTATACTACCCAAGGACCATCCATGCCATGTTTGCTTTAAATTGGCTGACTGGTTTCAGAAGAGAAGACTTTTAAACAATTTTCCCATAGGGTCCTATGTTAAAACTATGTCTGCTGACGGCGGCCATTTTGAACCGAGTTCGGGATCACTGAACACAATTTTGGAAGTTGACCACCTAAGGACCATCGATGACATGTTTGCTATATTGGCTTACTGGTTTCAGAGGAGAAGATTTTAAAACATTTTTTCCCATAGGGTCCTATGTTAAAACTACAGTATGTACGCTGAAGGCGGCCATCTTGGATGGAGGTCAGGGTCACTGGACACAATTTTGAAAATTGACCACTTAAAGACCATCCATGCCATGTTTGCTTTAAATTGGCTTACTGGTTTCAGAGAAGAAGATTTTTAAACATATTTCCCATAGGGTCCTATGTTAAAACTATGTCCACTGATGGTGGCCATCTTGGATGGAGTTTTGGGTCACTGGATATAATTTTGAAAGTTGACCATTTAAGGACCATTCATGCCATGTTTGCTTTAAATTGGCTTACTGATTTCAGAGGGAAAATTTTTTAAACATTTTTCCCATAGGGTCCTATGTTAAAAATATGTTTGCTGATGGCGGCCATCTTGGATGGAGGTCGGGGTCACAGGACATAATTTTGAAAGTTGACCACCTAAGGACCATTCATGCCATGTTTGCTTTAAACTGACTTACTGGTTTCAGAGGAGAAAACTTTAAAAAAAAATGTCCATAGGGTCCTATGTTAAAATTAAGTCGAGTCATGGTGGCCATCTTGAATTTCCGATCAGCAAACGATTCACAAATTTAGTACAGGACCACCCAATGATCATTCCTGCAAAGCCACAATTCAATTGGCTTAGTGGTTTCTAACTAGAAGATTTTTTAAATTTTCGACCAATCAGAACACATTATGGGCCCTGGCAGCCATGTTGGATTTCCGATCAGCACCAAAAACACAAATCTTGTATATGACCATCCAATGAACATTTCTGCCAAGTTTGGTTCAAATCTTTTTGTGGTTTCAGAAAAAAAGATGAAAATGTGAAATTCCCATAGGGTCCTATGTTAAACTAAGTCGAGTCATGGTGGCCATCTTGAATTTCCGATTGGCAAACGATTCCCAAGTTTAGTACAGGACCACCCAATGATCATTCCTGCAAAGTCACAATTCAATTGGCTTAGTGGTTTCTAACAAGAAGATTTTAAAAATTTTGACCAATCAGAACACATTATGGGCCCTGGCAGCCATGTTGGATTTCCGATCAGCACCAAAAACAAAAATCTTGTATATGACCATCCAATGAACATTTCTGCCAAGTTTGGTTCAAATCTGTTTTGTGGTTTCAGAAAAAAAGATGAAAATGTGAAATTCCCATAGGGTCCAATGTTAAACTAAGTCGAGTCATGGCGGCCATCTTGAATTTCCGATCGGCAAACGATTCACTTTTTTAGTACAGGACCACCCAATGATCATTCCTGCAAAGTCACAATTCAATTGATTTAGTTGTTTCTGACAAGAAGATTTTTAAAATTTCAGCCAATGATAACACATTATGGACCCTGGCAGCCATGTTGGATTTCAAATCAGCACCAAAAACACAAATCTGGTAGAGGACCATCCAGTGAACATTTCTGGCAAGTTTGGTTGAAATCTGTTCAGCGGTTTCAGAGAAGAAGATTAAATGTGAAAAGCTAACGGACGGACGGACGACGGACGCTTACCCATGACAAAAGCTCACATGGCCTATGGCCAGGTGAGCTAATAATAATAATAAGAAACGGAGCAAAAACAATAAGTCCCCTAAACTTTGTTTGGGAGACTTAATAATAAGAAACGGAGCAAAAACAATAAGTCTTAACTACCTATGCAACCAGTGCCTATCACCACTGATGTTGTGAGTTCGAATCTCCAACAGGGCGAGGTGCACAACATTATGTGATAAAATTTGTCAGTGACTTGCGTCAGGTAGAGAGTAGTTATACAATAGTTTTTTTTGTTTTTTTTTTATAATTCTGATGATGTTAATTAAAGGGTTCTACAAGACACTTACTGGTTCACATTAAACTGACAAGTATATACAGGCTTCTTTTTAGTGCTAGCTTCCATTTTAAGTATAGGCAGTGTCTGGTCTCCTTTAAGATCATACAATAACAGGTAACCAGTTTCTGTTGTAGCTGCTAAAAGTGTAGGTCTAACTGGTGACCATTTGGCAGAGAATACAAAGCCTTCCCCTGGTTCTATAGTTAAAACTGGTGACTTCTGCAACATAAATGTCAAATTTTAAAATGTAGAAATTTTGCTATTGTAACTTTCTATTTGTAATGCTGGCATGGTCTTTATCTATATGAAATGAAGCCCAGATATTAAATTTTCAAAAATTATATGTAAAACCAAGAAATGGCATGCCTTAAAGCCCCACTGGCTAAGATACGACCGTTTTTTTAATGAGCTGCATTCTCCAAAAAATGTACTATACATGCTTTATATTTAATAAAATAATGTTTTAACTCATTTTTGTGTTGATATATGTGAGAAAGAATGGGTGAGAGAACGATATTTGTTGATGAATTCCAGGATGCTGCATCAAAAGATGGCGACTGATTAATTATCGGCAAATTTACGGAGTCTGTCGAATGATCCAATCATAACTACTTGGCCGTATACGATTGCCGAATGATCGTGTTGTTCCCACTATAAATAAACAGCGATGGAAGAGGTAAGCACATGTACTCTTTTCTCACTATATTATTCTTTTATTTCAAATGTTTTCCCGATAAAAAGTGGTCATTTCACATGGTTTTAAAACAGAAAAGTACGTTAGTAATTTGTGCATAGCTCGAGAGAGGAGAAATAAAGTTAATTGTAAAAAAAAACGTATTTTGACAAAATTGGGGTACGATAAGGGAAATACCAAGTGAACAATAAATATGTTGTATTCGTAAAAAAAATTCTGAATGAATCCGCATTATTCAGTAAATAATGTTCGCAAATTAAATATTTTAGGATTTTATCTTTATTATATTTGCTATCAGTATGAAGAACTTGCAAAGTGTAACCGTCCTAACGGAAATCGTACCGTTTAGGCTCTTTCATTTCTCTGTTAGCCCTCTAAATTCTTTGATTTTCTGTTTTCTAAATGTTTTGATTCTAAGTGTATCGAGGTTACATAAATTGTCGAAAGTTACCCTATACAACAATAAATTTTACTGTAATTTCTGTACTACAGTCATCTGTCAAAAGTATTGGGAAATGTAAAAAAAAAAATCCCTGCATAATCAACCAAAACAATATTTTTTGGGGGTTTATTTACTCATTATGTTGTTATGAGTGATTTTTATTTGTATATAATTTAACACAACAAATAAAAATTGACTGATTTTCCTATATATTTCAACTAAAAATAAATCCTAAAAATTTAAATCATGGAAAAAGTATGTACAAATAAAAACCACTCATATAAACATAATGAACAAATAAACAAACAAAATATAGACAATTTTGAATGTTTTGGTGTAAAATTTGTTAAAATCTATCCAGAAATGACTTCACAATAATCTAAAAAAAAAATATGGTTTTGGTTGATTATATATGGATTTTTTTTGGACATTTTCCAATACTTTTGACAGATGACTGTATTTTGTTTGGTCCTCATTTTTGGTTGCCATAAAAGATTGAATTAAAGATCTTTTGATTTATTCATACAAGATGATAAAAAAATTCTATTTATTTTAGAATTCAGATCAATCACGCAGCCTTCATTTGTCTTCCAATTTATTGGAGCAAGAAAATGAAAGAAATCCAGATCCATCCTGCTCCTCAGCCTGGTCAACCTGACTGATGCACCTGCACCTATTGCAGGGAGATACTAGAGGGAGAGAAAGTGTGTTGCAAGGAGAACAGTGAAAGGTGCCACTCAAGAATGCCTGTAAATATTATTTTTTTCATATGCCTTTACTATTCTGTTGTTTGATTTTATTTTTGACAGTTTTGTGGTCACACCAGTATTGACTTTGCCATCACCATGTAATCTGTTGTTTGTATGCAACATACCATCTAATGTTTAAACATGTATTTACCATTTAAATAAAATGAGATATGGGTTAAACAACAAACAAATCACACAAGAATAATCCTCGGAATTAAATAAAAGACAGGTTACCATACAGCCCTCAACAAGCAAAAACCCACATCTCATGACAAACTGTTGATGGCCCCTCAAATAAAGCATAACTGAGAAAGTATTCATCCAGCACCACATCTTTTTCAAACTAGCTTATCTGAATGAATTGATGTATTACAACGGAAAACAATGGATTGTTTCTCATCTATATTTTTCCCTTCTTTTCAGGATTTCTATACCATAGTTTTGGATGAACTTGTTTTGGAGGTTGTTGCTCGCCATAGAGATGATATTCTGGCACAACCTCCAGATCAAGATTACAACAGAGACAGAAGACACACTGCGTACAGACAGTACATTTTGTGGCGACATGGCTATTTGGGAGCAGGAAACAGGCGTGTTGTACCAAGTTGTTGTGTATGGCGGATAAGGGGAAAATATCCAGACCCACTTGGACAGTATGTTGGCTTCATGCCTGGAAGACTCGGATAGATAATCCAAAATAACATTATTTTCTGTGCCAAATTTATTTACACACTTTGTTTGTTTACAATTTTGTACATCTGTTTTGCAGTGAAGGCAAGTAGTCAACAACAGTATGAAGCAACATTATTGATGTGATGGTTTCTCATTGACACTTCCCCCATATACACATGTATATCTTGTTATACATATATTAATAAAACTGCTGGATTTGTCAAATGCTTTTTTAGTGGAATATTTGCTGACAGCAATGCCCGACATTTCAACTTCTGTCCTAAAACAAAAAAAAATATATAACTGACATGTGTAGCTGTTACACAATAGCATGGCTTTGTAAATTACAAAAAAGGGTGCACTCGACTCGAAGCCGCAAGTGATAAAGTTTACCAATTGCTTGCCTATGGTCGGTGGTTCTCTCTGGGTACTCCGGCTTCCTCCACCACTAAAACTGGTCGTCTTGATATAGCTGAAAATATTGTAGAAAGTGGCACTAAAACACCAAAAATCAAAATCATGTTACACAATACTTGCATTTTACTTGAGTAAATCTTTATTTTATTCAATGTAATGAAATATTGTCAGATTTGTCAAAACTAAAGTGCAATTAAAAGCATCATTCATGGTGTAAATATATAGATTACACAACAAGATCCTGTTGATTTATACCTTATTTTGTTAATACAAAAATGTATAATTATCTCCCACGAGCAAAGCTTTGTACTTAGCTAAATTTGGCATTATTGTTCAGGCCCTTAATTGTTCTCTCTGAGTCTCAGTCTTTCAACTGCTTTTTTTCCTCTTCTTCTTCAATTTTTCAAATGTTTTCATTCTAGCTGTACGAAAGTGACATAAATTGTTTAAAATACCATAAACAGCAATAAAATTTATATATACTTTCACTACTATGTTGTTTTATTAAACTTACATTCTACCAATCTCATGTTCTGATGCTGAAATCTCAGAAACATCTGCAACAGTAATGTTGGGCTTCTGATGGGCATGTTCTGGAGTGGATGTAAATGCAGCACATGCTGTATTATCAGACAATGGCACACTTGTGGCAAACACACTATCATCGTGTAATCTAAGTTGTTTTGCTGTTTGTGTCTCCTGAGTTTTCTCATCATAGCTGAAATTGACAATAGCCTAGGAATATTGCAAAATTGTAAAATGACAAAAGTAATCTGTGATAGATATATAGATCTGTGATAGATATATAGTGTGACTACTAGTACAGTTAGGGGCAGAAGCCCATTTCCGGGATGCCTTGATTGTGGAGCAAATACTTTACTTTACACTAATTTGGGACTTACATTGTACTCTGTTACTGATTATATTCACAACAATACCCCCCCCCCCCCCCAATGTTTGCCACAAAGGTTGTTAGAATATATACTTAATTAAAATACTTAAGAATTAAAGCAAAATTCGATACAAAACACTAAAGAACATTGTTTGCAATTTAGGACGCCGTATTAAAAGCGATAATTTGTATTTTAAAAAATCCTTTAACTGGCCTCAATATTTTCGTCTCAATTTTATCTTTGGTATTTGACAGGTTTTATCACCTATTTCGAAGTAAATAACATACATTTAACATATAGATGATAAATAAATATATATTTCCTTCAATGTTTTCACCAATTTATAACTTCTATTAGCCACAATGTACGATTTATTTTCATCGTTAAAATGTAAACATTGCACTTACCAGTCCAAAAGTATTTTCGCCACTTCAGCGTTGGTTTTCACTCGTAGAACTGATCTGAGCTCATTCCAACGATCACACTGGTCTCCAATCCATATCCTGCTCAAATTACTCAATTTAGCATTCGATTCTCTTTTCCGCTGTTTTCTTTCTGAATCTGTAAATCTTCTCTTTGGACCACGCTTCGAACTAGATTCTGACATGTTTCTTTCATAGACAACAATCTCAATACGCATGCGTAGCTTTCAAGTTCAACAGAGGTTGTATGAATACGGAAAATCTTCGGTGGGAATTATTGCATGACAGGACTTAATTCTCGCTACTTGTTTCCCCCTTTATTATATAGTAATGCGAGCTGAAAGACCAATTTTATTGCGTTTTTTAAATGTTTTAACAAGTTTAAATGGTTTTATTATTAAAAGAATTGTGTTTTTATTTTTAGTCAAATATATAGCCAGTGGGACTTTAAGTCAGATCTGATTAACATAAGCCTTTTAATCATATAATATCAATAGGAAAGAGGTTCTATATTGTAAATAATTACAAAACCTAAACCTATGGGTTCATAAATTACCTGTAACATGGTATATAGTCTGATTGTTTGATCCATTGCTGAGCTGATGAAGGCATTTCTATGGAATGGTGAAAACTCTGCTGAGTAAACAGGGCCATAATGTGGGTTATATGTAAAAGTTACAGGAGATCTCAGTGGTATAGAAGATACTATATGACCTGGAATGACAAACAAACAAAGACATGTTATTATAAAAGTTACAGGAGATCTCAGTGGTATAGAAGATACTATATGACCTGGAATGACAAATAAAGACATGATAATAAAAGTTACAGGAGATCTCAGTAGTATAGAGTGAGTGAGTGAAAGATTGTTGTTTTAATGCCAAAGGAGCAATTTTTCAACTATATCATGGCGAGAACATGTTACAGTCAATGAAATAAAGATGATGTCCGCTTTGTTCTAGACCAACACGCTGAGTTGGAATTTTATAGTACTAGCTCACTGAAACAACAGTCTGTGTGTAGACATGTCGAAGCGAGCATGCTAACCATTACACCACCGATGTGGTTCAGTGGTATAGAAGATACTATATGACCTGGAATGAGATTCATACAAAGACATGTTATTATAATATACAAATGTCTCTAGTCTTTTATTTCTGAGTTGTATAACACATCTTAATGAACCACTGTGTACCATGTTTAAAAATTACAAAGAAATAGTCTCAGTAGTGTAATGTTTAGTGTGATCTCCACTGGTGTGGATGGTCGTGGATTTGATACCATGTTGGATCAAACCAAACAAAATTGGCCTGGCAGCTTCTCCGGTAAGCACAGCGTATAGTTTTTTTTTAAAACAATTCCTCTATAAAGTTCATTGATCAATTTTTTTTAACATTGCACATAATTAAGTCATGCAAAGTGATGATAATAGCTTTATGTGTATCTGTATGTTAGGTGAGATTATATAATGTTCAGGACTATTATTATATGAACTGGTACCAGCTTTTTAATTGTTCTTTTTGAAGTCTCAAATGATGGTTCCTAAAGAAATTGCACGTGAATGATACATGTACTTACTTCCTGCTGGTTCCCCATGAGCATGCATAGAACATTTAAACAAGGCACCAGGTTCTGATCCAACAATAAAACTCTCTTTATTTTCACAGTTAAAAGATATACTAGTAACTCCAACTTCCTTATCTCCCCTCATGTTCCTCGTCTTTTTTAATTCCTTTGGTAAACTTTGTGACATCAGTATAAAACTAAAATAAAAAGATATTTTTTCATTACACATTACATACATATATATAATCATATATTATGGTTTATTGAACATGTCTTTTCATTGGATGCCCAGCCAGGTATATCAGGTTATGTACATGACTGGAACCAAAGATATATATCACATGATTTAAATGATGATGTCATTTGCCTGCCTGTAATACATTGTTTTCCTATTCTATTTACTACTTAACAAGGTTATTTCATTGTACTGCACAATAAATCAAACATGTTCTTCCTATAAAAACTTAAGAATGCAGAAGACATGTCATCATTATGACATAACAGATGTTGATGTTTCTAACATATTATACAACACAAAAACAACATCTGATTTGAAAATGGGACTCATAATGTAAATTGGGCCAGGAAAATGACTGAATCTTTAAAATCAAAAAATTATGCAACATAATATCATATTTATTCAGGTGTTAGACAGGGTATATAATGTCACATTCAATCCTGGCTTGGAAATCTCAGTATATCACAGGCATCTATGCATTAATTTTCATTTCTAATATCAAAAATAAGTTAATCACAATCTATTATTGAAGTAAAGGTGCCATTATCTAACTTGCTGTACAAGTATCTGTACGAAATTCTGTGAACACAGTCATTCCCAAGGTCTGTCGGACATGTGGCAATGTCTAGTAAAAATTGGTTTGGTCCAGTAAAAGGTTATTCATTACTGGACCAAATGACCAGTAGGAATCTGAGCACCTCCTCTGTGGAGTATGTGACTGTCCTGTAAACTTGATGCTGGGTCCGGTAATTCGTACTCCTTTATTGGACTGAATGTTCATTCAACTTCCATTTACCTTGGGAAACACTGCTAGAACCATTTAAAACTGTCTACATACCCATTATTTAGTTCTAATTTCTTTGTTTTTCTGTCATATTTCCACACTAACATCTTACCATCACCACTAACACTCATTAACTATTGAAAATTAAAATGTATGATAATTAATTTGAGTCATGCTTAAAATAAGCTACACAAGCAATAATCTGTTCTTAATATTATTTACTGTATCATGTTCAAAATATTAATTAAAGTGACATTTCTTTGTTTTTAAAGTTATAGCAGATTCTAGTTGTAGCTTATAATCCCCTTAATCATGCTGATAAAACTTATTGAAAAAACCATGCATACTATTTATTTATCCTTGAGTATATTAAACATACAGATTCTTCATTAGATAGATTGATTGATTGGTGTTTAATGCCAACATTAGCAGTATTTCAGCTATATCGTGGCATAATTTTTTTTTATATTAACTTAAAGACACCTACATGACCCTTAGAAATAAAACATACTTCTCTATAAAACCAACGGATTATATGTACAAACAAAAGAAATATTAAAAAGATAAAACCCTATATTTAGAACATATATTATATAACTATATTTGTGTATATAAATCAATTTCTTTTAATAGCAATAGCTTCAAGGATTATGGCTATGGTATTTAATGCCACTTTCAACAATATTGCAATTATATCGTTGTGATCAGTTTTATTGGTGGAGGAAACTGGAGTGCCCGGAGAGAACCACCAACCTGTCGCAAGTCACTAACAAACTTTATCACATAATATTGTATTGAGTACACCTCGCCATGAACGGGGTTTGAACTCACTACGTTAGTGGTGATAGGCACTGATTGCATAGGTAGTTGTAAATCCAACTACCATACGATCGCAACCATGATAGTCCCTTTTATCTTTTAGCTATTCGTGTGATAGTAGAAATCTAATACATTGTATATGGTCATACCAAAAATTTGTTTTTCTTTGAAGTGGTTGTATCTGGTACCCAAATGACTTTAGAAACTGGTTCATTGTGGGAGTCATCTCCTTGACCTGATGTGGTTAGTAACATATCATCTTCTTTACTTAAATCCCATAGTAACACTGCACCTGTCAACACAAAACAATACATCAATTCTAGACAAGACCTGATGTGGTTAGTAACATATCATCTTCTTTACTTAAATCCCATAGTAACACTGCACCTGTCAACACAAAACAATACATCAATTCTAGACAAGACCTGATGTGGTTAGTAACATATCATCTTCTTTACTTAAATCCCATAGTAACACTGCACCTGTCAACACAAAACAATACATCAATTCTAGACAAGACCTGATGTGGTTAGTAACATATCATCTTCTTTACTTAAATCCCATAGTAACACTGCACCTGTCAACACAAAACAATACATCAATTCTAGACAAGACCTGATGTGGTTAGTAACATATCATCTTCTTTACTTAAATCCCATAGTAACACTGCACCTGTCAACACAAAACAATACATCAATTCTAGACAAGACCTGATGTGGTTAGTAACATATCATCTTCTTTACTTAAATCCCATAGTAACACTGCACCTGTCAACACAAAACAATACATCAATTCTAGACAAGACCTGATGTGGTTAGTAACATATCATCTTCTTTACTTAAATCCCATAGTAACACTGCACCTGTCAACACAAAACAATACATCAATTCTAGACAAGACCTGATGTGGTTAGTAACATATCATCTTCTTTACTTAAATCCCATAGTAACACTGCACCTGTCAACACAAAACAATACATCAATTCTAGACAAGACCTGATGTGGTTAGTAACATATCATCTTCTTTACTTAAATCCCATAGTAACACTGCACCTGTCAACACAAAACAATACATCAATTCTAGACAAGACCTGATGTGGTTAGTAACATATCATCTTCTTTACTTAAATCCCATAGTAACACTGCACCTGTCAACACAAAACAATACATCAATTCTAGACAAGACCTGATGTGGTTAGTAACATATCATCTTCTTTACTTAAATCCCATAGTAACACTGCACCTGTCAACACAAAACAATACATCAATTCTAGACAAGACCTGATGTGGTTAGTAACATATCATCTTCTTTACTTAAATCCTATAGTAACACTGCACCTGTCAACACAAAACAATACATCAATTCTAGACAAGACCTGATGTGGTTAGTAACATATCATCTTCTTTACTTAAATCCCATAGTAACACTGCACCTGTCAACACAAAACAATACATCAATTCTAGACAAGACCTGATGTGGTTAGTAACATATCATCTTCTTTACTTAAATCCCATAGTAACACTGCACCTGTCAACACAAAACAATACATCAATTCTAGACAAGACCTGATGTGGTTAGTAACATATCATCTTCTTTACTTAAATCCTATAGTAACACTGCACCTGTCAACACAAAACAATACATCAATTCTAGACAAGACCTGATGTGGTTAGTAACATATCATCTTCTTTACTTAAATCCCATAGTAACACTGCACCTGTCAACACAAAACAATACATCAATTCTAGACAAGACCTGATGTGGTTAGTAACATATCATCTTCTTTACTTAAATCCCATAGTAACACTGCACCTGTCAACACAAAACAATACATCAATTCTAGACAAGACCTGATGTGGTTAGTAACATATCATCTTCTTTACTTAAATCCCATAGTAACACTGCACCTGTCAACACAAAACAATACATCAATTCTAGACAAGACCTGATGTGGTTAGTAACATATCATCTTCTTTACTTAAATCCCATAGTAACACTGCACCTGTCAACACAAAACAATACATCAATTCTAGACAAGACCTGATGTGGTTAGTAACATATCATCTTCTTTACTTAAATCCTATAGTAACACTGCACCTGTCAACACAAAACAATACATCAATTCTAGACAAGACCTGATGTGGTTAGTAACATATCATCTTCTTTACTTAAATCCCATAGTAACACTGCACCTGTCAACACAAAACAATACATCAATTCTAGACAAGACCTGATGTGGTTAGTAACATATCATCTTCTTTACTTAAATCCCATAGTAACACTGCACCTGTCAACACAAAACAATACATCAATTCTAGACAAGACCTGATGTGGTTAGTAACATATCATCTTCTTTACTTAAATCCCATAGTAACACTGCACCTGTCAACACAAAACAATACATCAATTCTAGACAAGACCTGATGTGGTTAGTAACATATCATCTTCTTTACTTAAATCCCATAGTAACACTGCACCTGTCAACACAAAACAATACATCAATTCTAGACAAGACCTGATGTGGTTAGTAACATATCATCTTCTTTACTTAAATCCTATAGTAACACTGCACCTGTCAACACAAAACAATACATCAATTCTAGACAAGACCTGATGTGGTTAGTAACATATCATCTTCTTTACTTAAATCCCATAGTAACACTGCACCTGTCAACACAAAACAATACATCAATTCTAGACAAGACCTGATGTGGTTAGTAACATATCATCTTCTTTACTTAAATCCCATAGTAACACTGCACCTGTCAACACAAAACAATACATCAATTCTAGACAAGACCTGATGTGGTTAGTAACATATCATCTTCTTTACTTAAATCCCATAGTAACACTGCACCTGTCAACACAAAACAATACATCAATTCTAGACAAGACCTGATGTGGTTAGTAACATATCATCTTCTTTACTTAAATCCTATAGTAACACTGCACCTGTCAACACAAAACAATACATCAATTCTAGACAAGACCTGATGTGGTTAGTAACATATCATCTTCTTTACTTAAATCCCATAGTAACACTGCACCTGTCAACACAAAACAATACATCAATTCTAGACAAGACCTGATGTGGTTAGTAACATATCATCTTCTTTACTTAAATCCCATAGTAACACTGCACCTGTCAACACAAAACAATACATCAATTCTAGACAAGACCTGATGTGGTTAGTAACATATCATCTTCTTTACTTAAATCCTATAGTAACACTGCACCTGTCAACACAAAACAATACATCAATTCTAGACAAGACCTGATGTGGTTAGTAACATATCATCTTCTTTACTTAAATCCCATAGTAACACTGCACCTGTCAACACAAAACAATACATCAATTCTAGACAAGACCTGATGTGGTTAGTAACATATCATCTTCTTTACTTAAATCCTATAGTAACACTGCACCTGTCAACACAAAACAATACATCAATTCTAGACAAGACCTGATGTGGTTAGTAACATATCATCTTCTTTACTTAAATCCTATAGTAACACTGCACCTGTCAACACAAAACAATACATCATTTGACAATTCTAGATAACAATGTATATGTAGATGGTCACAATAGATGGTCTGTGAGTTAACCATTAACAAGTGTAACATGTGACCATTAAAATAAATGAAAGCTTTCTAATCATTAACTTAAGGTACAATCCTCTTTGTTTACAGGTTTCTTTTTTCAAATTTTCAGTCTTATTTATAAATTTGTTTTAAATGTCTATTGGTTTTAATCAATGCCCACTTTGAGTGGTTGAATTGAGGTGTTGCACAGTGATATAAGTTTTTAATAATATTTTTGAAAGTACTGCATCGGTGAACATAAAAACACAGATATACTGTTTATTAAATAATGGCAAAAAGAACCACTTATCTGCCAGACAAAGAGCCATTTCTCAATCATCTCATTTAGTGGTCAAGTACATTTATCATATTAAGTTGAATTATGTACACATAGAACAAGAATCAAATAAATAAACCTAGCTGATGATATCAAATATTTACGAAATTCTAGGGACCGCCGTGGCCATGATCGTATGGTAGTTGGATTTACAAGTACCTATGCAATCAGTGCCTATCACCACTGATGTTGTGAGTTCGAATCTCGATCAGGGCGAGGTGTACAATATTATATGATATAGTTTGTCAGTGACTTGTGACAGGTCTGTGGTTTTCTCCGGGTCCTCCGGTTTCCTCCACCAATAAAACTGACCACCAAACCAAACTAATAAATAGTGTAAAAGAGGTAACTCCATATTAAATAGAAAACATTATTACCATTAAAATTGCCACCAGCAACAACAGCTGGATTGGTTGGATGAAAGGCAACACACATTAAACAACAGGACAGTTCTAAGATCGTGTCTGGTTTATTTTCATTGATGTTCCTTCTCTCTAAATTCCATGTACACAGAGCAGTTTTATGTGTACACCAGTCTTCATGATCATAACGTCCATATCTGAGTAGTTAAGGATCTATATGTAGATTTAAGGTTTGGTTTGGTTTATGGTGTTTAATGCCACTTTCATCAATATATCAGTTATATTGTAGCTGTCAGCTTTATTGGTGGAGAAAACCGTAGTATCCGGAGAAAATCACCAACATGTCGCAAGTCAGTGACAACTTTATTACATAATGTTGTATTGAGTACACCTTGCCCGAGTGGGATTCAAACTCACAACATTAGTGGTGATATGCACTGACAGTGGCACTGATTTCATACGTAGTTATAAATTCAACTACCATATGATCACGACCTCGACAGCCCCTTATAGATTTAATCACTCATGAACTGGTACATGTAATTAGAACTAAATTTGCATAGGGGGCAAAATTGATACATACAGTATTTTCATAAGTTCAAAAGCCTGAATTATTTTAATAACAATTTTAAATAGACAATATAATTCAGTTTTCCTTACACCTTGCATATTGTAATTTTCAAAGTGTATTTTCTTCAATAATTTGTTCTCATTAATATACAGAGCACAAAGGTAAAACTTGCTAACATTTTATGTATATACTAGTATTTGAATTGTGAGAATTTCAGAATATATGTCATTCAATCATCTAATGTCAATCCAAACTTCATTTCAATAATCCCTGTATTAATACTGATATAAACCAGGACAGAAAACTAAAACTAGAGGCTCCCAGGAGCCTGTAATCACTCACCTGGTTTTCAATTTGACATCTAAAGTTGATAGAAAATGGGGGTGTTGCACGTAATTTGGAAAGTGGGCCACCCAAAGATCATTTCAACTCAAATTTCAGAGCAAAAGATTTAGATGTGATTTTTATCTCATAATATTCCTAAACGGAATAAACTGGCTGAAAAAATCTCACAGAAAAACCCAGAATATATGTTAAACTACTGATTGCCATGTAGCTGCAGCTAAAATTTGAGCTCATTTTGACTTATACTAAAGCAGCAATGGACAATTGAAGAAATTTCTATTTTTAGTAACAGCAGCCATCTTGAATGGAGGGCAGGGCTGTCAGACACAATATTGAAAGGGGACCACCCAAGGACCATCCCAGCCAAATTTGTTTTAATTTGGTTCAGCGGTTTCAGAGGAGAAGATTTAAATGTGATCTTTTATCAAAATATGCTTAATTTACATAATCGGTATAAATCGGCTGAAAGAAACATTTCACAGAAAAACCCGGAATATATGTTAAACTACTCCTTGCCATGTAGCTGCAGTTAAAATTTGAGCTCATTTTGACTTGTACTAAAGCAGAAATGGACAATTGAAGAAATTTCTATTTTTAGTAACAGCAGCCATCTTGAATGGAGGGCGGGGCTGTCAGACACAAATTTGAAAGGGACCCATCCAGGGTCCATCCCTGCCAGGTTTGGTTTAATTTGGTTCAGCGGTTTCAGAGGAGAAGATTTAAATGTGATCTTTTATCAAAATATTCCTAATTTGCATAATCGGAATAAACTGGCTGAAAAAATCTCACAGAAAAACCCAGAATATATGTTAAACTGTTCCTTGCCATGTAGCTGCAGTTAAAATTTGAGCTCATTTTGACTTATACTAAAGCAGCAATGGACAATTGAAGAAATTTCTATTTTTAGTAACAGCAGCCATCTTGAATGGAGGGCGGGGCTGTCAGACACAATTTTGAAAGGGACCCACCCAATGACCATCCCTGCCAGGTTTGGTTTAATTTGATTCAGCGGTTTCAGAGGAGAAGATTTAAATGTGATCTTTTATCAAAATATGCCTAATTTGCATAATCGGCATAAATCGGCTGAAAGAAAAATTACACAAAAAAACCCGGAATATATGTTAAACTACTCTTTGCCATGTAGCTGCAGTTAAAATTTGAGCTCATTTTTTAGCTTGGCGGCCATGTTGGTTGGAAATCGGGATCACCGGACACAATTTTGGAAGGGGGCCATCCAAGGACCATTCCACCAAAGTTTGGTTCAAATTGGCCCACTGGCTTCAGAGGAGTTGATTAAAATGTGAAAAGTTAACGGACGGACGACCAGTGGTGACAATAGCTCACCTGACCCTTCGGTCAGGTGAGCTAAAAAACCTGTTAAATCTGATTGAAATCTTTTAAAATTAAAACAACTATCGTTGACCTATCATGTACGATTTCCAATAATGTAAATTTGGCACAAAACATTCTCAATGAATTGTAGAAATGAGGTCAAGGTCAGGTGGATGGCTGCCAGGCACACCCCAGGATAAATCATATGAATAATTATAGTTTACTGATCATGACAAACATAATTTTAATGGTTTTTAATTATTTGAGGGGAGATGTGGTGGTTAGTTTTGTTGAATTATTGACCATCTCTGCTTAAACTCTTTTTTCACAATTGATGCATTTTTTTTTAGAAATGTAACAAACTCAAAGCATCATGACACTGGGGTCGAGATTAGATGACAAGTATAAACAATATGTTACTGACTGCTTTTGTGAGAATCTGTTAAAATAAAAACATAATTTTTAATTTTTTTCCTTCTACAGAATTTTAATCTTTTAAAATCTGCTAAAACCAACATTTGATTAAATTATGTTTTAAACTATGGTAGGTTTGGTTTTTTATGGTGATTAATGCCACTTTCAACAATATCTTAGTTATATATCGTGGTGGTATGGTAGGTGATAATTAACTAACAAATCTAATTGTAAATGTCAAACAAGCAATCCTGATGATATGTGTTATTTCACAATAAATAACTTTAGGGAACACGTAATCATTCTGATCTACAGTAAAGGATACGCTGCACCTATTACTGCCCCAGTTGAGTTCCATGATAGTCCTGTTACCTGCAACTATAAAATACATTCTCGTTATAAAACAGATATATTTATAATCGAAACCATTCGTGGTTAATTCCATATTTGGTTAAATCCATTAAAAATATATACATGTATCTTGTGACAGTAAAAGTTACTTCTTACTGTTGGAATTGTGGACTATTTCAGAGTCTACTCTGACTGTACACTACTTTTTTTTTAAAAATATGATTTACAATATTTTGAGGACAACTTAATAAAAGATGAATGGTGATATTCCAAAAGATTAATTTAAAAAGATACATGAGTTAATGCAAGTTTGTCTTTTCTGATAAAAAAAAGTTTTCACTGATATTCCCAGAGAGTACCTATTTATATTAAACAATGTCCTGTGTTTGTGGCCATTTTGGATTCCTGATCCACACAATAAAAATCACAACGATGTTAAGTAGATTCTCATTATTTATTCATGTACATTTCCAGTTTATAAGAATTTTTTTTTTTCACATTTCCTATGCTTAATCTTGGCACTCTTGCTTTATTTACCAGAAGAAAACACATTTTACATATTATCTCCCTTTAAAACCTCCTACTTCATTACTTCTTACCTCCCCTTCAAACTGCTCGTTTGTCAATTTATGAATACAGCTTACAGATGCATTATCTTCATCCCATGTCACGTTATATTCTACAAGATATCAATACAACCTTACTCTAAGTTATCTGATAACAGAAATATATATACATGTCTAAATAATGCAACATACAATGTAACTGTAGGCTTATGTAAGTCTGTATCACTTATCTGTTACTGTACTGACCATCATGGTGTGTTAAATTTTCAGTCTCCAGGTTTTGGATATCCAAGGACCAGAGACATCAGTGGAAACCGGAGAACCTGGAGAAAACCACAGACCTGTCGCAAGTCACTGACAAACTATCACATAATGTTGTACACCTCGCCATGAACGGGATTCAAACTCACAACTTTAGTGGTGATAGGCACTGATTACACAGGTAGTTGTAAATCCAACTACCATACGATCAAGATGAGTGATAAATATGTCTATCACAGTGATTTATTCTTGATATGTCTCTGACTGTACTGTAACTTATTACATAATTTGACTACTATCAAAAATTTGCATAAATACACAATCGGTGAGAATTATTTTACGATAATGTGACCATTTGCTTAGAATGCATTCAAAATCTTCAAGCTATTGGCCTGCCAACTATTGGGTATCTTTCTACAGTGTTATAGCTATATATTTGCTTCACGAAGGATAAATTCTACCATTCGGATAGAAAATCTATCCAAAAAACAAACTGCCATTATATTCTCAATATTCCATTGGAATTTGTGTTTTCATCTCCAAAGACATCAGGTTGTCAAGATGGACTAACTTTTTAATAAAATTCTATCTTTTCACATAAAGAATGACAATTTTATAGAAAAGACAAATATCTTTTTAAAATGATTATTTAATGTTTATTAAATTAAATCTTCACCAAACTTAATAAAGGGAGATAATTATCAAAAATAAATTATTTATTTTAAAATGTAAAGGGTTAGGGTTATGGTGCTTAACAATAATATTTCAGTTATATCATGGCGGTCAGTTTTATTGGTGGAGGAAACTGGAATACATGGAGAAAACCACTGAACTGTCGCAAGTAACTGACAAACTTGATCACATAATGTTGTATCGAGTACACCTCACCATGAACAGGGTTCAAATGGGGTTCGACCTCACAAAAATGTAGATGGTTACAATATAGAGTGTAATGTGGAAAGTGAATTTGTATGTAAAATGGCACATGATGCAAAAGATACACAGATGGTAAAAAGGGACAAAGTGTAGGTTTTATCATACCATCAAAAGCATGACTTCTCAAATTTCTGTTTAAAATCTTGGATAAATAAGGTTCTACTCTGGAGAGAAAGTCAGATAAATTCCCAGATCTATCATCTGCCAAACGGAAGCCTTTGTCTTTTTCTTCATCTGTTTGAACCTATGACAAATACCAAACTATTACAGTATGACAAATACCAAACTATTACAGTATGACAAATACCAAACTATTACAGTATGACAAATACCAAACTATTACAGTATGACAAATACCAAACTATTACAGTATGACAAATATCAAACTATTACAGTATGACAAATACCAAACTATTACAGTATGACAAATACCAAACTATTACAGTATGACAAATACCAAACTATTACAGTATGACAAATACCAAACTATTACAGTATGACAAATACCAAACTATTACAGTATGACAAATACCAAACTATTACAGTATGACAAATACCAAACTATTACAGTATGACAAATACCAAACTATTACAGTATGACAAATACCAAACTATTACAGATACATGTGCATGTAGCTCTCTAAAAATAACATCAAATACAATGTAATAGGGGGGATATGGTATTTAATGCCGATTTCAACAATATTTCATCGCGCGGTCAGTTTTATTGGTGGAGGAAACCAGAGTACCAGGAGAAAACCACTGACCTGTCGCAAGTCACTGACAAACTTTATCACATAATGTTGTATTGAGTACACCTCGTCTGAGCAGCATTCGAACTTACAACGTTAGTGGTGATAGACTGATAGGCACTGATTGCATAGGTAGGTAGAATCCAACTACCATACAATCACCACCACGACGGCCCCCAATGTAATAGGCATAGCATATTTAACTAAATTGGTGTAATAGTTTTCAACAAAAGATTCAACGTTTTTGTTATAAAACAAAGTAATATGTTAATGTTTCAGTTTATAGACTGTTTGTGATATCAGTTAGAATATCTACATGAATTTAATTTTTTCACCAAAATTTAATGATTCCTTGATCTTAATTTCAATTATTTCATTGGACTATTTGAATTTGTCGTTGGTGAATGAATATGTTGGCGACGTCACAATACCAACCCAGGTTATCAAGTATAACCAATGTTCCTCTAGGCAGATCAGCCAATCAGATTGCAGTATTCACATCAAATTAAATTATTAGTACATACAGTCAAACTTGTCTTAGCGACCCCCTCTATATAACGACTTCCTTTGTTAGCCGACCTTATTTATTCCTCCCCAGCGTTTTCCCGTGCATTTGACCTTTATATAACGACCCACTGTCTAACGTGACTAACGACCGTGTTCTTTGGGTAAAAATCCTTCATATAACGACTATTAGAGGATTATTATCAAACCGGAAGTTAGATAATAAATAAACATACACAGTCCCGACTTTGTAAAAATGTCCATTTTGCCCAGCTGATGCAGCGATTGTTGCCAATATCCCTCTAGCTGATATTTGCATGATCTACTGACAACATCTTACTCCCAAAGTCCATACCTGTTACTAGTTCATAATAATAGATTTTTCATATTAAATGAAGTCACGATTAGCGTTATTGTGTAATTCCGCCATTTTTTTTTTTTACAGGTAAGTTGTTCACGTGCAATCGTAACTACTCTGCCATTATCGCTACCCTGCAAATAACCTTGTACGTACATAGTAGAAATTCTTCTTAAATTGTTTGCCGGAAGCTAAGTTAAGTTAAGCCGCACAAAAATATAGTCCACGAAAATCCAATATGGAAGACATACTAAGTAAAATCTAATCATGCAAAACTAATTAAAACTTTAATTGAAATATAGAAAATTGTTTAAAATATAACTTTATCAAACTTTCATGTAACTGACATGTGAAAAGTAGTGCGATTTATACGCCTAATGCATACAAGGTTATTTGCAGGGTAGCGAGAATGGCCGAGTAGTTACGATTGGTTCACGTGATGATTTATTATTGTTGTTTTGGTTTATTTGGGTTTATTTCTTATTTATAATTAAATATTTAAAATTGTTCATTACAGAAAATACCATTTTAATCTTTCAGTTTTATAAATAAATAATCGTGATTTTGAAAATTATTGTATGAAGTACTGGTTCCCAGCATATATTTCTGTCAACATTCGCTTAACGTGCGGTAACAGATCAAGGTAAACACATGCTGATTGTGTGATTAGGCTACTTATAGCTTTCGGCGAGTGATCGAAGTTTGAAAACGTTTTGTCAGGAAATTTCATTCTTCTAATCATAATGATTAATTCTAATTACGATAACAATAGCTGTTGAAAGAAAGTAAAAAACTTGATCATTTAATATTCTTTTTTTTTTAATTTCACCAACAAAGCACGGAAATATTTACCGATAATTGAACATATTTTTTATTTCATTCTAATACCTTTTTCTTGCCAGAATTTAAGCTCTATTCATGCATTTGTCCTCCACACGAAAGGGTTACAAGTTGATGCGGATTATATACCCGAACTAGGTTTTTCCTCTCAAGATTTTGGGAGCAAATATCACAACCTCTATTCAACGACCCACTGTCTTATGTGACCTTTTTTCAGAACTCCCTTCAATGGTCGCTATAGACAAGTTTGACTCTAACTCTTTTTTTGTGAAATATAAAATATCATCTCCCTTTTTTGATTTTTGTAAGAGTAAATTATTATCTCCCCTTTCTTATATATGATATAATTTCTATGAGAATTATATAAATTAAATATGCAATTTTTTAAATAAGGCTCTATTTAAGAAATTTCTAAAATATATAAACTTTTACACACAAGTATCAGGGAATTTCGGGTTGAAATAGAACAAATTGCCAAATATTTCTGTACAAACTATTTAGAAATACCCAAAAGGGACAAAACTCTCTTACAACTTGAATTATACAGACAGAATTCATGTTGAGAGAAAATTAAAATAACAGAAGATAATGAATAATTTTAATTTGTGCCTATTTAAGATACTGAATCTATTTGATTATGTAAATCCATGTATCTCTTTAATCTTAATCATGAAGTTTAAAAATGTCACTGCATAAATATCTTCCACAGGAATTGGTTATGGCTATAAATATCTTCAACAGGAATTGGTTATGGTTATAAATATCTTCAGCAGGAATTGGTTATGGTTATAAATATCTTCCACAGGAATTGGTTATGGCTATAAATATCTTCCACAGGAATTGGTTATGGTTATAAATATCTTCAACAGGAATTGGTTATGGTTATACATATCTTCAACAGGAATTGGTTATGGTTATACATATCTTCAACAGGAATTGGTTATGGTTATAAATATCTTCAACAGGAATTGGTTATGGTTATAAATATCTTCAACAGGAATTGGTTATGGTTATAAATATCTTCAACAGGAATTGGTTATGGTTATAAATATCTTCAACAGGAATTGGTTATGGTTATACATATCTTCAACAGGAATTGGTTATGGTTATAAATATCTTCAACAGGAATTGGTTATGGTTATACATATCTTCAACAGGAATTGGTTATGGTTATAAATATCTTCAACAGGAATTGGTTATGGTTATAAATATCTTCAACAGGAATTGGTTATGGTTATAAATATCTTCAACAGGAATTGGTTATGGTTATAAATATCTTCAACAGGAATTGGTTATGGTTATAATTATCTTCAACAGGAATTGGTTATGGTTATAAATATCTTCAACAGGAATTGGTTATGGTTATAAATATCTTCAACAGGAATTGGTTATGGTTATACATATCTTCAACAGGAATTGGTTATGGTTATAAATATCTTCAACAGGAATTGGTTATGGTTATAAATATCTTCAACAGGAATTGGTTATGGTTATAAATATCTTCAACAGGAATTGGTTATGGTTATACATATCTTCAACAGGAATTGGTTATGGTTATAAATATCTTCAACAGGAATTGGTTATGGTTATACATATCTTCAACAGGAATTGGTTATGGTTATACATATCTTCAACAGGAATTGGTTATGGTTATAAATATCTTCAACAGGAATTGGTTATGGTTATAAATATCTTCAACAGGAATTGGTTATGGTTATAAATATCTTCAACAGGAATTGGTTATGGTTATACATATCTTCAACAGGAATTGGTTATGGTTATAAATATCTTCAACAGGAATTGGTTATGGTTATAAATATCTTCAACAGGAATTGGTTATGGTTATAAATATCTTCAACAGGAATTGGTTATGGTTATACATATCTTCAACAGGAATTGGTTATGGTTATAAATATCTTCAACAGGAATTGGTTATGGTTATACATATCTTCAACAGGAATTGGTTATGGTTATAAATATCTTCAACAGGAATTGGTTAGGTTTATAAATATCTTGTATGCAGATGTACCAGTACAATAAATATATAGCTATACCATTACATGTATATCCTGAGATGTGAATAGATTATTTTGGAATAAAAATTAAAAAAGTATTATGATTATCCATAAGGTTTAATCAAGCTACAGTGTGGAGCTTGATTTTCATATAAACAGATACATAAATTACATTAGCAGTAGTGATAATAAAGTTGTATACATTAGTAATAAATTTCCACCCATGATGATACATGTACCTTCTCATCTCTGTATTTGATAGATTGTACAGCTACTTCCTCTGTAATTAAATCTTCAGTCTGACAGCTACTGTTGGCCAAGGACCTGTTGAGATAAAACATCATATATTATAAGAAGCAAAAGCAGCAATGGGCAATATTATAATATTTCTTAAATTTAACAAATCATAGTGCAAGACTAGCTTTCATACACGTACAACAACCATGTTTTGCATAAATGTTTATGATAAAATTTAATCATCAGTTTGTTAACCGCATCGATGGCGTAATGGTTAGTGCTGTACATGTAGATCATGGGTTCGAACCCTGATCGGGTCAAACCAAAGACTATAAAATTGGTATTTGTTCTTCTTTGCTAAGCACGTAGCATTACGGAGAAAGAGCAAAGACTGGTTGGCTCCGAATCTGCCTAATGTGTCCGAGTGGGCCGACATGTCTATCCGAGGACTGTTGTTTCAGTGAGCTAGCACCAAAAAAATCCAGCTAAGCTTGTTGGTCTAGTACAAAGCAGACTTCATTATCATTTCATTGAAAATTAACTTGTTCTCGCCATGATATAGCTGAAAAATTGCTGAGTTGGTGTTAAACAACAATTTGCATGGCTAAAATTGCTTGAAGCAAAAATCGCTATGAATGTGTTTCAATTTAAACAAAATCCTAATTGTGAGTCATTGAAACAAATTAATAACAATTTTTCGATTTCTATACAGGATACTAGTAATAATATTTGACATGTTGAATCTAGGACCAGAATATTCCAAAATATGTCACGATTTTGATCATGTGGTGTAGTCATTAACTTCAATAAAATCACAGGAGTTGGAAGTTCTATCAATAACAAGGTATAGGGTCACCTCAAAGATCGCTGGGCAACTATAAATATATAGTTACCCAGCAAGCTTCGATTATAGTCGTTTGTCCTTGGAAAATGGTACCAGAACACAGCTGCCACAGATGGAAACAAGACAGTTCTGCACCAAGACATTTCGGCACCCGTTGAAAAAGCAAGTTCGGCACCAGGACAAATCGGCACCTTTTTTAAAATAAAATCAACGAAAGTTAAAAAAAAAACCATCAATGATCGTTTAAATGCAATCAAAACATAATTGATTTAAAATATTCTTTAAAAGAAGCCATTAATTTATTAACTCTCTTAATTAAGATCAAAAGCAGTGATTTTCGTAATTTTGAGAGTAAAATTCTTTGTTCATCATTTTTCATAAATAAATAGGGTTCTAGACTTGTAAAGATAGGAACCAGTCTATTATAATTAGATTTATGTTTAGTGCCGTCAAGGAAATTGGCACCGGACCGACGGACCGCGTCCGATAAATTTCCCGGCGGTTCGGTAGTTTTCGTTAACTCACTGGACCGACTGTCCAGTAAATTGTTTTGTCAGCCGCTGCCTTTAAGAATAGATAAATCGAGGTTCTCGGTAAATTCAACTTAAAAATATTTCTAAATATTTGTTATTTTTAGATCAAGAAAAATCTAAAATAAATAATACATATCGATAAAGACGAGTTTTGGCAAAGACACTAACTATTTACGACAGTTATTGTCGTAAAATTTTGATGTCGTAAATTATTTCATGTGACTATAGTGATCGTGGTATTTCGGAAAAATATTATTCTCTTAGAGTTTTCTTCATTAACAATCGTCGTTAATTTGAAACATTTTATCACTTCAAAACACGGTGGTCATGACTTTCTTGAAGCATAAGACAGGAGCCATACAAGGAAAGCCATTAAAGAGAAAAGTAGCCCCAGAGGAAACGAGAGAACAGAAGAAACAGTATGAAAAAGACCGAGAACGTAAATTTATTGATTCTTGGAAGCAGGACCGACCCTGACTTCATCACAATGTTGAACAAAATGTTATGGTTTGCAACTGGTGCATCGAAGCCAATGGACCAAAAGAGCTATATATATATATATATTCTTTTGTAATTCTAAATTCTGGTTTCTAATTATACTTTTTCTGGTAGCATAGAGCTATTATTTTATTCTATTTTTTTTTTACATATAAGGATTCATTTGTTTAGATAGAATGAATATTTCATTTAGTAATTTTTAATGTCACAAATAATTTTGTAATTTTAGAGTGGCAATATACTTTAATGAATATGATCATGCTGTATACAATAATATATTTATGGACATAGTCATGATAGTGTCAAATTGTCATCCCACTTGGACACATTATACTGATTCAGAGCCAACCAGTCTTTGCTCTTTCTCCTTAATGCTGCGTACTTAACAGAGAAGCAAAAAATACCAATTTTATAGTCTTTGGTCTGACCCGACCGGAGCACGAACCCATGAGCACTCACACTCTAACCTTTCCGCTGCTGTCTAATTGTAGATATTGCTGTTTGTGATTGTAAGTTTAATGCAATCAATATGTGACACTTGAATAAAATAAATTTATTATTTAAAAAAAAAATCATTATTTTATTGTCGATCCTGTAAAATCTAGTTCGGTCCTGTAATTCCTCAGTTCACAGGACCGAATGTCCTGTGGATTCAAATTCCTAATTTCCTTGACTGTTAGTGTATAAAAAAGTTTTAAATTTGTTTTTGAGTTCATAACAAATCTTAAGTCAAGTTTTAAATATTTTAATAAGGACAGGATAGTACTATACCAACTTTTCTTATTCTGATCAGATAATAATTTTGATACAGAGAGAGCCTCAGACAAAAGAATGTCTTTACTTATGATTAAGAAAATAAATTTTTAATTTTTATTTCTTAATAATTATTTCTTTGCAACTATGAATTTAGTTTCCTAGGTAAAATCAAAGAAAAAAACACAAGTGCCGATTTGTCTTGGTACCGAAATGTCTCACACAGGTGCCGATTTGTCCCGGTGCCGAAGTGTCTAGAGCATTCGCCACAGACACTGTCACTGATTTCATGCAGTGCCCCAGTCCTACACTTCCCTACCACCTTGCATGAAACAACTTTATGTCACTATGTCAGTTAGACACAATTATTCTATCGTTTAGAAAGCCCTTTCTATCATTCTATATTTATCTTTTACTTATCTGACTTTTTATGTTTATTTTTATTTTTTTATGCTGCCGACAAGTGCAAAACAAATACAACTATACATATTTGACAATATATTTATGAATTTCATTTATTACCTCTCCCTTTTCCATGACGAAGGAAACGAAACACACTCTGAAGTTCTATCGGAAAACATTTCCAAATGTATGACAGTCAATTGAACTCCTTCGTATCTTCAGGGGATTATAGGTATCTCTCAACGTGTTTTGATTTTTTTTTTGTTTACTATGGACACACAGACAGAATAATATGTTTCTCAAAACATCTATAAACCGAACAATATTCAATAAGAGAAAAGAGAGAACAACGGTCTTCTTTTCACTTTCAAGGCGACACACAGGTGCGAAGGAGGTTCGGGGCGTAAGTGCAAAACCCAGGGGCGGATCCAGGGGGGGGGGGGGAGGGGCGCACCCGGCGTGCCCCCTAAAATTGGAAAAAATATGAATTTTTGGCGTAAAATCGTGATTTTTCACACGAAATACCCCAACAATTTTCGCGCCTCCTTCCGCTCGGCGCAATTTTTCTAAGTGCGCCCCGCCTAACTTGAAATCTTGGATCCGCCCCTAAAACCAACCCCTATATGCTTGATTAATGTATATCTACCTAGCAGAGGAGGAAAAAATACATACAAAGTTACAATGAAGCTCTCGATACCTTCAGATAAGTCATTCTGAAGTATACGGAAGAAGAAGAAGAAGAAGAAGAAGAAGAAGAAGAAGAAGAAGAAGAAGAAGAAGAAGAAGAAGAAGAAGAAGAAGGAGGACACTCACATAGTTATTATAGGTGGCGACATGAATGGGTCAACAGGGGCGGATCCAGGATTTCAAGTTAAGGGGGGGCGCACATAAAAAAATTGCGCCGAGTGGAGGAAGGCGCGGAAAAATTTGGGGTATTTCGTGTGAAAAATCACGATTTTACGCCAAAAAATTATATCGTTTCCAATTGCGGAGGGAGGCGCGAAAATTTTTGGGGTATTTCGTGTGAGAAATCACGATTTTACGCCATAAAATCATATTTTTTCCAATTTTAGGGGGGACGGACGCCCCCCCCCCCTGGATCCGCCCCTGGTCAATATACAGAGCTCGGGTACCAGACAACTCGGCCCGCGGACAACTCGGAAAGAGACAAGTCGGCCCGTAAGCGAGGACTAGTCGGCCCGTATGTTAGGACAACTCGGACCGTATGAAAAGACTACGCAGACCATCAATAATTATTGTTGTCTTATTGATTTTTTTTAATAAAATTGGCGAAAATCATAAAGATACAGTCATCTGTCAAAAGTATTGGGAAATGTTAAAAAAAAAATCCCTATATAAACAACCAAAACCATATTTCATTTCAGTAATTTATGGTTTCAGTTTGCAATTGCAATATGGAAAACTTGAGAAATCTTTAAAATGTCAAAAAGTGTTATGACTTCTTTTGAATTTTTATGTTTCCTGTCTGCATAATTGAGCAATAGTGGCCATCTGGTCGTTGCTATTTGTCAAGAAATATTCCCCATTAGTAGGTGTGTATTAAATTGGTAATAAAACATTGATGAGTTAATTATAATGACAATAACTAATGTTTCAACTGATGATCTGTTCGATGGAACTTTCCAACAAAAAATCCTAGTTGTGGATAAAATGATTTTCAAAACAAAAATTAAATTAGAAGATTAATGAACCGAATTTTAAATAAATAATTAAGAATATCTTAAAATATCCTTTCAGCAACTAAAAATAATTTGACAGACATGTATTTAAAAGAAATTATGTATAGCCGCGAAAATACAATGCATAAAAAATTAAACTTTGAATTAATGGACAACAAAACACAATTTTGACAAAATCCTGTTAACAGTTTAATTTTTTAAATTTTTTATATTTATCAAAGACAACTTGATATTACATATTGTCATCTTTAAGATATAATTTTTTTTAATTTATGCTTTGTTTAATATCACCCATTTGAAACTTATCCAACAACCATGAAGCTTATACAAACAAAAATAATACATAATGCTTATATGAAATTTCATAATTAATAAGCTCTAAATAATTTTTTCTTAAATTATTTATTTTTAATTTTTGATATTAATTTTATTCCTGTAAATGATACGTAATAGACCATGTTATGAGAACAAAATCACGTCCTAATCACATTTTTGGTCACAAGTAATATTATCATTTAATAAATAATTCATTTTCACTAAAAGATAATAATTGTCTTTTAAATAAATAAATAATTATACACTATACAATTATAGTCTTTTGTTGAGGTCAATACGAGTTTTTATGGACCTTAAAAACGATATTCACCGAAGCCTTTAGGCTTCGGTGAATATTGATTTCTAAGGTCCATAAAAACTCGTATTGACCGATACAAAAGACTGTAATGGTTTTATTACATTAATCGAAAAGGAAAGTCAATACGAGTTTTAATCAAACAATATCAAATTTTACGGAATGTCAGGTGACAGCATGATAGCCAATACAATTGTTTGAATAAAATCATTATGTAATAAATATAGATATTGAACAATATTATAAAGTAATAATACAGGCCGACTTGTCCTCGCTTATGGTCCGGGTTGTCTGGCATCCGGTTAAATGCACATATTCCAAAGTCACCTCTTGAGCATGGTTGGATCCTGATCCTAAAGGTCGCAATTGACGCTACTTGTCCCCGAGTACTGAATTTTTTCTCTTTGGTGCTTTACTGTCTCACTGTACTTTCTCTTTGTACTGGAGTATTGAGTTGCTTAGGCTCAGGATCGGGGTACAGGGCTTGCTAGTTCTGGGAAGCACCCTGTACTTTTGATGAATTCCTCCAAGAATGTTAATTTCTTTTGTTGTTTCTCTTTATTGGAGTCTCTAAGTCAGGAGATGGAGTAGGTCAAAACTCTGACAGCAGTATGGATCCTCTTTGCACTACCGGTCTCTTGAGGCTGATTCCTTCGTTGTCACATGGATATAGCACTGCTCCAGATCCACATGGTCCAGGGTTACCCTGACATGAGCCATCTGTAAAAGCAACTATTGTGGTGTCTGTTGGGTCTCCAATAAGATCTGTTACCACCTCTTTGCTTTCCTCAGTCTGTTCAGTTGTTCTGTTTTTTGAGCTACCTAATCGGCTTCAGTAGCTTGGCGCTCTCATCATCATGACATCCACCCCTGCCTTGTATGTGACTTCTGGCTCTATGAGTTTAATGTCTACTTTTGTTGCTTTGAACATGTCTACTGATTGGTTGATTGCCTTCCCAAATGGTGATTCTTGTTCATATATATCATCCCTGCTGAGATATTCCTCCAATTGTTGTTTTACTGGTTCAGCAATGTTTTTTGACTGGATCTTGGCAATTTCTCTTACTGCTATTTCTTCTATTCTTACAAAATGTAGGTCAACTGGTAGTATGTTGCCTTCTACCTCCATTGCCTCTCTTCCTGGTGTTGCTGATAACCCCAAGCATATTGGTAATCCTTTTCTCTGGATCGCTTCTAATTATACGCAAGCAAAGTTTGGGAGGTATATAGGAATCACCCTGTCTGTCCGTCCGTCCGTCCGTTCGTCCGTCCGGATATATATACATAGATTGTCCGGCTATCTCCTCCTACAGTTTTGGAGTTACAGCTTTAATATTGTGTAGGATGTTTATACACGTAATGGAGGTGTGCATGTCCACAGGATTTTGATTTTCTTCAAATATTCTCAAAATGACAGGTAGTTGGACTTTTTTTTCGTACTAGCTGCATAAAGGAAACATGGGTTGTCCGGCTAACTCCTCCTACAGTTTTAGAGCTACAGCTTTAATATTTTGCAGGATGTTTATACACATAATGGAGGTGTGCATGTCCACATGATTTTGATTTTCATCAAATATTCTCAAAATGACAGGTAGTTGGACTTAGTCATTTTTTCATACTAGCTGCATAAAGGGAACATGGTTTTTCTAGCCAACTCCTCCTACAGTTTTAGAGCTACAGCTTTAATATTTTGCAGGATGTTTATACACATAATGGAGGTGTGCATATCCACAGGATTTTGATGGTCAGGCGGGGGCATCATTTGTGTCTTATAGACACACTTCATTTTTAAAAAATCACTCGTAACAAAACAACTTTGTCCATAATTATCAAGTGCGAGGGCATATTTCTTTTCTAGTTTAAGTACTGTCTGCAGGCAGACATGACGCTCCACTCTGACACATTAACCGGTGCTTGCTAACTGCCGAAGCAGCTGATATCAAGTTTATAGTCGTTGGTGTGACCTGTCTGGGGCTCGTAAGAAGATAATATTGACACAAATATTTACATTAAGTTGAAGTGGTCTGACTCCACAAAGATCAGATAAAGTCTCTTATGTTAAGTGTAGATCTATCATTACTACATTAATATGACAAAAACAGGTCAAATTCAATGCATTCTTCTACATATTTTCCTGTTGTTTTGTTAACAGGTAGATATGACACATGTTTATTCCCATTGTTGTTTTAACAGGTAGATATGACACATGTTTATTCCCATTGTTTTTTTAACAGGTAGATATGACACATGTTTATTCCCATTGTATTTTTAACAGGTATATATGACACATGTTTATTCCCATTGTTTTTTTAACAGGTAGATATGACACATGTTTATTCCCATTGTTTTTTTAACAGGTAAATATGACACATGTTTATTCCCAATGTTTTTTTAACAGGTAGATATGACACATGTTTATTCCCATTGTTTTTTTAACAGGTAGATATGACACATGTTTATTCCCATTGTTGTTTTAACAGGTAGATATGACACATGTTTATTCCCATTGTTTTTTAACAGGTAGATATGACACATGTTTATTCCCATTGTTTTTTAACAGGTAGATATGACACATGTTTATTCCCATTGTATTTTTAACAGGTATATATGACACATGTTTATTCCCATTGTTTTTTTAACAGGTAGATATGACACATGTTTATTCCCATTGTTTTTTTAACAGGTAAATATGACACATGTTTATTCCCAATGTTTTTTTAACAGGTAGATATGACACATGTTTATTCCCATTGTTTTTTTAACAGGTAGATATGACACATGTTTATTCCCATTGTTTTTTTAACAGGTAGATATGACACATGTTTATTCCCATTGTTTTTGTTAACAGGGTAGATATGACACATGTTTATTCCCATTGTTTTTTAACAGGTAGATATGACACATGTTTATTCCCATTGTTTTTGTTAACAGGTAGATATGACACATGTTTATTCCCATTGGTTTTTTACTGGTAGATATGACACATGTTTATTCCCATTGTTTTTGTTAACAGGTAGATATGACACATGTTTATTCCCATTGGTTTTTTTAACAGGTAGATATGACACATGTTTATTCCCATTTTCTTTATATACTATCTGCCAATACTACAGCCTTATCTAATTTGCATATATATAACGTTTATGTAAAACATTATACTGTGAAGAAATTTAACAACAGTAAGGAAATCAATAAGGTTGACACAGAGTGATACAAAAAAGGGAGCTAATAAGTCTTCTACCCTTCACAGCAAAACAAAAAACAAAAATTAAAAGATATGACCCAAAAATGAAAAAAGAAATTTGACAAGTACAAGAAAAGAAAAGAAATTGTTACCACAATATATTATCACTTGAATCATTGTTTATGTCATAATATATCAATATCTATTGTCAGGAGTGCAACATTTTTTGCAAAAAAAACCAATGATATTTAGAGCAGTATGTTTAAAATTAAAAGTTGTCCAAACAATTTCTTAGTATTTTTCCAGTTTCTATAGATATTGCATTCAAAGTTAAACCCTTTTCATCACATTTTAATAAGTTTTTGAATAACAAAATTATATGTCATAAAAACTGTAATAATCAAGACAAAATTTGGGACAAAATTGGCAGGTATTTAGCATTATAGATACCATATTATATTTTTCAAATGCCAATACCTTGCATTATATTTTGTTCATTTTTTTTAAGTTATGCATCATTGTCAGGAGTGCAACACTAGACAAAAATATTTTGGGATCATTGATTATTTAATTGTATGTCTATATTAAACTCCATACTTTTTTTTTTATCACCAGACTGTGTCAAATTTTGAAAATTTGGTAGTATTTTGCCTTAATTTTATTTGTTCATTAAAAAAAATAAACTTTTTGAGACAAGGGTTGAAAATGGCATCAATTTCCAACAAAAAAGGCACATTTTTCTAAAAATAAAATAAAATACTAACTTCTTATGCATTTTTTTTCTGCTACATAAATTATATGATGCACTTCTCATTTATTGATAATGAAAAGAAAAATATAATTTCAACAGAAATATATTTTATAGCTTAAGATTATAAGAATTTGCTGTTATTTTTTGAGGGGTTTATTTTCCTCTAAATAAAATGTTCTTACATTTATTGTTTGTTTATTTGAAAAATCCAGTTGGTTTTACATACTTCAATGTGTATTAGACTACATATGATAAAAAAAATCTTATTTAGAAGTAAGTTTAATTTTCACTTTTTGTTTAATTTTTTTGCCGTTTTTTTTAAACAGCCCCTTTCCGCTAAGAACATGGTATTAAGGAGTAAGAGCAAAGACTGGTTGGCTCGGGATCAGAATAATGTGTCCGAATGAGTGGCATGCATACCCGCGGACAACTGTTTCAGTGAGCTATCACTATATAGAGATCCAACTCAGCATGTTGGTCAATTACAAAGCGTACATCGTCATCATGTCATCAAATGTAACTTATTCTAGCTCCATGATATAGCTAAAAAAAAAATGACCATTTTGGCGTTAAACGATAATCACTCGCTCATATTTCCTACACTTAAGCAAGAGAAAGTTAAAATTAGATCAATCAAAATTTAGGGGAAAAAAAGGAAATATCCCCATATTCCATGCCATTCAGACCCCTAGCTACGACACTGACCTCCAATGAGTGTTGTGGAGTTGATAACTATTTTAAGTTTGCTCAGTGTCGTCTTAATAGTATAATAGGCCTCCGGGCAAAGCAATGCACTGTCGAAATATCTAGATCGGAAAACCATATATATTTTCATTAATTAATACATAATTATATTTCAGTTATCATGTATTTTTTTACATTTGCGAAATCAATCATTGGTATTTAAGGCAAGTGTTTAATGATGACCTTCATATTTCTTGGGAATAGACTGCATGCACGTTTTTGACGAGCGTTACTGTAAACAGGTAACATGTAAATGTGTGGATAGTTATTTGGCACTGGACGGTGACACAGGCCAGGCGCTCGTGTTCGAACAAGATGAAATAATAAAGAAATTTTATTGAAAATAATTTTTTTAGCAATTAGTTAAAAAAAGGGGGATGGAAATTCCGTGCCACGAGCGCCTGTGGACGGCGAGATGTTGGAAATACAAAGTACACATATTAAGGTGATTCGGGATTGTCAGTACTGGACATGGAATCGGATTTAGCTATTGTATATAACTCAGTTAAGGAGAATTTTATTTTTTTCTCGGGAATTCACTTGATGAAATTGGTTCATTCATAGCAAATCTCATCACTAAAAATAACAAATAATTGTTCAACATAGCACACAGTCAGACGTCTCATAAATTTCATTAATTAAAGGTTCTTTGGAGCGACCATTTTTAATAATTTGCACTGTCGCAATATTGGCGCGCCCCCCCCCCCCCTAAAATTGGAAAAAATATGATTTTTTTTGGGTAAAATCGTGATTTTTCACACGAAATACCCCAACAATTTTCTCACCTCCCTCCGCTCGGCGCAATTTTTTTAAGTGCGCCCCCCCCCCCCCCCCCCCCTAACTTGAAATCCTGGATCCGCCCCTGCTGTCTGTATCAATTAATCCACTTTTGATTTTATACAGCATGCCTAGTCTGTTAGTCTTTCTCCTTTCTTCTAATTTTCCCCACTTCAAGGATTCTACCATTTTAGTAACACAGCCAGGTGTTCGGTCTGTGTAATTGTTGAAAACGATTTTGCGGTTCTTTTTTGTACTTTTTCAAGGTTGCCAATCTTTTCCCGGTTTGTCGGGTCCCATACTGAGCTTGAATACTCCATTGTTGGTCTCACCATGGATGGAAGCTTCGCACTTACACCACATTCAAAGTACATTTTGGGTTTGAAAATTATCTATCTGTTATCGGTAATTTTGAGCATAGGAGATGTTTAACTAAACTAAGAATCTCAGCACATCGTCTACATATTGAGACTGGTAGATACCAGGGTATCCCTCCACACCAAAGGTTGTGGGAGCAGTGCGACTCGGGAGAGGTAGAAGATGAAATTCATTTTCTACTTTGCTGCAGCAAATTTAGAGAGGAGCGACAACAGCTGTTCAAAACAATATCTCAATCGTGTAACAATTTTCTACAATTAAATCCTCGAGAAAATTTTTACTAGTTAATGACCTGTGAAGATGTATCAGTTTTGAAAGAGTTGTGTCACTTTATTTATAAATACTGCAGATAATTTAAATAACTGAATAACACTGCTTCAATTTTATTAACAAAATCTACATATTAATGCCTAAAATATATTATTGTTTGTCTGCACTAGACACGAGGAGGAATGCTCATTGCTAATCTTAGTAGATGCAATACATTTCCTGAAGCACTGTCCCTTGGTGTCTGTTGCAGATAAACGATACATCTATTTATTCCCATTTTAGTTTATTACTTGAACTGCTTGCTTTCCTGGATCAGACACGGGGAGAATCGAAATGCGATTCTTAAGCACCGTCCCCTGGTGTCTCATCCAGCTAAGTAATCACAGTCCTTTCATCAAACACATGATGTTTTACTACTTGAACCGCTTGCTTTGCTGGATCAGACACGGGGAGAATCAAAACACAATTCTTAAGCATCGTCCCCTGGTGTCTCCTCCAGCTAAGTAATCGCATACATGTAGTCCATTCTTCAACCATATGATACACTGCAACTATACATTACTCATTGCCTCTCCTCGGGTCGTGCTGCCGAACACGGCCTATTTATTTATTTATTTATATATTTTTTGTAACATATCATTTAAATAGTTAAGAATTGTCTTGTTTAAAAACATATATCTCCATTCTGTATTGTTGTAACTGTTGATATAATTATGAATGTATATTTGTTATTGCCCCTTGAGGGACCCTAATTGGAATAAAAATATTGTATTGTATTGTATTGTATATGCTGCTGATTTCACTGGTTTGGTGCAGTCTTTTAGCATTAATTTTGTTCATTATCTATAGTAAAAAATATTGATATATTGAAGTTGAAAGTTTACAACCCTAAAATATATTTGAAATATATTTGAAAGTTTAGCAAGTCCAGCGGTACGTTTACATAAATTATATATACTTTATATAGGAAGTGGTCCCCGTGATCCATGATAAAGGGCCTGCCACGACAGAAAAAAATCGAATAAAACCCCCATGATTTACTACACCTAAAAAGGTTAGCTCCTTTCTGCCGCCATCTCATGTTGTAGATGAGATTGGGGTCTTAATTAATATATTTAAGTGGAAAATTTACGATCCAATCGTATATTAGAGAACTGAACATGTCTGCCCATTTCAGCAGCACGTGGACATGCATATACAAAATGTACTTTTAAATAGAAAATAACTTCTCCCCCTCCGTGATGAAAGGCAATTCTACCTCACCATTTATACATTGGAAGTGTAATGCTACCAACGTAAAGTTTTTTATTTTTATTTTAAGAATAAAATATGAATTTGTATAATTAGTTTATGTATTCAAAAACATAATTTGTTTGTTTGATGTCTATTGGAGTAAAGTATTCACTATTTTTCCCTTGGTATTTGTAAAGCACGCGCAAGAATTTTCGTCACGTGTTTTGTCCCTATTTTAGAAAAAGTTTTCTAAACGCGCTAAATCTTTTTTCAAACAAACCATATTAATATCTCTATTATATATTGTAGAAATCAGAATGTCGAATTGTGTAGAAATGGCGAACCAAGTTGTTGTCAAGAGGAAAGCTCTTCCCAAACGGTAAGTCAATTTATTAATAATCAGTAAGTTGCCGAATTTTAAAATAAATGATAAATAAAATAATCACAGATATTTAAATTTTTTGTATTTAGAATAAATATTTTCACCTAAAATACATTATTTAGTCCTCAAGTGTAACTCAATTACCTTAATCATAAAATCAACATTTTTTACTAACCAAAGACAACAAATCTAAAATCATAAACACTCGGAACCCTCCCCCTTTTTGCAATATGATTGATTGATCAGTGATTGGGAAAGGCAGGAGCCATTGGCCATTTGATACATACAGTTTTGTAATTCTGTGTAGATGCCCCATACAAAAATTAAAAGGCCCTTAACATATTTTAGTTTTTACAAAGACTACACTGAAATGGCCCATTGAATGTTGTGATGGGGTCGCAATGGCCCATAATCATTTCCTCTTTCCTGATCACTGATTGATTGATTGATGTTTAACGTCCAGCGAGCAATTTTTCAGCTATATTCTGGACGAGAACATGTTTACAATAAATCAATATGTAGGTTGAAAACGGGGAACAGATAGGCGGGGAACAGATAGGCCAATGGGCAAACAAAACTTAAATGTCACGGGACTCGAAACAAGGAAAGGTGATGGGTAGGGACGGAGAATTTAGCCAGTGCAACAGGTCTCCTATGGACCACTGTTACACTGGGTTCTTTAACGTGCAAAGAGGGTGGCAATCTCTCAACACAGGACCTGTTTTATTTACGTCCCATCCGAAGGAAGGGTTGGTTGTGAATTTATACATCCCGCACAACCGACGGACGCCCCTTCAAGCCGAAGAAGCTCTCGGTCCCATTTCTATACCCCGGGGTTCCCACGGGGTTGACCCCTTTTAGAGGACTAGTGCCTCTAGGACGGAGAAACCTGGTGCCTATTCTACCCCCGGCACACCCTTTGGGAGGGGGGTCCTTTTTGCAATAAAAATAAATAATTTTTAGATTAACAATTGATGATTAAATGTATTTTAAGTGAAAATTAAGACTATTAGTTACTAAAAATTAAATAAACAAAACGGGGAAAGCGTCATTTCCTCACAAATGTCTGTGTGGGGGGTAGGGAGAAATGGGGGCAATTTACTCCCCATCTAGCCTCTTTCTATGACATATCCTATCTGGAGCGAAGTCCCATCTGATTGGAGACAGGCCAATGTCATCTCTGTCTTTAAGAGGGGTGAGAAATACCTTGCAAGCAACTATAGGCCCATATCTTTGACTTGCATCTGCTACAAGGTATTAGAACACATAGTTAAATATGTATGTCCAACATGGTGAAACATCTTGAAATTCATGACATCTTAGTGAACTGCCAACATGGCTTCAGGGCCAAGAGAAGCTGTGAGACACAATTAATCTCCCTTACACAGGAGATAACCAACCATCTCCACTATGGAATACAAAATGACTTATTAATTCTTGACTTTTCTAAAGCCTTTGATAAAGTGTCCCATAAGAAACTACTATTCAAACTTGATAATTATAGCATAAGAGATACCACCTTAAAATGGATAGGATCCTTCTTAAACAACAGAATGCAGCAGGCTGTCCTTGATGGGGAGTCATCCAGCAAACTTCCAGTTGTCAGTGGGGTACCACATGGTCTGTCCTGGGACCCCTTCTCTTTCTCACGTTTATAAATGACCTACCAGCAGCTGTATCACAAACTCGTCTCTTTCCTGATGACTATATTCTGTATAGACCAATTAGGCACTTTTCCAACTGAAACACTGCAAAATGACTTGGACAAGCTAGCACAATGGGGCATGCAATTCCCCCCTTGCAAATGTAACTCTATAGTCTGTCACACGATCTAAAACACCTTTCAAATACAACTACATCTTAGAAGGACACATTCTTGAATCAGTTGATACAACAACATACCTTGGAATCGCCATCTCATCCAACATGACCTGGAATGCACACAGAGTTTGCGAAATGTGCATGTCCTGTCAGACATGACCAGCAAAATTTGGGCAGATTTTGCTAAGGACTGACACAAGATTGGTATTTTTTTTACTAGATCCACCAAACCCATATGCAATTTCGCAAACTCTGTGCACACATAAACAACATAGCATCAAAAGCACAGAAATTATTAGGATTTTTTTTTAGAAGAAACCTCCAAATAAAGAATGAGCATACTAAGAGCATAACACATAAATCCTTAGTTAGCTCAAACCTGGAATACTACTCAACCATCTCGCCACACACTAAAAAACAGATAAGCAAAATATAAAAGATTCAACGCAGAGCAGCCAGTTACAAAACAGGTAGATTCCGTGACATCTATGCTGGACCCCCTAGAAACATGCAGAAACATTGCCAAAGTCTCTATGCTATACATAATTACACACAATCTGGTTGCCATCAATCCAGACTTCTATATCTCTTCTCAGACATCACTCACACGACACAGTCAGTCTTCGATACAAGTCCTTCAGCACATCCACTGACTACTTCAAATTCAGCTTCTTCCCTCATACAGTTGTCCTTTGGAATGCATTACCACCTGATATTGTCTCTGCTTCTTCTTTGGATCAATTTAAATCACAGATCCAAACCCACTACAACTAAACAGTTTTCCATTATATATGTAAATAGGTTGCTTTTTTAAAATTATTGATTAATTGTAAATATATGGTCTGTTCACGCCGATGCATAGTCGTCACAGTTGACAGAGCATTGTATGATGTAGATGTAGATCTTTGTGAAATATTTTACCAGTGACAAATTGATTTATGTGACCGCGATTGTCCAAGTTAAAATCTCCATATACCTGATTAAAATATGTTTACACTAAGTGGAAATGACCGATTTAGGTTCATTTAAATATTTACTAAGGGAGCACTTAATCGTGCCAAATTTGATTTGTTTTTATTTGAATTTCTTAATGTCCTATATTTTACTTGAAGACAAATTGAATAAAAACAATTAAATATATTTAAGAAATAAATCATGGAAACCAGAATGTGTTGAGTTTTAACATGAGTTGGCGGATATTAGTATTTTAAAACACATTCTGGCTTCCATGAATTATTTCGATTCTGCTGTCTAAGAGTACATATACGGTGGTATACTTTGATTGGAAGACGGTAATTTATATTTACGTTTGCGGACAATGTCGCACACAGTTTATGCTGCCAAATTCAGGCAGACGATAATTCATCAACATGTACATTTGCGACGCGAAAGTCAGTCACATGCACCGGCACATGTGCTAATGAGATTATACCCAATCGATAAATCGCTCGTTTGTTTACAAAGCGAAAGAAGGACATCATGTTAGAATTTATTTGTTGATTGATTGTGCCTTAACGTCCAGCGAGCAGTATTTCAACTATGTTAATAATAAAATAAAAACTATTTAGAAATGAAGGAATGGAGGGTATTAGAGTTATGGTGTTTAATGCCACGTTCAACAATATATTAGTTATAACGTGGTGGTCAGTTTTATTGGTGGAGAAAACCACTAACAATTTAAACTTTATCACATAACATTGTGGTTTCATCTGTGATAAAAAATACAATTTACAAATTTATAACTAATGTGAAATAAATGAAGTTTTCGTAATTTTTCTCTGATAGTGTGAATTGATCATGTTATTTGTTGAATACCAATTTTCGTGGTTCCTGTTAGTATCATAAAACCATGAAATTTAATGAACCACGGAAAAGCATATGCAACAACTTTAGAACAAGAGAAGTTTGGAGTAAAGGTGCAGTCACATGATACAATTTCCTGTCTGGTTATTCTTTTCAAAAGGCTTTAGCAAAAACATTTCAACATCAGTTGGTTTCCTATTTCCATCTGACATTTTGAGAAGAATTTTATTGTGAGAACAGTGAGAAAAAATAAGTCATATCAGAATCAAATTTAAAAGTTAGACTATGGCCCTTGTTGTAGGGAGATACAAAGGTTTGTTTACCCGAAATAGTCATATTTCTCGAAGGCAAAGCACACACAACAACAAAACATTTTTTTTAAACTAGTTTAACGTTTTATTCAATTCGTGTAGTTGTTTATGTTGATGGTTACATCGCAGTTATCCAAAAAATGAGGATTGAACATTCCACAACATGAGAAATTTTCTTTTATGTCCATTTGTATGGTGTTGTTTGTTGTCCAAATTAGTTTTTTTGACGATATCCAGGGGTCGCCATGGAGGCATGCGGCAGCGGGATACATGATTTTTATTTCCCTGGAGCATGCGGTCTAGGGATACATGAAGTTTTGTCTTCCTCACATGTGACGTTTTCTAATTAATCACAGACATTCTTATATCTATGAGGTATAATAAGAAGTATTGTCATATCCATGTCAAGGTCACCAAGAGATATAGGGAATACACTTTCTGGTGTTTCAAAGAATTGTCCAAGCTTTTGAAAATCAATTGTTTTAATTAATAAATGCTGCATGATTTTACATTTCAAATTACCATTTATAATTTATAATTTTATTTAAGCACTGAAACATAATCCAATCCCATACTCTCTCCCATGGAAAGTGGATGATGTCTAACCATGGTATTTATTCAGTAAGTATTGATAAAGTCATGATACAGATCCTTGTAATATTAAATATTTGCATTCATAGATTTCCACAAGTACATGTGATATTTACTGTCAGTGAAAAAACCCCAATATACAGGCATCATAATTTGTTTTTCTTTTACCCTTTATAAATAAGCTTGACAAATTCTAGTTCACAACACAACATACTATGACAGGTGCTTGGCAGTACCAGATGAAGCCAGCATACCCAAATGTATGTTGTCTTGCCAATGTACGATTTGGGATCGTATAGAGATGTACTGTATACATCATGTGATAAAGTTTTGTCAGTTTGAAGCTGGTCAGAGTACTCCAGTTTCTCCATCATTTAAACTGACTTGCCGTGAGATTACGTAATTGGAATGTTGTTGATAGTGGTGTTTAACACCCATAACACTAACCTGACTGTTTTTTCAATGTGGTACAATAGTCCCCCTAATAGAAGGGCACTCCCACCAAAAGGCCACACCTCTTATTATAAGCCTTATATCAGGTGTACTGGATAGTAAAATACTACAAAATTGTCCAACCTCAAGATTCAATCCTTATCAGGCAATTTTGTTTTATTGTATAAGGGGTAGCCTTATTAGCTGGCGTCTACTGTATATACAAACTGACTCAATGGTGTATATAAGGTTAGGGTACACATTTTAAGTGTGGTATATCATGAATTTTATCCTCCTTTGGGACAAACCAAACACTATAAAATTGGTATTTATTGAAAGAAAAATTAGTGATGGAAATAAAATCCACCAATATCAACAAAACAAACAACTACATCTCTTTTCAAATGATTGGGAAAAAAGACCACAACATATGTCGATGGAAATCCAGTTCCTGGCTTGGGACTGGTACAAACATGTATCAGGCAGTATATAGAAGAATGGGATCACCACCCTCTGCCTTCTTGATAATTGGATCTACAATGACAATACAGATATAAACAAACAAACAAAATGTCTGCTTAGCATGGAGGGTCAGGTAAAGAAAAAGAACAAAGACTGGTTGACTTGGAGTCAGTATAATGTGTCTGACTTCAGACACGGGTTCTGTGGACTGTTGTTTCTGTGAAATAGCACCAAAATCTAACTTTGTGTGTAACGGTTTTGTTCAAAGAAGACATCATTATCATCTGGTCAACAAGAAACGTATTCTTCCTTTTGGTCACTTGGAGTTAAACAACAATTACTCACTTAATATTTTGGTTACCGCTATGCCAATACAAAATCATTGCAACAAGACCTAAAAAATAGGCTTTTATCAGTTTTGTTGGTGATAAAATATTGATATTTTTTTAATTTCAGTACTGGAATGTAGTCTTTTCCCATAAGAATATCCAATGGGAAGTAGACGTTGTGTAACCATGGAGTTTATTAGGTGAGTAATCGTATATACCATTATTATTTTAACAACAATTTGAGATTGCTTTGGAAATGAAGGCACAAAAAAAGCTAAACTGGTATAAGTAATGAAAACTTCCAGAAATGTGCATAACATAAGTACAATATAAGTGAGGTTTTATAATGCCATTGTACATGTCAGGAGAGGACTTGTATTTTGTAAAGTGACCAGTAGTAAGCGTAAAACTTGTAATTATAGGTTCCAGTTGACAGGGCATGAATAACATAAAGTGAACACTGTTATCTGGGGAGGACTTGTAATTAGAGGGCCCAGATATGATTTGTACCTGACCAGTTTTTGGAGATGTTTAGCATGTGCAGATTTCATTAAAGATTTAATTTGGAGGGTGCAGTTACTGAATGCCAATGTGTTTTTTTCTTGCAGTTTATGGAAAATATTATTGTTTATTCCATATGGCATTTTTCAAGTTCTGATACCTTTTATGTTTTCAGTGTAATGTACCGAGCCATAGATGAAAGATAAAGGCACAGATGAAGAGGTCACAGATGAAGAGATCACAGATGAAGAGTCACATATGAAGAGATCACAGATAAAGATTGGATGAAAGACACAGTCAAAAATCATGATTTCAAGATATTTGACACTGACATTTAATGTGAAAATTAAAAAACACTCATTTCACAATAAATGTATTAAAAAGGAATATCAGAACTAATTTTCTTTTTGTAATATTGTTTATTTTTGTAGTTATGTATATTAAGTATGCTATATGAGATATAAAGATTTCAAATTTTAATAAAATTGTAAATATAATCCCCTAAAAAAGGGGGGATTGAATAAGAAACGTCACATTTCTATGCTTAAGGTTAAATTATTTTTCTTTTCTTTATTTTTAAAATTTTGGTAGAAGTGGTGCATTTCTTTGTAACTTATGGTCTTGTTAGAAACAAAAACAGGCTCTGTAAAGGATGGGATAACAGAATTGTACAAAAACAAAAACAAAAAAAACACGTGCAAATATAAATAAAATTAAAAAAAAAAAAAATGTAAGCAGAACCTGTTCTTTTAAATTTTGGAGGGAATTTAATTAAAACAAAAAGTAAAATTCTAGCCAGACCATCAATCAGTTATTTTTGTACTCTTGTATTAGTTATGTCATGTCAGTCTACTTGGTTTAAAGTGCTTTAAAGTTTTATACTTTCCAAGTCTTAAGTATATTTTTTGTCGAATTTAATTTACATTTACATAAAAAAAAACATTGTCAAAAATTAATGAGTCTTTCAAAATTTTTTAAATTGTATTTGGTAATCTATTTTTTTAGCTTTAAACCAGGTAAGTAATGAATTAACTTTTTTTTTTGCTGTGATAAAATGTGTATAAAAATTATCAAGAGTTATTGCCCTTTACCTATTTTGAATTTGAATGTTTGCTTATAAAATTGTATATATATGAATGTTGTACTATTACAGGAATATGGAAGCAAGGTTCAGCATATTTTGTGGTAAAACCTATAAAATATGGCTTGGTCCTGACTTTTAGTCCTCTAATAGTCCAATTATTCCAATAATTATCATAGGTGCAGAACACTTTCTAATTGTTGTCATAGTACTTGCATTGATTCAGATGTTTTATCTTTAACATTTAATTTTTTTTAAATCATTTTCAAAAATAATTCCATTTTAAAAATTTCAGTAAACTTTAATCTTGATTTTTTTTTAAATATTTTAAAAATAAATTATAAGCCGATACATTTTTGAGAGATGAGTAATAATTGTTTGTTAAATTTATTTATTGTCTTGCTTATTTTGTTGTAAGCCTCAGCTAACCGAGCACTGCATTTCTCCATCTAACAAAGCATTACATTTCCTTATCCAACTGTGCATTGCATTCCCCCCTGCACTTTAATAGTCGGCTTAAAAATATAAATATTTATTGAAAGCCGACTATTAACATGAACAAAATGAGCAAGCTGGTTGGCATAATAATTTAAATATTTGTTTTAATCTTTCAAAATGTATCATTTTAGTCCTACTTTTGGTGATTTTTAGTTAAATGATTCAATAATTCTCTAAATTTCCAAAATTAAGATAAGTGCAATTATATGCATTAATTCATTACTAATGTAAATATTTTCTTTCTTTTTTTAAAATTTATTTTCTGTTATTTTGCAATCTGTTTTGGCATTTTTTATTGTTTTGTTTGTTTTTTTTTTTGTTTTTGTTTTTTTTTAATCAAGAGATCTGCCATGACATAAGACCATGATAAGTAGTATACAACAATACAAGAAATCGGGAATGCCAATGATCATTATACAAATTCTGACATGACATAAAAATATTGTATATATAAATTTTGTATAATTTGTAAAAGTATTCTATATGTAATTTTTTTTTTATGCTCCCGCGACGAAGAGTCGGGGGGGGCATATTAATTTACCCCTGTTCATCCATCCGTTCGTCCGTCCGGATATAGATACATGGTTTGTCCGGCTATCTCCTCCTACAGTTTTGGAGCTACAGCTTTAATATTTTGTATGATGTTTATACACATAATGGAGATGTGCATGTTCACCGGATTTTGATTTTCTTCAAATATTCTCAAAATGACAGGTAATTTTTTTCGTACTAGCTGCATAAAGGGAACATGGTTTGTCCGGCTAACTCCTCCTACAGTTTTATCATTTTGCAGGATGTTTATACACATAATGGAGGTGTGCATGTCCACAGGGTTTTGGTTTTCATCAAATATTTGATAATGACAGGTAGTTGGACTTCATTTCCTTCGTACTAGCTACATAATGGAAACATGGTTTGTATGGCTCCTCCTACAGTTTTTGACTTTGTTTTTAATTTCTTATGGTCGGGCAGGGGCATCATTTGTGTCTTACAGACACTCATTTTTGAAAAATCACTCCTAACAAAACAACTTTGTCCATAATTATCAAGGGCAGGGGCATACTTCTTTTCTAGTTATGGTGTTTAACACCACTTTCAACAATATATCAGTTATGTCCTGGCGGTTCATGTAGTTGTAGTTATGTATAATTAGAGGTAGTTATAATATTGTCAGTCATTGAATGGATATACAATTTTAAACCAAAGCTTTCCAGTGGATGCTGCCATTGGTTTTAATGCTGGGTTTAAGTATATCAAAGTGTAAATGTAATATATTGCCGATTGGTCATATTTGTCCTTGTTTGCACATGTTGTAATTGATCACTTGATTTTATTGTATAATATAACTAAATATTTATGTTGTATTAAATCGACAGCTAAGAAAAAAAAGTTGAGACATGCATCGAGCTGGTCGTTAAACTTTAGTTTTTGTTGTGTTTTTCATGTATTGATAAGGGTGTGCTTGAATGAAGATGAGACCTTTAAGGGTTATGTGAGGTATTATCATCACTTTATGTCCATTCCTCTTTGTCATCCGTAAACTTTTAAATTTTAATTTCTTTCCTGAAACCACTGGACCAATTGTATCCAAACATGGTAGGAGTTGATAGTTCTCTAAAAAGTATTTAGTTCACCAGGACTGAAGGCTAAAATGAACTTTTCCCATCACTTTGTGTCTGTTGTCCGTCATCCGTTAACTTTTCGCATTTTGATCTTTTCAACAACCACTGGGTCAAGTTGGACCAAACTTTGATGTGATACTTTTTGAATGCTCCTCTTCCACAATTATGTCCGGTAACCTTGCCTAATATTAAAGATGGCTGCCATGGCTTCTGATTGGTTGAAAAATTGGTAATTTTTGAAAATCTTCAGAACCACAGGATGGATTGAAACCAATTTTAGTCGAAATGCAGGAACTGCTCATCCTCTAATCAGATCATTGTTTTTACCCAGTTGGATATGCAAATTACAATATGTTGTGTCTTGTAATTCAAATTGATTTTAATTGAATTTGTCAAGAAATACTAGCAAGTTTTTTTTATTCAGAAAATTTACTAATCATGCCGTTTTCTGTACTGGCCTAATATACCACTGCATTGGCATCTTAACGCATGGGCATGATGTGCAGTTGCCCGGGGGCCCACGAGCATAGGGGTCACATGTTAATCTATGGATGATGTATATGGCATGTTTTTTAATGTTTAAACACTGGTTTTTTATGGTACCCATACAATAAATATATGTTTAATTTTATTGACATTTACAGTTTTATTTCTGCGAGTGCTTGTGTAGGTATGGGCCCCAGTGCACTGCTTTGCCTAGGGGCCTACAATGCTGCTAAGATGGCCCTGTACCACTACATATATCTTCTATTAATCAAACAACTTAAATATCTCCTGTGACTTACAGAATTTTTGTAAGATTGATACCACCACAACTAAGACATTTTCAGCCATAAATTTTATATCAAATAAATCGGTCTCTCATAGCTAACAAGTCAGTGAAAAATGACATGAAACCTGTTAATAATTTTCCTGGTTTTTCAATATAGTCAAATCTGTATTAAGAGGTCACGTTGGGACAAAGAGAAAGTGGCTTTATAAGACAGGTGACCTCTTGAAAGAAGTTAATTTCATATGAAATTTTATGACGGGACAAGAAAAGGGTGACTTTTTAATAGAGGTGACTGCATGGACATGTTTGACTTTATGGTTCAAAGTAGTGGCAATTTAAATCTCGACATTAAAAGGGAGTTGCCCTATCGGTGGTGTAATGGTTGTGTGGTAGATTGTGGGTTTGAGCACCGATCAGGTCAAACCAAATACTATAAAATTGGTATTTGTTGCTTCTTGGCTAAGCACGCAGCATTAAGGAGAAATAGCAAAGACTGTTGTCTCGGAATCGGATAATGTGACCGATTGGGGCGACATGTCTATCCGGGGACTGCTTCGATGAGCTGGTACTATAAAAATCCAACTAAGGGCGTTGGTCTAGTACAAACAGGACCCAATCGTAACTACTCGGCAATTCTCGCTACCCTGCAAATAACCTCGTATGCATTAGGCGTATAAATCGCACAACTTTTCACATGTCAGTTACATGAAAGTTTGATAAAGTTATATTTTAAACAATTTTCTATATTTCAAATAAAGTTTTAATTAGTTTTGCATGATTAGATTTTACTTAGTATGTCTTCCATATTGGATTTTCGTGGACTATACTTTTGTGCAGCCTAACTTCACTTAACTTCCGGCAAACAATTTAAGAAGAATTTCTACTATGTACGTACGAGGTTATTTGCAGGGTCCTTATCTCATTGAAGATTAATTAACTTGTTCTCGCCATGATATAGCTGAAAAATTGCTGAGTTGGTGTTTAAACAACAATCAATCACTCTGTAACTCATGAATAATTTATACATATTTTATTGTCACTCCTTAAAAGGAAGTATGTTGTTCATAAAATAATGATTTGTTGGTATAATTTGATGAACACAATTCAAAAAATTATAACGGACCTGTTTAAAAATTATTAAATAGAATAAAACAGCAGAAAGTGAATTAGTGAGTGAGTGATTGTTGTTTAACGCCAATTCAGCAATTTTTCAGCTATATGATGGCGAGAACGAGTCAATTTTCAATGAGATGAAGATGATGAGGTCTGCTTTGTACTAGACCAACATGCTAATTTGGATTTTTATAGTGCTAGCTCACTGAAATGACAATCCGCTGGTAGACATGTTGCTCCACTCGGACACATTATTCTGATTCTGAACCAATCAGTCTTAGCGGAGAAGCAACAAATTCCAATTTTATAATCTTGGTTTGACCCGACCGGGTCTTGAACCCACAATGTACTGCACTTGAGGCGAGCATGTTAACCATTACACCACTGATGCGATTATATGAAGAAATTCATGTAGAATTGTAAATAAAGAAAAAAATTTAAAAGCCATTGAATATTGAGTTCAGCTGAGGTCAAAATCCAATTTTGGGCATTAAATCTTTTTTCATAATGTCTATGACTGAAAAGAAATTAAATACAGTCAAACCTACATTGGTGACCACCTCTATTAAGCAAAAACTTGTATTATGTGACCTTAATCTTTATTTCCCTTCACAGTGCGCTTCATATCAATTAAACCTGTATTAAGTGACCACTTGCCTTATGTGACTATATTTCACTGGTCACTTACAAGGTCACAGAAGACGGGTTCAACAACTCCTGGTTTATACAATGACCCAAGACCCTGTGGGAAGATGACTTGGAGACCACTGTATTTTCTGTACCTTCCCTTTAGATTTTATCTTTACATGTGATTTTGACTATATTTTTTTTTAATTTTCAAATAGAGTACAGGTGAATATGCAGTCAATAGTTTAGAAATAAAAACCTTTCATTCCCATAAAGGGGGAGGGCATGGTCATATGGTAGTTGGATTTATGACTACCTGTGCAATCAGTGTCTATCAACACTAATATTGCGAATTCGTATCCCGCTCATGGCAAGGTGTACTCGAATTAACATTATGTAATAAAGTTTGTCAGTGACAGGTCGATGGTTTCCTCCACCAATAAAACTGTCCACCTGGATTTAACTGAAATATTGTTGAATTTGGCATTAAATACCAAAACCTCCTAACCCTCTATCATATTGGAATATTTATATATAGATAATGAATATTATTAATTTTTATCGACAATTAATTTTTTTTTAATAAATATTACTATAACAAATAAAAAACGATATATAAATTTGTTTCTTATAGTTAATCCTTTTGATAGAAAATATTATATTTAAGGTTTCAATTTACAGTGTGTCAAGCAAAATACTGTGTCCACACTCATTTGTAATATACACTTGTTCAACTTTCCCTTCTCTACATGCTGTGGTCATCTCATGCTTCGCTCTGTGTAGCCCTTTATTTTATTTTCATAAATAATTTGTGTAAATCAGAACGAGTCCATTTAACAAGGTACAGCAATACACCAGGCAGCCCTGTAATTGAATTAAATATCACTCTGATTGTTGTTCTTCACCTTATAGTCACTGTATGGCATTCAATGGCAACAACTTGCAACACATTTATTTAAAAAATTACTTGAATTTTACATATTTTTTTTTTACATATGTTTAGAAGATTGTATATACCATGGCCATAACAGAAATATGTATGGTGAATGTATAATATTACGAATTTAGTTTGTTACACATATTTTCATTGGTTCTTCAACCCTGAATGTCAGCATATATTCGGAAAACAGACGGGGTATATATGTACGTTTTCGGTCTCCCTCATTTGGGCCCCAAAAAACAATAACAACGTGGTTGACAAAAACAGAAATATTTACGCTTCACTGAATCAATATCATAATACGGAATAATAAATGTATTTTTACCAAATTAAATGCTGTTTTTAAACTCAAAACGGTTGTATGAACAAAAAAGATATTCTTTTCTTCAATAAAAAATTAAAATATACCTTTCACAAATCTACACCAACCACTCAATTCGTGCAACGGGTGCAACTATCCTCGGAAGAAACTGTTCAATGGCACAAATTATGGCAGTTACCGGACACAAATCTGCCTCGTCAGTTGCAGTATATCAACGTGTTTCATCAAAGGAAAAACAAGTTATGGGAGACATTATCACAAGTTCTGTTCGTGGAGAGCAACCATCTCAACTATCCTCAATAATGCCACCGCACAGTACTTCCCGGTTGCAACTCATGCCGCCGACATAAAACAGTTCAACATCACTTGTTCAAATGAGAGCCAATACACATGTTTCATCGTCGGTTACGGACGTCGTTGACATGTTTGGATGTAAATTATGATGATTTATTTTGTGATTTTAACACTCTTACAACAGTTAATTCCGTCACAAACACCAGAACAATTCAGCAAACTCCCATGTTCCACGGCTGTACCATTACAAATTTGAACATAACAATCAACAAGTGAAAGTGTGTTAAAGTTTCCGCCTTTAAAACTTTCGAGGTCACGGGGCCACACCAAGTTTTTGCTTATTGTTAACCCGAATAATCCAGTCGTTATATTTACCCTTCCGCTAGTCGCTGCATTAACCAGCGAAAGTGCCGATAGAGGGCGCAGTATTATTCAAGTTAGCTTATTGTTAACATTTTAATTATTGAAATTGTTTCACAAACCCGTTGTTTTGTTATGTAATATATTAATGTTATAATTATAAAGTTTATTAAATTTACTGCATATGAAATTGTGTTGATTTAGAAATATTGAACAGGATTTTCCTTTGTGAGACACCTCAGTACATAAAATATCACGTGACAAATATATGACGTCATTGAACAAAGAATGTCAGAGGTACGAAAAGGGACATCTAGAAATACGGAAAATGAAAATAAAAGATGCAAAATATTTAATAAGGTTTTAAATATGAATTGGGACTATGTACGTGGTAAAAAAAAAACAAAAGGAAAATAAAAATAAACAAACAAAAAGGAAACAAACAAAAAAAAATAAACAAAAATTAAAAAAATTTTTATACGACAGTTTGGTTCTGTATTTAACAAAAAAATGGTTAAATCCGTAATATATTTGTTATTCAGCTATCAGACAGGGTATATACTGTGACATTATATACCCTGTCTGATAGCTGAATAACATATACTATTAATATAAGTTTATGAAGTTTATAGGTATTTATATATAATATGATAATTACATTGTGTTATGAAAAAAAGTTTCAACAGTGAAGTTAAAACATTCCATTAATATCAGCAAGAATAACACCTCCCATTTCCAATCATGCAACATAAAAAAAGACTATGATATGGCATTGGAAATGGGAAATGCAGGTCCTGCCTTGGGACAGACACAAATAAGTGGTGGGATTAAACCGTTTAATGGGATTCCAACACTTACATCTTAATAATTGAATCTCCAACAGCAATAGATATACAATAATGATAAAAAATGTGGCAGAGTTAAACACTTATTATAGGGTTAGGGTTATGGTGTTTAACGCCACTTTCAACAATATTTCAGCTATATGGTGGCGGTCAAATTTATAGGTGGGGTAAACTTAAGTACCCAGAGAAAATCACCGACCTGCCGAAATCACTGACAAGAAGAGCTTGAAGATGCCAAAGGGGTAATCAGAATCTGTAAATCGAAGAAGGACAGACAACACAATGGCCAAAAGATAAAGGACATAAGGACAAACAACGATCTACAAAACATTACACAGAAAACTAAAGATCGAGCAACATGAACCTCTCTAAAACCTGGGAGTGAACTCAGGTGTTCCAGAAGGGTAGGCAGTTCCTGCTCTACTAGTGACACCTGTCGTGTTACTCTAGTGATAAGTCATGATCGAGAAAAGGACCTGCAAGTGCTTACGACAAGTGGAACATATCTGTGGTCATTTGTGACATAGACAAAATTTATCACATAATGTTGTATCGTCATGAGCAGGATTCAAATTAAAAAACATAAGTGGTGATATGCACTGAGTACACAGGTAGTTGTAAATCCAACTACCATATGATCACGACCACGACGGCCCCCACATAATAATTGGTTCACAAATGACAATACAGATATAAATAAACAATAAAAAAAACAATCACAGATTTCCTTTAATATATTATTTGTTGATGTTGGTTGAATTTCTTACAATAATACACTGAATTTCAAGTATTTCCTCACATGACTGGAAACAGTTGCTAGTTACGGACAAACTTTATGGTGTAAAGTTGTTTTGAGTATGGTACAGGCAGCAATTAATCTCACAACTTAACTGGTCATAGGCATGTATTCCATATCATAAGATAACGGCCATGATGGCCTCTAGAAGGATTCATTCATAGTGTGGCAGTCAGTTTTATTGGTGGAGGAAACCAGAGGACCCGGAGAAAATCACCGGCCTGTTGCAAGTCATTGACAAACTCTATCACATAATGTTGTATCAAGTACACCTCGCCTGAAAGGGATTCGAACACAACTTCAGTGGTGAAAGACACTGAATGCATAGGTAGTCTTAAATCCAACTACCATACGATCATGACCACGACGACTGACACCACGACACCGGCAGTAAAAATATATTAATTACTAGTCAACTTATTCACACTCTAAATTAGCATCTTTCTCAATTATAATGAATTTAAATGGACAGTTTTAAAATTATTGTAACTTTTCAAATTTCTCCTAAAGTAAAGAGTTTGTACACTTTTATTATAATGTAAATTAATTATTTATTATACCCCCCGCAAACAAAGTTGGGGGGGGGGGGGGGGGGGGGAGGGGGGTATATAGGAATCACCCTGTCCGTCCGTCCATGTACAAGGGGGATCGTGTACATTGTAAGCACAACTCCTCCTAAATGGCTTATTGGAGTTTTGTGAAACTTTACACAGTTGTAGTACACTACCTACATATGTGCATGAAGGAATATGGTTGCTGTCCAAAATTTAGAAGGGGAGTTAATTCAACTTACACTTTCACGAAAAGGGGGGTGGGGTGGGACATGTACCTTGTAAGCGCAACTCCTACTAAGCTGCTTATTGAATTTTTATGAAACTTTACACAGTTGTAGTACACAACCTGCAGATGTGCATGAAGGAATACCGTTGCTGTCTAAAATTTAGAAGGGGAGATAATTCAACTTATACTTTCACGAAAAGGGGGGTCGTGTACTTGTGGTAAACCCTAGATGTATGTTCTTGGTTAGTTTATTTTGGAGATGGGATGTTGTCTCCTTGACATAACTCCATATCCGTTCATTTTTCATAGGTAACTTGCTAATATATCTGTATTCCAAAGTTTGAACATCATAGTATTTATTGCAAGCGGGGGGTATCACTCAGTGAGGTCACTCACAGTTCTAGTTTTTTCATGTTCTCTGTTGGTGTTATTTGCCAGACTGGGCAGCCATATTCTATGATTGTTCTAACCAGGCTGTTGTATATTCTTAGTAGCTTCGTTCTTGAGATGTTTGCCAAACCTTTTATTTCTCTTATTATATGGATGGAATTGTTGGTTTTTCTCTCTACATGCTTGATGTTAGATACGATAACGTAACCCTCATTCCGCTTGTGCTCCAGTTGGGAGCAAAAGCGGACTGGGGGGTTACGTTATCGTATCTAGCATGATGTGGGTGTCAAATTTGATCTTCTCATCTAAGATAATTTCGAGTAGTCTTGGTGTTGGATCATATTTGAAACTGTAGTGGTTGGAAAGATGGAAAGTTTGGTCTTGAACCAATATTGTTTGAAGGTAAAATGTCATCTGACTTTTTGCAGGACCTCGTATGCACATGCAAAGGAAGATCCGTTTGTAGTAAAGGATGTGTTTCGGATTACAATGGTGAATGAAACATGTATATTTTGTGGTTTTAAACGTTCAAAATGTCTAAAAGGGTGTTTGTTTTATTTATGAATCACTGCACTTTAATAAAAAAAACTACAAGGGTTCACATGAGATGTACAATGCTCGTAGCTATATAAGGGTCCGTAGATTCACCCAAAAACAGGCCAAAACACCACAAAAACGAATTGAATCTTACTCAAGCATTTAAATAAACACAGAAATAATGAACAAATGTGAAATTTATGTTTGTATCCTCGTCTGACAATAAGTCGGTCAGTCATTGGATAAAGTTTGATTATTTTTTTCATGTTTGAAAAGTAAACATTTTTTTCTTTTTAATTATGTTCCTCATCTATTCTTGCTCACATGTGTAAAGTTCCATGGAAAAAAGATCGATAATAATAACACACTGACCCATATTTGTTTACTACCCTTTTTCCAAATGGCGTCCTATTACGTCACATAAAGTCGGTCAACGGTCAATAAAACACATGATTTTATCATAGGCCAACCAAACTTAAAAAGTAAACCAGATTAAGAAAGTACAGTATTTGAGCTTTTTCAGTGTAATTGTTTTGTCTGAAAAATTTCAAAGGATGTTTTTTTTTAAATAGTTTGAAATTGAAGTATTAAAAATTAATTATTTGATGCAAATATTAAACTTGCTTACCCATATAATAAAGTATTTAATCCAGTGAATTTGGTGTTTTTGCTTTTGTCAATACAATCTATTAGACTGACTACATTCTGCCATATTTTTGTAAAACAATTAATGACTGATTTCAATTTATTTTAATCACATTTATTATCACAGAGTGGTAACAATACAGTTTTGTTGATGCTATTTGTAATAATGACAGGTTTTTTTTACCCAGATAATCTCATTTTTCTGTCTGTTTTAACTTAATTCTCTGTTCAATTTATGCTATAAATTTTGATTATTGCTGTAAATTAATTCTTTTTCTATCTTCTCTGTGAATTTCATTTCATTACCCCCAGAAGTAAGGGATATATTTGTTATTAAAGCAGCAGTGGAAATGCAAAATAATCTGCCATTTTGTGACTAATGGAGAGCACTTCCATGTATTTTCCCGGTAAAATCGGCCATTTTCTAGAAAATGGTGGAATGTGAATGATCAATCATCATATTTTAAAGTATTTTAAAATACAATTTGCTTGGCCTACATTCCAGAAACGGTCATGAACTGTGATGACGATTATGTCAACAAATCGGAGAAATACAAATGCTTGGGGAATACCATCGATGGAAACATATTTAACAAGCATAATGATCAGTAAAAAAAGACATTAGTAAAAAGGATCTTTTTTATTTGCATGGAATTTATTCAATTCAAACTTCTCTGTTTTAATCTCATTTTGTAATTTTGACGTTGAAAAGAGTTCCCTCTGTGTTTATATACGCTATGAATATACAGAATGACGCCATTGGTCTCGTGCTGCGCGATAATTGTAAATCAAAACAAGTGACCGACTTTATTGCATGACCGAGCAGATGTCACGGTAGGATATGTGTATTTATTGGGTACCACGACTAATCTCCCTAGAACTTACCGAAATCCCCCCTGTGTGTGGAATAATCCCCCCAGAAGTGATATATATAAACTCAATAATATGCGAAAAAACTGTCATGTGCCAGATATACTTAAAACTGGACTACTAAGTCTGAACCAAAAGTGAAACATACTCAAAATGCTTTACAGAGAGGATTCACGGAAGAAACAGCTCCATTAAACGCAGGAATCATTTCAGCTGAGGCTATATGTGAAGCAAAGGATAACGGCGTCGCAATGGGATTTATCACACTAGACGCAGAGAAAGCATTTGATGTACTTGGACATGAACATTTAATGTGCAAACTTTACCATGATGGTTTGATGGATGATCTATGGAACTTTATCAGGATATTACAGACAGAATCCATAACTAAGATCAAATGGAGAGGAAAACTTGGTGATATATTCTTCAATAGACAAGGAATAAGACAAGGGGCTAAACTATCACTCGTCATTATACAAGTGATACAATAATCAACTACTGAACACATTGACTACACACAATGCAGGAGCAAAAATTGGAACAACATTTATTGGAGCTCCGACTGTTGCAGACGGCATAGCATTAATAGCCTTTACTCCAACTGACTTACAATGTGCCCTCGACATAGTAGCAAATGAAACAACAAAAGACAAAGTAACTATTAATTCATCAAAAAGTGCCGTTGTTATCTACAATGCAAATAAACAGAGAGAGAAACAGGAATGGAAGCTAGGTGAAAACAAAATAGAAGAAGTTGATAGTACCACATATATAGCCAATTTCAGAGAATTAAGAGGAAACAATGACATTGAATCTAGAATAAAGAAGGGACGAAGTACATCATATGCATTATTAGAAGCTGGATTACAGGGGGAAAATGGCATCAATCCATACATCTCTTATAAGCTATACACAACGTTCTGTAGACCTAGAATGATTTACGGACTGGAGGCCGTACAACTGTTAGAAGGAGAAAAACTGGAATTACTGAAATACGAAAGAAAACTGCTCGAACAACTTCAAGGTCTTCCTGAAAAATGCCACGTGCTACATACGTGCTCATTGGTGCTACACCAATCACTACAGTCATTGAGAAAAATACATTAAATGCTTTTTACAACATTGCTAGACATGAGGATTTTATCGAACATGAAATAGCACGTAGGCAACTAGCAATCAAAGACGAAAATAGCAACAGTTGGTTTACTTACATACGAAAACTATTGCAAAAGTACAATCTTCCAACAGCATATGAAATTATGGGAAATCCTCCAACGAAAGGACAGTGGAAAGAATTGCTAAATAAAGAAATGGACAAATATTGGAAAAATGAATGGGAAGTAGAAAAACAAGGAAAATCATCTCTGAAATATCTAACCATTCAGGAAAATCCAACTAGATATACACATACCATATGGAAAACAACAAAATTGAACCCTAGATCTGTAGCCAAAACATCAGTTAAAGTGAAAATACTAACTGGGAATTATACTTTACAAGCTAATAGACAAAAATATAACCATCATGAAGTTTCTCCAATCTGTAAGCTGTGTAATCTGGAACCAGAGGATAGAGAACATTTTATTCTGAGGTGCCCCATACTTGAAACAAAACGGAAATTCTATCTCCATCAGTTATTTGAAATATTAAGAGAACACTCGAAAGAACAGTTGCTTAGCAACGTAAGAGAAGAACAGGAAAATTGAATGTTATGCAATATGAACTGTACTAATCCTATATTCAATCTAGATGTGAAGGAAGAACTAGATATAATCAGTGAAATCGAGGAAATTACCAGAAATTTGACGTTTGATTTACACAACTGTAGGGCAGTGAACATAAAGGACTGTTTGTGATTCAGACAATACTAAAATGGCAAATCCTACATTAAATGATTTCTTTTATTTTTTATACCGAATATGACAGAGGAAATGGCAGATTTTTACGCCACCAACTTGTGACTATTAACCTATGAATATAGGTGTGCTCCGATTACAACGGAGGAACCTACAAGACAGAACAGAACAATGACCTCATAAAGATATTAATTTCTGAATATGCTGATTTTAATAGAATTTCTTAATATTCCTAAATATAACGCTAAGAAATGCTACACCTTATCAATCAATAAAAGTTCAACCAAACTCTATGAACTAAATAACCACATCCTTCAAGAAGTAAGCGAAAACCCATACCTCAAACGACCTCAAATGGAGCATACATATCAACAACGTATGCAAGAAAGCTAACGCCACCCTCGGCTTTCTAAGGAGAAACCTAAGAAACCAGGGGCGGATCCAAGGGGAGGGGCGCACCCGGCGCGCGCCCCCCCCCTAAAATTGGAAAAAATATGATTTTTTGGCATAAAATCGTGATTTTTCACACGAAACACCCCAAAATTTTTCGCGCCTCCCTCCGCTCGGCGCATTTTTTTTTAAGTGCGCCCCCCCCCCCCTAACTTGAAATCCTGGATCCGCCCCTGGAAACGTCCCAGAAAATTGTAGAAAAACAGCCTACATATAGTTCGATCAATTATGGCCGAGTATGGAGCAACGATTTGGAACCCATATCTCAAGGGAGACATTGACAAATTAGAAAAGATACAAAACCGAGCTATACGCTTCATCAAAAGGGATTATAGAAGCAGAAAAGGGGGTGTATAGCGAAAATGAGAAAAGAATTAGAGCTAGAAACACTGGAAGAAAGACGACAAAGTCTCCGTCTTATTTTAATGTACAAGGTGGTTGAGGGTTGGTGCCGGCTCTACCAGCAGACGCTTTTGTCACATTTAGCAAGCGTAAAAGGCAAATAAAACCAAAGACATTTGGGGATTGTGTAACCATCAACCCAGTTGAAAAATACAAAACTAACAACTCAAAGTGCTTAAACAGTCCAAATAGTAGGACAGCTCAATATCAGTACAGCTTCTTCGTGGACACCGTCATACGCTGGAACCAGCTACCAGACACAGTTGCATGATACAGATACAGATTCCAAGAAATGAGATTCAGTAAACTGAGCCAGTACATTCGGTATATACATCGAGATCAAAACGAGAGATGGATAGATTTATTCGATCAAATGTCAACGCCATAATACAAGTAACAATGACACCAGAAATAACACAATTTAAAAACAATGTTTCTGAAATATATATATATATATAAAAGTGAATAGCCAGGGGCGTAACTACACAAGGGTACGGATGCAATCATTTTCACAAAAGAATAATAATAAAAGATTAATTAATTAATTAAGAAAAGGAGGTGTGAATAGAAATAAAACAATAAAACGGGAATGAATGCATTCCTCACGGTAACACCACTGTCGGGGTATCATCTTTAAAATCTAGACGGCTGATACCAAACCATCAAATCTTTCGGAAACCCTGACAACGACAAATGGCGCCTTTTACCTAAACATAACCTAAACAGCAACAGCTGAGAGAAGCTTTAGTATCACGAGAAGAGTTAAAACTTACGTCCGGTCGACGATGCTTATAGGGAGGCTCTCTAGCTAGTCTTACAGTCTTACATTGCTATACACATTGGGAAATTGACATTGAGAAAGTAATTGACTCCTTTGCCGTGAAGAAAAGAACATCGCTTAGGGTTCTTGTTTGCTGCTCGTGACGATATCGATGACCAAAATAGACTTCGCAGAACTGAAGAACTTTGAGTGCATGTCTTAACAAACAACAAATTATTTCTGGAACATGATTTTAATGTCTCGGTATTTCATTTTCTATTTGCAGTTTATAAAAAATATTTTGGAACAAGGTTCCCTATATTAGTAGCATTTTAGTATGGAATCTAAGACAAAACATTCACGATTTTGGCAGGTTTTAAGAACGTATTTATATACCCCTCTATATAATACTAATAATAAAAAAAAATACTAGTTAATAAAAATAATCTTTCAAATACTAATTTTAGATATTGCTAAAAAGATCACAAGTAAACATATTCGTCCCTGTAAGTAAGTACATTTTATTTAAAGTCGGCAAAAGTCGATGTCGTTGTGAATCATTTGTCCCTGTAAGTAAGTAAATTTTATTTAAAGTCGGCAAAAGTCGATGTCTTTGTGAATCATTTTTTTTCTGACAAAAAGTCAAAACATTGGTCCCACCGTTGTGGATTACGCTGGGCCGATGAGCAAAATGACGTTATATGCAAACGTTATATTCCAATCTAATATTGGCTAAACGAGATGTACAACCAAAAATAAACACCGGCACATGTCAGTCTGCTATCTGGGTTTGACACCTGATTTAAAAATATTATGATTTTACCTAATTTTAAAGCAGCTGGTAACTTATTCCACTCTAATATTGCATTGTAATAAAAAGTTGTAGCTTGTTGACCCTTTACAGTTGGTACAAAACATTTTTGCATTAAATCTTGTATTATAATTTTAATAATCTTTCATTTTTTGTGACCATTCATTCATATAAAACAGACTTTTATTACAATAATTTTGAGAACATTATTCTGACATTGAATAATTTGATTATTGCAAATCACAGTCAAGTTTTCCACTTTTGATAATTTATGTTTTGAACCAAATAGAAAGCACTCTATTTGTCTTACCCAAATGTAAAGATAATTTGTTATCAGATAGTTGTTGCAGACTTGACTACACTGAAGTTCACGTTTAAGTTTTTTTGATATTACCTTAAGATTCCTAAGAGAGAATAATATTGTGCTATCATCCCCATAAAGTAGTAATTTGCAATACTAACTAATGCTAATAGACATGTCATTTACATAATATAAAAATAAAAAAGGTTTAAGAATAATATATGGTAGTCACTTATATCAAATGCATACTGTAGTCAATAATTATCATTCCAATAAAGAGTCCCATAGATAACTTTATTCTAATGTGATCTAGTAAATGTATTAAACATTATCAGTTGAATATGAAGATCATAAACCAGACTGAAAGCTATATCATAAATACTAACAGTAATCAACTTCTAGTCTGTTGCTCTTTTCAAATATTGGACAGACTCTTGCGATTTTCATGTCATCTCATAGGATACCACTGGTGATAGAACGATTAATACTATATGTTACAGTTTTTTTTTAATGTACTTGCACCATCGCTATGGAATCTTGAAGAAATACCACCCAGAACAGTTCTTTTTCTTATATTCAATCGATTCATTTCTGTCAGAACAAAATCTTCACTCACTGATTTTAACTAAAATAATATATTATTACTCAAATCTTTTCTATAAAATTTCTGAAAGATCTTTTTACAAAAATGTATATTTTTGGTTATGGTGTTTATGGTGTTTAACGCCACTTTCAACAATATTTCAGTTATATGGTGGCGGTGTATTTTTGGAGCCGGTGGTAATTTTGAAACTAAAGTAGCAGCAACAGTGGTATTTTGAAACATCATCTTGACTTCTTTAATACATCTAAAATTATGTTACAAGTTTTGTATTAACATACCGTAAATATGCATAATGCAGAGGATTTTACCCAGTTTTGGCTTGAAGGGACATAATATGTATACCATTGGGTTAGAGAAGTATTTTTTTCGACCCTTGATGCAAATTTCAGGGGCACAAAGACAATTTAGCTCTGTTCTTCTTATCACTCTTCAAAATTCTCCATTTTGTTTTGGACCTAAATCACGAAAATACGGGTGCAATAATGAATTGCTGGGTAAAAAAAGATTTAATCAAGGTTTGTGTAACACAGCATAGAGGTGGGGTTAAACAGGTTGAAGGGATCCCAAACATTCTCTCTTTATGATTGGATCTCTAAACAGAATATAGATATAAAAAACAACAAAACAATCCTGAACAGATTTGTTCCACCCAGAAAGACAACACATTATCACAAAACAGGATGACAACAAAAACAGTATGATAGCATTTGACATTTTTATCAGAATGTGTTGTGGTTTACACTACATAATTTAAGAAAAGTTTGAAGATGTACCAAAAAGTGTAATAAGAAGCCATAAATCGAAGGAACCCGACAACACAAAAAGACTAGAGGCTCAGTGGGCTGAGCCTGTGTCACTCACCTTTCATTCTGCTTTGAGGAAACTTAATACAGAACCTTCCATACATGTAGATGCTTCCTACCAAGCTTCGGTTCATATGGCTAAGCAGTTTCAAAGGAGAAGATTGTTTAGAAATCGACCAATCAGAAACAAGAATTGGATGTGGTGGCCATGTTTGGACAAAATGAGCAATCTTCATAGAGGACATTCCATAGATGATTCCTACCAAGTTTCGGTGGTAGCCATGTTTGTTAACCGATCGGGACAAAACGAGCAATCTTCATAGAGGACATTTCATAAATGCTTCCTTCCAAGTTTCGGTTCATTTGGCCAAGCAGTTTCAGAGGAGAAGATTTTAAAAAATCGGCCAATCAGAAACAAGAATTGCCTGTGGCGGGCATGTTTGGTAATGGATCATAACAAAATGTGCACATAGATGCTTCCTACCAAGTTTCAGTTCATTTGGCTGAGGGTTTTCAGAGAAGAAGATTAAAATATGAAAAGTAAACGGATGACAGACGACGGACACCAAGTGATGGCAAAAGCTCATATTGGCTTTGCTAAAAAGAATATTAAAATGTGAATACCTACTTGTAATGTATAGAATAAACATGTTACACTATATCAGCATTGGTTAATTTCTAAGGGAGATAATGGCAAGAGTTATCTTTCTTTTAACAGTTTAGGCAAGAGTTATCTTTCTTTTAACAGAGGAGATTTTTTTAGAAATCAACCAATCAGAAACAAGAATTGCCTGTGGTGGCCATGTTTGTTATCCGATTGGGACAAAATGAGCAATCTTTATAGAGGACCTTCCATAGATGCTTCCTACCAAGTTTCAGTTCATTTGGCCACGTGGTTTCAGAGGAGAAGATTTAAAAAAATCGACCAATCAGAAACAAGAATTGCCTGTGGTGGCCATGTTTGTTAATGGATCGGGGCAAAATGTGCAATCTTTAGAGAGGACCGCCCATAGATGCTTCCTACCAAGTTTCGGTTCATTTGGCCAAATGGTTTCAGAGAAGAATTTTAAAAATCAGCCAATCAGAAACAAGTGTCGCCTATGGCGGTCATGTTTGTCAACGGATCGGGACGAAATGACCAATCGTTACAGAGGACCTTCCATAGATGCTTCCTACCAAGTTTCGGTTCATTTGGCCAAGCGGTTTCAGAGGAAAAGATTTAAAAAATCAACCAATCAGAAACAAGAATTGCCTGTGGCGGCCATGTTTGTTAATGGATCGGGACAAAATGTGCAATCTTTAGAGAGGACCGCCCATAGATGCTTCCTACCATGTTTCGGTTCATTTGGCCAAACGGTTTCAGAGGAGAAGAATTTAAAAAATCAGCCAATCAGAAACAAGAATTGCCTGTGGTGGCCATGTTTGCTAATGGATCGGGACAAAATGAGCAATGTTTATAGAGGACCTTCCATAGATGCTCCCTACCAAGTTTCAGTTCAATTGGTTGAGGGGTTTCGGAGGAGAAGATTAGAATGTGAAAAGTTAACAGACGACGGACGCCAAGTGATGGCAAAAGCTCACATTGCCTTTGGCAAGGTGAGCTAAAAAATGGCAAAAGGATAAACAATGAGCTACAAAACACCAAGCAGAAAACTACTGATTGAGTAACATGAACCCTACTAAAAACTGGGGATGAACTCGGGTGCTCTGCAAGGACAAGCAGTTTCTGCTTAACTAGTCATGTCACTCTTGTCAAATATCTGGTAGCAAGTCATGAATGAGGAAAGAATGGGATTGTGATTGCGACAACTGCAACATATCTGTGGTAATTTTTGAAAATGGATAATACATTGAAACAGTTAACCTGTCATGTTGGCGGCTGTAAATCTTCCGAAGTGATGACTTAACCACTAAGTACTGTTGGTTCAGTAACTTTCTTGTTAGCAGCAATTCTCTATCAAGGAAATCATAAGAATCACAAGCTCTGGAATATCATATCAGCTAGGAGATATAATTTGCTCTGCCACATTTTTGTTCCTGTTTCAAGACAGGACCTGGATTTTCAATGTCAAATGTCAGTGTTTTTTGTTTTGTTCAGTGAGTTAAGGTGAGAGGTGATTGTTCATTTTGTTGATCTTGGTGGAATAGTGTTGACCATCATTGTTTAGACTTTCTTTTCATAAATAACAATTATTTACCAAAACCATTAAAATTGTCTTGTTAAAAAAAAAAAAATCCATTAAAACATGGACTAATGATGTTTTGTTTTTGTGCATATGGAATTTGTGAGTTAAACAATTGTTACATGTTTTCTCCCATGATCCTTATTAAACATGTGCAGACCAATAACATTACATTTCATGTTTTCTCCCATGATCCTTATTAAACATGTGCAGACCAATAACATTACATTTCATGTTTTCTCCCATGATCCTTATTAAACATGTGCAGACCAATAACATTACATTTCATGTTTTCTCCCATGATCCTTATTAAACATGTGCAGACCAATAACATTACATTTCATGTTTTCTCCCATGATCCTTATTAAACATGTGCAGACCAATAACATTACATTTCATGTTTTCTCCCATGATCCTTATTAAACATGTGCAGACCAATAACATTACATTTCATGTTTTCTCCCATGATCCTTATTAAACATGTGCAGACCAATAACATTACATTTCATGTTTTCTCCCATGATCCTTATTAAACATGTGCAGACCAATAACATTACATTTCATGTTTTCTCCCATGATCCTTATTAAACATGTGCAGACCAATAACATTACATTTCATGTTTTCTCCCATGATCCTTATTAAACATGTGCAGACCAATAACATTACATTTCATGTTTTCTCCCATGATCCTTATTAAACATGTGCAGACCAATAACATTACATTTCATGTTTTCTCCCATGATCCTTATTAAACATGTGCAGACCAATAACATTACATTTCATGTTTTCTCCCATGATCCTTATTAAACATGTGCAGACCAATAACATTACATTTCATGTTTTCTCCCATGATCCTTATTAAACATGTGCAGACCAATAACATTACATTTCATGTTTTCTCCCATGATCCTTATTAAACATGTGCAGACCAATAACATTACATTTCATGTTTTCTCCCATGATCCTTATTAAACATGTGCAGACCAATAACATTACATTTCATGTTTTCTCCCATGATCCTTATTAAACATGTGCAGACCAATAACATTACATTTCATGTTTTCTCCCATGATCCTTATTAAACATGTGCAGACCAATAACATTACATTTCATGTTTTCTCCCATGATCCTTATTAAACATGTGCAGACCAATAACATTACATTTCATGTTTTCTCCCATGATCCTTATTAAACATGTGCAGACCAATAACATTACATTTCATGTTTTCTCCCATGATCCGTATTAAACATGTGCAGACCAATAACATTACATTTCATGTTTTCTCCCATGATCCTTATTAAACATGTGCAGACCAATAACATTACATTTCATGTTTTCTCCCATGATCCTTATTAAACATGTGCAGACCAATAACATTACATTTCATGTTTTCTCCCATGATCCTTATTAAACATGTGCAGACCAATAACATTACATTTCATGTTTTCTCCCATGATCCTTATTAAACATGTGCAGACCAATAATATTACATTTCATGTTTTATGAATAAACATTAAGAGAAAACTGAAGGGGCAGTCAAAAAATGGAGAATCCAGAGACACCTGCAACATTGTACACAAGACATAGAATAAAGACAAACAAAACATAAAACACAACAGAGAAAACAAAAATATGAGCCACACGACCCCACTAAAAACAGGGGTTGAACCCTGGTGCTCATGAAGAGTAATAAGTTCCTGTTTTTCATATGACATAGTATACATTGTTTTATTTGTTTTCATTATATATTATGTAACAATGATAACAGAATTTGTAACAATTTCAAAAACCTAATGTTTATAGTTTTGGATTCATCATAAAATGACATAATTATCAACAGGAACTAAATTTACATCATAATAATATTCAAAGTTCTTTCACTTGTAAGCCACCAATGCAAAATTCCTAGGAGAAAGACTGGGATCAAAAACTGGCATCAAGTAGCTTGAAATACCTGTAATAAAATGACAAAATACAGAAGTTAATCAAACAATGCTGAAACTAAAATATTCACAATATAAATAATTGACAATGTTCATGTATTATTATGAGGGGCAGTCATGGCCGTGATCGTATGGTAGTTGGATTTACAATTGCCTATGCAATCTATGCCTATCACCACTGATGTTGTGAGTTCGAATCCTGCTCAGTGCGAGGTGTACCACATTATGTGATAAAGTTTGTTGGTAACTTGTAGCAGGACGGTGGTTTTCTCCGGGTACTTCTGTTTCCTCCATCAATAAAACCGACCGCCACAGTATAACTGAAATATTGTTGAAAGTGGCATTAAACACCATAAAACCAACCAATCAAAATGTATTATTTTGTAGAGATTTAAAACCATCATTTGTCTAATTTCAACCAAACAAAACACGTATGGGCAGTATATCACCAAAGAAAAAAAAGATAAAACAAACATCTCATTTCCATTAGATAAGGCTTATAAATCTGTCTTGTCTATACATGTATATTTTATAAGCTGAAGACATTCTTTTATGAGTATTAAATTACTCTAAACCCACAATGAGTCATAATACAGAGACTTGTATATGATGTAACTTTAACCTATTGTCTTTAATCTACGATCAGTAATTATTGTAAAACAAATCTATTTAAACTAAAACTTTTAAAACATTTTAATTATCAGTACTTTCTAAACAGGGGAGTGAGTGATGGATTGTTGTTTAACACCACATGAGCAATGTTCAGCCCTAGGTAATGTGTACATCCTGTTTAGACCCTGTGGTTTTCTTGCTCCTAAAGACCTTTAAATTAATTGGCTCCAATCCTTTGACTAGGAGCGTACCTAAGGATGGTTATTCCAGATACATAACGCTCACACTAAATTAGATATCTCATTTTTTTAAGCTAAATCATGGCGAGAACTAGTTTCATTTTGAGATGATGTCTGTTTTATACTTAACAAACATGTTGACTTATCTTTTCTAGAGCCATCTGTTTGAAACAACAGTTCACAATTGAACATGTCCTTCCACTCCTGACACATTATCCTGACTCAGAGCCAATCAGTCTTTGGTCTTACTCATTCATGCTAGGTGCATAGTGGATCTACTCAGGGAATTAGACATCACAAATAAAATACTTCTTCATGGATACCAATCACCTACTAGTCATCTCTATATTGGACCGTCTGTTACCAATTTGAATGGGACCATGAAAGAATTTGGTTCATCTTTGCACTGTGGTTTCATTGGAGATGATCTGCATATGAATTTTTCAATTGATATATATACTTTACTCGCATATTCCATAAATATTGTCAAATTAGGTAATGTCACACAATACCAACAATATGTGTCAAACTTCTAATAATTATTGATCTATGGAAGCTACACAGTAATTTCAATGAATGTTCATATTTATAATAATGAGTCAAATGTAGCACTGCTATGTTATGGTGGCAACATTACATCTAGACAAAAATGAGCAAATAGTAGTGATTAAAGTTTAAGGATTGTTTGTTCCTATAAAGTTTTGGTTTAAATGAATGAACAACTTAATAATGTACTGGCAAGAAAGATCAATACTTTATAATATCAGAACGATGGATTTGAAAGCCAAGAGATGGAAGGGCCCGGGAGGCTCAATGAGTTAGGTAGTTGGATTTCCTAACAACTCATACAAGCCTAACACCAATACGACGTGTGTTCGCGCCCGGCTTTGTAAATTACAAAAAAAGGGTGCACTCGACTCGCAGCCGCAAGTGATAAAGCTTACCAGTTGTGCTTGCCCAAGGTCGGTGGTTCTCTCCGGGTACTCGGTCTTCTTCCACCACTAAAACTGGTCACTATGATATAGCTGAAATATTGCTGAAAGTGGCATTAAACACAATAAATCAAATCAAATCCAAGAGATGGGTATGCTCACATCATGAGAAATCGACTGTTACCTTGTTCCTTCAAGTAAAACATTCTGTCCATCAATATAAGACTTTCTACAACAGGTGCTAAAGACAGTCTGATGGTATGAAATGCTACTACATCCTTCCATCGAGATAATTTACACTGAACAGTCCTAAGTACATCATCATCAATATTAGAGTCTAATCCTGATTTCTCTAAAGCTAGTTTTGCATATCTGAAAAAAAAACCCAGATCTACTATGATATGTAGTTCAAATATTAATCTACAAAAACCTTAAACAGAACATGGCACAGATTTAACAAAAAGTCCAATAGTAAGTCATTATCTTCACTTTTTGTCAATGCCCATTATAGTTTTCAACTCGTCATTGATACACATTTTTTTGTAATTCATAATGCATAATGGAAAAAATTTCCAAGTATCATAAGTTAAATTGAATAAAATTTAAATGATGGATTCAAACTTCTTTAAATTAAACTGGAAGTTGAAGATCATTTTAAATATTAAAAGACTTTCAAAGGTAAATATACCAATGAATTTACATGTACATATACCTAATGCACACTTTGATATCTTATATCTCTCTATCCAACAATGTTAAAACAAAAAGGTTCAAAAGCCAAATACTTGAGAGTATGAAAACTCAAAACAAACAAAACATGTTAAAATTACTTAGATTAAGGTTCTGAGGAATTCAACACAAAAATGCATACAAATTGGACTTGATATAAAAAAGTTAATATTTTCCATGTTTGTCCCTTTTGACTCCATTTAACCCTTTTTATCTCAGAAAACATAATAAGTAGGCCAAATCTTGTTTTAAGAGCATATGCAGGAAATGTTAAGGAATCTAATGTAAAAAAGTCTATCATAATTGTACTTAAATAAAATGTAAATTTTGAGTGTTTGCTTGTTCCCCCCTTCTTTGAAATTTCAAAATTGGTTGCAAAATAAAAGGTCTTCATACAGAAAACATCCTTATTGCACGTTGAGGACCACTTGTTACTGACATCTTGAATTTACAATAGGAACAATAAACAGGATAATACAATTAACATCCCTAACTTGGCTTAGTTTCAATTGGACCAGTGGTTTCGGAAAAGAATAAAATGTAAAAGTTTACAGATGATCATGACAACGACGAGAACAGACAATGGCAGAACGAAAGTGTTGACAATAAACCACATGACCTGTTGGATCAAGTGAGCTAAACATGTAATAACAATATTTTTTCAATGAAAGCTAAAAAGGTACTGGTACTTCACTGATGTTTCAATTAAAGTGTTCAGACTAAGTGATCCAACTTGTTTTCTGCAATTTGCTTTTAAAATATCTTTCTTACTTTTCAAATTCCATTTGTTCAGCTTTCTTTATAGTAAGCTTTGTGGTACCAGTCACAAAATCTGGTCTCTTATGAAGTATGATTTCCTGTAACATAGCTCTGTAACAGTGTAGCTTTAGATGTGGAGGGTTATCTGTTAAATAAACATATGAATACAGAATGTATTATTATATTGGAGAAGACCATCTTCATTTAAACTTGTACAACTATTGTCTGCTCATAATGTCAAAGAGTTAAATAACCTTGGCAAATTTTCATGTTTGGCAGAAAAAATTTGAAAAAATATTGTATAAGTAATATTACACTTTCTCTGCCATTTTCCTATGTATGTTTTATAATGTATATTGTATTGTGTATTTCACTATTAATTTGTGTATTTCACTGATGTTTTATCATTTTGTAATATAATTATATTCCATGAGCTGTATAGCTTAGACTATTATTATTATCTCTAATGAATGGTAATCTCTAGTACAAAGTAACTAAACTTGCTTACCTGCTTAAAAGATGGCTTCTGTTTTAATCAAAGATTCAGCAGATTTAAATACAGTGAAACCTGTCTAAACTGATCCACCTTGGGACCAACTATTGTGTTAGGTTTATACAAGTTAAATTAACAAAGATTTCATACATTAGGACCAACTATTGTGTTAGGTTTATACAAGTTAAATTAACAAAGATTTCATACATTAGGACCAACTATTGTGTTAGGTTTATACAAGTTAAATTAACAAAGATTTCATACATTAGGACCAACTATTGTGTTAGGTTTATACAAGTTAAATTAACAAAGATTTCATACATTGGAACTTTATTTAAAGTTTGGTTTATACAGGATTTCAGTTTATTCAGGGTTTGGTTTAGACAGGTTTATACAGGATTTCAGTTTATTCAGTGTTTGGTTTAGACAGGTTTATACAGGATTTCATTTTATTCAGGGTTTGGTTTAGACAGGTTTATACAGGATTTCAGTTTACTCAGTGTTTGGTTTAGACAAGTTTATACAGGATTTCAGTTTAATCAGTGTTTGGTTTAGACAGGTTTATCCATTCAGTTTATTCAGCGTTTGGTTTAGACAGGTTTATACAGGATTTCAGTTTACTCAGTGTTTGGTTTAGACAGGTTTATACAGGATTTCAGTTTATTCAGTGTTTGGTTTAGACAGGTTTATACAGGATTTCAGTTTATTCAGTATTTGGCTTAGGCAGGTTTATACAGGATTTCAGTTTATTCAGGGTTTGGTTCAGACAGGTTTATACAGGATTTCAGTTTATTCAGGGTTTGGTTTAGACAGGTTTATACAGGATTTCAGTTTATTCAGGGTTTCGTTTAGACAAATTTATACAGGATTTCAGTTTAATCAGGGCTTGGTTTAGACAGGTTTATTCAGGGTTTGGTTTAGACAGGTTTCACTGTATATTATTATATTCCACTAGAGTAGTCTCCCCTCTTGGCCTCTCTCGAGGGGGACAATTTAGTCATATTTTGCTATCTCAGTGCATCTGAATTCTGGTCTGATAAAATGGGTGGCTTTTAGTGGGGATGGCCTTACAAGAGAGGGACTCTGTATATACATTTACTGCATTCCAGGCAAATTTTCATCAAACAATAAACTATTCTTAATCAACAAGCAAACTTATGCCAATAACAATTAATAAAACACAACATTAAAATTTGTCAAGACTGGTCCAATATACATAATCAGGAAAATATACAAAATCATAATATAAATCTGATAACCCATGTAGCTGTATGATATGTACATTGTGACCATCTTGGGTGGTAAACAATCAAGGGAAATAAGTCATGAAATACATTGTAGTACACTTATGATACAGAAAATTTCTATTTTTTGTAATTGATTAAGACAGGGCATTCCACAGTAGCCAGGCACCAGGCAAATCTCCCGGTTAATTGCATTTTTTCACTGGCTACTTTGTTTTCAAAAATGAAAATGTCAAAGTGAAAATAAAATACGGCTTTGTTTTGCATACTGGTTTAGCGTGATCGCATCTCACATGGACTTTAGCCTTTAGGATTATCACCTCCTACTTGAAAATGAGTGGAATGCCCTGTTAAGACCTCTCAAGTAGATTATAACATACTTATCAGCCTCTGTTTGTAGACATCTACAGAATGACATGCCATTTCTCTGGCTTCATAATTCAATTGATGGTCAGGTAAACCTGCTACAAATCTACTCATAGGGTAGCCTTGAGAATTGTCACTATATATAGGAAGAAAAATCAGAAGATTCAATAAATATAAGCTGTATACAAGGGTTTGTTTGGTTTGGTTTATGGTGTTTAATGCCACTTTCAACAATATTTCAGTTATATCGTGGCAGTCAGTTTTATTGGTGGAGGAACCGGAGTACCCGGAGAAAAACACATGTACGTGTATACAAGGGAAAAACATAATTAATATAAAAGTATAACTTATATAATTCTTATCTAGAAGTTTTATTTAAAACAAGTCTGGGGATTATAGTGTTGATAGTTAATCTTTATTTGATCTTAAATGTATTTTATATTAAAAAATCACTTGTAAATATTCAGGTTGTTCAATGAGGGATAATCCAGTCAAACTAACACCTTAGAATAGTTATATCAATTCAATAGCATATCCAGATGTATATAATACATTATTCACTTTGAACACATGGTTGAACATATCTGATTTTAAATAAAATATTGGATAACATTTATTTACCGGTATTTTAAAATATGTTCTTGTTCTGAATATAGTTGAATGGGGGTTTGGGTTTTGGTGTTTAACTCCACTTTCAACAATATTTCACTTATATCGTGGCGGTCACTTTTATTGGTGGAGGAAATCAGAGTACCCGGAAAAAACCACTGACCTGTCGTAAATCACTGACAAGCTTTATAACATAATGCTGTATCGAAAATACCCCACCAGAGCGGGGTTTGAATATAGTTGAAATACTGTTCAATTATTGTCAATAACAAAATACAACTCATCACTGAAAAAGTCTGGACCTGCATCGCCAACATTAACAGTATTATGCGACACACTTTGAAAAACTGAAATGATAACCTAACTAGGTATCCTCTAAAGCATGCAATGATAAAAATATGTTTAACATGGAAAATTCTTTTTTTTTTAAATTTATGTCAAATCTGTCCAAAATAGCAGGTACACATCTTTGTTGCACAAAATTTGAATACGGTTGAATGAAAACTGTTACAATTACAGATTACACAAACTGGTACCCTCTATTTCATTTTTTTCTATGGGCGACCAGTGGATAGAGAAAGCGGTTTCTAGATCTGTGCTCACAGCTGGCGATGCAGGTAAAAATATAATTCTTAACATATAACATTTATTAACCTTTTACTGGTTGTCATTTTCATGTAACAACATCCAACAGAAGCCACTCCTTTAATGTCAGAACATCTTGAAAACACCCTTAAAATGGTTGGAGTTAAATCTCCACAAGCATGTAATCCTGTTAGTACCAACTTCTTGTTTTCTTCAGGTCCATGTTTTCTTGTTTTTAAGCAGTCTATACACACTTGGTCTGACTTGTTTTGTGAATTCCCTGAACAATTTGATGCTTGTTCACAACACTGACAAAATAATTCTTCTTCATCTGTATGGTTGGTTTGAGATTGTATGACATGGAGAAATTCTGAAGGTGTGGTATTTGGTTGTATCATACAAGTCACATGATCAGGTAAAGAAAGATTATCAACATTACTGGTTTTTCCACTGTAATCTGCTGTCTCACTCTCGACTAACTTTCTCTGCAATAAGGGTAATACAAATAATTGTCATTTCTTAGTTTAGAAGTTTAAGGTTCGACAGGATGAATGGTTTATATTGTTGTGGTTGGCTACATTATCGATAATTGATAATTACTATCTAATCTTTTACTTTTCAACAAAAACTTTTAACCACTTTTTATTGAAGTGCATATACCAAGCAAGGAAACTGAGTGGTAATGTACATGTGTGATGGGTATCGATCCAAGGAAACTGAGTGGTAATGTACATGTGTGATGGGTATCGATCCAAGGAAACTGAGTGGTAATGTACATGTGTGATGGGTATTGATCCAAGGAAACTGAGTGGTAATGTACATGTGTGATGGGTATCGATCCAAGGAAACTGAGTGGTAATGTAAATGTGTGATGGGTATCGATCCAAGGAAACTGAGTGGTAATGTACATGTGTGATGGGTATCGATCAAAGGAAACTGAGTGGTAATGTACATGTGTGATGGGTATCGATCCAAGGAAACTGAGTGGTAATGTACATGTGTGATGGGTATCGATTCAAGGAAACTGAGTGGTAATGTACATGTGTGATGGGTATCGATCCAAGGAAACTGAGTGGTAATGTACATGTGTGATGGGTATCGATCCAAGGAAACCGAATGGTAATGTACATGTGTGATGGGTATCGATCCACGGAAACCGAATGGTTATGTACATGTGTGATGGGTATCGATCCACGGAAACTGAGTGGTATTGTACATGTGTGATGGGTATCAATCCAAGGAAACTGAGTGGTAATGTACATGTGTGATGGGTATCGATTTTGCCTCTGTTTCTATGATTTTTCTATTGGATTTGTGAATCATTCCGACAGTATGGTATTTTTTGCTTTTCATTTTATCAGAAGACATATTGACTTATGCAAAAGTAGCCCCCACCCTTCTAAACATGCTAAGTGTCATACCTTTGTTGATTAAGTTTTTGTTTGGTGTGAATGTGTTACATGTAATTAATTATTCAGGCTTTAACCCAAAATAATATTTCAATATGGTTCACTTACAAACTTAACCAATGTCTTTCTTACAGAAAGCTTTCTGTAATATATTACCAAAACCAAACAACAATTACTCAAATTGTGTCATAAACAATGGAAAATTAAAAAAAAAAACAAAACAAAAAAAAAATCAATCGAAAATAAAAATCCATAATTCTCCATCTACACCTCTGTAGCTATCTGAAGAATATTATATAATTAGCCAAAGTCATGTCTGTTGCCACAATCACAAGTTTGTTTAAATGTTACTATGGAGTCAGTACCTATTGTAACTAAAGCATTAGTTTGATATCTGTCCATGGTACCGTGCACTTTGATAGCTATATGTGGTATAGTTTGTTAGTTACTAAAGGACAAAAGTCAGTGGGTTTCTCCATCAAAAAAACTGCATGCTACAATATAACAGAACTATTGTTGAAACTACTGTTAAACACACAAAACATCCATAACTAATTCATATAGAAGCATCAGCTATGTTTGTTTCTGTCCCAAGAGTCTTCAACAAACAGCTAGCTAGTTGAAGTGGCAATGAATGGATGATTATCTTTTAATACATATTATATTATCTTTGCTCCTGTATTTTAAATTGTTTGTATGTTCTATTTTTTAAATAAATGATTACAAAAAAATACCAAAACAGCTAGCTAGTAATAAGTTAACTTAAAGCATTCATTAACCCTGCTATTGTACTGTCCATGTTTATGTTGTCATTCATTGACACTTCTATTGTACTGTCCATGTTTATGTTGTCATTCATTAACCCTTCTATTGTACTGTCCATGTTTATGTTGTCATTCATAGACACTACTATTGTACTGTCCATGTGTATGTTGTCATTCATTGACCCTTCTATTGTACTGTCCATGTTTATGTTGTCATTCATTGACACTTCTATTGTACTGTCCATGTTTATGTTGTCATTCATTGGCACTACTATTGTACTGTCCATGTGTATGTTGTCATTCATTAACCCTTCTATTGTACTGTCCATGTTTATGTTGTCATTCATTAATCCTTCTATTGTACTGTCCATGTTTATGTTGTCATTCATTAACACTTCTATCGTACTGTCCATGTTTATGTTGTCATTCATTGACACTACTATTGTACTGTCCATGTTTATGTTGTCATTCATTAACCCTTCTATTGTACTGTCCATGTTTATGTTGTCATTCATTAACCCTTCTATTGTACTGTCCATGTTTATGTTGTCATTCATTAACCCTTCTATTGTACTGTCCATGTTTATGTTGTCATTCATAGACCCTACTATTATACTGTCCATGTTTATGTTGTCATTCATTGACACTACTATTGTACTGTCCATGTTTATGTTGTCATTCATAGACACTACTATTGTACTGTCCATGTTTATGTTGTCATTCATTAACCCTTCTATTGTACTGTCCATGTTTATGTTGTCATTCATTAATCCTTCTATTGTACTGTCCATGTTTATGTTGTCATTCATTAACACTTCTATCGTACTGTCCATGTTTATGTTGTCATTCATTGACACTACTATTGTACTGTCCATGTTTATGTTGTCATTCATTAACCCTTCTATTGTACTGTCCATGTTTATGTTGTCATTCATTAACCCTTCTATTGTACTGTCCATGTTTATGTTGTCATTCATTAACCCTACTATTGTACTGTCCATGTTTATGTTGTCATTCATAGACCCTACTATTATACTGTCCATGTTTATGTTGTCATTCATTGACACTACTATTGTACTGTCCATGTTTATGTTGTCATTCATAGACACTACTATTGTACTGTCCATGTTTATGTTGTCATTCATTAACCCTTCTATTGTACTGTCCATGTTTATGTTGTCATACATTGACCCTGATATTGTACTGTCCATGTTTATGTTGTCATTCATTAACCCTTCTATTGTACTGTCCATGTTTATGTTGTCATTCATTAACACTTCTATCGTACTGTCCATGTTTATGTTGTCATACATTGACCCTGATATTGTACTGTCCATGTTTATGTTGTCATTCATTAATCCTTCTATTGTACTGTCCATGTTTATGTTGTCATTCATTAACACTTCTATCGTACTGTCCATGTTTATGTTGTCATTCATTAACACTTCTATCGTACTGTCCATGTTTATGTTGTCATACATTGACCCTGATATTGTACTGTCCATGTTTATATTGTCATTCATTAATCCTTCTATTGTACTGTCCATGTTTATGTTGTCATTCATTAACCCTTCTATTGTACTGTCCATGTTTATGTTGTCATTCATTGACACTACTATTGTACTGTCCATGTTTATGTTGTCATTCATTAACCCTACTATTGTACTGTCCATGTTTATGTTGTCATTCATTAACCCTTCTATTGTACTGTCCATGTTTATGTTGTCATTCATTAACCCTACTATTGTACTGTCCATGTTTATGTTGTCATTCATAGACCCTACTATTATACTGTCCATGTTTATGTTGTCATTCATTGACACTACTATTGTACTGTCCATGTTTATGTTGTCATTCATTGACACTACTATTGTACTGTCCATGTTTATGTTGTCATACATTGACCCTGATATTGTACTGTCCATGTTTATGTTGTCATTCATTAACCCTTCTATTGTACTGTCCATGTTTATGTTGTCATTCACTGACCCTTCTATTGTACTGTCCATATTTATGTTGTCATTCATAGACACTACTATTGTACTGTCCATGTTTATGTTGTCATTCATTAACCCTGCTATTGCACTGTCCATGTTTATGTTGTCATTCATTAACCCTTCTATTGTACTGTCCATGTTTATGTTGTCATACATTGACACTACTATTGTACTGTCCATGTTTATGTTGTCATTCATAGACACTACTATTGTACTGTCCATGTTTATGTTGTCATTCATTAACCCTTCTATTGTACTGTCCATGTATATGTTGTCATTCATTGACCCTGCTATTGTACTGTCCATGTTTATGTTGTCATTCATAGACACTACTATTGTACTGTCCATGTTTATGTTGTCATTCATTAACCCTTCTATGGTACTGTCCATGTATATGTTGTCATTCATTGACCCTGCTATTGTACTGTCCATGTTTATGTTGTCATTCATAGACACTACTATTGTACTGTCCATGTTTATGTTGTCATTCACTGACCCTTCTATTGTACTTTCCATGTTTATGTTGTCATACATTGACCCTGATATTGTACTGTCCATGTTTATGTTGTCATTCATAGACACTACTATTGTACTGTCCATGTTTATGTTGTCATTCACAGACACTACTATTGTACTGTCCATGTTTATGTTGTCATTCATTAACCCTTCTATTGTACTGTCCATGTTTATGTTGTCATACATTGACACTACTATTGTACTGTCCATGTTTATGTTGTCATTCATAGACACTACTATTGTACTGTCCATGTTTATGTTGTCATTCATTAACCCTTCTATTGTACTGTCCATGTATATGTTGTCATTCATTGACCTTGCTATTGTACTGTCCATGTTTATGTTGTCATTCATAGACACTACTATTGTACTGTCCATGTTTATGTTGTCATTCACTGACCCTTCTATTGTACTGTCCATGTTTATGTTGTCATACATTGACCCTGATATTGTACTGTCCATGTATAAGTTGTCATTCATAGACACTACTATTGTACTGTCCATGTTTATGTTGTCATTCATAGACACTACTATTGTACTGTCCATGTTTATGTTGTCATTCATTAACCCTTCTATTGTACTGTCCATGTATATGTTGTCATTCATTGACCCTGCTATTGTACTGTCCATGTTTATGTTGTCATTCATAGACACTAATATTGTACTGTCCATGTTTATGTTGTCATTCACTGACCCTTCTATTGTACTGTCCATGTTTATGTTGTCATACATTGACCCTGATATTGTACTGTCCATATTTATGTTGTCATTCATAGACACTACTATTGTACTGTCCATGTTTATGTTGTCATTCATAGACACTACTATTGTACTGTCCATGTTTATGTTGTCATTCATAGACACTACTATTGTACTGTCCATGTTTATGTTGTCATTCATCAACCCTTCTATTGTACTGTCCATGTTTATGTTGTCATTCATTAACCCTTCTATTGTACTGTCCATGTTTATGTTGTCATTCATTAACCCTTCTATTGTACTGTCCATGTTTATGTTGTCATTCATCAACCCTTCTATTGTACTGTCCATGTTTATGTTGTCATTCATTAACCCTTCTATTGTACTGTCCATGTTTATGTTGTCATTCATTAACCCTTCTATTGTACTGTCCATGTTTATGTTGTCATTCATTAACCCTTCTATTGTACTGTCCATGTTTATGTTGTCATTCATTAACCATTCTATTGTACTGTCCATGTTTATGTTGTCATTCATTAACCCTTCTATTGTACTGTCCATGTTTATGTTGTCATTCATTAACCCTTCTATTGTACTGTCCATGTTTATGTTGTCATTCATTAACCCTTCTATTGTACTGTCCATGTTTATGTTGTCATTCATTAACCCTTCTATTGTGCTGTCCATGTTTATGTTGTCATTCATTAACCCTTCTATTGTACTGTCCATGTTTATGTTGTCATTCATTAACCCTTCTATTGTACTGTCCATGTTTATGTTGTCATTCATTAACCCTTCTATTGTACTGTCCATGTTTATGTTGTCATTCATTAACCCTTCTATTGTACTGTCCATGTTTATGTTGTCATTCATTAACCCTTCTATTGTACTGTCCATATTTATGTTGTCATTCATAGACACTACTATTGTACTGTCCATGTTTATGTTGTCATTCATAGACACTACTATTGTACTGTCCATGTTTATGTTGTCATTCATAGACACTACTATTGTACTGTCCATGTTTATGTTGTCATTCATAGACACTACTATTGTACTGTCCATGTTTATGTTGTCATTCATAGACACTACTATTGTACTGTCCATGTTTATGTTGTCATTCATTAACCCTTCTATTGTACTGTCCATGTTTATGTTGTCATTCATTAACCCTTCTATTGTACTGTCCATGTTTATGTTGTCATTCATTAACCCTTCTATTGTACTGTCCATGTTTATGTTGTCATTCATTAACCCTTCTATTGTACTGTCCATGTTTATGTTGTCATTCATTAACCCTTCTATTGTACTGTCCATGTTTATGTTGTCATTCATTTTTGTTATAGTATATGTTTGCTTTAAGTGTAACTGAATCTGTTCAGGTTTCTTAAGGTATGTTTATATCTGTTGTGGTGAGAGGCGATTGTTTGTTTGTTGATATTGGTAGATTTGTTTACCATCACGACACTATTTAAACTTTCTTTTCACAATCCATAAACAATAAGCTACATATACTCATATTAATGTACATCAATATTACCTTCAACTTAGATCTGATAGTATATGACATATCCCTGGAAAAGAAAAAATACATTAATGAAAGAAGGGGGAGTGCTTAAACTCCAATGATCAAACTTGTCAGATCATAATGAAATCTGGTTTTAGTAAACAGTTGAACAAGGTAAAAAAAAAGGATGTATTTCCTGATTTTTTTTCACATTCAGAATAAAACAATGAATGCATTATTGTATAGAGACTTTCAGTTGAGTGTATCTATTCTTCATATTAAATAGAGGCTCACCTGAGGTTGAAATGTTTGTGCTGTCCTATAAAAATTACTCATTTTGTCTTTATCTGGCAAACAAAATGTGGCTGCCATATGCAATTATTGGTTCTAATTTGCAGAATATTTAATAAAAATCAATAATTATTAATATGTTGGACTTTTAGTTTCAAAGAAGATACATTTGTATTTGTTAAATTCCAGCCTGTCAAAAACAGAAATTGTCCATGTTTTTTACCAGACAAATTGAGGTATCAATAGGGGACCTTGCAAACATCATTTGTACAAAGTAACAAATCATTCCTGCAAAGTTTGGTTCCAACTGACCTTGTATTTACTTAGTAGAATATTAAATGTGTTAAGTAAACAGACGACAAATGAAACCCATGTGATAGTGAATGTTCACATGAATCTTTGCGTCAGGTGAGATAACAAGAATTGCCCATCGCGGCCATTTTTTTCTGATCAAGATGAAATGAGGCATTTTGATAATGGACCTCACAAATATCATTCCTACAAAGTTTTGTCCAATTTGTCCATTGGTGTTGTAGATGATCAAAATGTGAAATTTAAATGATAACAATGAAAGGATGATGAATGGAAAGTGATGCATTTATATATTATAATTCATAAATGAAAAATCACTGCATGGATACGACGACAATTCCTTAAAACATTTGTGTTCTTGGGAGCTATTCTGAAGATTATTGGGTTAGTGTTATAGTGTTTAATGCCACTTTCAACAATATTTCAGCTATATTGTGGCAGTCAGTTATATTGGTGGGGGAAACCGAAGTCCCCGGAGGAAACCACCGACCAGCCACAAGTCAGTGACACACTTTATCACATAATATTGTATCGAGTACACCTCGCCTGAGTGAGGTTCGAACTCATAATGTTAGTGGTGATAGTCACTGGTTGCATATGTAGTTATAAATCCAACTACCATCACGACCATGACAGCCCCTGAAGATTATTGGTATACATCTTCAGTGCTTCAGAATGGAGTAAAATACTTCCTCTGTAAAATGGAAGAGGCCCCAAACTTACTAACTTTTGTCAAATTAAAGCAGTGTGCTCTTATCGTTCAACAGTTGTAGTTAACATTATACATTATCCCCGGCTTGATAAAAATGCCGGCTTTTGATTGGTCGATGACCCGTTGGTACAAAACCCATGCTACCGGCTGGTAGCTACGTGACGTCACTTTACGTTACTACGCACCTGCAAGATGGTGTTAAAAAGGTTTGCTTCACATACGGAGGATGAAATAATTAAAAAAAAGACTTACAAATGTCCAGACTTCCCGAAAACCGTCGGTCCTGACCGACAGAAATGCAATAGGACCGACGATTTCAAAATATATATCGGACCGAATGTCCGGTAAAACATAGATATTTGAAAGGACCGGCGATTGAAATTTATTCCCTCCCAGTTTCCACTGCCAATGGCATTAATTTCCGTTTTTAGTTTTATTAAAATGTCAGACAGAGACTTGAAATTTGTTTATTTATTCTGTCAGACCGACACGTTCCTTTTTGTAATCGAAACTCCTATACAAATGTACGTAAATGTAAACATCCTTTTAGTAGGAACCAGCACCTGCAAAACGTGGAACATTAAAACTGAAATATATTACTGAGCACAGAAATAAGTTGACTTCCACACTCCCCAAGTATCAAAGATTGTTTGTGTTTAATTAAATATGTTTTGAGATGGTTATATATTGAAGATGACAGCAGATTCATATTCTTAACTGAAATTAAAAATGTAGGTAAACCGGAAACTGACATTGATGTATAATATTCGGAACGTGATCGGACCATTAGATACGGATTGTTGGCTATATCTGCCTTATCTTTTTAGATAAAAATATGTATACAGAAAAACATTTAAGCGAGTTGTTTGATGATCATGACTATAGGTAATCTTGCATTCAGTTCTGTATAAAAAAAACCAAAATTTGACAGGTTATATACAATATTACAAAAAAATGGTGGGACAGACACAAAGCCCATGGGTAAGACAGAACCCCAAGTTCCTGTCTGACCCAATGTCAGACAGAAAAAAAAAAGTTTTCGCCAACTCTGTAATACCGAATGTTTGGTATAATAGTTACCTCAGATTTTGTCCGAAAGGCATTGATCAGTGTTTAATTTTATTTTTAAATTACATGATTTTCATTGTTTTCACCCCTTTTATACATTTCCGGTTTTGTGAAGACGATCACGACACGATTGGTTATTTGTATATATATTAGCCAATGACATGACGTATTTCATACAATCATTGACCTATAGTACAAGGTCATCAAAACAACAAAACTCGAGACACACTATAAAAGACATAACATATACAATTTTGAACAACACTGAAAACTGAAAATTGAATTACTTTAACCTCTATAAAAACCAGAGGTGAAATCAGGTGCCCAATTGCTAATACTAGGGTAAATCACTCTAAAAAGGCCAAACTAAACATTATGCATGTGACAGTGAATTTTTTGGGACTTTTTTTTCGGACCGACAAAATATTTTTCGGACTGACAAGATTTTCATGTCTGTCAGTCCGAATGACTGACAACTTCTCAGCAAGTTTCGGGAAGTCTGATGTCCCTGTTAACACAGAGAAAAACAACAAGAAGGCAGCAAGCTTGTTGCGAGAATATCTCACGGAAACAGAACAGAGTAGTAACTTCGAAGCTCTCTCTGCACAACAATTAAATGACGTCCTTAAAAGCATTTTTATCTCAGTGCTAGAAAAGCAGACGGCGAAATGTACAAGGTCAATACTCTTGAATCCACAAGGTACTCCTTGAATAGATACCTCAAATCCCCTCCTGTGCAGAAAACATTTGACATTATCAAGAACAATGAATTTAATGAAGCCAATATGTGTTTTAAAACTGCCATCACAGAACTTAAAGCTAACGGAAAAGGTACAACGGAACACCACCCCATTGTTTCAGAGGAAGATCGTAAAAAAATATACTCTTCAATCCACACTAGTCCAAATACGCCCTTATAACAAAGTACAGTGGGATATTCGCCTGTATTTTTTCCGCCGTGGTGCCGAAAATATGCGAAGCATGACAAAAAACACGTTTGTTGTTAAAATTGACCCTGAAACTAATAGGAAATATGTTACAAAAAACATTGATGAACTGACTAAAAATCACCGTGCTGATGATAAGGAAAAGTTGACTGCTATGATGCCAGAACAACCCGATAGCCCGTTTTGCCCAGTTCATTCATTTGAAAAATATATTTCTAAGCTACGTCCAATTTGCAATAACCTTTGGCAAAAACCGTTGGAATCTTTTGTGGAGAATGCTGATGTATGGTATTGCAATTCACCCGGGGTATAGAAATGGGACAGAGAGCTTCTTCGGCTTGAAGGGGCGTCCGTTGGTTGTGCGGGATGTAGAAATTCACAACCAACCCGTCCTGCGGATGAGACGTAAATAAAACCGAGGTCCCGTGTTGAGAGATTGCCACCCTCTCCGCACGTTAAAGAACCCAGTGTTACAGCTCATTATGAGCATTATGCTCATGATGAGTGGTCCATAAGAGACCTGTTGCACTGGCAAATTATCCGTCCATACCCATCACCTTTCCTTGTTTCGAGTCCCGTGGCGTTTAAATTTTTAAATGTTCTCGTCCTGAATATAGCTGAAAAATTGCTCGCTGGACGTTAAACACCAACCAATCAATCAATCAATCACCTTTCGGTCGTGACATGTTGGCAAAATTCATGTACAAACTGAGTGTTTCATGTGGTCTCTCTCAGAGTTATACAAACCATTCCATACGTGCAACAATTTTGACCGAGTGCAACAATTTCGCGGATGCTCAAATTATGTCGGTAACGGGCCATAAAAGTGTATCTAGTCTGGCAATATATCAGCGCACATCAGACCAGAAAAAATCCAAATGGGAACAATTCTTAATTCTGCAATGACTGGAGAAAACAATTACAATAACGCCTTACCTTCGTATAGACATTATCCAGCTTTACCAGCACCGTCAGCATCTCATTCCCAAATTATGTCGCGAACTTCGCAGTCACAAAGTCAAAGACAGTTAGAATTCCAAAATCAGATGACGGGAATCAATCTTAATGATATCATGGGTGATTTTGATACCATTCCTCAACTTCCAGTATTTCACAGTTGTTATATCGGCTCCATAAATATCACAATTAACAATAAGTAACTGGATGTCATGGCCATATGAATTATGTTTACACGTTTGTTGATTCATGCCACATGTAACTTTTTGTGTTATTTCACATGTGTGTCTGAGAGAAATGTTCAAGTTGTTTTAATACAGATATTTGTTAATTGTTGTCACATGAATTCCTTCCTTTTCTATTATATCCATATCACCCGCTCACTTATCCAAAATTTGCAATCAATGGAATTCTTTACCCAGGTACTTGTGACGTCATGACTATTTGACGTATTCACGTGACATTACGTGCGAAATACAAAAAAATAACACCAAAAAAACGTTAAAAATGATTAGCTGTAGGGTGATACCAAAGGTATCTCCCTACACTTTATCGAAATTCACCCAAATGTTCACATGAGCTATGGCATTTTACTCCGCAAGTACAAAAACGTCATGATTACGTTATAAAAAGAACAAGAAAATCCATTAAAAATCAGTTTTTGTTTTCAAACCGGGGATAAAATCGTTATCTACGTGTCTACCCGTGGGCATTGAGATTGTACCACCCTTCAGCACCACTGTACAGCTTTCGGCTTCGCCTCAGGCTATACAGAAGTGCTTCAGGGTGGTACAATCTCAATGCCCACGGGTCGACACGTAGATAACTTATAATATACTAGGTCAGAGTAAAACTAGAAGTGTTTAAAATTTTACATTTATTTTGTAGTCTGCTATATAACAGCTACACAAGACCCTGTTTCACATAGGTTATATCACCAAGGAAACACTTCGTCAAACTTACAAGTTCTGCTCATCACTTTTTAATAACTTTTGTTTTCTCATGTTTTTTCAAATTAACTATTCTGAATGTCTTGAATCAAAATTGGGACAGTCACTGGTTTTTTATCAAAACTCCAGCTTTATATTTGTGTTCATCGAAACCAAAGGTGTTAAATGTGATATGGTTTATGGACAAAATTAGTAAATTTAAATTCATAAATTATATACAACAAGAGAGAAAATTTAGATCTTACTTGTCAAATTTTTCAGCTTTTGGAGCATGGCAACCTGATGCTTCTACAGTTGTTACTTTCAGGCCGTGACCAAAGGTCAATAATCTGGACAGATGACCTTGACCTGCACCTACATCTACAACATGTTTACAGCCACAGGTCTGACAGACAAAATTAATCAACTGAAATACAGAAATTTTTTATTTATAAAAAATGATAAACAAAACATAAAATACTGTCTGAACAGTTCTAAAATCTAATAGAAAAACATAAAATACAACACTGTCTGAACAGTTCTAAAATCTAATAGAAAAACAACAAGAAAACTGCAGCAGAGCTGCGAGAGGAATCAATTAAAAATAAAATAAAACATAAATTAAATCAAAGTATCCATTATCTCATTTTATTTAACTAAAGATTTTCCCTCGTATTTCAAGATTAGATGGGATAATTCCATCAAGCGGAAAAATTTTGTTTGACAGAAAGGCCCGAAAAAGTCCGATTGCCAAAACATAATTATTACATTTTAATATTGATAGCATATTTAGTGCCTTCGGCACGAATGCCAATCAGTATGACATGACAAATTTTTGGTACAAATTTGCTTGGTAAATACTTGTTACAATTAACTTCTGGCAATGTGTTGCCATGGGATCCATTCCGACTATACTGTTTTCGTGCCTTTGGCACGAAGACTTTTGAAATTTTGTTCGTAATGGTCGTACTAGTAAATTAATTTTATTATATAAGATATGCCTTCGGAACGAAAATTTAATGTTTCTTTGTCTATGAAAATAAAGGGCAAATCAACTTCCGTCAAGGTGTTGCCATGGGACCCATTTGCAACATGTAATGTGGCCGTGCTGATTCATTCTTTTGTTCATATCGGGTGTGCCTTCGGCACGACAATTTTATTTCTTTATTCGTAGTGTTCGTGCCTTTGGCACGACACAAAGTTTATTATTTATTTCATTTATGAAACCTTCAATGACAACTCTGCCTTCTTCAAGTTCGAAAGTAAAACTCTGTTTTCTATTTGAATGATATAGTCGTGCCTTTGGCACGAAACGTAAGTTTTAATTCTCAATACAATTTTAAAGTCATTATTCTATTTTATTTGTTTTGTGTTGTTCGGCGCGACAAAGATGTTCAATTACGAAAACAGGCAAAAGGCTTAAGCTCCACACACTTCCGCTTCCGATTTCAAAGTGTTTACAAGTATCAACCATGTTCGCTTCGCTCACAGCTGGGTTGATAAAAAAATACAACACTGTCTGAACAGTTCTAAAATCTAATAGAAAAACATAAAATACAACACTGTCTGAACAGTTCTAAAATACAATCAAAAAATCGTAGAAACAGAGGTAAAATAGATACCAATAACACACAAATACATGACTGTTTACTTTCCTGGCTTGATACAGGCACTTCTATTAAAAGTGGAGGGTTAAACTAGTTTTATGGGCCCAAACATCTGCTCTTAGTGCAATCATGTGGTCATATAAGTATCTTTCATATAAATTACATCTTGCTTAGAAATCATTTATCTACTTGTAGGTGCACAGAAAGATATATGAATGTAAGTGAGGTCATGACATATGACATTGATTAAATTTCTATTGATATCTGAATATTTCAATACACTCTATTACAAGTATATATCCATCTCACAGTGTGAAACAAGACAGTTCTAACTTAGCTTGATACATATATTTATTGGTAATTTATCCATTTTTCCTTTGATCTGGATGAGGAATTGAATATTATCAATCTGTGTGACAACAAACACATTATGATGTTACCAATAAAAACAATTACGTCAGTATTGTAGGTCTAAACGTACATTATCACTAGTATCACCAGAACTTGTGGTTTAAATAAACGAACTGATGGTAAAATCATTAAAATTGATTACTTTTCCTAACTGTAGTATTTCATGCTGTTTCTTAGGTTTCACATGTTTACGGAAACAGTGATTCAGTGGAAGGTATTGTCCATCCTTAATGTTGCCCTTTGACCTTGCATGGCTTGCAGTATCTGGTATCTCTAGCTGTATTGGAACTGGTATCTTATGGTCTTTATCTGTATGAAGACTGGTATCTTTTGTGAACGTCTGTTGTATCTTATGACTGTCTAGATCTACAGGACTGCGATTTAGAGAAAATGTTTGTGTACAAGTTTTGAAGCAGAGAAGACTGAGAGGTAACACTCTTCTAAAATAGATATATTAAATACAATATATATTAAACCATGTTTATCTTGATCAGTCATAAAATTCATGTACATATATATATATCAATAACAATATTGTGTGACTTTTGCTTCTTTACCAAAAAAATGCTTAACATATTTTAGCTAAATATGAAATGTACATTAGAATACTACCAGTACCAGTCTAAAAAATCTACTGTCAAGTACAATGTATCTGTCAAATGGCATTTTGTTAAATACTAGATATTAAACTTCAGAACACTCAGCACTTATACCCAATCAACTCTTTGGTCCTCATTGTACAAAACTTATATTGCTTGTTTTGGAGATTCAAATTTTTTTTAATTACTTTCCCACTTTTTCAGCTATTAGCAGGGATCAACTTCATTTGTACCAGTCTAAATTTTCTCACCCCAAGGGCCATCTTGTAAAAGCTTAGTTTCATTTGGCTAAAATGTTTGCAGGAAAAGAGTACTTATATCTTTGTCAGTTTTTGCACTAATATCAACTCTATTTTTTTTTACTGTAAATAAAATAAACCTTTGACAATGTTTAGCTGATAGTAACCCAGCTAATTCCTCTGTATCCATTATGCTCAATACACTTTGCCATTGTTTTGGTAACTTATTCCAATAGTCTTCAACAAAGAAATTCTGAAATGAAATACGTGAATTTTCACATAAATTCAATAATGACATTTCTCCATTGAATCGTTTTGAATGTACATGCTTTATTCATGTGCTGTAGGTAAAATAAAGATGAAACATTTGCAGACAATGTCAGACAAATTTGTCTTTGACATTAACAAATATCTTAAACAGTAAGTTGCTATTAAAAATGTAGAGCAGTAGAGGTAAAATTAACTGATGAGTAAGTTAAACAACGCCGAGTCCCAGTAGAAATGGTTACCAGGTAATATTAAATCTCCATAGAGAGAGTCAAGGAAGTATTCATTCATTCCAATTGTGAAGGGAGAATGTAAGACATGGACCATTAAGTATATGCATATATAATTTTCTATAATTACTGTACCTTGTGAAACTGAAGGAGTACTGGATTTTCAATGTAAAAGGGTAAGAAATGGGGATATAAAAATTACCATATTATGGAGAAAAAAAATCATGTGAGAGTATAAATTAAGAACAAAAAAATGGGGATATACAAAAAGCACTTCAAACTCCAAAACACCACATCATAGCTCAAATACTGCTAAATCTGACATTTGACACCAATCAATCAAACATCATGTGACTTCCACATACCCCTCATTTTCAAGATACATGTATGTGCTTTCTGACTTTACCATACGATGATTCGTAAGATCTTTATGTGTGACATATCAGAAAAGTAGGAGGCTCTGATCCCCCGAGGAGCAATATCTTTTCTTTCTTTCCAGTTTTAACTTCCTTTTAATAATAAAGGACGAAGTCCTTCTAACGGTAAGCTGTCCAATTTTTCCTTCTATATTGTTAGCTAAAAATCTGCTCACCAGAAGTTTAAACCAGAGGCTCCCAGGAGCCTGTAATCGCTCACCTGGATCAAAGCTGCTTTCAATAACAACGCAACTGCACTGTGGTGGCCATCTTGGCGGGAGAGCGCAACTGCCGGACACCATTTTGGAAGAGGACCATCCAATGACTATTCCATCAAAGTTTGGTTTTAATTGAGCTACTGGTTCCAGACAAGATGGTTTTTATGTGAATTTCCCATAGGGTCCTATGTTAAACTAAGTACAGCTGTGCAGCCATCTTGGTCAGAGGGCGGGACCACCAGACACAAATTTGGTTCAGCGGTTTCAGAGGAGAAGATTTAAATGTGCTATTTTATCAAAATATGCCTAATTTGCATAATCGGTATAAATCGGCTGAAAGAAAAATTTCAAAAAAAACCCCCAGAACATATGCTAAACTACTCCTTGCCATGTAGCTGCAGTTTAAATTTGAGCTCATTTTGACTTATACTAAAGCAGCAATGGACAATTGAAGAAATTTCTATTTTTAGTAACAGCAGCCATCTTGAATGGAGGGCGTGGCTGTCGGACACAATTTTGAAAGGGAACCACCCAGGGACCATCCCTGCCAGGTTTGGTTTAATTTGGTTCAGCGGTTTCAGAGGAGAAGATTTAAATGCGATCTTTTATCAAAATATGCCTAATTTGCATAATCGGTATATATCGGCTGAAAGAAAAATTTCACAGAAAAACCAGGAATATAGGCTAAACTACTTCTTGCCATGTAGCTGCAATTAAAATTTCAGTTCCATTTGACTTGCACTAAAGCAGCAATGGACAATTAAAATTTCATCCCCCCTTTTTTCTATTTTGAGCTTGGCGGCCATCTTGGTTGGAAGTCGGGATCACCGGACACAATTTTGGAAGGGGACCACCCAAGAATCATTTCAGCAAAGTTTGGTTGAGATTGGCTCAGTAGTTTCAGAGGAGAAGATTTTTTTTAAATTTCATCCCCCCTTTTTTCTAATTTGCATAATCGGTCAAAATCGACAAAAGTTCAAAGTTCATAAAAAATCCTGTAATACATGTTAAAAAGCTCATCATTATGCTTATACAGTTCAAATTTGGGCACATTCTGGCTTAAAATAGAGCAGTTTTGGCCATTTGAAGAAATTTCTATTTTTAGTAACAGCGGCCATCTTGAATGGAGGGCGGGGCTGTCGGACACAATTTTGAAAGGGACCCACCCAGGGACCATCCCTGCCAGGTTTGGTTTAATTTGGTTCAGCGGTTTCAGAGGAGAAGATTTAAATGTGATCTTTTATCAAAATATGCCTAATTTGCATAATCGGTATATATCGGCTGAAAGAAAAATTTCACAGAAAAACCAGGAATATATGTTAAACTACTCCTTGCCATGTAGCTGCAGTTAAAATTTGAGCTCATTTTGACTTACACTAAAGCAGCAATGGACAATTAAAATTTCATCCCCCCTTTTTTCTATTTTGAGCTTGGCGGCCATCTTGGTTGGAAGTCGGGATCAACGGACACAAGTTTGGAAGGGGGCCATCCAAGAATCATTTCAGCAAAGTTTGGTTGATATTGGCTCAGTAGTTTCCGAGGAGGAGATTTTTTAAAAATTTCATCCCCCCTTTTTTCTAATTTGCATAATCGGTCAAAATCGGCAAAAGTTCAAGGTTCATAAAAAATCCTGTCATACATGCTGAAAGGCTCATCATTATGCTTATACAGTTCAAATTTGGGCACATTCTGGCTTAAAATAGAGCAGTTTTGGCCATTTGAAGAAATTTCTATTTTTAGTAACAGCGGCCATCTTGAATGGAGGGCGGGGCTGTCGGACACAATTTTGAAAAGGACCTACCCAGGGACTATCCCTGTCAGGTTTGGTTTAAATTGGTTCAGCGGTTTCAGAGGAGAAGATTTAAATGCGATCTTTTATCAAAATATGCCTAATTTGCATAATTGGTATATATCGGCTGAAAGAAAAATTTCACAGAAAAACCAGGAATATAGGCTAAACTACTTCTTGCCATGTAGCTGCAATTAAAATTTCAGTTCATTTTGACTTGCACTAAAGCAGCAATGGACAATTAAAATTTCATCCCCCCTTTTTTCTATTTTGAGCTTGGCGGCCATCTTGGTTGGAAGTCGGGATCACCGGACACAATTTTGGAAGGGGACCACCCAAGAATCATTTCAGCAAAGTTTGGTTGAGATTGGCTCAGTAGTTTCAGAGGAGAAGATTTTTTTAAAATTTCATCCCCCCTTTTTTCTAATTTGCATAATCGGTCAAAATCGACAAAAGTTCAAAGTTCATAAAAAATCCTGTAATACATGTTAAAAAGCTCATCATTATGCTTATACAGTTCAAATTTGGGCACATTCTGGCTTAAAATAGAGCAGTTTTGGCCATTTGAAGAAATTTCTATTTTTAGTAACAGCGGCCATCTTGAATGGAGGGCGGGGCTGTCGGACACAATTTTGAAAGGGACCATCCCTGCCAGGTTTGGTTTAATTTGGTTCAGCGGTTTCAGAGGAGAAGATTTAAATGTGATCTTTTATCAAAATATGCCTAATTTGCATAATCGGTATATATCGGCTGAAAGAAAAATTTCACAGAAAAACCAGGAATATATGTTAAACTACTCCTTGCCATGTAGCTGCAGTTAAAATTTGAGCTCATTTTGACTTACATTAAAGCAGCAATGGACAATTAAAATTTCATCCCCCCTTTTTTCTATTTTGAGCTTGGCGGCCATCTTGGTTGGAAGTCGGGATCAACGGACACAAGTTTGGAAGGGGGCCATCCAAGAATCATTTCAGCAAAGTTTGGTTGATATTGGCTCAGTAGTTTCCGAGGAGGAGATTTTTTAAAAATTTCATCCCCCCTTTTTTCTAATTTGCATAATTGGTCAAAATCGGCAAAAGTTCAAAGTTCATAAAAAATCCTGTCATACATGCTGAAAGGCTCATCATTATGCTTATACAGTTCAAATTTGGGCACATTCTGGCTTAAAATAGAGCAGTTTTGGCCATTTGAAGAAATTTCTATTTTTAGTAACAGCGGCCATCTTGAATGGAGGGCGGGGCTGTCGGACACAATTTTGAAAGGGACCCACCCAGGGACTATCCCTGTCAGGTTTGGTTTAAATTGGTTCAGCGGTTTCAGAGGAGAAGATTTAAATGTGATCTTTTATCAAAATATGCCTAATTTGCATAATCGGTATATATCGACTGAAAGAAAAATTTCACAGAAAAACCAGGAATATATGTTAAACTATTCCTTGCCATGTAGCTGCAGTTAAAATTTGAGCTCATTTTGACTTACACTAAAGCAGCAATGGACAATTAAAATTTCATCCCCCCTTTTTTCTATTTTGAGCTTGGCGGCCATCTTGGTTGGAAGTCGGGATCAACGAACACAATTTTGGAAGGGGGCCACTCAAGAATCATTTCAGTAAAATTTGGTTGATATTGGCTCAGTAGTTTCCGAGGAGAAGATTTTTAAAAAATTTCATCCCCCCTTTTTTCTAATTTGCATAATCGGTCAAAATCGGCAAAAGTTCAAAGTTCATAAAAAATCCTGTAATATATGCTAAAAAGCTCATCATTATGCTTATACAGTTCAACTTTGGGCACATTCTGGCTTAAAATAGAGCAGTTTTGGCCATTTGAAGAAATTTCTATTTTTAGTAACAGCGGCCATCTTGAATAGAGGGCGGGGCTGTCGGACACAATTTTGAAAGGGACCCACCCAGGGACCATCCCTGCAAGGTTTGGTTTAATTTGGTTCAGCGGTTTCAGAGGAGAAGATTTAAATGTGATCTTTTATCAAAATATGCCTAATTTGCATAATCGGTATATATCGGCTGAAAGAAAAATTTCACAGAAAAACCAGGAATATATGTTAAACTACTCCTTGCCATGTAGCTGCAGTTAAAATTTGAGCTCATTTTGACTTACATTAAAGCAGCAATGGACAATTAAAATTTCATCCCCCCTTTTTTCTATTTTGAGCTTGGCGGCCATCTTGGTTGGAAGTCGGGATCAACGGACACAAGTTTGGAAGGGGGCCATCCAAGAATCATTTCAGCAAAGTTTGGTTGATATTGGCTCAGTAGTTTCCGAGGAGGAGATTTTTTTAAAATTTCATCCCCCCTTTTTTCTAATTTGCATAATTGGTCAAAATCGGCAAAAGTTCAAAGTTCATAAAAAATCCTGTCATACATGCTGAAAGGCTCATCATTATGCTTATACAGTTCAAATTTGGGCACATTCTGGCTTAAAATAGAGCAGTTTTGGCCATTTGAAGAAATTTCTATTTTTAGTAACAGCGGCCATCTTGAATGGAGGGCGGGGCTGTCGGACACAATTTTGAAAGGGACCCACCCAGGGACCATCCCTGCAAGGTTTGGTTTAATTTGGTTCAGCGGTTTCAGAGGAGAAGATTTAAATGTGATCTTTTATCAAAATATGCCTAATTTGCATAATCGGTATATATCGGCTGAAAGAAAAATTTCACAGAAAAACCAGGAATATATGTTAAACTACTCCTTGCCATGTAGCTGCAGTTAAAATTTGAGCTCATTTTGACTTACATTAAAGCAGCAATGGACAATTAAAATTTCATCCCCCCTTTTTTCTATTTTGAGCTTGGCGGCCATCTTGGTTGGAAGTCGGGATCAACGGACACAAGTTTGGAAGGGGGCCATCCAAGAATCATTTCAGCAAAGTTTGGTTGATATTGGCTCAGTAGTTTCCGAGGAGGAGATTTTTTAAAAATTTCATCCCCCCTTTTTTCTAATTTGCATAATTGGTCAAAATCGGCAAAAGTTCAAAGTTCATAAAAAATCCTGTCATACATGCTGAAAGGCTCATCATTATGCTTATACAGTTCAAATTTGGGCACATTCTGGCTTAAAATAGAGCAGTTTTGGCCATTTGAAGAAATTTCTATTTTTAGTAACAGCGGCCATCTTGAATGGAGGGCGGGGCTGTCGGACACAATTTTGAAAGGGACCCACCCAGGGACTATCCCTGTCAGGTTTGGTTTAAATTGGTTCAGCGGTTTCAGAGGAGAAGATTTAAATGTGATCTTTTATCAAAATATGCCTAATTTGCATAATCGGTATATATCGACTGAAAGAAAAATTTCACAGAAAAACCAGGAATATATGTTAAACTATTCCTTGCCATGTAGCTGCAGTTAAAATTTGAGCTCATTTTGACTTACACTAAAGCAGCAATGGACAATTAAAATTTCATCCCCCCTTTTTTCTATTTTGAGCTTGGCGGCCATCTTGGTTGGAAGTCGGGATCAACGAACACAATTTTGGAAGGGGGCCACTCAAGAATCATTTCAGTAAAATTTGGTTGATATTGGCTCAGTAGTTTCCGAGGAGAAGATTTTTAAAAAATTTCATCCCCCCTTTTTTCTAATTTGCATAATCGGTCAAAATCGGCAAAAGTTCAAAGTTCATAAAAAATCCTGTAATATATGCTAAAAAGCTCATCATTATGCTTATACAGTTCAACTTTGGGCACATTCTGGCTTAAAATAGAGCAGTTTTGGCCATTTGAAGAAATTTCTATTTTTAGTAACAGCGGCCATCTTGAATAGAGGGCGGGGCTGTCGGACACAATTTTGAAAGGGACCCACCCAGGGACCATCCCTGCAAGGTTTGGTTTAATTTGGTTCAGCGGTTTCAGAGGAGAAGATTTGAGCTCATTTTGACTTACACTAAATCAGCAATGGACAATTAAAATTTCATCCCCCCTTTTTCTATTTTTAGCTTGGCGGCCATCTTGGTTGGAAGTCGGGATCACCGGACACAATTTTGAAAGGGGGCCATCCAAGGACCATTCTACCAAAGTTTGGATGCAATTGGTCCAGTGGTTTCTGAGGAGAAGATTAAAATGTGAAATGTTGACAGACGGACGACGGACGAAAAGTGATGACAATAGCTCACATGGCCTAAAGGCCAGGTGAGCTAAGAATAGATCAATTGATAATTTAGAAACGCAAAAGAAATCTATTTCAATGAAAAATTCCCAATTCTTTGATTATTTACTCTATGCAAAATCGAAATAAACTTTTAATAAAATACTAATAAAAAAATCTCTTTCTACAAAACTCCCAATGGAAGAGCGGCATAGGTAAAATGAACACCATAACAAATCGGCTACACAATTCATTCAAAATAAAAGATAATAGCCTCACCGGATACAATTACGAACGAAATAAAAAGTATGTCCCCTAATTGTTCCTTCAAAAAAGGAATTAAAAAAATGCTTTTATAAATAGATACCCCGCTAAATTACTCGTGTTTTGGGAGAAAATTATTCATGCGCAGTTGTTGAATGTTGCAGACGACGGGTTTTCATATTTGTAAACAGAAAACGATCGACAATTGCACTTGGAATCTATCGCTAAAATTCATTGAGGTACGCATATTTTGTTATCTTATGCCTGTAATTGGAAAGAATATGATCTCCTGGTTCTATGCATATGTAGAACACATTGAAATTAAACAAAAACAGTCAATATAATACATTTTCCTTACCTTGATCTATCCCAAAATGTCAAAATCCGTGATGTACCTTATTCATTGAAGAGTCCAAGGAATTCCGAATGCAAACTGGCACACATTTATGGCATGAATAAAGGAAAGGTTTTTATGTCATGTGTATTATATACAAATAGATATGTGAACGTAAATGAATGAATGCTCTTTCAATTTTAACAGTTGTCATTAAATAATTAACACCAGAAAGGTTATTATGATGTCGTTCGAAATTGTGTCCAGATCTAGGTCACAGAGTGACTAGAACGGGGTCATGACAATCTGTTCTAAGTTAAAACCCGTAACAATGCATTGAATAATATATGGGCTATGATTCAAAAGGAATATTGCCATTATTGGTGTTTAATCTGAAATATGAACATGCAATCAGCTTCATCAATTTGGTCAAATTTATTATCAAATGCTACGGTCAATATCATCGAAATTGTTCGTAATTGCGTCCGCGGCGGTGAGGCTAACGTGTACGGATCATCGTATTATTGAAATTTTAGGACTTCGTCCTTCAAACAGGTTGCCCGTCTCATATTAATTAGATTACGATATTACCGAAATATATGCATCTATTGTTGTTTTGTATAACTGGACGAACTTGTAAGCATCCTGCAGCCAATTTTCATAAGAATTGTCAGTGCAACTGATGACAGTCATCCTTTAAAAAAAAGAAAAGAAAGTTTTTAGGTTTTTCTATCTTCTATCAGGGGATATCATAGTGAAAGGGAAAGAAACGAAGCTATTGATATCCATTCTTGTTTTTTCATCATGGTACGGATCTCTCCAACGTATACTTCAAAAATTTCCAACAATTAGTCAATTGAAAGGAAAGAAAATTTCAAAAAACAGCCTCAATAGACAAATCAAAGAGGGCTTTTTGGAACTATGGAAAAATCAGATGAAACAATACTCAGAAGGGAAGCTTCGCACTTACACCACATTCAAAGTACATTTTGGGTTTGAAAATTATCTATCTGTTATCGGTAATTTTGAGCATAGGAGATGTTTAACTAAACTAAGAATCTCAGCACATCGTCTACATATTGAGACTGGTAGATACCAGGGTATCCCTCCACACCAAAGGTTGTGTGAGCAGTGCGACTCGGGAGAGGTAGAAGATGAAATTCATTTTCTACTTTGCTGCAGCAAATTTAGAGAGGAGCGACAACAGCTGTTCAAAACAATATCTCAATCGTGTAACAATTTTCTACAATTAAATCCTCGAGAAAAATTTTACTGGTTAATGACCTGTGAAGATGTATCAGTTTTGAAAGAGTTGTGTCACTTTATTTATAAATACTGCAGATAATTTAAATAACTGAATAACACTGCTTCAATTTTATTAACAAAATCTACATATTAATGTCTAAAATATATTATTGTTTGTCTGCACTAGACACGAGGAGGAATGCTCATTGCTAATCTTAGTAGATGCAATACATTTCCTGAAGCACTGTCCCTTGGTGTCTGTTGCAGATAAACGATACATCTATTTATTCCCATTTTAGTTTATTACTTGAACTGCTTGCTTTCCTGGATCAGACACGGGGAGAATCGAAATGCGATTCTTAAGCACCGTCCCCTGGTGTCTCCTCCAGCTAAGTAATCACAGTCCTTTCATCAAACACATGATGTTTTACTACTTGAACCGCTTGCTTTGCTGGATCAGACAAGGGGAGAATCAAAACACAATTCTTAAGCATCGTCCCCTGGTGTCTCCTCCAGCTAAGTAATCGCATACATGTAGTCCATTCTTCAACCATATGATACACTGCAACTATACATTACTCATTGCCTCTCCTCGGGTCGTGCTGCCGAACACGGCCTATTTATTTATTTATTTATATATTTTTTGTAACATACATCATTTAAATAGTTAGAATTGTCTTGTTTAAAAACATATATCTCCATTCTGTATTGTTGTAACTGTTGATATAATTATGAATGTATATTTGTTATTGCCCCTTGAGGGACCCTAATTGGAATAAAAAAATATTGTATTGTATTGTATTGTTATGTACACAATGTTTGGAAAAATGCAGGCATGAATCATGAATCGGATAGCTATTATGAAAGCGAGCACAAAGGCCAAACTATTATCTGGCACATATATCTTGCAACAAACACAGTCGAAATTCAAAAAGAGACAAATCTCAGCAATATGTTTAATGTGCAATAGTGATATTGAAGACACTCCTCACTTTCTAATAAAATGTCCGTCATTGGAACGAACTAGACAACCATTTACAGATAAAATTAAAGCACTACTAAATACAGTGGATAAGGAACTTTACAAGAGTATTTATAAAAATGACATTAGACTCACTCAGTTAATACTGGATGTCACCAGCCCTACTCTTCCAATGAGGTTTCAAACAGATGAACTGATACATGAAATTGAATCTCTTACAAGAGGACTGCTTTGCATTACATCATGAGCGATGCAGACTGCTAGATATTGCTGTAAGGCCTTATTGACATGGGTATCCTCAGGGCTCCTGTCATTACTAGTTCTATATGGATGTTAAATAAAATTATACCTTTTAAGAATAAGAAATGGATACAGTTAAACTTAATTTTACCTTTTTAAGAATAAGAAATGGTTACAGTTAAACTTAATTTTACCTTTTATGAACTAAGAAATGGTTATAGTTAAACTTAATTTTACCTTTTAAGAATAAGAAATGGTTACAGTTAAACTTAATTTTACCTTTTAAGAATAAGTAATGATAAATTTATTATAAATTTTGCCTTAAGGATAAGACTATGGTCATTTTAATATATTTTACTTTTTATGGATAGAATAACTGTCGATTTTACCTTTTAAAGATAAAGATTAATTTAATAAAAATTTAATCTGAATTTTTAGTATGGATGTTATTAAAGTCGACCTATACCTTTAAGGATATGATTATGGCTAATTTATTATATTTTACCTTTTAAGGATAAGACAACTGTCCATTTTACTTTTTAAAGAAAAGGGTTAATTTAATAAAAATTCTGTCTGATTTTTAAGTGTGGATGTTATTAGAGTCGACCTACACCTTTAAGGACATGACTGTGGTCACTTTGTTATATTTTACCTTTTAAGAATAAGACATCTGTCAATTACAAATTACAAACTGTGAATATGTGAAATTATATCTGCGGTGGCGGAATACATGTATAAATCATATTAACGGTGGTGGTTACCGATAGAAACTAGTGGTGGAGGTTAAGATAAGATAAGATAAGAAAACTTTATTTGAATTCGGTTTTTGTAAACAATAAACACAAGCTCTCAGGAGCTTTTTACCGAATATACATAGTAGCACAAGATACATACACATATTAACATAATCACATAAACACACATATAAAGCACATACAGTTAGCAAATGCAACATAAAAAGCACAAAAATAAAAGACATTCTAAAACATGCTGAAACAATATCAAGCAAACATAAAATAACTAAGCAGCATTAAAACTTGGAAAAAGCACTAGAAATAAAACAGAAAGCTGAATATGTTATCTGCATGCAGAACAACGACATACTGAGCCATTCCAGGACTGAATCAAACTTTTAAAGTGGTTGAAACTGTTTTCAGTTCTGAAATGGTTCGGAAGGTCGTTCCACAGAGTTGCAGCTGCAAACGTGAATGATTTTTTGCCATACCTTGTAGTTCTAACTTGAGGTACATCTAATATGTTCGAATACCTGAAAGCATATTTAGAATTCTTCACATTAACCAAATCATGAAGGCATACAGGAGCTAATTTGTTAACGATTTTATATGTCTCCAAGGCCATTGTCCTAATACGTCTGATCTGTAAGGAGGGCACTAGAGCTTTTTCAAGAAGGTTGATATATGAACTGGTGTAGTCATCGTATACAAAGCGAAGTGCTCTTTCCTGCACTTTCTCTAATTTTTTTGAATTTTTATCGGTACAAAAATGCCAAGCCAAAGGGCAGAAGTTAAAGTTACTGAGAATGAAAGTGTGGAATATAGTTAATTTGCTTAATCTGTCTAAATATCGGCCCAAACGTTTAAGTATATTCAGTTGCTGTGATGCCTTCCTGCAGGAGGTTATTGGTCTTTTAAATTCCTGAATTATACTGAACTTAGATTCATGAATTCTGAAATTGGTGAAGAATTTTCCTGAACTAATTAATACATATTAGCAGCACACTTGCAAAAGTGGTTCTCCGTGTAGCGGAGGGATATACACACAAAGAAGCACTCCCTAAAATGAAAGTTCAACACTAGTGACACATGATCACCCCCCCCCCCCCCCCCCCCCCCCCCGTTTATGTAGGAAACACATGCACATAATTAGTTTATTTAACATTATTGCAGATACTTAGACAATATCGTACCTGTAAATAATCTCAATTTTATTACGTCTGTTACTCTGTACGGCATTTGACAGAATGCCTACAGAAGAACATATTTCAGCAAATAAAGTAAAAGCTGTTCGTTCAATCAAGTGAGTGATTGTTGTTTAACGCCAATTCAGCAATTTTTCATCTATATCATGGCGAGGACAAATTAATTTTCAATGAGATGATGATGATGATGAGGTCCACTTTGTTCTAGACCATCACGCTGCGTTGCATTTGTATAGTGATAGCTCACTGAAACAACTGACAGCCCGCGGGTAGACATGTCGCTCCACTCGGACACATTATTTCGATTCCCAGCCCACCAATCTTTGCCGTTTCTTCTTAATGTTGCGCCACCGTGACGGTGCTTAGCGGAGAAGCAACACATAGTCTTTGATTTGACCCGACCGGAGCTCGAATCCACGATCTACCGCACTGGAGGCGAGCACGCTAACCATTATGCCACAGATGCGGTTCGTCCAATCAAAGCGATTACCAGTATACAAGGTAACAATTGGAAATAATAACAATCAACGTAAAAAGTAGATTACATCCGAATGTAATTAGTATATACTATACACTCCATTTCAAAATCCAACAGTGCCAATTAATTATTTTTTTATGAATAAAAAATGACACCATTACTAGCAACTACTTGTCAATTTTTGGATGTATATGTATCCCTTTCTCGGGGTAAATTTAACATGCGTGTTTACGACAAAAGTGACAATATTTATTTCCCTATCGTCAATTTTCCTTTTTTGGATGGTGACGTTCCTTTAGCCCCATCCGATATCATGTGGTGTTTACCTTTATCTCATGTTATTTCGTTCTGCACGTACATGTTTAAATTTTGTATTTGTAATAATGTTTCTGACTTCATTTACCGTGATCTCGTGATAACGGACACACTTTTACACAAACGATACCGTTTTCATAAACTGAGGGTAACTAAATTGTATTACCGCTATAAAGATCTTGTATACTACATGCATCTATCTATTAAAACGGTATTTTCCATTCATGCGTTTATATAGCGATGTAGTTAACAAAGCTAAACTGTTAAAATACGGCACATGTTAAACTTTTAAAATCATTTCAAAAGACCTTATTCGCAAAGGCATTGATTTAGAAACTCACGTACGTTAGTTGACTCTTTGTGGTAGATTTTATTTTTATAGAAATATATATAATATGTTGCTACTAGTAACCACAACTAGCAAATAAATCAGTATACATTTAAATAGCATTCCATATGTTCTTACTATTTTTTGTTCAGTACCTGATTCCAATTAATTGATGACCTATTTATTCTGGTCTGCCACGAAGACCAATAATTGCTTCTGATGTTAATGACAAATTGATATGAAATCTGTTAGAAGTATCAGGTATGATGTTTTTGTCGTAGAAGTAACTGGTCTTTAGCCAACATATTTTAATGCATGTCACAAGACAGGACCTCAATGTATGGCTAAAGAAGAGAAATTCATTCATTTTGTTGGTAATTGTGCCGCCAAGCAACAACAACAAAAAAAAACCTTCACCAACAATTAGTACTTGTTTGACATAATATTTTTTTTGGAAAGTTGATCATGCTGATTGTACAATTGTAAATAAAAATACTAAGTCTATAACAGCTCCCCCAGAGTTTAACTAGCAAGTTAAAAGGATGTTTAAGATTATAAACATTTATTATATTTACGTTGAATACAATCGTTCAATTCAATATAGCCTCTGTAGTTGTATTAATGTCTTACAACGATGTACAGTTGCAGGGGCTATTTTTCCCAGTTAGTGTTAATTTTTTTTTAAATCTAATTACAAAATGTCATGTACTTTCACAATTTCATTAGATAATTTACTTAATGCACGTCATATTTATGGCTTACGGTGCTTGTGCTTATAATTCGCTTTCAAATTACGTAATATTTAAAATGGAGAAGTACATAGTTTTGTCGACATTAATAGATGAAGTGATTCAATGTGGTTGTCATAAAAGACATAAAGATGAAACAATTACACACTGTTTGTAGACAGTTTTACCAAAAGTAATTTGTCAACTCGAAAAACAGTTGTACGAAAAAAACAAAACGACGTCAAAGTCCACTTTTTTCGTCGAATTCTCTGTATCATTAGGGTTCTATGACGAAAGTTAAAATGATAAATATATATCTTGTTTGAACGGGATTATCACAGGTAAATCATTGGAAATATATACTATTTATGCAAACAAAAACAAAAAAACAACATTATCGACATGGCGTCTTGTGAAAATGAGCCAGAAGGAGTAGATTCAACTTTAATGAAAAACAGAGAAGATATTTCACCTCTGAAAACCAGTAATGAAGACATAGACGACGAACATGATATACAGGGAAATAAGACAGAACAACCGAAGAACGAACAAGAATGTGCAGAAAAATATGAAATGGTTTCAGGATGTCATTTAGACCGAAAAGATGCGGCACTAATTTCAAATTCAGAAAATGATTCAGGAATTGACCCTGAAAGCCCAAGACACGAGATTGACCGTTTTATACCGTTACCGGTAGCCGACGACAGCGCTACGTCTTCAAAACACACGGCGAATTCAGAAAGCGGTAAAACACTAGACAATACAAGAAACACCAGTTGTTTTCGAGTGTCAAGTGACGGATCTCGAAAGGTTTCCTTAGATCCAAGGTTTATGCATGGAAAAGGGATGGGGCGGCTTTATTTCGAAGAGATTCCATCCAGGAAAAATTCTATGGAATCTTTTAGTATGTACCCTTACAGCCGACCAACAAGCAGGAAAACGTCTTTAGATGCATTTTATAGCGTTCCACACACACACCATAAAATATCGGTAATATCAAACACTTCAAATGGAAGCCACTTCGATTTTACTGAAGATACTTGTGAAACACTACCGCATGCAGACCACTACAAAGAAGTTGTATCGATCTTTCCAGACTTTAATCAAAGACCGACGTTAAATGAACTAAGGGAAGATGAAACTGTAAGTATGAATAAAACAATAGATCTCCGTTAGATGGTTTTAATTATTTGGCTTTCCTATCTTTTGATTTTGAGTACTCGATGAAGGTTATTCAAGAAACGTCTCGTATGTACTAAATGTGATATCTCCGGTTTTATTACTTTACACTGACTTTGTAAAAGAGCACTCACAGCTAGTGCCATTCATGGTGAAGAAAAAACGTGTTTATTGGAATCACATGGCCTCACTCTCTGTGTTGTTTGATCTTGTTTGTTCTAAGGTGATTACCGGTAGTTACGGTATACTGTTCTTTTTAACCAGTATTCTATGATCACTGGTGTTGTTTTGTGTATCTAGATTACTATTTTATGAACTGTTCTCTCATACTTCATTTATGTCTTACTGGTGTTGTTTTGTGTATCTAGATTACTATTTTATGAACTGTTCTCTCATACCTTATTTATGTCTTACTGGTGTTGTTTTGTGTATCTAGATTACTATTTTATGAACTGTTTTCTCATACTTTATTTATGTCTTACTGGTGTTGTTTTGTGTATCTAGATTACTATTTTATGAACTGTTCTCTCATACCTCATTTATGTCTTACTGGTGTTGTTTTGTGTATCTAGATTACTATTTTATGAACTGTTCTCTCATACTTTATTTATGTCTTACTGGTGTTGTTTTGTGTATCTAGATTACTATTTTATGAACTGTTCTCTCATACTTTATTTATGTCTTACTGGTGTTGTTTTGTGTATCTAGATTACTATTTTATGAACTGTTCTCTCATACCTTATGTATGTCTTACTGGTGTTGTTTTGTGTATCTAGATTACTATTTTATGAACTGTTCTCTCATACCTTATTTATGTCTTACTGGTGTTGTTTTGTGTATCTAGATTACTATTTTATGAACTGTTCTCTCATACTTTATTTATGTGTTACTGGTGTTGTTTTGTGTATCTAGATTACTATTTTATGAACTGTTCTCTCATACTTCATTTATGTCTTACTGGTGTTGTTTTGTGTATCTAGATTACTATTTTATGAACTGTTCTCTCATACTTCATTTATGTCTTACTGGTGTTGTTTTGTGTATCTAGATTACTATTTTATGAACTGTTCTCTCATACCTTATTTATGTCTTACTGGTGTTGTTTTGTGTATCTAGATTACTATTTTATGAACTGTTCTCTCATACTTGATTTATGTCTTACTGGTGTTGTTTTGTGTATCTAGATTACTATTTTATGAACTGTTCTCTCATACTTCATTTATGTCTTACTGGTGTTGTTTTGTGTATCTAGATTACTATTTTATGAACTGTTCTCTCATACCTTATTTATGTCTTACTGGTGTTGTTTTGTGTATCTAGATTACTATTTTATGAACTGTTCTCTCATACTTGATTTATGTCTTACTGGTGTTGTTTTGTGTATCTAGATTACTATTTTATGAACTGTTCTCTCATACTTTATTTATGTCTTACTGGTGTTGTTTTGTGTATCTTGATTACTATTTTATGAACTGTTTTCTCATACTTTATTTATGTCTTACTGGTGTTGTTTTGTGTATCTAGATTACTATTTTATGAACTGTTCTCTCATACTTTATTTATGTCTTACTGGTGTTGTTTCGTGTATCTAGATTACTATTTTATGAACTGTTCTCTCATACCTTATTTATGTCTTACTGGTGTTGTTTTGTGTATCTAGATTACTATTTTATGAACTGTTTTCTCATACTTTATTTATGTCTTACTGGTGTTGTTTTGTGTATCTAGATTACTATTTTATGAACTGTTCTCTCATACCTTATGTATGTCTTACTGGTGTTGTTTTGTGTATCTAGATTACTATTTTATGAACTGTTTTCTCATACCTTATTTATGTCTTACTGGTGTTGTTTTGTGTATCTTGATTACTATTTTATGAACTGTTCTCTCATACCTTATTTATGTCTTACTGGTGTTGTTTTGTGTATCTAGATTACTATTTTATGAACTGTTCTCTCATACTTTATTTATGTCTTACTGGTGTTGTTTTGTGTATCTAGATTACTATTTTATGAACTGTTCTCTCATACCTTATGTATGTCTTACTGGTGTTGTTTTGTGTATCTAGATTACTATTTTATGAACTGTTCTCTCATACTTCATTTATGTCTTACTGGTGTTGTTTTGTGTATCTAGATTACTATTTTATGAACTGTTCTCTCATACTTCATTTATGTCTTACTGGTGTTGTTTTGTGTATCTAGATTACTATTTTATGAACTGTTCTCTCATACTTCATTTATGTCTTACTGGTGTTGTTTTGTGTATCTAGATTACCTATTTTATGAACTGTTCTCTCATACTTTATTTATGTCTTACTGGTGTTGTTTTGTGTATCTAGATTACTATTTTATGAACTGTTCTCTCATACTTCATTTATGTCTTACTGGTGTTGTTTTGTGTATCTAGATTACTATTTTATGAACTGTTCTCTCATACCTTATTTATTTCTTACTGGTGTTGTTTTGTGTATCTAGATTACTATTTTATGAACTGTTCTCTCATACTTCATTTATGTCTTACTGGTGTTGTTTTGTGTATCTAGATTACTATTTTATGAACTGTTCTCTCATACCTTATTTATGTCTTACTGGTGTTGTTTTGTGTATCTAGATTACTATTTTATGAACTGTTCTCTCATACCTTATTTATGTCTTACTGGTGTTGTTTTGTGTATCTAGATTACCTATTTTATGAACTGTTCTCTCATACCTTATTTATGTCTTACTGGTGTTGTTTTGTGTATCTAGATTACTATTTAATGAACTGTTCTCTTATACTTCATTTATGTCTTACTGGTGTTGTTTTGTGTATCTAGATTACCTAATTTATGAACTGTTCTCTCATACCTTATTTATGTCTTACTGGTGTTGTTTTGTGTATCTAGATTACTATTTTATGAACTGTTCTCTCATACCTTATTTATGTCTTACTGGTGTTGTTTTGTGTATCTAGATTACTATTTAATGAACTGTTCTCTTATACTTCATTTATGTCTTACTGGTGTTGTTTTGTGTATCTAGATTACTATGTTATGAACTGTTCTCTCATACTTCATTTATGTCTTACTGGTGTTGTTTTGTGTATCTAGATTACTATTTTATGAACTGTTCTCTCATACTTCATTTATGTCTTACTGGTGTTGTTTTGTGTATCTAGATTACCTATTTTATGAACTGTTCTCTCATACCTTATTTATGTCTTACTGGTGTTGTTTTGTGTATCTAGATTACCTATTTTATGAACTGTTCTCTCATACCTTATTTATGTCTTACTGGTGTTGTTTTGTGTATCTAGATTACTATTTAATGAACTGTTCTCTTATACTTCATTTATGTCTTACTGGTGTTGTTTTGTGTATCTAGATTACTATTTTATGAACTGTTCTCTCATACTTCATTTATGTCTTACTGGTGTTGTTTTGTGTATCTAGATTACTATTTTATGAACTGTTCTCTCATACCTTATTTATGTCTTACTGGTGTTGTTTTGTGTATCTAGATTACCTATTTTATGAACTGTTCTCTCATACCTTATTTATGTCTTACTGGTGTTGTTTTGTGTATCTAGATTACTATTTTATGAACTGTTCTCTCATACCTTATTTATGTCTTACTGGTGTTGTTTTGTGTATCTAGATTACTATTTTATGAACTGTTCTCTCATACCTTATTTATGTCTTACTGGTGTTGTTTTGTGTATCTAGATTACTATTTTATGAACTGTTCTCTCATACCTTATTTATGTCTCACTGGTGTTGTTTTGTGTATCTAGATTACGTATTTTATGAACTGTTCTCTCATACTTTATCTATGTCTTACTGGTGTTGTTTTGTGTATCTAGATTACCTATTTTATGAACTGTTCTCTCATACCTTATTTATGTCTTACTGGTGTTGTTTTGTGTATCTAGATTACCTATTTTATGAACTGTTCTCTCATACCTTATTTATGTCTTACTGGTGTTGTTTTGTGTATCTAGATTACTATTTTATGAACTGTTCTCTCATACTTCATTTATGTCTTACTGGTGTTGTTTTGTGTATCTAGATTACTATTTTATGAACTGTTCTCTCATACCTTATGTATGTCTTACTGGTGTTGTTTTGTGTATCTAGATTACCTATTTTATGAACTGTTCTCTCATACTTTATCTATGTCTTACTGGTGTTGTTTTGTGTATCTAGATTACCTATTTTATGAACTGTTCTCTCATACCTTATGTATGTCTTACTGGTGTTGTTTTGTGTATCTAGATTACTATTTTATGAACTGTTCTCTCATACTTCATTTATGTCTTACTGGTGTTGTTTTGTGTATCTAGATTACCTATTTTATGAACTGTTCTCTCATACTTCATTTATGTCTTACTGGTGTTGTTTTGTGTATCTAGATTACCTATTTTATGAACTGTTCTCTCATACCTTATTTATGTCTTACTGGTGTTGTTTTGTGTATCTAGATTACCTATTTTATGAACTGTTCTCTCATACCTTATTTATGTCTTACTGGTGTTGTTTTGTGTATCTAGATTACTATTTTATGAACTGTTCTCTCATACTTCATTTATGTCTTACTGGTGTTGTTTTGTGTATCTAGATTACTATTTTATGAACTGTTCTCTCATACTTCATTTATGTCTTACTGGTGTTGTTTTGTGTATCTAGATTACCTATTTTATGAACTGTTCTCTCATACCTTATTTATGTCTTACTGGTGTTGTTTTGTGTATCTAGATTACCTATTTTATGAACTGTTCTCTCATACCTTATTTATGTCTTACTGGTGTTGTTTTGTGTATCTAGATTACTATTTTATGAACTGTTCTCTCATACTTCATTTATGTCTTACTGGTGTTGTTTTGTGTATCTAGATTACTATTTTATGAACTGTTCTCTCATACTTCATTTATGTCTTACTGGTGTTGTTTTGTGTATCTAGATTACCTATTTTATGAACTGTTCTCTCATACCTTATTTATGTCTTACTGGTGTTGTTTTGTGTATCTAGATTACTATTTTATGAACTGTTCTCTCATACTTCATTTATGTCTTACTGGTGTTGTTTTGTGTATCTAGATAACTATTTTATGAACTGTTCTCTCATACTTGATTTATGTCTTACTGGTGTTGTTTTGTGTATCTAGATTACCTATTTTATGAACTGTTCTCTCATATCTTATTTATGTCTTACTGGTGTTGTTTTGTGTATCTAGATTACCTATTTTATGAACTGTTCTCTCATACCTTATTTATGTCTTACTGGTGTTGTTTTGTGTATCTAAATTACTATTTTATGAACTGTTCTCTCATACTTGATTTATGTATTACTGGTGTTGTTTTGTGTATCTAGATTACTATTTTATGAACTGTTCTCTCATACCTTATTTATGTCTTACTGGTGTTGTTTTGTGTATCTAGATTACCATTTTATGAACTGTTCTCTCATACTTGATTTATGTCTTACTGGTGTTGTTTTGTGTATCTAGATTACCTATTTTATGAACTGTTCTCTCATACCTTTTTTATGTCTTACTGGTGTTGTTTTGTGTATCTAGATTACTATTTTATGAACTGTTCTCTCATACTTTATTTATGTGTTACTGGTGTTGTTTTGTGTATCTAGATTACTATTTTATGAACTGTTCTCTCATATCTTATTTATGTCTTACTGGTGTTGTTTTGTGTATCTAGATTACTATTTTATGAACTGTTCTCTCATACTTCATTTATGTCTTACTGGTGTTGTTTTGTGTATCTAGATTACTATTTTATGAACTGTTCTCTCATACTTTATTTATGTATTACTGGTGTTGTTTTGTGTATCTAGATTACCTATTTTATGAACTGTTCTCTCATACTTTATTTATGTCTTACTGGTGTTGTTTTGTGTATCTAGATTACCTATTTTATGAACTGTTCTCTCATATCTTATTTATGTATTACTGGTGTTGTTTTGTGTATCTAGATTACCTATTTTATGAACTGTTCTCTCATACTTTATCTATGTCTTACTGGTGTTGTTTTGTGTATCTAGATTACTATTTTATGAACTGTTCTCTCATACTTGATTTATGTCTTACTGGTGTTGTTTTGTGTATCTAGATTACTATTTTATGAACTGTTCTCTCATACTTTATTTATGTCTTACTGGTGTTGTTTTGTGTATCTAGATTACTATTTTATGAACTGTTCTCTCATACCTTATTTATGTCTTACTGGTGTTGTTTTGTGTATCTAGATTACTATTTTATGAACTGTTCTCTCATACCTTATTTATGTCTTACTGGTGTTGTTTTGTGTATCTAGATTACTATTTTATGAACTGTTCTCTCATACCTTATGTATGTCTTACTGGTGTTGTTTTGTGTATCTAGATTACTATTTTATGAACTGTTCTCTCATACTTGATTTATGTCTTACTGGTGTTGTTTTGTGTATCTAGATTACCTATTTTATAAACTGTTCTCTCATACCTTATTTATGTCTTACTGGTGTTGTTTTGTGTATCTAGATTACTATTTTATGAACTGTTCTCTCATACTTTATTTATGTCTTACTGGTGTTGTTTTGTGTATCTAGATTACTATTTTATGAACTGTTCTCTCATACTTTATTTATGTCTTACTGGTGTTGTTTTGTGTATCTAGATTACTATTTTATGAACTGTTCTCTCATACTTGATTTATGTCTTACTGGTGTTGTTTTGTGTATCTAGATTACTATTTTATGAACTGTTCTCTCATACTTTATTTATGTCTTACTGGTGTTGTTTTGTGTATCTAGATTACTATTTTATGAACTGTTCTCTCATACCTTATTTATGTCTTACTGGTGTTGTTTTGTGTATCTAGATTACTATTTTATGAACTGTTCTCTCATACGTGATTTATGTCTTACTGGTGTTGGTTTGTGTATCTAGATTACTATTTTATGAACTGTTCTCTCATACTTTATTTATGTCTTACTGGTGTTGTTTTGTGTATCTAGATTACTATTTTATGAACTGTTCTCTCATACCTTATTTATGTCTTACTGGTGTTGTTTTGTGTATCTAGATTACTATTTTATGAACTGTTCTCTCATACCTTATTTATGTCTCACTGGTGTTGTTTTGTGTATCTAGATTACTATTTTATGAACTGTTCTCTCATATCTTATTTATGTCTTACTGGTGTTGTTTTGTGTATCTAGATTACTATTTTATGAACTGTTCTCTCATACCTTATTTATGTCTCACTGGTGTTGTTTTGTGTATCTAGATTACTATTTTATGAACTGTTCTCTCATACTTTATTTATGTCTTACTGGTGTTGTTTTATGTATCTAGATTACTATTTTATGAACTGTTCTCTCATACTTTATTTATGTCTTACTGGTGATGTTTTATCTATCAGGATTGCCCTTATTATTTTTCTAACCGACGTTTTGTGTTTCACTGGTGTTGTTTTGTCTATCTATAGTGTGAATGTTTCACTCTTTCCCCTTATTTGTATTTCATGTTACACTGTATAAAATCTTCAATTATGGAGGAAATAAAGAGAATCAATCAATCAATCAATCAATCAATCAATCAATCAATCAATCAATCAATCAATCAATCAATCAATCAATCAATCAATCAATCAATCAATCAATCAATCAATCAATCAATCAATCTAATTAGTATTGTATGTTTCACTGGTGTTGTTTAGTTATCCGTATTGCACTAATTTTACTTAGTACTCCCCCTTTGATTAGTATTTATGAATTATGTCAAGTCTTTCTAGGAGACATATTGTTTTATTCATCAGTCACAAAGGTTTGTACGCACATTTTGCACATTTCATATGAAATTTCTCAAAATTAGGCATGTGTGTTTATTATTTTATTATCACAACGACATTTTTAATCGGACTATTTTGAAAGAGTTATTTCCCCTTTTGCAATAGAATATTTTATCCAAAAGCTCGTATGCCCAACCCTTCATACATTTGCTATTTGTATCAAGAATAACTTTTAAATTATATTTGCCTCGACTTGTTTTCGTGAAAAAAAGGTGCAAAAACAAGACAATTTACACCTTTATCTGTTTTGTCAAGGTTGGTTAATGAATATCTTAACGGCTATCGTAAAGTACAATGCCCTACCATATAAGATATACATCATAAAACTTGATAAACGTACAAAGTATTCAAAATGTTTTCGGATAATTTCGATAAATTTATGAATTAGACATTATTCATAAAATGAATAATAATTTTCAAATATTCAAAACTGAAGGGAAAAATATTAGAATTATTTTGAACCCTTTGAAGAAAAAAAACTTAATGATTGAAAACGATTTCATAGAAGTTCATCCCTTAGAAAGTATCAATGGAACATTATCAGTGTTTTCTATTGTTGTGTTGGTGTTAATTAACCAGACATCTGACATACTGAGGTGGTTACTGGTTGTTTATAATAGGAAGCGTCGGATTAGGACACTATTTTGTCATTTTTTGTTTGGTATAAATTAAAAATAAAGTGCACCAGACAAAATGCTTCTTTTCATGTATTTCTTCATTTTTGTAGTCCTTAGACACAGCACCTTAGGGATAATTCGGCATTGTTTATAGGGTTTGGGTTATGATGTTTAACGCCTCTTTCAACAATATTTGAGTTATATCGTGGCGGTCAGTTTTATTGATGGAGGAAACAGGAGTCCGCAGAGTAAACCACAGACCTGCCTCAAGTCACTAGCAAACTTTATCACATAATGTTGTATAGAGTAAACACAGACCTGCCTCAAGTCACTAGCAAACTTTATCACATAATGTTGTATAGAGTAAACCACAGACCCGCCGCAAGTCACTGGCAAACTTTATCACATAATGTTGTATAGAGTAAACCACAGACCTGCCACACGTCACTGGCAAACTTGATCACATAATGTTGTATAGAGTAAACCACAGACCTGCCACAAGTCACTGGCAAACTTTATCACATAATGTTGTATAGAGTAAACCACAGACCTGCCGCAAGTCACTGGCAAACTTTATCGCATAATGTTGTATAGAGTAAACCACAGACCTACCGCAAGTCACTGGCAAACTTTATCACATAATGTTGTATAGAGTAAACCACAAACCTGTCGCAAGTCACTGGCAAACTTTATCACATGATGTTGTATAGAGTAAACCACAGACCTGTCGCAAGTCACTGGCAAACTTTATCACATGATGTTGTATAGAGTAAACCACAGACCTGCCGCAAGTCACTGGCAAACTTTATCACATAATGTTGTATAGAGTAAACCACAGACCCGCCGCAAGTCACTGGCAAACTTTATCACATAATGTTGTATAGAGTAAACCACAGACCTGCCACACGTCACTGGCAAACTTGATCACATAATGTTGTATAGAGTAAACCACAGACCTGCCACAAGTCACTGGCAAACTTTATCACATAATGTTGTATAGAGTAAACCACAGACCTGCCGCAAGTCACTGGCAAACTTTATCGCATAATGTTGTATAGAGTAAACCACAGACCTGCCACAAGTCACTGGCAAACTTTATTACATAATGTTGTATAGAGTAAACCACAGACCTGCCGCAAGTCACTGGCAAACTTTATCACATAATGTTGTATAGAGTAAACCACAGACCTGTCGCAAGTCACTGGCAAACTTTATCACATGATGTTGTATAGAGTAAACCACAGACCTGCCGCAAGTCACTGGCAAACTTTATCACATCATGTTGTATAGAGTAAACCACAGACCTGCCGCAAGTCACTGGCAAACTTTATCACATAATGTTGTATAGAGTAAACCACAGACCTGCCGCAAGTCACTGGCAAAATGTATCACATAATGTTGTATAGAGTAAACCACAGACCTGCCGCAAGTCACTGGCAAACTTTATCACATAATGTTGTATAGAGTAAACCACAGACCTGCCGCAAGTCACTGGCAAACTTTATCACATAATGTTGTATAGAGTAAACCACAGACCTGCCGCAAGTCACTGGCAAACTTTATCACATAATGTTGTATAAAGTAAACCACAGACCTGCCGCAAGTCACTGGCAAAATTTATCACATAATGTTGTATAGAGTAAACCACAGACCTGCCGCAAGTCACTGGCAAACTTTATCACATGATGTTGTATAGAGTAAACCACAGACCTGTCGCAAGTCACTGGCAAACTTTATCACATGATGTTGTATAGAGTAAACCACAGACCTGCCGCAAGTCACTGGCAAACTTTATCACATAATGTTGTATAGAGTAAACCACAGACCTGCCGCAAGTCACTGGCAAACTTTATCACATAATGTTGTATAGAGTAAACCACAGACCTGCCACACGTCACTGGCAAACTTGATCACATAATGTTGTATAGAGTAAACCACAGACCTGCCACAAGTCACTGGCAAACTTTATCACATAATGTTGTATAGAGTAAACCACAGACCTGCCGCAAGTCACTGGCAAACTTTATCGCATAATGTTGTATAGAGTAAACCACAGACCTGCCACAAGTCACTGGCAAACTTTATTACATAATGTTGTATAGAGTAAACCACAGACCTGCCGCAAGTCACTGGCAAACTTTATCACATAATGTTGTATAGAGTAAACCACAGACCTGCCGCAAGTCACTGGCAAACTTTATCACATCATGTTGTATAGAGTAAACCACAGACCTGCCGCAAGTCACTGGCAAACTTTATCACATAATGTTGTATAGAGTAAACCACAGACCTGCCGCAAGTCACTGGCAAAATTTATCACATAATGTTGTATAGAGTAAACCACAGACCTGCCGCAAGTCACTGGCAAACTTTATCACATAATGTTGTATAGAGTAAACCACAGACCTGCCGCAAGTCACTGGCAAACTTTATCACATAATGTTGTATAGTGTAAACCACAGACCAGCCGCAAGTCACTGGCAAACTTTATCACATAATGTTGTATAGAGTAAACCACAGACCTGCCGCAAGTCACTGGCAAACTTTATCACATAATGTTGTATAAAGTAAACCACAGACCTGCCGCAAGTCACTGGCAAACTTTATCACATAATGTTGTATCGAATACACCACGCCATGAGAGAGATTCGAACTCACAACTTTAGTGATGATAAGCACTGATTGCACAGATCATTTTAAATCCAACTACCATACGATCACGACCACAACGACCCCTGGTTTGTTTATGATCTTTATATATTCTCCATTACAATACCATGTTCACAACAAATTGAAATTGCTAAATTTCGTTAAATTAGATTTCACAACCTAGAACTCCTGGTAAAGTAAAAGAAGGTTTATTTGACGAGGAACTGAACAACATCGAACAAGAGGAAACACAACAAGTGATGACTTCTATTGGTATTAAATTTGGATGGATACAAGGAGTGCTGGTATGTATTAAATTTGGATGGTTACAAGGAGTGCTGGTATGTATTAAATTTGGATGGATACAAGGATTGCTGGTATGTATTAAATTTGGATGGTTACAAGGAGTGCTGGTATGTATTAAATTTGGATGGTTACAAGGAGTGCTGGTATGTATTAAATTTGGATGGATACAAGGAGTGCTGGTATGTATTAAATTTGGATGGATACAAGGAGTGCTGGTATGTATTAAATTTGGATGGATACAAGGAGTGCTGGTATGTATTAAATTTGGATGGATACAAGGAGTGCTGGTATGTATTAAATTTGGATGGATACAAGGAGTGCTGGTATGTATTAAATTTGGATGGATACAAGGAGTGCTGGTATGTATTAAATTTGGATGGATACAAGGAGTGCTGGTATGTATTAAATTTGGATGGATACAAGGAGTGCTGGTATGTATTAAATTTGGATGGATACAAGGAGTGCTGGTATGTATTAAATTTGGATGGATACAAGGAGTGCTGGTATGTATTAAATTTGGATGGATACAAGGAGTGCTGGTATGTATTAAATTTGGATGGATACAAGGAGTGCTGGTATGTAGATGTCGTAATACGTTGAAATTAAACAGTGAACCAACAGAAAAGAAACAACACGCACTTGCTTATGATATATAGACTATCTTTCTGCTACCAGTGGAGTGCGACATTTCTTCACTCGAGATAGTTAACTGTTCAAATTTCAAAGCTTGTAATTCACTGGTAGCCAGTAAATAACATTTGTTCTCCACTCGCGATAGATAATGTTTCAAATTGTAGAAAAGACTCGACCTTTAGATTTCTTTATTCGAAAGAAAATTTATTTTTGGAGAATTTTAACTAATTCGAGTGGAGAAATATCATAATACACTGGTAGCAGAAGGATAATCAGTTTCTCCTATGAAGTTGTTAATTTCCGTCAAAAGCAAATTTTCTAAATTTACCACTGTGGAATTAAAGAACATTTAACCAACTGGTCAAACACATTGAGAATACAGAGCTACTCCTATGTGAAAATAAGATATAATAACAGCAAATATACACAAATTCATTCGATATAAATAGGTAACAAGAATGCATATATCAAATAGAAATAATTTCATAATGTCGTTTTTGAAATAGTAAAAAAAAAAAAAAAAGAAGAAGAAAAAAGAAAACAGTTTGTTCTTGGGAAACTAAATATAACATTGACCAATTTTAATATTAACACATAGTTTCATAGTAGAAACATGACAAGTACTGACAAACATACAAAAACAGCTAAAGGAAAAATACTTCTTAAAATGGACAATGGAAATATATGATAAAGAGATATATACACAGTTAACTGTAGCAAATGACCACATTGTAAACACTAATATTACACATTTGTTTAATCTGGTACACACAACATAATATGAACACAAGAACATTGGTCCCCATTGACGCCATTGTAGATGTTCAGAAAAGTTTGAAGATAGCAAAGTGGTCATACATCGTAGAAGGACAGACAATATAATGGCCAAACACAAAAGGACAAACAACGATCTACAAAACACTACACAGAAAACTAAAAATCGATGTTGCCAATCTCGAAGAATTTTGTGACTTCATTTGCAAAGTCATAACTTTTAATATTTACACAAATAATAACAAACTTATGCAGAATATACTTGGTTAATTTTAATTTATTTGAAATTTAACAGGTAAGATGTCTTCTAAATATATTTGGTGTGATGTTGTTCTTACGTTTGACATGGATTACGGGCCAGGCAGGTATAGGTCTGTCGTCTGTTATCATCATTCTGTCTATGGTCGTCACCATCATCACAACAACATCAATGTCAGCCATCTGTACCAACGGAGAGGTCAAAGGAGGTACAATGTATGCTTACATTATAAATCTATAGTATATAAAATGAAAACATAAAATACTACATTGTGGAACAATTCTAAAATCCAATATAAACATTGTCGAAATAGGACAAATCAACACCCTTAACACATATATTGTTTGTACAGAAGTATGGGTAAATAAATTACTCGGCCATATTGCAGTTATTGCATATATTTAAACAACAGTCTATATTTGGCTTTCTAATCTTTTGACTGAAGCATACTAGATGAAGTTTATTCCTAAAACGCATCGCGCACGTATAAGTATATATCTACGTTTTTTCTTATTTACAATCTGCAGTACATGACACTAGAGAAATTTATTGTATTGATCTTAATAGAGTAACAATAGAAACTTATTATTTTGAAGATTATTTAATTTGATTTTTAGCGTTTTTGTATTTTCACTTTTTAGAATTTAATTATAATATTAAAGTGGCAATATTTTGTAGGAGGTGCCTACTATATGATATCTAGAAGTCTTGGTCCTGAGTTTGGTGGTTCTATAGGATTAGTGTTCTGTTTAGCTAATGCTATAGCGGCAGCCATGTATATTGTAGGGTTTGCCGAGACAGTCAGAGATATTATGTGGGTTTGTAGAATTGCTTTTTTATTCTTATTCATTTGTTTAATAAAAGAGTCTTTCAGTGATACTTATGATCAATTAAAAGGTAATATTTGATTTGATTTGATGTAACGCCACGTTCAGCAATATTTCAGCTATATCATGGCGACCAGATTTAGTGGTGGAAGAAGCCGGAGTATCCGGAGAAAACCATCGACCATGGGCAAGCAATTGGTACACTTTATCACTTGCGGCTGCGAGTCGAGTGCACCCTTTTTGTAATTTACAAAGCTGGACGCCAACCCACGCCGTATTGGTGATAGGCTGGTATGAGTTGAGGTAATCCAACTACCTAGCTCATTGAGCCACCCGGGCCCCCTACAACTACCTAATTCATTGAGCCACCCAGGCCCGTAAAATGTAATATTAATGAATCAATGATTGATTTGTATTACACATCTTCGTCATTATTTCATCCATTTCATAAAATGATGCAAAGGACACATTCATTATAACATTATCAATGTTAAGGGAGTACAGTGCAAATTTACTTCCAAAAAGAATATTTACTTAAAGGAAATACACTACAAATGTACTTAAGAAGAGTTTGAAGATACCAAAGGGGTAATCAGAATCCGTATATCAAGGGTAATCAGAATCAGTATATCAAGGGTAATCAGAATCAGTATATCAAGGGTAATCAGAATCCGTATATCAAGGGTAATCAGAATCAGTATATCAAGGGTAATCAGAATCAGTATATCAAGGGTAATCAGAATCCGTATATCAAGGGTAATCAGAATCAGTATATCAAGGGTAATCAGAATCCGTATATCAAGGGTAATCAGAATCAGTATATCAAGGGTAATCAGAATCCGTATATCAAGGGTAATCAGAATCAGTATATCAAGGGTAATCAAAATCAGTATATCAAGGGTAATCAGAATCAGTATATCAAGGGTAATCAGAATCAGTATATCAAGGGTAATCAGAATCAGTATATCAAGGGTAATCAGAATCAGTATATCAAGGGTAATCAGAATCAGTATATCAAGGGTAATCAGAATCAGTATATCAAGGGTAATCAGAATTAGTATATCGAAGAAGGACAGACAAAACAATGGCCAAAAGAAAAAAATACAAAAGGACAAACAACGATGTACAAAACATACACATAAAACTAAAGATCGAGTAACACGAACCCCACTAAAAACTCAGGTGCTCCCGAAGGGTAAGCAGTTCCTGCTCCACTAGTGGCACCCGTCGTGTTAATCTAGTTACAAACACGGTGATAAGTCATGAATGGGGAAAGGACTGGGAAGTGTTTGCATAAAAATAATATGCCATAGACACTATGAACATCAAATAAAGCCTTAAAGTTTGTCTGAGATTTATGTTCTTCCTTGTACTCTTTGTCTTCAAGGAAAATGGAGCACAGATAACTGGTGATGGCCTCCATGAAGTCAGGATTATCGGCTGTATAACTGCTGTTTTACTTGTTGGTATCGTTGTTATTGGTATGGAATGGGAAGCAAAGGTAAGAGGTCAACTGTAAGATGTGGATTAAGAAACAATGTGTTTAGTTATCCACTATAAGTTGTAGAATTGCATTCAAAGCATAGATTTACTGGCGACTCCATTTCAATTGAAAAGTAAATGTAAACATTATCTACTATTATGCTTAGTCGACAATGATTTTATGATTTTGGAATTATTATCTAATAAGTTCGATAATGGATGCTAGTGTAAAAACAATAATTATTAGTTTGTTATATCCAAATTCATCCATAAATCTGAAAGTCTTTGAAAGAATAGTAGTGGTGTAATTTGATTGTCAAGGGGGACTAAATTCACATTATGTATTAAGCTGGCTTTAGATAAATGCTATTTTTAAGATGCCCTTACTTTCCACCCACACTTGTTCTCTGCGTTTCGGTTGTTCTTTGATTTTATATCCTAATACTAGGCATTTTACTTTTTGTTTTGTACTTGAATGTCCTGTCTATATTTGTGGTAAGCCCACAAATATAGACAGGACATTCAAGTACAAAACAAAAAACAAATCATCATAGCAATTTTATTGCTACGATCTTGAATTAGTAATTCTAGTGTCTTTACCTCTTCTCGATGTAACAAGTGGACCCTGTCTTCAGTGTGGCATTTTGTTCTATCCTATGGTATTAATTTTGTATATCTTATTATTAGATATTGTACTGTTTTTTCTAATAACTAGATTGTAACTAGATTAACACGACGGGTGGCACTAGTGGAGCAGGAACTGCTTATTCTTCTGGAGCACCTGATTTCACCCACGGTTTTTAGTGTGGTTCGTGTTACTCGAGCTTTAGTTTTATGTGTATGTTTTGTAGATTGTTGTTTGTCATTTTGTACTTTTCCTTTTGGTCATTGTTTTGTCTGTTCTTCTTCGATTTACGGATTCTGATTGCCCCTTTAGTGTCTTCAAGCTCTTCTTATCACTGTTTCTCTTAGTGGCCATTGCGGTCGTATGGTAGTTGGATTTACAACTATATGTACAATCAGTGCATATCACCACTAACATTGTGAGTTTGAATCCTGCTCATTGCGATTTGTACTCGATAGAACGTTATGCGATAAAGTTTGTCATTGATTTGCAACAGGTCGGTGGTTTTCTTCGGGTGCTCCGGTTCCCCCATTAATAATATTGACCGCCACGATATAACTGAAATATTGTTGAAAGTGGCGTTAAACACCACAAACATAACCCTGTTTCTTTTATTCACAGTTCTGTTGATGTTGACTGTGTTTGGATCCATTTTGTTTTATGTAGTGGGGTGGCATAGTCTAGAACGTTGTAAGAAGAGACAAGTCTACAGAGATCTTCGTGTAAAAGGGATGATTCGACTTAAAATGTTTCTGCTTTTTATTTCCAGGCACAAGTGGGATTACTGGTGATTTTAATTGCAGCAATTATTACTTATTTAGTTGGAACCTTTATTCCTCCAACTTCGGAAAAAATATCCAAAGGAGTCATAGGTTATAAAGGCAAGTCATTTTATATTGGAAGAAAATATCCAAAGGAGTCATAGGTTATAAAGGCAAGTCATTTTATATTGGAAGAAAATATCTAAAGGATTCATATGTTATAAAGGTAAGTAATTTTATATTGGAAGAAAAAAATCTAAAGGAGTCATAAGTTATAAAGGCAAGTCATTTTATATTGGAAGAAAATATCTAAAGGAGTCATAGGCTATAAAGGCAAGTCATTTTATACAGGAAGAAAAATATCATGAGGTGTCAGATTATAAAGGCAGGTCATGTATATAAGAACACCCAAAGCTGACATATTAATCTTTAGTTTTCTGTGTATTGTTTTGTAGAATATTGTTTGTTCATTTGTCCTTCTTCAAATACACCTTTGGTATCTTCAAATTTCTAGCAGAAATAAAGATCGGTTACATTCATCTTTTCAATATGCTGATTTGCTTTATTTTTTGTTATTTTATATGTGAAACCATGGCATTTCTTCCTTTCCATAAAACATAATATGTTCAAATGTTATTCTGAGTATATGCGTATTTTAATTTTACCAGTAGTTTAATGCTAAAGACGGATGCTATTTTATTTCAGAAGAAATATTAATGGATAATATTGGACCTGATTTCAGAGGAGAAAGCTTCTTTTCTATGTTTTCCATATTCTTTCCTGCTGCTACAGGTATTCTAGCAGGAGCTAATATATCTGGTGATCTGAAAGTAAGTCAATATTGGTATATATTTGTTTATTATGAAATGTACAACGTTGTAATCGTTCTGTTGTTGATACATCACAAGCCTTTAATATCGATAGTGTGTTGTTTCTATCAACGGCTAGGACTGTTACTATAACACAGAGGTTTAAAAACAAAACCGTTGTTTGAAACCAAACCATCATTAATTTTGAAGGAGATAAGTTGAATACATGAAATTACAAAAACAAAGCAAATATGGGGGTTAGGATTATGATGTTTAACGCCACTTTCAACACTATTTCAGTTATTTCGTGGCGGTCAGTTTTATTGGTGAAGGCAATCGGAGTATCCAGAGAAAAAACCGACCTGTCGCAAGTCACTGACAAATTTTATCACATTATGTTGTTTCGAGTGCACCTCTCCATGAGCAGGATTCGAACTCACAACTTTAGTGGTGATAGCCACTGACTGCACAGGTAGTTATTAATCCAATTACCATACGATGACGACCACGACGGACCATAAAAAACAAATGTGAAAATACATGAATATGGAATAGGATATGACTAAAAGGATACAGAACCAGTGAAATATGATAGAACACCATTTCAAATATGTTTTTACTTTCTATGTGAATAAATGAAATGGTTAATCAGGAAAGGAATTCATTGTCAATAACATTAAACTCAAGAGTAAAGTTCCTAAGATTTAAATACTAGTATTATTTTTTCTAGGATGCACAGAAAGCAATACCAAAGGGAACCTTACTAGCTATAGTAATAACTGGAGTAGTTTATCTGGTTGTTGTGTGGACAGCTGGTAGTTGTATACTCCGTGATGCCATTGGACCTGCGGCTTTAACAAATATTGCCTTTCAGTCCAATATTAGTCTGGGCAATATACTGTCTAATGTTACAATAGTATCAGACTGCTCACTTGTCAATGGAACCTGTGAATATGGTCTTCTTAATGATAAAGGGGTAAGGATTGATAGCAAAGATAAACCTAAGTACACATGCAATATCCCACCCAAGAAACATGCAAAGGCAGTGTCAAAATACAATTTGAACATATTGTTACTTTAAACATATTTTATTGTTCAATAAGAAACAGTTGAATAGAACATATTGTTATCTAGAACACTTATTAAAATCCAAATATACCAAAAACTTGCATTAAATACATTTTATTCACCTAATCACGGGGGAAAAATTATCAAATAGGGAAGACACTTTTGAGCATGCCTGATGACGGTTATTGCAGAAACTCGTCGTGCCACTAAATTTGATAGTTACCTTTTTATTTGGAATAGATAAGCTATGTAGAAACCGCATCCTGAATTGACATATATTCTATCATTCATACATGCATGAGCAAGCAATAAATAAACAGTTTATATCAATACAGTCGAATTATATCATGATTTTTTGCTACCATTCAACAAGTACAGAATATCCTAGTCTAAAAAGATATGTGTGTAATTTGACTATTAATGTACAAAAACAACAGCTAACATACAAATAAAAGGGAAAGCTTAGATAACATTATACTAAACAAATATTACTTACGTAATAGTCAACCAATGTATAATAAATTAATTAGTCAGCTATATTTTATTCCAGGCTGTTGGTGTTGCTTCAGCTTTTAGACCCATACTGCTGGCAGGAATATTCTCTGCAACTCTTTCATCAGCATTAGCTAGCATGATCGGAGCACCTAAGGTGTTTCAAGTATGTATGTAATTAAATAAATACATATTATAGAGGTAATAGTTCCATATATTTTAGATTGGAGGAGATTAAATCATGTATACTTAACGTCAATGTTGAAAATACTTCAGTGACATGACGAGAGTCACATTTATCAGTGTAGAAAACCGACGTACTTTATATAAAAAAACACTGGTGAGTATATTATTATATGGAGTATGTATATTATTGTATGGAGTATATCATTGTATGGAGTATATCAATGTATGGAGTATATTATTGTATGGAGTATATCGTTGCATGGACTATGATATTTTATGGAGTATATTATTGTAAGGATGATATTATTGTATGGATGATTTTGTTGTATGGGGTATATTATTGTATGGAGTATATCATTGTATGTATATACTATTGTATAGGGTATATCATTGTATGGGGTATATCATTGTATGGAGTATATTATTGTATGGAGTATATCATTGTATGGAATATATCATTGTATGGTGTATATCATTGTATGGAGTATATTATTGTATGGAGTATATTATTGTATGGAGTAGGTTATTGTATGGAGTATATTATGGTATGGAGTATATTATTGTATGGAGTATATTATTGCATGGAGTATGATATTGTATGGAGTATATTATTGTAAGGATGATATTATTGTATGGATGATATTGTTGTATGGGGTATATTATATTGGCGGTCAAAACCGGGCTTCAGAGCTACTGTGAAACTAGCTAATCGAGAGGTGGTGTGACTCAGATGTGGTTTATGAAGAACTCGAAAGATCTGTTGGAGTACATACAATTTAGGTCCCTCTCCTCCTGCAATAGCATTAAAACATTTGATTTCTCTACCCTTTACACGACTATTCCTCACTCTTAAGCTGATTAAGGGAGTTGGTCCAACTGTGTTTCATAAAAAAGAATGGCCAACGTAGATACAAATACCTTGTGCTAGGAAGAGACAGATCTTATTTTGTAAAACACCACTCTGATTCTACCAAAAAGTTCTCTGAAACTGATATCTTCAACATGCTCGAGTTTTTGATTGACAACATATTTGCTATGTTTGGTGGACGTGTTTTTCAACAGACAGTTGGCATACCTATGGGTACAAACTGTTCTCCTCTTCTTGTCAACTTGTTCCTTTATTCGTATGAGGCAGACTTCATACAGGGGCTTCTAAAGAAAAACGAAAAGAAGCTAACCCGATCCTTTAAGTTCATGTTCCGCTATATAGATGATGTCCTTTCACTAAATAATTCAAGGTTTGGTGATTTTGTTGATCGCATCTATCCCATTGAGCTTGAAATAAAGGATACCACAGATACAGATAGGTCTGCTTCATACCTTGACCGTTTCCTCGAAATCGACAGTGAGGGTCGGTTAAAAAAGGGTAATAACAAAATTACCGAACTCCGAACAATCTTACAAAGGGAAAGTCAAAACTCATAATTATATAAACAGACAAAATCAGTCAACAACCGGAAAACTGTGAAAACCGTAATGACCCTGACTTGGTACAGGCATTTCTAAGGAAATGGTGGGTTGAATCAGATTTTAAGGCGCCAAACCTCCCGCTCTCATTACGGTTCAAACGAAACTTTACGACAAAGAGATGATTTCAATTTTCCCATTGTGAACTTTCCATTTATATATAGCAACATTCCAGCAGCACCTGCATATGGAGTATGTATCTATCAGATGATACGATATTCCAGAGCTTGTGATTCCTATCAGGATTTCCTTGATAGAGAGTTGCTGCTAACAAGGAAGCTACTGAAACAATGGTTCCTTTTGGTAAAGTTGAAGTCATAACTTCGAAAATTTTACGGTCGCCACCATGACTTGGTTGACCGTTATGGAATATCTGTGTCACAAATGACCACGGATATGTTCCACTTGTCGTAAACACTTCCCGGTCCTTTCCTCATTCACGACTTATTGCCGGGTTTGTAACTAGATTAACACGACGTGTGCCACTAGTGGAGCAGGAACTGCTTACTCTTCCAGAGCACCTGAGTTCACCCATGGTTTTTAGTGGGGTTCGTGTTACTCGATCTTTAATTTTATATGTATGTTTTGTAGATCGTTGTTTGTCCTTTTGTACTTTTTCTTTTGGCCATTGTGTTGTCTGTTCTTCTTCGATATACGGATTCTGATTACCCCTTTGGTATCTTCAAACTCTTCTTACTGTATGGAGTATATTATATTATTGTATGGAGTATATCATTGTATGGAGTACATTATTGTACAACTCACCATTGACGACCCACAACCATTAATGATGGTGCTCACTGATTACATAGATAGATGAAAAAAATCAAATTACCATACGATGAAGGCAATTTAGTTGAACTGATACAGTCATAACAAATAATATTTACATGTTTTAGATTTAGCCTCAGTTAACAAAATAAGAATTCTGTAATTGCAGGCTTTGGCGAAGGACAGGCTATTTCCTTACATCCATTTCTTTGCCAAGGGAAAGGGCAGAAATAATGAGCCAGTAAGAGGTTATGTTTTAACATTTTTCCTATGTGTAGCCATAACCTGTATTGGTAAGTATATTCTATTTAAGTTATTATGTCTAATAATCGGCAATTAATTTATAGAATATGTCTTTCTAAACAAGTCTTTGGAATGGTTTCATTTGATTCAAGTTTTAAGGAGGTTATACCAATCATTTACACGCTGCATACAACTACTATTTAAACGAAATGTGCTATATTGTTCAGGTACTTATTGTCTGTTAATAACTTCATTTATGACATTATACAAGTGACGCTGATTCAACGTATGTGAATGACTACATTTCCTTTATATTCACTGATGAAGTATATACATGTATAAAACATTGACTATATCTGTTTCGCTAAATATCTGGTTCATCCTTGCCGTGGTGGCTTATTTTACATTTTCTGTTCCTAAATAATGTAGTAATTATCAAAATTAAGGTTCTCATCCAGGCATAGATAACCTTTGACGATTTTCACTATCTGTTTTAGGCCATTTGGCTTCAATAATGAATTTACATTATTTCTCTTTCCAATCTTTTGATTTTGAGCGAACATCATGAAAGTGTGGCACCAAATGAAACGTGTACGTTTTTATTACTATTGGCTTCGTTTTATGTCTTGGTCATCGTTATCAAAGGTATGTCACTTGAAATTGAAATAATAAAATGAAAAAAAAAAAAAAATTGCAACAATACAGCTATGGTTTTCTTTAAGTAGAACTAGTAGATATTTTAACATATACTAATGTTTATATGTATCTTTACATTTATTTCAGCCGATCTGGACATTATTGCTCCGATAATTTCCAACTTCTTTTTAATGTCATACACCCTTATCAACTATTCCTGCTTCAACGCATCAATAGCTAATACACCAGGTAAGATAGCTATGTCTATTGCTTCACTTTGTCTCTAGCTGATTAAAACTAAATAAACAGACATATGAGAAATAGTGTGCTTCTGGTTGCACACAATTAAAGAAACCAGAATTATAATAGGTGTAAATTATTGCAATATTATATGTGCTCACCCAGTTATATGTGAGGATTGGTATGTGCTCACCCAGTTATATGTGAGGATTGGTATGTGCTCACCCAGTTATATGTGAGGGTTGGTATGTGTTCACCCAGTTATATGTGAGGGTTGTTATGTGTTCACCCAGTTATATGTGAGGGTTGGCATTTTACTCAATATTATATGTGCTCACCCAATTATATGTGAGGGCTGGCATTTTACTCATATGTGGAAAACACTTGAATGACCTCATCAATAAAATTCTGATGAATGTTTGAACTCAAAAAATAGTTTAAACCCGCCACTTTCTATTGAAATGCCTGTTTCAAAAGCAGAAAGTGAGCAGTTATGTATATACATGCGTTACGGGTATCGAATCTGCTTCTATTTCTGCGAACTTTTTTTTATTAGATGTTGGAACTGTTCTGACAGGTTTTTCATCTTACTGTGTAATATTCAAGTAATAATAATAAAAAATGCAGCCAATAGAGATAGTTATATAGCGAACAGTATATATACAACAGAGTTACACAGTAATTAGATACTAAAATGTAGTGAGCAATAACTCATCTGAAAAATAGGTAATACAACTAAACATGATACAGTAGAATTAAAAAAATTCATTTAGTTTTAGTGTTATTCCAGGAATATACTGTAAATAATAGAATCGTATGAGCTAGATTTATTTATTAAAATGATTACATTATTGTTAAAACATTTTAGGTTTTCGCCCTGGGTTTAAGTACTACAACAAATGGATGAGTTTAATAGGAAGTCTACTGTGTTTTGCTATAATGTTTCTTATTAATTGGTGGGCAGCATTAGTCACATTTGTTATAGTTGGTGGTTTATATATGTATGTACACACCACTAAACCAGGTAAGTTTACAATAATGACGTGTATGGTTGGTGGTTTATACACACCATTAAACCAGGTAAGTTTATAATAATGACGTGTATGGTTGGTGGTTTATACACACCATTAAACCACGTAAGTTTACAATAATGACGTGTATGATTGGTGGTTTATACACACCATTAAACCAGGTAAGTTTATAATAATGACGTATATGATTGGTGGTTTATACACACCATTAAACCAGGTAAGTTTACAATAATGACTTGTATGGTTGGTGGTTTATACACACCATTAAACCAGGTAAGTTTACAATAATGACGTGTATGATTGGTGGTTTATACACACCATTAAACCAGGTAAGTTTATGATAATGACGTGTATGATTGGTGGTTTATACACACCATTAAACCAGGTAAGTTTACAATAATGACTTGTATGGTTGGTGGTTTATACACACCATTAAACCAGGTAAGTTTACAATAATGACGTGTATGATTGGTGGTTTATACACACCATTAAACCAGGTAAGTTTATAATAATGACGTGTATGATTGGTGGTTTATACACACCATTAAACCAGGTAAGTTTACAATAATGACTTGTATGATTGGTGGTTTATACACACCATTAAACCAGGTAAGTTTATAATAATGACTTGTATGATTGGTGGTTTATACACACCATTAAACCAAGTAAGTTTACAATAATGACGTGTATGATTGGTGGTTTATACACACCATTAAACCAGGTAAGTTTACAATAATGACTTGTATGATTGGTGGTTTATACACACCATTAAACCAGGTAAGTTTACAATAATGACGTGTATGATTAGTGGTTTATACACACCATTAAACCAGGTAAGTTTACAATAATGACGTGTATGGTTGGTGGTTTATACACACCATTAAACCAGGTAAGTTTACAATAATGACGTGTATGGTTGGTGGTTTATACACACCATTAAACCAGGTAAGTTTACAATAATGACGTGTATGGTTGGTGGTTTATACACACCATTAAACCAGGTAAGTTTACAATAATGACGTGTATGGTTGGTGGTTTATACACACCATTAAACCAGGTAAGTTTACAATAATGACGTGTATGGTTGGTGGTTTATACACACCATTAAACCAGGTAAGCTTACAATAATGACGTGTATGATTAGTGGTTTATTCACACCATTAAACCAGGTAAGTTTACAATAATGACGTGTATGGTTGGTGGTTTATACACACCATTAAACCAGGTAAGTTTACAATAATGACGTGTATGATTGGTGGTTTATACACACCATTAAACCAGGTAAGTTTACAATAATGACGTGTATGATTGGTGGTTTATACACACCATTAAACCAGGTAAGTTTACAATAATGACTTGTATGATTAGTGGTTTATACACACCATTAAACCAGGTAAGTTTACAATAATGACGTGTATGATTGGTGGTTTATACACACCATTAAACCAGGTAAGTTTACAATAATGACGTGTATGATTGGTGGTTTATACACACCATTAAACCAGGTAAGTTTACAATAATGACTTGTATGATTGGTGGTTTATACACACCATTAAACCAGGTAAGTTTACAATAATGACTTGTATGATTGGTGGTTTATACACACCATTAAACCAGGTAAGTTTACAATAATGACGTGTATGCTTTGTGTTTTACATTCACCATTAAACCAGGTAAGTATGACTTGCTTGATTGTTAGTTATATGCTCAATGTTTACATGTATCATACACGGCACTTTTGCTTAATTTATCTCTTTCAACAGCAGGAAATATGGTTTACGTTTTTCTTAACTTTCAGGGGTTAGCGTTAGGGTTAGGGTTATGGTGTTTAATGCCACGTTCAACAATATTTCAGTTATTTCGTGGTTGTGTTTTATTGGTGGAGGAAACCGGAGTATCCGGAGAAAACCACCAATGTGCCGTCACTAATAAACTTTATCACACTATGTTGTATCGAGTACACCTCGTCATAATCGGGAATCAAACACACAGTGTTGGTGATAGACATGAATTACACGGGTGGTTGAAAATGTAACTATCATGCGATCACGACCACGTGTAATGTGTGGCATGCGAATTGTCATAGCAGATCCGCAAATACATTCAACAGAAAAAATACTTCATTTCACATCAGTAATATATATAAAATATTTAGAATGAACAACTGAAACTAATAAGATGTTTGTTCGAGAGAAAGAACTCTTCACGACCATTTGTTATCTGTTTTGTCGTAAATAGACATTGTTTACATTAAATATAATATATGATATATTTATATGTACCAATGTGTATCACGTTAGTAGAGTGATAGTTATTATACACTATCCACTCTTTAAAGCACACATTTAATTGTGTATCACGTTAGTAGAGTGATAGTTATTATACACTATCCACTCTTTAAAGCACACATTTAATTGTGTATCACGTTAGTAGAGTGATAGTTATTATACACTATCCACTCTTTAAAGCACACCTTTAAATAATGACATTGATTTTATTTTAGAACAAATAAATGAACATAAAGAACTATGCTATTCGATATCTACGTTTTTATTATCAAAACTTTTCATTTTTAACAATTTACTTTTAGATGTAAATTGGGGTTCTTCTACTCAAGCACGTGCATACACAACTGCCTTGACCTCTACTTTACGCTTGCTGAAAATTGATGAACATGTGAAGAATTTCCGGTAAGTTTGACTATTTCACTTTACCAGTTTATTCTCCAGGTGTTTCACTTTGTATACATGTATAGTTGGAATAATTTTATAGCTTTATAAAGTCGTCTGTGTGATAGATGTAAAACAGGAACATATAAGAAGTGTGTCTGAGGGGTAAAGGTAGTTGACTTCTGACTCCACCTCCAGTGTTATAATTTCAAGATATAGATGATAAGATCTACCCAAATGACAGGATCTTACTGGTCTGTATGGGATTTCCTTCTACTTTAATTTCTACCAAATAGTTACAACAAGAGGTTGTACATGACAATTGCGATATATACGTAAAAACTATAGCTACTTAATGTGACAATACCACCAAACACAACCAAACCAAATATTTATTAATTTAACCTATAAGTGTTAGTTGAATTATGATCCCAGGAGAACTCTGTATATCTAATGTTATTTTGTTCCAGGACACATATAAATGTCCTTTTGTTTTTTATCAGTCCACAGATAGTTGCATTGACTGGATTTCCAAGGAATCGACCAGCATTGATAGATTTTGTGTCATCGATAACAAAGAAGCAAAGTCTTTTGGTTTGTGGACATATATTCATGGTAAGATACATTAATAGTTTTTCTTCAATACATAACTGCATTGACTGTGAACAGGATGAATAGTAATATCGTCGAGGAACTAACTGGTATGATCAGGAGAAAAGGAATATAGTCATGAAACAAAGTTACCCGATGTCTTATATTAGTAACACACGCTTTCCTGAAGAGCCAAATTACGTTAAGACAAATAAACCGGTTTACTTATTGAAATAACCGTCTTTTCATAAAGAGATAAATGGTACTTACAATATACCTCTAATTGTATTAACACATGATTTGTAATTTATTAACGTGAAAAGGACAAGTGTTCAGATGCACACCTTTGGTCTCAGTTTTTCTATAGAATTACTTGATTCAACTGACCCAGAAGTTATAAGATAGAAAAGATAATACACTTCCAAGAATAATAATTTTTTTCGTTTTATATTAGTATGCAAGTTTAAAATGCAATCACAGCTCCGAAAGTGTCGTAAAAATAACATTGTTTCAATAGAATTGTGATGGAAAAATTGAAAAATAAATAAATAAGAGCACTAGTGTAATAATGATACTGTTTTCAATATGGTGTGTACCGTCATAGTTATCTAATGCAGCAAGCTTTGTTTTCTTTTATCTTACAGGGAGACATGTCTGATCATGTACAGAAACTCAGATCTACAGCAGCGTACAGATGGTTTGATACTAGGAATGTACGTGCATTTTACAATAGTGTGGTGGCACCAAATCTACGTATTGGAGCACAAGTGTTAATGCAGGTATGTATACTGATCATGGGATAGAAAATGTTGAGCTATGGCAGTACAGGAGTTTAAATAAAACGTTGAGCTACATGTATGGCAGTACAGGAGTTTAAATAAAACGTTGAGCTATGGCAGTACAGGAGTTTAAATAAAACGTTGAGCTATGACAGTACAGGAGTTTAAATAAAACGTTGAGCTATGGCAGTACAGGAGTTTAAATAAAACGTTGAGCTATGGCAGTACAGGAGTTTAAATAAAACGTTGAGCTATGGCAGTACAGGAGTTTAAATAAAACGTTGAGCTATGGCAGTACGGGAGTTTAAATAAAACCTTGAGCTATGGTAGTACAGGAGTTTAAATAAAACGTTGAGCTATGGCAGTACAGGAGTTTAAATAAAACGTTGAGCTATGGCAGTACAGGAGTTTAAATAAAACGTTGAGCTATGGCAGTACAGGAGTTTAAATAAAACGTTGAGCTATGGCAGTACAGGAGTTTAAATAAAACGTTGAGCTATGGCAGTACAGGAGTTTAAATAAAACGTTGAGCTATGGCAGTACGGGAGTTTAAATAAAACGTTGAGCTATGGTAGTACAGGAGTTTAAATAAAACGTTGAGCTATGGCAGTACAGGAGTTTAAATAAAACGTTGAGCTATGGCAGTACAGGAGTTTAAATAAAACGTTGAGCTATGGCAGTACAGGAGTTTAAATAAAACGTTGAGCTATGGCAGTACAGGAGTTTAAATAAAACGTTGAGCTATGGCAGTACAGGAGTTTAAATAAAACGTTGAGCTATGGCAGTACGGGAGTTTAAATAAAACGTTGAGCTATGGTAGTACAGGAGTTTAAATAAAACGTTGAGCTATGGCAGTACAGGAGTTTAAATAAAACGTTGAGCTATGGCAGTACAGGAGTTTAAATAAAACGTTGAGCTATGGCAGTACAGGAGTTTAAATAAAACGTTGAGCTATGGCAGTACGGGAGTTTAAATAAAACGTTGAGCTATGGTAGTACAGGAGTTTAAATAAAACGTTGAGCTATGGCAGTACAGGAGTTTAAATAAAACGTTGAGCTATGGCAGTACAGGAGTTTAAATAAAACGTTGAGCTATGGCAGTACAGGAGTTTAAATAAAACGTTGAGCTATGGCAGTACAGGAGTTTAAATAAAACGTTGAGCTATGGCAGTACAGGAGTTTAAATAAAACGTTGAGCTATGGCAGTACGGGAGTTTAAATAAAACGTTGAGCTATGGTAGTACAGGAGTTTAAATAAAACGTTGAGCTATGGCAGTACAGGAGTTTAAATAAAACGTTGAGCTATGGCAGTACAGGAGTTTAAATAAAACGTTGAGCTATGGCAGTACAGGAGTTTAAATAAAACGTTGAGCTATGGCAGTACAGGAGTTTAAATAAAACGTTGAGCTATGGCAGTACAGGAGTTTAAATAAAACGTTGAGCTATGGCAGTACAGGAGTTTAAATAAAACGTTGAGCTATGGTAGTACAGGAGTTTAAATAAAACGTTGAGCTATGGCAGTACAGGAGTTTAAATAAAACGTTGAGCTATGGCAGTACAGGAGTTTAAATAAAACGTTGAGCTATGGCAGTACAGGAGTTTAAATAAAACGAAGATATCAAAAGGGTAATCAGAAGCCGTAAACCGAAGAGGGGCAGGCAATATAATTGTCAAAGAAAGCATGTGAAAAGAAAAACAATAATAAAAAAAACAAACAAAAAAACTAAAGATTGAGCAAAATACGAATCCACAAGAAACAGTGGTACACTACGGAAGGGTAAGCAGTTTCTGAATACGTCATGTTACTCATGTTAAACATCCTGTCACAAGTCATATTCGGAGATATGCTTACAAGAAGCATAACATATGAAGTCATTTCTATAGTCATTTATAATGTTTCGTTCGCAACTGGCCCCACTGTCAATTTAGATGTGTAGGTCGAGTTATGAAGTAGACCTGGCTGAATATGGAATAACATTTGTTTCAAGTTCAGTGGGATAGCTGCATGTAAATATGTGTTGCAATAATATCATTATGTATTTCTGAAGCATCTACTATTATATGGCACATTTATAATTGAAGACATAATTTGTCTTACAATTCGTTTTCACCAAATCACATCTATTTAGTGTAGTCATACAAGTAAGTGTTCATTATTTGATTGTTTCTACTGAGGTAAATTATATAAAGAAAGGTTATTTTTGCGCTGTGCTCTTTGCTATAATATAAACTATGATTGAGATGCCTTTATATACAATTAATAACTGGACGTTGATTTAATTGCCATCCTTCTGTGGGTAGCGATAAAAGTATGTCATCATATAACAACTTAAACCACACATCAAATATGTATCTGGTCTTCATCAGGCTTTGTATTGTTTTCTAATTTGCATAAATTATATTTTGGTCTTTTCAATGAATTTTACCTACAGGCACTTGGTGTTGGAAAACTCAGACCAAACACCCTGATGCTAGGATACAAAAGTAACTGGCAAAACTCTGATCCACTGGAAATGGAGGAATACGTCAACATCATAGAGTAATTATATTAATTTGGTTACAGTAATCATATGGTGCTTACATTGTGGAAAACATTGACAACTCTTTATAGAAAAAGTAGAAATATGATCCATGTAGATTTATATCTATTGTTTATGATAGAAGCACATTTGTAGCAACCTTAATATGAATTGTACCTTCATTAAAATAGCAGAAAGACAGATATACTGCAAACATAGATTTATTAAACTAATTTTCATTCTGGAAAGAAGTTTCAACTGATCCGTTTAAATTGCCCAGAAAAAATATGTATTTTTGGTGTATTATAAAAGTTTATTTTGTGAAAATCATAGAAATTATACTTGTTTCGACAATGCTGATTTATATATCTTGTTTTTAAAATAGAGATGGATTTGATTTAAAATATGGAGTTGGTATTTTACGTGTGAGAGACGGATTTGATGTAATGAAAGTACCAGATGATAGCCACACACTGGAGTACTCTGATTCAGAAGAGGATGAACATTCTTCAGAGGAGGGTAAATATAGTATTTTGTTTGGATTGATATAAATATAGAAACCTACTATTTCCATTATTTTTTTCTTTTTTGCTTTCAGTTTATTATGATATGTACTTTCCATCATTATAGTTAGACTGTAAGCTGTAATCATCTTAATAATTGTGGCACCACAAGAGGCTCATGAATGGATGTTTTGATTGACACAAGTAAATATGACAAAGGAATGCTTTGATTTGTACAAATAAATGTGGCACCGAGATAAACACATACATGGATTATTTAATTGTCAAAAGGAAATGTGACACACTAGGATAGTCACATGCATGAATGTTATAATCTTGACAAGTAAATATGGCACCGGGATATGCCCATTATTGATTGTTACCAGTAAGGGGGAGATCAATCTCATTAACATCAGCTGATATAAAGAAATATATATGGCACTGGGATATGCCCATTATTGATTGTTACCAGTAAGGGGGAGGTCAATCTCATTAACATCAGCTGATATAAAGAAATATATATGGCACCGGGATATGCCCATTATTGATTGTTACCAGTAAGGGGGAGATCAATCTCATTAACATCAGCTGATATAAAGAAATATGTTACGCTCCCTCTAACATAATAAGGGTAATAACAAAATTACCGAACTCCGAACAATCTTACAAAGGAAAAGTCAAAAGTCATAATTATATAAACAGACAAAATCAGTCAACAGCCGGAAAACTGTGAAAACCGTAATGACCCTGACTTGGTACAGACATTTCTAAAGAAATGGTGGGGTGAATCAGATTTTAAAGCGCCAAACCTCCCGCTCTCAGAAGCTATGTCTAGATGAACTCATGATCAGCCAAGGTAAATGCTTCTGGTAAATACTATCATCGCTCATCGCTCATTTATATTATTGCATCATATGCGTAAAGCTCAGAATATGACATCTAATCAGGTTCTTTCAGATGTAAAGGGTAGGTCACGTAAAATAACAGCTGATTTTAATAAGATTGTTGGGGGAGTGTGGTCGGTATTTGTTGCCTTGTCGTTGTTTAATGAATTGACATATTGCATGGAATGAAGCGGCCATGTACAGGTTGTAATGCAATACATACCATTATCGACAGAGATGATTAAATCTAGATTTCTCTTGTCCATGTAAGTGGAAGCTTAAGTCACTGACCGATTTGTTACATATGTCTATGCTGCTTTATATAGCTAAAAATTTAATTGCAACATGTTCTTAACTAAAATGTTTCATAATATAACTGAGCATTACAATAAATAATAATAATTTTAAAATATTTTCAGAGAATGAAACTTTCAAGGACCAGACAAATTCCACAGAAGTGCATCAAGTTAATACACAAAAGGAAACAAACAATATTAGAAAATTCACTTTATCACAATTACATACAGTTCCAGAAGGGGTAGAGAATCCATCTTTTGCTGGCGACAATATACATGGCAACACACGGCCACACAGAGAGTTATTAACATCCACTCTGTCTAAAGAATCTATAACAACATTTAAGCATAAATTAAATGGAACAATAGATGTTTGGTGGCTATATGATGATGGAGGTAAATATTTAGTTATAGCTCATAATTCTGCTAGTATTATGTGCAGTGACACAGATTGATACACTGAAAAATGTAGAACCCAATAACATACCTGCATTACCTGACATGTACTATTGTATTTCGTGCAAACACCTGTGTGGTTTGTTAACAATATGTCATCATTCTTGATTTATAAAAAGTGTTCGTATTTAAGGGGTGTTATCCTCATATAGTGTACCATAATATTTGGGGATAAAGGCTACTTCATTACATTTAACATGAGAGAAATTCACAGATTATGAAGGGAAATTCATTTTTCAAAAATAGGAAGTCGGAATTTCGCATTTCAAAATTTAGAATTATTGCAACTAACATTCATACGCATTTTCACATGATTGCTCATGACTTGAATTTACTCTCGATTAGATTATAAGTTACAACTGTCTTTCTAGAGGTAGATCTAAGGCAGCTAGGAGTTACTATTTTGGGATTCTTAAAACATTTTGTTTGTATTTTGTTCACTTATTTGTCCGCACATTCTTCTGACGTAAAAATAAAGCATCCCCCAACTGATAAAAATTCTGTTATTTCGCTAGCAATTTATGTTTAAATTATACTCGACTTTTCCATGCTGCTAAGCACACATGCTCCAATTACGTGACAAGGTGTGTATCCAAATGCGGGGACAGTTTTGCTTTTAGGTGCAGAGGATATGATAAAACAATGTATCTTTCCTTCACACCAGGTGTTTAAGATAAACGTACAATAAAGTACAATATTATGTACATACATGTATGATATAGTAACAGTTATACTATCCCCATGTTATTTCCCATTTTTTCAGGCTTGACACTGCTGATACCATACATATTGTCAAAGCGTAAAATCTGGAAGAATTGTAAACTAAGGGTGTTCTGTGCCGTTAGTAAGAAAGGTAAAGCAGCAGAGGACGAGTCGAGGTAAATACAATACTATATATAAGGATATATACAACACTGAAAAAGCACGTTTGGTTTCACTATATTTTGTTTCATTTTGTTGCAAAAATTATGTTTTTGTAACATCTTCAGGCAAATCAACTTCCGGTCTGGATCAAATTATTGTATGCAAATAAATAAATCATGTATATTGAGTTTAAGATAATATTGTTGTAAGGGAAATAAAACCTTTCCTGTGCATCAGTTGGTGTTCCTCGAGGAAAATATTTTTTTCGAAGATGAACTTTTTCCTTTGTGGATTGCATTCAATGGCAAGTAAAAATGTCTGGATGAAAAGTCAGTCATTCTTTGATTAATTTTGCTGTACAAAAAAAAATAATCTAGTGATGAAACCTATACTAAATAAGGACGGACATTGATGGAGCAATAAATTATACAATAAAGTACTAAAATGTTTGGAAATAATCGTAATGAACCTTGTCTACTATAAAAAAAATAACACATAAAGTAAAAAGAATTTACCGAACAGCAAATTCATAAGAACTACTTACAGGACAACAATAAGTAAAAGTAAGATTTTGCAGGACAGGCTAACATTTGGTTTGTCCGCTGTTATGATAGAAGTAAAAAAAACATGGTTATCAAATATGCAATAAAGTATTATATATTTCTTATTCTATGACACATCTGTTCCATATTTATTTTGCTTACATAGAATGGCATCATTGCTGAAGAAGTTCCGAATCGACTATGTACAGTTGACTATCGTGAAAGATTTGACGAAGAAACCAACCATTAACATGTAAGTACTGATACATGTTTCGATGAGATATTGATGATTTGTACTACACCAACAGGCTGAATTGGATTTTAAAACGTTATATCGTTGACACAACAGACCACGGTAGACATGTCGAAATATTCTGATTACAAGCCAACAGACATTCGTCTTCCTCCTTAATGCTGCGTATTCAACCGAAAAGTAGCAAATAGCAATTTTATAGTTTGGTCTCGAAACCATGATCTACCTCATTCAATGAAAGTACACTTACCAATACATCATAGCTGCGCTTTTATTTACATACTGACAAATGAAAGTAATGATGCATTTAAGTATTGATTAATATATGTACTGACACATGTAACTACTGATACTGGCACATATTGTTTGTTCCTGCTTTGCCGTTATATAACCGATTTACACCCGCTATATGTTGTGCCCGTCCCAGGTCCACACATGGATTTCCACGATACATGTAAGGGCTGACACATGTAAGTATTTTCACTTTAAGGTAGAGAAGGACACTATGGGCGAAAAAAAACTAGTCCATGAATTTTTTTGAATTTCATATAAATTGTTCTTTGGGATATACCTAACAAAATATCAAAATTTGAGAATAGGTTTCCAGGCTTATTTTAAAAATATTCCCTGAAAGAGTTACCCCCTTTGAAGTAAAAAAAAATGTCATTTTTTTCATTTCTCCGTGTCATTAAGGTACCCCAAAAAAATAGCATATAATTTATTTTTAATTATCTGAGTATAATATGATAAATGAATATTTTGGAATATCTAAGACATAAATTTTTATAATTTTTTCATTTTTTTTTTCAAAATGGCTACCCTTTTTTGGCAATATAGACTGTAACTGGCTTTGGTGAAATCCAACAAAATTTGAATTTAAAGTGGAATAGGAAAAGATTGTGTCAATGAATTTAAAAAAAAAAGATATATCACATTACTTATATCCATGCTACATATCATTAAAAAATAAAAATATGTTTCCAGGCAAAAAAAAAAGTTAGGGGTTTAGAAAGACACCCTGACATATACCCTTTTGTCAATTTCATGAAAAATGTCCACATTTTTCCCTTTTTTTAATAAGACATTGAATAAATGAAAATAAAACAGGCAAATATTATGTTTGCAAGGGAAAGCTTTCCTTTCTAGGTGATATAGTTAGCAAATTAAGCTGTCTACAATTCTTCCAGGGCAGGAAAGTTACATTTTTAGAGTTAATTTTTGCACTCTTTTAAGGTAGAGACCCACATTTCATACTAAAATAATTTGTCATTGAATTTCCTTAAAACTGGCCAGATGTATTGCTTTTGTGGCAGACTTTAAGGAATTTAATTAAAAAATATAGGTCACCAGACTAATTTTCAAGGTAAAGCATTTAAATCTTCAACTTTTATAATGCATTGTATGTGAAATGTATAAATTCTCCTCAAAATTCTTGAATAGCGAAAAATCCTGTCATTTAAAATTTCTAAATTTTTGATATAATATGGTGCATTTTGTTTCATTTTCAGAAGTGGTTAAGGAAAGTCTGGGGTCATAATATTAAAAACTTCAATATTTAAAAAATAGATGCAAAATTCATCATATTCTAATATCATTTGAGACATGATTACCTCCCTTGACGAAATGCTTCATATAGCATTTTACACATATAATGTATTATTGCCAAGAAATTACTGTATTAAATTTGTATTTCAGTTTAATTTGAGAGCTTGCACAAATCATATGTAGAAAATTCAAAAAGCAAAATACCTCCTAAGAAATACTGCAAACATAATTAATAATTATTACCACATTTTATTCAACATTCTTAAAAGTCATGTGACTAGTGTCAGTCTCTACCTTAAAGTATTGACACGTACAAATACGAATCATAAACTATTGATAGAGGTATTTTCTGCACTTACATGGTTTATTGAGCGTACCTGATGAATGTTATTCCAGAAACGTGTCGTGTGCACTGAATTGGATGATCTACATTTTTATTATTAGATATACTTATTATTGAAATTTACAATAACGTAATTATTATTAAAGGTAAGTGTCTTCTCCCTCAACCATAGGTGACCTTAGGAGATCTTCTTTAGACCCTTTGATTTTTCTCCCTCAATCATAGGTGACCTTAGGAGATCTTATTTAGGCCCTTTGATTTTTCTCCCTCAATCATAGGTGACCTTAGGAGATCTTCTTTAGACCCTTTGATTTTTCTCCCTCAATCATAGGTGACCTTAGGAGATCTTCTTTTGGCCCTTTGATTTTTCTCTCTCAATCATAGGTGACCTTAGGAGATCTTCTTTACACCCTTTGATTTTTCTCCCTCAATCATAGGTGACCTTAGGAAATCTTATTTAGGCCCTTTGATTTTTCTCTCTCAATCATAGGTGACCTTAGGAGATCTTCTTTAGACCCTTTGATTTTTCTCCCTCAATCATAGGTGACCTTAGGAGATCTTCTTTAGACCCTTTGATTTTTCCCCCTCAATCATAGGTGACCTTAGGAGATCTTATTTAGGCCCTTTGATTTTCTCCCTCAATCATAGGTGACCTTAGGAGATCTTCTTTATGCCCTTTGATTTTATAGCTTCCAAAGATTTTGGGTAAGTGTCTTCTCTCTCAACCATAGGTGACATTAGGAGATCTTATTTAGGCCCTTTGATTTTTCTTCCTCAACTATAGGTGACCTTAGGAGATCTTCTTTAGGCCTTTTGATTTTATTGCTTCCAAAGATTTTTGAATTATTTGACTTTCCAATCGTTCGAGCTGATGATGATGATTCCAGGTGTCGTGTGTAGTATAAAGTTTTTATTATGGACTATTAATCCCCTAGGGTATCGCCCTCCCAGTAGCCAGTGTTTCGGTACTGATATGGCTTAATAGATATATTTATTATTGAAATTTACAGTTCCTAAATAATGTAATTATTATCAAGACTAAGGATCTTCTCCCTCAGACATTTGTACCTTAACCGACTTTGGCTATCCTGTATAGGTTCTATTGCTCCCAAATATTATTTCAATCTTTCGACTTTGAGCGTATCTGATGAATGTAATTCTAGAAAGGCGTCATGCACGGGGTCAGCCCATTGCTCCGACAGCCCATTTCTCCGACAACCCATTATTCCGTCAAAAATGGTCAAAAGTAGTATAATTATCTTAAAATCTGTTGTTTTTCTTCTATACCTAACGGAAGACTGACTTTAATCTTTATACTCATTGGGCGGATTGTTTCTGTATTAAACAAAAGGGTAAATATGGGGTCAAAGTCAAATGTCATGGTGCTAGCAGATTCCTTACATCATGACGACATGAGAAATATCGGTACCAATTTTGGATGGTCTAACACTTCTACATTCTGGATTTAATCATGAAAAGTTTACACCGCCACCGTTACGCGAGACGACACAAACATTATTGGAGGGGGGGATTATTTTTTTTTAATCTCTTGCCCTGATTTTTACTGAAAAAAAAATTTGTCCGGACGAAAATCCCTGCCCCCGCCCCCGCCCGTCCATAAACCTTGTAACCCTTCAAAACCGTCCAAAGTATTCTTTTTATTAAACTTTACACAAAGGAGTACACCATATGTAGATGTGCATGAAATAATTATAAAGGTTTGTTCTGACATTAACGGTTGCATTTAGGATACAGAGCCATTGTGAGTGAGCTAGTCTAGTTTGATCCTGGATCTGGAGAAAAAAAAATGCCATTACCGTACATTATGATTAATACAATAAAAAATGTCCATAAACTCCAGGAGGGGGGCTAAAATTAAATAATAAAGATTTAATTTTAAGCAAAATTCGGTTGTCGGGAGTATCACGTCTAAACTCCCACAATTTGTGACCGGAGAGACACTACCTGATGCTGTTCAACCGTATTGCGTTTTCTAATACGTTTTAGATACATTGTAAACCGATGAATGCCTCCTTCACATGTACATTTAATGCCCATTAAATGCACATCGCATGCTCTAAGAGCTTCACACCTATGACAAGGAGTTTTCAGTTGGCATAAGTTACGACTGTAATAATACTATTTTTTGCATGTAGAGAAAATGTAAATATTTTCACGTAAATAATGGAAATCGCAAACGTTTTGACATACCTGTGAAGGCATTAACCATGTTGGATGCGCATTCAACTCACATCATGAAACGTACGTCGGAATGCAGAATAAATGAACGTGTGTGGAAGCGGCATAATGCATATGGAAGGCATTCTATTAGCCGCATATGTTGGTTGCCAATCGTGCTTCAACAGAAGTGATCGATGTATTTATTGACCTGAACAAGGGAACTGGCTACCTATCTTCGGAGCTTTTTCCATTCTTCTGCATGTACATTGTGCCCCCTTTCTCTCCTTTTCTACTATATACGTCCTTCTTCAATTCTTAACTTGCCTCGCTTCCGTGCGTATTGCTATCTTCTATCATTTTGTCTTTCTTGTGCTTCTCCCGGTTTACACTTTTTTCCTTCACTCCTCTTTTCTGGTTCCTTTGTGCAATGTTCACAACTTTTTCTTCAATTTTTAACTTTCCCCATACCAGGTCGGTCGATCATAATTGCCTTGAACGGGGATGTACAGCCTAGGATAAAAGCTCCTTTTCATTTCCAGAACATTCTGTCTAGGCCATGGTCCGTCAAGATTAGCCTGACCGACGGAACATCCTGTTGGATACACCTGGTTAAACCATGGATTTGTGGATTGAGTTCTATTTTGCATTGTCGGAAAAATGGGCCGTCGGAGTAATGGGTTGTCGGAGTAATGGGCTGTCGAAGTTATGGGCTGTCGGAATAATGCTACGCATCCGTCATGCACACCAATTTCAATATCTACGTTTTTATTAACAGATACAAATACTGACGCATGTAAGGAATGACAAACATAAATAGATTTGCATGGTTTTACATTGCAGGAGAGGGAAATGTGCGAGTGGTGTATGTATTTTATCCATTATTTGTTATTTGGTTGGGATATTTCTGTTGTTACAGGTACAGAGAATTTGAAAGTATGATCAGACAATGGAGATTGAAATCAGGAGAGTACCCTTCTGAATACCCCTGGAAAATAAACGACGGTGATCTTATCGCTAACAAATTGAAGGCAAGTAGTTAGAAGGTATATCACAACCATTAATTCCGAATGTGCAACTCAACCATTAATTCCGAATGTCATTCTCAAACATTAATTCCGAATGTTATTTCTACGCCACGATCTATTCCCAAATATGTATTGGTTAATTAAGAAATAATTCATGGAAGCCATATGTATATATTGTTTTTACCACGGATAGGCCTTTATGTCACGAAGTTTTATCCCGAGCGTTATGGCTTCCATGAATTATTTCGATTCTAATATGTAAAAATTGGTAAAATATCGCTATAAATTGTCGATGACGTCATAAATCACAATTGCTGTAAGTATATATTATTTTTACCACGGGTTTGGACTCAAAGCGTTTGAAGGACATCATATTAGAATATTAAATTAATACTGAATTCACTATATAATTGTACTAAATGCTGATTATTTTAATATTTTGTAGACATACAGATATATAAGGTTACGAGAACAACTCCTGGCTCATTCACAAGAAGCCTCATTAATAGTCATGTAAGTTACAATTCAGCATGGTTTATTTCTACTTGCTAGCAAGCTAAAATATTACCCTTCTTCACATATAAGTTTTTAACTTGGTATACGTTACTATCAAGACATTTCCGTTATGTCGGGGAAATCAGTATTATTGTTGAGGAACAATAATATCACTTTTAACAATATTTCAGTTATATCGTGGCGGTAAGTTTTATTGATGGAGAAAACCGGAGAACCCGGAGAAAACCACTGACTTGTCGCAAGTCACTGACAAACTCTATCACATAATGTGCAAGAAGTCATCAATCTTCAACAAGTCACTGACAAACTTTATCACATAATGTGCAAGAAGTCATCAATCTTCAACAAGTCACTGACAAACTTTATCACATAATGTGCAAGAAGTCATCAATCTTCAACAAGTCACTGACAAACTTTATCACATAATGTGCAAGAAGTCATCAATCTTCAACAAGTCACTGACAAACTTTATCACATAATGTGCAAGAAGTCATCAATCTTCAACAAGTCACTGACAAACTTTATTTAAAAAAAGATGAACCAAGTACACCTCGGCACGACTGAAAATCAAACTCACTAAGGTAGGTCGTTATTATACTATTAATGGTATGGACTACAAAATATTTTCTAGAATCTTAAGAGATATCATTAACACTAGAACACTCTTAAAAATTAAACATGTTCGCTATTACTCTAATCTAACCAAGTAATCAGACACTTTTGTATACCGGTATTTCGGATTTAATTAAAATAGGTTTAGTTCTGCACATGTTAACAAAAGTTTGATGATATACAAGTGGTAATCAGAAACCATAAATAACAAAATGAAAGGCAATACAATGGCCAAGAGAAAAAGTTTGATGATATACAAGTGGTAATCAGAAACCATAAATAACAAAATGAAAGGCAATACAATGGCAATACAATGGCCAAGAGAAAAAGTTTGATGATATACAAGTGGTAATCAGAAACCATAAATAACAAAATGAAAGGCAATACAATGGCAATACAATGGCCAAGAGAAAAAGTTTGATGATATACAAGTGGTAATCAGAAACCATAAATAACAAAATGAAAGGCAATACAATGGCAATACAATGGCCAAGAGAAAAAGTTTGATGATATACAAGTGGTAATCAGAAACCATAAATAACAAAATGAAAGGCAATACAATGGCAATACAATGGCCAAGAGAAAAAGTTTGATGATATACAAGTGGTAATCAGAAACCATAAATAACAAAATGAAAGGCAATACAATGGCCAAGAGAAAAAGTTTGATGATATACAAGTGGTAATCAGAAACCATAAATAACAAAATGAAAGGCAATACAAAGGCAATACAATGGCCAAGAGAAAAAGTTTGATGATATACAAGTGGTAATCAGAAACCATAAATAACAAAATGAAAGGCAATACAATGGCAATACAATGGCCAAGAGAAAAAGTTTGATGATATACAAGTGGTAATCAGAAACCATAAATAACAAAATGAAAGGCAATACAATGGCAATACAATGGCCAAGAGAAAAAGTTTGATGATATACAAGTGGTAATCAGAAACCATAAATAACAAAATGAAAGGCAATACAATGGCAATACAATGGCCAAGAGAAAAGGTTTGATGATATACAAGTGGTAATCAGAAACCATAAATAACAAAATGAAAGGCAATACAATGGCAATACAATGGCCAAGAGAAAAAGTTTGATGATATACAAGTGGTAATCAGAAACCATAAATAACAAAATGAAAGGCAATACAATGGCAATACAATGGCCAAGAGAAAAAGTTTGATGATATACAAGTGGTAATCAGAAACCATAAATAACAAAATGAAAGGCAATACAAAGGCAATACAATGGCCAAGAGAAAAAGTTTGATGATATACAAGTGGTAATCAGAAACCATAAATAACAAAATGAAAGGCAATACAATGGCAATACAATGGCCAAGAGAAAAAGTTTGATGATATACAAGTGGTAATCAGAAACCATAAATAACAAAATGAAAGGCAATACAAAGGCAATACAATGGCCAAGAGAAAAAGTTTGATGATATACAAGTGGTAATCAGAAGCCATAAATAACAAAATGAAAGGCAATACAATGGCCAAGAGAAAAAGTTTGATGATATACAAGTGGTAATCAGAAACCATAAATAACAAAATGAAAGGCAATACAATGGCAATACAATGGCCAAGAGAAAAAGTTTGATGATATACAAGTGGTAATCAGAAACCATAAATAACAAAATGAAAGGCAATACAATGGCAATACAATGGCCAAGAGAAAAAGTTTGATGATATACAAGTGGTAATCAGAAACCATAAATAACAAAATGAAAGGCAATACAATGGCAATACAATGGCCAAGAGAAAAAGTTTGATGATATACAAGTGGTAATCAGAAACCATAAATAACAAAATGAAAGGCAATACAATGGCAATACAATGGCCAAGAGAAAAAGTTTGATGATATACAAGTGGTAATCAGAAACCATAAATAACAAAATGAAAGGCAATACAATGGCAATACAATGGCCAAGAGAAAAAGTTTGATGATATACAAGTGGTAATCAGAAACCATAAATAACAAAATGAAAGGCAATACAATGGCAATACAATGGCCAAGAGAAAAAGTTTGATGATATACAAGTGGTAATCAGAAACCATAAATAACAAAATGAAAGGCAATACAAAGGCAATGCAATGGCCAAGAGAAAAAGTTTGATGATATACAAGTGGTAATCAGAAACCATAAATAACAAAATGAAAGGCAATACAATGGCAATACAATGGCCAAGAGAAAAAGTTTGATGATATACAAGTGGTAATCAGAAACCATAAATAACAAAATGAAAGGCAATACAAAGGCAATACAATGGCCAAGAGAAAAATTTTGATGATATACAAGTGGTAATCAGAAACCATAAATAACAAAATGAAAGGCAATACAATGGCAATACAATGGCCAAGAGAAAAAGTTTGATGATATACAAGTGGTAATCAGAAACCATAAATAACAAAATGAAAGGCAATACAATGGCAATACAATGGCCAAGAGAAAAAGTTTGATGATATACAAGTGGTAATCAGAAACCATAAATAACAAAATGAAAGGCAATACAAAGGCAATACAATGGCCAAGAGAAAAAGTTTGATGATATACAAGTGGTAATCAGAAGCCATAAATAACAAAATGAAAGGCAATACAATGGCCAAGAGAAAAAGTTTGATGATATACAAGTGGTAATCAGAAACCATAAATAACAAAATGAAAGGCAATACAATGGCAATACAATGGCCAAGAGAAAAAGTTTGATGATATACAAGTGGTAATCAGAAACCATAAATAACAAAATGAAAGGCAATACAATGGCAATACAATGGCCAAGAGAAAACGTTTGATGATATACAAGTGGTAATCAGAAACCATAAATAACAAAATGAAAGGCAATACAATGGCAATACAATGGCCAAGAGAAAAAGTTTGATGATATACAAGTGGTAATCAGAAACCATAAATAACAAAATGAAAGGCAATACAATGGCAATACAATGGCCAAGAGAAAAAGTTTGATGATATACAAGTGGTAATCAGAAACCATAAATAACAAAATGAAAGGCAATACAAAGGCAATACAATGGCCAAGAGAAAAAGTTTGATGATATACAAGTGGTAATCAGAAACCATAAATAACAAAATGAAAGGCAATACAATGGCAATACAATGGCCAAGAGAAAAAGTTTGATGATATACAAGTGGTAATCAGAAACCATAAATAACAAAATGAAAGGCAATACAATGGCAATACAATGGCCAAGAGAAAAAGTTTGATGATATACAAGTGGTAATCAGAAACCATAAATAACAAAATGAAAGGCAATACAATGGCAATACAATGGCCAAGAGAAAAAGTTTGATGATATACAAGTGGTAATCAGAAACCATAAATAACAAAATGAAAGGCAATACAATGGCAATACAATGGCCAAGAGAAAAAGTTTGATGATATACAAGTGGTAATCAGAAACCATAAATAACAAAATGAAAGGCAATACAAAGGCAATACAATGGCCAAGAGAAAAAGTTTGATGATATACAAGTGGTAATCAGAAACCATAAATAACAAAATGAAAGGCAATACAAAGGCAATACAATGGCCAAGAGAAAAAGTTTGATGATATACAAGTGGTAATCAGAAATCATAAATAACAAAATGAAAGGCAATACAAAGGCAATACAATGGCCAAGAGAAAAAGTTTGATGATATACAAGTGGTAATCAGAAACCATAAATAACAAAATGAAAGGCAATACAATGGCAATACAATGGCCAAGAGAAAAAGTTTGATGATATACAAGTGATAATCAGAAACCATAAATAACAAAATGAAAGGCAATACAAAGGCAATACAATGGCCAAGAGAAAAAGTTTGATGATATACAAGTGGTAATCAGAAACCATAAATAACAAAATGAAAGGCAATACAATGGCCAAGAGAAAAAGTTTGATGATATACAAGTGGTAATCAGAAACCATAAATAACAAAATGAAAGGCAATACAATGGCCAAGAGAAAAAGTTTGATGATATACAAGTGGTAATCAGAAACCATAAATAACAAAATGAAAGGCAATACAATGGCCAAGAGAAAAAGTTTGATGATATACAAGTGGTAATCAGAAACCATAAATAACAAAATGAAAGGCAATACAAAGGCAATACAATGGCCAAGAGAAAAAGTTTGATGATATACAAGTGGTAATCAGAAACCATAAATAACAAAATGAAAGGCAATACAATGGCAATACAATGGCCAAGAGAAAAAGTTTGATGATATACAAGTGGTAATCAGAAACCATAAATAACAAAATGAAAGGCAATACAATGGCAATACAATGGCCAAGAGAAAAAGTTTGATGATATACAAGTGGTAATCAGAAACCATAAATAACAAAATGAAAGGCAATACAATGGCAATACAATGGCCAAGAGAAAAAGTTTGATGATATACAAGTGGTAATCAGAAACCATAAATAACAAAATGAAAGGCAATACAATGGCAATACAATGGCCAAGAGAAAAAGTTTGATGATATACAAGTGGTAATCAGAAACCATAAATAACAAAATGAAAGGCAATACAATGGCAATACAATGGCCAAGAGAAAAAGTTTGATGATATACAAGTGGTAATCAGAAACCATAAAAAACAAATGAAAGGCAATACAATGGCAATACAATGGCCAAGAGAAAAAGTTTGATGATATACAAGTGGTAATCAGAAACCATAAATAACAAAATGAAAGGCAATACAATGGCAATACAATGGCCAAGAGAAAAAGTTTGATGATATACAAGTGGTAATCAGAAACCATAAATAACAAAATGAAAGGCAATACAATGGCAATACAATGGCCAAGAGAAAAAGTTTGATGATATACAAGTGGTAATCAGAAACCATAAATAACAAAATGAAAGGCAATACAATGGCAATACAATGGCCAAGAGAAAAAGTTTGATGATATACAAGTGGTAATCAGAAACCATAAATAACAAAATGAAAGGCAATACAATGGCAATACAATGGCCAAGAGAAAAAGTTTGATGATATACAAGTGGTAATCAGAAACCATAAATAACAAAATGAAAGGCAATACAATGGCAATACAATGGCCAAGAGAAAAAGTTTGATGATATACAAGTGGTAATCAGAAACCATAAATAACAAAATGAAAGGCAATACAATGGCCAAGAGAAAAAGTTTGATGATATACAAGTGGTAATCAGAAACCATAAATAACAAAATGAAAGGCAATACAATGGCAATACAATGGCCAAGAGAAAAAGTTTGATGATATACAAGTGGTAATCAGAAACCATAAAAAACAAATGAAAGGCAATACAATGGCAATACAATGGCCAAGAGAAAAAGTTTGATGATATACAAGTGGTAATCAGAAACCATAAATAACAAAATGAAAGGCAATACAATGGCCAAGAGAAAAAGTTTGATGATATACAAGTGGTAATCAGAAACCATAAATAACAAAATGAAAGGCAATACAAAGGCAATACAATGGCCAAGAGAAAAAGTTTGATGATATACAAGTGGTAATCAGAAACCATAAATAACAAAATGAAAGGCAATACAATGGCCAAGAGAAAAAGTTTGATGATATACAAGTGGTAATCAGAAACCATAAATAACAAAATGAAAGGCAATACAATGGCCAAGAGAAAAAGTTTGATGATATACAAGTGGTAATCAGAAACCATAAATAACAAAATGAAAGGCAATACAATGGCCAAGAGAAAAAGTTTGATGATATACAAGTGGTAATCAGAAACCATAAATAACAAAATGAAAGGCAATACAAAGGCAATACAATGGCCAAGAGAAAAAGTTTGATGATATACAAGTGGTAATCAGAAACCATAAATAACAAAATGAAAGGCAATACAATGGCAATACAATGGCCAAGAGAAAAAGTTTGATGATATACAAGTGGTAATCAGAAACCATAAATAACAAAATGAAAGGCAATACAATGGCAATACAATGGCCAAGAGAAAAAGTTTGATGATATACAAGTGGTAATCAGAAACCATAAATAACAAAATGAAAGGCAATACAATGGCAATACAATGGCCAAGAGAAAAAGTTTGATGATATACAAGTGGTAATCAGAAACCATAAATAACAAAATGAAAGGCAATACAATGGCAATACAATGGCCAAGAGAAAAAGTTTGATGATATACAAGTGGTAATCAGAAACCATAAATAACAAAATGAAAGGCAATACAATGGCAATACAATGGCCAAGAGAAAAAGTTTGATGATATACAAGTGGTAATCAGAAACCATAAAAAACAAATGAAAGGCAATACAATGGCAATACAATGGCCAAGAGAAAAAGTTTGATGATATACAAGTGGTAATCAGAAACCATAAATAACAAAATGAAAGGCAATACAATGGCAATACAATGGCCAAGAGAAAAAGTTTGATGATATACAAGTGGTAATCAGAAACCATAAATAACAAAATGAAAGGCAATACAATGGCAATACAATGGCCAAGAGAAAAAGTTTGATGATATACAAGTGGTAATCAGAAACCATAAATAACAAAATGAAAGGCAATACAATGGCAATACAATGGCCAAGAGAAAAAGTTTGATGATATACAAGTGGTAATCAGAAACCATAAATAACAAAATGAAAGGCAATACAATGGCAATACAATGGCCAAGAGAAAAAGTTTGATGATATACAAGTGGTAATCAGAAACCATAAATAACAAAATGAAAGGCAATACAATGGCAATACAATGGCCAAGAGAAAAAGTTTGATGATATACAAGTGGTAATCAGAAACCATAAATAACAAAATGAAAGGCAATACAATGGCCAAGAGAAAAAGTTTGATGATATACAAGTGGTAATCAGAAACCATAAATAACAAAATGAAAGGCAATACAATGGCAATACAATGGCCAAGAGAAAAAGTTTGATGATATACAAGTGGTAATCAGAAACCATAAATAACAAAATGAAAGGCAATACAATGGCAATACAATGGCCAAGAGAAACAGTTTGATGATATACAAGTGGTAATCATAAACCATAAATAACAAAATGAAAGGCAATACAATGGCCAAGAGAAAAAGTTTGATGATATACAAGTGGTAATCAGAAACCATAAATAACAAAATGAAAGGCAATACAATGGCAAAACAATGGCCAAGAGAAAAAGTTTGATGATATACAAGTGGTAATCAGAAACCATAAATAACAAAATGAAAGGCAATACAATGGCAATACAATGGCAATACAATGGCCAAGAGAAAAAGGACAAACAATGATCTACAAACACCACACAGAAAACGAAAGATTGAACAGCACAGATACCACCAAACAATGGGGGTGAACTCAGGTGATCAGGAAGGGTAAGCAGTTCCTGCACCACTAGTGACACCCGGCATGTTACCGCTAGACAACATGAACATCATTTGATATTGAAAGTGTGTTGGACACCAGTATACATTGTATCAAACAAATAACAGGAGTACAATATGACCCATAATATATCTATTTTCTGTACTTTTCCTTTCTTCCTTTGCTATAACTATGGGTTTATAATTTTATCCATGTTTTAGAATAAGTGAAGTCTAACGTTTGTAATTATTGTTAATGTTTGATATGGTTAACTTCTATACCATCAATGGAGATAACAATCAACTTCTATTTACAGAACCCTGCCTATACCAAGAAAAACATCTTGTCCTGGTGCACTTTATATGAGCTGGTTAGAAACTCTAACTCATAGTTTACCACCCACGCTACTTCTGCGGGGAAATCAACAGAGTGTACTTACATACTATTCATAATATACAGTGGTTATATTATAGCTTGATGACAAGCATCAGACAATCTTAGGAATCTGCCCACAAATGAATGATGTGTACCACTGAATGAACACTCCAAGCAACAATGACAATTTGCATTTGTTATGTATTAATGTAGACATATATAGTCTGGATAAAGTCCCACTTTGTCGACACGGGACGATTTTTAACAAATAAAAATAAACAAAGTGAAATACAGACTTATATTTTCTGCTCTTTCATGTTTGTTATTGGCCTTTCATATTGTTGGATAGTCGAGCACCACTATAAAAGATAGATACAGTAATGCACATGTGGGGTAGCAAGTTAACATATGTAGCTTTTTGTGGATGTTTGATATTTTGACTTTTATATTTCTTAGGAGTAACCCTAACTTAGTAGAGTAGTTGATACATAGTATAACAATAAAAACGTAAATATAAAATTTAGTTCGCACGACACGTTTCTGGAATAACCTTCATCAGGTTCACTCAATCGAAACATTAGAAAACCAAATGATTTATAAGTATTTTTTATAACTTACCTTGAGATATTATTTATAGTATGAAATTTGCAAGAATGAATATTGGTGTTATTGCATTTTAGTTAACTAATGCTTCCTTATTATGTCTTCTGATGGCTTTGTGTACTATCAAAGATTTAAATCATGATTAAGGACAGCCACTGTATTCTATAGAACTAATATTATACAAATGGTAGCATCTGTGGCATGAAGATTAAATATATTATTAGTATCTATAAAGTTCAAGATTATGACACTCTGGGTTTGGACCATATAATTAGGTTACAGGTGCCACGTTTTATTGAAGTACCTGAACCAAGCCAGGTAAGTGAGCTGTCATGTATTTGCTTGTTATGGGTATCGATTTAGTCTCTTTCTACTATCTTCTGATTAGATTTTGGAACTGTGTGGTATTGTTTGTTTTCTATCTTATTAAGATAACTATGAATAATGTTACTAGTTCTATAAAACAATATAAATGGGTTACACTAATGTCCTGAAATGTCCTGAAAATGTCCTGAAAAGTACATAAAGACTTATATCTTTTTTTTTTTTTTTTTATTATCCAATGGATTGAGTTCAAATTTGAAAATGTTAAATACATTAGCTAGTTAACGAACATAAATTTTTTTTTATTTAGGTGCAAATAATTTGACCTGAAAATTGTCATGAAATGTCATGAAATGTCCTGAAAAGTACATTAAGGCCTATATTTTTTTTTTATTAACCAATGGATTGAGTTCAAATTTGATAATGTTAAATACATTAGGATATATTTAAAGAATATTCTAAAAAAATATAAAAAAAATATCTTTTAGGTGGAAATAATTTGACCTGAAAAAGAAAACAGACTTACCTAAAGAAGTTTGGAAAAATATATCCCAATAAAAATACAACTTAAAAGATAGCTAGAGAACATAAAAATGAACAGAACAGAAGAATAGAAAGGTAAAAAAATGATGGAAAGAAAAAAATGAATTTTTAAAAGCTACAGACCAACGGTTATGAAAAACCATACCCCTCTTAATTGGCTATTAATTACTGTCAACTCATATTCACGTGTTTGTATAATGGTTTATTTGTCTCTTTTTTTTAAAATTTGATCTTACCTTAATTAGACTGGCATGGCTAGACACAGTGACAGGTGGTCTAGGCAGTTTTTATTTTTAATGAATGGTTACAATTACATAAATAAATAAACATAATACATTTATAAGTAATAAAAAATCAATGCACAAACACATAAAAACATGCAAAAACATAATAACAACATTTTTACTTAAATTTCATATGTAAAAACGACACAAGTTCAGTAAAAATACATAAAACAGAAAATTAAATATTCTAAACATCAACACGTCATTTTTAAAAAAATGATACAATTGAAATATCAATACATGTAGCAGAATCAACAGTCACGATGTTCATCACAAAACCAATCCCCTGAAACCCCTGAACAACTCTGGTGTACCCATTTACTGCACTTAGCTCTACCTCGTTTTGCCTCACATTCAACCATATTCTGGAACACATCAGGTTTACCACAATAACAACTCGATTCAATTTTCCTTGTACAATGTATATACTTTGACAACCTCAGTGTGTGATGATGTAGATTGTGGAAATGGGGAGAAATGGCCCTTCCCAAGACATGCAATTAGATGTGATCTCATATACCTATCAATGTAATGTGTGTGTTTTTGTGTGTTGTATGTACCACTGTAGCAAAACTCAACCAAGTTTGCCAAAGCATAAACCCTACAATCATAACCATTTGTCTGTTGTTGGACCTCAGGTAGCTTAATAAGCAAGTTCGTTTTCCCCTGTCCATAAATAGCCGACAACTGAATCTTCAAAGATGGTGTAAGTGTGAAAGTTTTACTGTAACTGTCTAAAACATAAACTGTACCGTCTTTTTTATCCTGTAACGATGTAACCTAGTGTGATTTTCCTGTATGGTGTATTTGTATACCGATGGTGGATCTTGTCGCTGAAATCTCCCAAACTGCTCTGTCCAACACTGTGTATGCTCATCAAAATATGGTACAAGTCCTGTAGGTTGAAACCCTGATATAGAGGTATGCGGAAACTGTTGGGCGATAATGTTCATACATGTATTGATGATTTCGGAACATAACCATGAATTGTTCTCCAACATGAGCTTGTATTTACAGTTTAAGCCTGCAACTCAAGGTGTACTGGGTTTTTTTTGCGTATCTGTACTTAACCTTACTTTTTTTCACTGGAAGTCGGCAAGGACTTTCAGGAGGCACTGGTGATATAATATGTACTACATCTTCATCATCAGTGAATCGCAGTGTTTTCCCTGTTCTTGGTGTTGTATACTCTGTGTTCTCTTCTAACTGAAGTTTTTTCTTTGATTTCGGTGTTTTCTTAGATGACACTGATTTAGCTGGTGTCTTAGGAGTAAGACTGACCGGTGTATATGGTGGCTCGATTTTTCCAATTTCTTCAGAATCAGGAGCTGGTAAACTTCTGCATTGTCATAATCATTTCGATGTGGTTTCTTCCTTTCTGATTTCTTGTCATTTCGTTTTAGACTTCATTTGGATAGCATCCTGAGATTGACGACCCTTGGTTTGTTTTCAATGTCATCACCAATGTACATTTTAGCTGCTAAGATGTGGTAACACTGTGTAGTTGAAGGACACCGGCACTTTTCTTTTGGTAGCAAAGTTACAGCATACACTTTTCCTTGAGTACCTGTCACCATGAATGTCTTTTGTTTTTGCACGAATGACACATTACCATTTTCCACTGTTAGGCGTGCTAAAGATTTCTGTGATAAACTTTTATCTATGTCTAATGTTTCTTTTAAACTTTCTGTGTCTTTCGAAGGTTCGTTTTCACTAGATGACGACAGTTCACTAGATGGCACTGATTCTTGCTGTTGTTTACTAGAAGGCACCGTTTCTAATGGTTGTTCACTAGGTGGCACTGATTCTTGCTGTTCACTAAATTGCACTGATTCTGATGGTTCATTAGGTTTCTTTTGTTCTGTTCATTTTTATGTTCTCTAGCTATCTTTTAAGTTGTATTTTTATTGTGATATATTTTTCCAAACTTCTTTAGGTAAGTCTGTTTTCTTTTTCAACTTGTCCATTTCCAACATGCATTTCCAGTCGATCCAGGGCAAATTATCTATAAAAATAAACATTAAAAAAAAAAATTCTTTAAATGTATGCTAATATCTATAACATTTGAACTCAATCCATCGCATCATAACAAAGATATAAGCCTTAATGTACTTTTCAGGACAATTTTCAGGTCAAATTATTTCCACCTAAAAATTTTTTTTTATATATTTTTTAAAATATTCTTTAAATATATGCTAATGTAATTAACATTTTCAAATTTGAACCCAATCCATTGGTTAATAAAAAAAAAGATGTAGGCCTTAATGTACTTTTCAGGATATTTTCAGGACATTTCAATGACAATTTTCAGGTCAAATTATTTCCAATTTGAATTCAATCCATTGGATACTAAAAAAAGATATAAGCCTCTATTTTCAGGACATTAGTGCAACCCAATATAAACATGTATTTTAATGAAGATCTAAAACATGAACGTTAATTTCCGAACCTTTTAGCATGCAAAATGTACACGTTTTTTGCTTAAAATCTACATTCAAGAAGATCATCATGTAACAATGTTACCATCTATATTATTGTAGCTTTCGATTCCCAAATTTCCATTGTATTCTCAATAATTCTGTTAATGACAACATCGAAACCCACTTTAAATAAGGGTAATAACAAAATTACCGAACTCCGAACAATCTTACAAAGCGATCTTAAATCTTTAAAAAAAGTCCACCCTGATAAAACTGTGGACTCCCAGATTCTCAAATTAATGAATTAATAGCCACCCACAGCGATAAATTCTTGTACAAGCCATGCATCCCAAATAAACAAAGGGAGGCAACCGGAAAAGCCAAAAAATGTTTATATTAAAAGATTGATCCCAACATATACGATCTTGATGCACGAATGGTAGCTTTCCGGGTTACATCTTCTCGTTTATTACACTGGATCCATGCCCTAGATATTTTATATTACGAATTCCTGGGTAATTCAGAGGATTATGACATCAAATGGGAGGACGACCCCATAGAACGAAAAAACCCGAGTGACTTGAAAACAATAACAATTGATGTAAGCCCAGAAAATCTAGCCCAATCTGATAATCCTTTATTATTCAGAGTCACAGTTTTTATGAAAACAGGAACCATACAGGCCCAAGGTAATAATCACGATATATTCAGAACAAGAGACTTTCCTATGCTAGAAAAAATTGTGAAAAAAATGAAACCATCAGACGTAAACAATGACCAAGATCATCACAATACGATCACAAAAGACATTATTGAACAAGATAGTGTATGTTCACCTACCGATTCGAACGAGAACAAAGGAGGTCATGAAAAAACAGGTGAAACCCTCTTTACAACAAAATGGGACCCTCTTTACAACAAAATGTGATGAAATAAAAACACAGTCTGAATCGTATACTCTTAACAAAGAAGAACTCATAAATGACATAAAAAGCATGATTGAGAAAGATAAAACAACCATGCTCGAATCTCTTGAGTCTAAATTGAAAAACGCATTAGACAATATGTGCACGCAAACCTCAGATTACATTAAGGGAAGATTTGAAGAATGGGAGGCCAAATATGTGGCCAATGATACAAAGATTGAGAAACACAATGAGAATCTGAAAAAAGTTTTATCAACATGTACAGAAATCAAACAAGACATAAACCAAAAAATGAATCATTCTAATATGCAACCCGATAGTGAACATGTTCAGAAATTAAATGCTCAGATACAGAAACTACAAGCTGAAAATATAGAATTAAGGCGTCAAAATAATCAGCTACAGTATGAAAAATCCTTTATTGAATCCAACCTATCATATGAAAAAACTGTCCATTGTGAAACAAAAAGTAGATACGATTCGTATAAAATCTCAGCAGACCGAACATTTATTTCAGAACGACTATCCGCGAGAAATTTAGAACTTTCGGAAATGGAGGAAACAATAAAGAAATACAAACAACAAATTTCCCATAAAGTCGATGAAATACTTTCATTGAAATCTCATATTGGTAGCATAAGTGACACTCTGTCTGGCAAATTCAATGAGGCAAAACCCAGCACTGCGACACCTGATCAACCAAAAGATACCAAACCAAAAGTTATTTTGTTTGGAACTTCAAACACCAAGAACATTGATACCGACAAATGGAAGAGCCAATTCAACTGTGAAAAAATCTACAAATATACTCTGAAAGATACACTGAAAGCCCTTGATACCATTCCAAATCACTCAACACCTCAGGTAATTGGATTTCACTCTCTCACAAATGACCTGAAAACAGCTGATGTAGAAACATGCGTAGAGGAAATGTCAAACATTACTAATAAAGCACTTTCATTGTTTCCAAAAGCAAACGTGCTTATCTCACTAGCAACACCACGTGCAGATAGCATCCACTACAACGACAGTGCGGAATTACTTAATGCAATGCTCAAACGCAAATTTAGAAATATTAAGAACATATTATTGTGTGACAATAGCAACATGTCATATAAAGGGACACTCAAATCTAAGCTACTAGACCGAGATGGATACCACCTAAATGAGGAAGGAGTTACAATACTGGCCTCAAACATCAGACAATCGATTGAAAAATTGTGTGGTCTCGAGCCGCAACACACACAACCTGTGAAGGATACTACTTCAAGTGGAAACAACACACCGAGGACGAATCAAAGAGATCGCAGATATTCTAACAGAGGACGAAGCAACAACCAAGGAAACCGTAGACATAAGCAACCTAACTATTTTGATCCCTATTACTCGTGGGGTAATTCTTACCAGTATTATTAGAAATCTCACTTGTAAAATACTGTTAATATTTTTGAAGTTACAGTTTTATATTGTTTAGTAAAGGTACAACTTTTATAAATATTGTAAGCCAATGCCACAAACATACTCTGACTATACTAACAACAACAGTCAAAGGAAAATAACTCTAAAAGAATAATAAAACATATACAATAGAAACTGTAGTTTGTATGTTGAAAGAAATTACAATTTAAATAAATTATCCACATTATAAACAAGGATATTTTTCCAATTATTTTGTTTTAAATATTGAAACAAAAATATTTTACCAATACAAAAAGACAAATATTGTTTATTTTATTTTCCATATTAAAAGTGAATTTACAAATCTAGTAAATGATTTAGATATTCATCAATTGAGTCAATTTGAATATATATTTCTTTAGTGGCCGTTTGCTAGGTATCATTGTATATTTTTTGTAATACTTTGTATATCTCATTTTCTTTTCTTATTGCTAGTTAGTAATAGTTTACAAAATTTGTGTATTTTAATCACTTTATTGCATGAAGACCAAGAATAAAGCGTCTTTTATAAGTTTCTGCTCTTGGAATGTGGGAGGACTCATCACAAAGAAAGGTAATAAATTGCACGATCAAAACCTTATAGACCAAATAAAAGAGTTTGACATAGTTTTATTGTCAGAAACACACGTTGGATATGAAACAACTGTAGATGTTGAAAACTTCTTCTATTATCCATTTTGTAGACAAAAATCCAAAAATAATCGTTACTTTGGAGGACTAGGAATCCTCATTAAAAAGGATATACGAAAAGGTATAAAATTTCTTGAAGATGGAAACTCTGAATACCAATGGCTCAAATTAGACAAGTGTTTTTTTCAACTGAAAAAAGATATTTATCTTTGTACATTATATTTAGTCCCCCAGTCCTCCCCATACTTAACCAAAATGGAAATAAATGTACTTGAGACAATAGAAAGAGATCTTATTGAGAAATATAGCGAAAAGGGGGATATAATACTGATGGGCGACTTTAATGCCCGCACAGGAAGCGAGGAGGATTTGATTATATCTGATGATACCTCCCACGTAATCGATACTGCAGTGGGTAAAAGATCTAGCCATGATTCACATATTGACACAAGAGGTAAAGAATTATTAGACATGTGTATTTCAAACCAATTAAGAATCCTTAATGGAAGAACATTTGGTGACTCATTTGGTGCCTATACCTGCTATAAACCAGCGGGTTGTAGTGTAGTTGATTATGCTATTGTATCACAACATCTTTTATGTCAAATTCTTTATATGCAAATTTCTAATTTTTATGCTGGAATGTCTGATTGTCATTGTAAGTTATCATTTAAAATTTTGGCATCCTATCAGAGAGAGATAATCAATAGAAAACTGAAGGACTTCCCAAATAGATACATATGGAACGATAAAAGTTCTGAAGATTTTACAAAGGGATTTTTGAACCCAAATATTAAAAATAAACTTGATAACTTTTTAAAAGATGAAATAAATTTAACAACATCTGATATCAACAAAGCAACAAGCGATCTGCACTCGGTAATCCAACAAGTTGCGGATCTTACTTTAAGGAAAAAATCAAAAAACAAAAGGAAAAAAACACAGAATGAAAAATGGTTTGACCAAGATTTGCATAAGAAAAAGAAGCAAGTTAAGGATAAAGGCTTCTTAATGTCAAAATACCCTCATGACCCATTAATTAGAGGATCATTCTTTAAAATTAACAAAGAATATGCCAAACTTAGAAAATATAAAAAGAAACAATTTAGGCAACAAATAATAGACAAACTAGATACTTTTCAATCGAATAATCAAAAAGAATATTGGAACTTAGTAAACTCTCTTCGTGAATCTAAGAGAGACAACCCAGAAAAAAGTATTGATGATGAAATATGGTTAGCATATTTTTCAGAGTTATCTACAGTTCCTCCTAAATTTGACAAAAAAATTGAAGAGCTAAACAAAAAAGTAAAGGAATTAGAACAAAAACCAGAATTTAAATCATTTTCCTGTCTCGATTTTCGCATATCAGTCTCCGAGCTTAATAAGGCTATTTGTAATTTAAAAAAACGGGAAGAGCCCAGGATTGGATATGATTGGAAATGAATTGTTAAAAACGGCACAAACTTATTTAAATCCTTGTCTGGTTAAACTATTCAATGCAGTTTTTACATCTGGCATTTATCCTCAAATCTGGTCTGAGGGGTACATTACTCCAATATTTAAGGCAGAAAATCCTAAACTTCCTCAAAATTACAGAGGAATTACTATATGTAATAACATTGGAAAGGTATTCAATTCGATTTTAAATAATAGACTAGATAAATTTTTAGTTGAAAACAAAATTATTCATGAAAACCAAATAGGATTTTCAAAAAAGTCCAGAACTTCTGACCACATTTTTGTATTAAAATGTATTTTAGAAAAGTATCTAAAAACAGATACAAAAAAGTTATTTGTGTGCTTTGTGGACTTCCATAAAGCATTTGATACTGTTATTCATCCCGGCATTAGATATAAACTTATTAGAAATGGTATAAATGGATTATTCTATAGGATAATATGCAACATGTACAGTTCTAGCATGGTGTCTCTCAAGATCGGGGACAAACTAACTGAACCCTTCACCTCAAGTTTAGGAGGCCGTCAAGGGGATGTTTTAAGTTCAAACATTTTTAAGCTCTTTCTAAATGACTTGTCAGATATAATTGAAAACTCTAACGACTCTGTATACTTACAAGACAAGAAAATTTCCTGTCTGCTCTATGCAGACGATTTAATTCTGATATCAGACTCTGAACAGGGCCTTCAAGATAGATTAAATATCTTGCACAAATATTGCAAAGACTGGTGCATGAAAATTAACATTAACAAAACTAAGGTAATAATCTTTAATAAATCTGGTAGATTGATCACTAGAAACTTTAATATAAACAACCAGAGTATTGAATGTGTTAAAACCTATAAATATCTTGGTATAATGCTTACTGCCTCAGGAAAATTTCAACAGGCACAAAAGGTCTTATCTAATAAGGCAATGAAGGCTTCTTATAAACTGTACAAAGAGGTAAATTCTCTAAACCCAAATGTCAACACTGTGCTGCATCTTTTTGACCATACAATATGCCCTATCTTACTATATGGATGTGAAAACTGGGGCACATTATCAGCATATAAAATTAACAATAACAACCTTAGTTTATTTGAAACATTCAAAGATTGGGACTTTGAGAAGCTAAATATTAAATTTTGCAAATATTTACTGGGAGTAAATAAAAAAAGTACTAATATAGCAGTTCTGTCAGAATTGGGTAGATATCCTATATATTTGAAATTAATAACCCAAGTTCTTAGCTATTGGCATATGCTTGAAAATGAACCAAGCAATCTATTAAAATCTGCCTATGAAGAATATAAATCATTATACAGATCAGGATATACTGACACGTGGTATTCAACAGTGAAATTCTTTTGTAGAACACTAAACATTGATATGAATTTATCAAAAACTTTTGGCAGGAATAAGTTTAAAAATGAACTAAAAAAGACGTTGAAACATAAATTTTTATCCTATTGGAATAATATTAAACAAAATCAGGGAGAATCTGGTAAATTATCCACTTACTTCCAATTTAAAACCAGATTTACCACAGAAAAATACTTTGAACTGAAAAATATTATAAATAGATCTATTGTAACAAAATTTAGAATAAGTGCTCATCGGTTAAGAATAGAAACGGGACGTTATGAACGTATCCGAAACTCCCAAGGAAATTTAGTTATGCTAGATAGAGGGGAAAGAAAATGCCTTCATTGTACATTAAATGAGGTTGAAGACGAAAGTCATATGTTATTCAAATGCCCAATATATGAAACTGAAAGGGCTACATTACTGATATACATTCAAGATAATTGTAAAAATTTTGAACATCTGAGTCCGAACAATAAGTTGATTTGGCTTCTTAGTAGTGAAGACACTCTGTTATTAAATAAACTTGCTGTCTTCCTAAACAAAAGTTTTGAAATACGGAAGAACCATACATTGCAAATTTAACCTTACTTAAAGATAAAATAGTATTCGTGATATGAACACCATGCTATATCTGCATCATATTATATTTGTATAATATATATTGTTATGTATATCATAATATTAGCTATAAACTGCCATAGTTTGTTCTGCCTATGGGTGGTTTCCCCCCTGCAGTGTCGATCATCTATACTTGTTTTTATTCTTTTTATATATGTCATATATGTTACTAATCATCAAAATCATTGTAAGTGTAAAATGCAAATGTCTGTAATTCTGTGCTCTCACGGGCTTCTTGATTGATTTAATAAAACTATTCTATTCTGTACTCAACCGGACTTTCGCTAATTTTTATTCCTTCAGTAGGTTAATGCCGAAAGGTTGGAAAGCTAAAACGTTCAATATATATGAGTGAGAAGAAGCTGATGACCAAATACCATGACAACAGAACCAACTGCATGACACCCGAAGGACAAAGTGCTTCTTAGTGCATTGATCCCGTCGTAACATTTACATACTAATAGTTGTTGCATAGTATAAAATGGATAAACGGTGCAAAAGATTACAACAACAAATACAACAGCGTTAGAACATTATAAATCTATACCCTTAACACACATATACGTGTACCCTCGCTACACATATACGTGTACCCTCACTACACATATACGTGTACCCTCACTACACATATACGTGTACCCTCACTTTCCTGGTTTGGTACAGGCACTTCAATAAAAAGTTGCGGAGTTAAATCAGCTATATAGATCAACACCCCCTTCTTAGTGAAATGATGCAGTCAGGCAAATGTTTCCTACATGTGACTAAAATTCCAGCCTTCCTCATATAAATAGGTGAGCAGCATTGTTGTAATGAACTCTGAGTCCTAATGTTTAATTTATTAAAGTAGCTTTTTATTCGAAACACCGCAGCTGTCATATGTATAATATTAGTTCTATAAAAGACAGCCTATGTCCTAAACTATCATTTAAATATTCGATACTACACAAAGTCATAGGAAAATAGTAAATTTTGAACCAACATCTAATTGCCAATGTCATCTCTCGTCATCTGTGCGCCAGTGACAGAATACTTTTCAAAAAGATGTCGATATCTTCGGAAAAACTATTTGAAAGATAAAGTGCGACGATTCTTTACAAATCCTTGAATTAATAGCTTAGTATGCAGAAGACCTTGTAAAAAGTCTGAATACAAACTGCCATGTCGGGCGTAACGTATGAGTCATGACATATAAACTACATACGTTGTTATATCATTATCAAGCAGGTCCTACCACACTAGTAGCACCAGATCCTACCACACTAGTAGCACATTTCGTACTACTGTTAAACCATTCTAACATCATAATATGCAAATCGTGTTGGACACCAGTGTCCGTAAATAAATTCAAATAACATGAACTTCTTACAAAATAAATATATGTTTTGTTAATCTAGACAAGCATTACATTGCACCACTTTTAAACTTTCGATGCACCATTATCTAAGATATATTCTCCAAACATGTTCATGCAATCCCGGAATAAGTGTATTTGCCCACGTGGGTGTGGTATGACAATTATATAGAGATAAATATTGTCAACTGATGTATTTGTTTGTACTAGGTAATAAACAAAATCGCTATTTATATTCATGTATCATAGAAAAAAAAATATATTACTGTAGTCAATTTTGGAATATGTAATCATATCTGACATTTACATATTATAGTGTTTCATATTCAATCTCCTTTAATTGCCAGTATTTGACAAACTGTAATACCTTGTGACTTTGTTAAGGCTATACACTGTCACTGTGTTAAGGTTTTCATCCCATCATAATACTATGGGTGTTTGTACGGATTCGCATGATATTTTATATTCTTTAATTATGGTACCGGTCGTTAATACCTTGTGGATGTGTTGAGGTTTTGTCCATCCGTTTAACAGTGCCTTACTACAAAGACGTTCTCCACACTTTAAATGCCACGTGACTGATGTTATGGGTTCCCCACGCCTTTAATGCTATTTGCATGTTCCCTCATACCTTTAATACACCGTTCCTGTGACAAGGGGTTGTTTACTTCACTTCTCTTCACTTTCAATTGTAATACTCTGTGACACTATAGATTCAATTAATATTTATTCTGCTCAAGGTTCTCTCACATTTAATACGAGGTAACTGTAATAAGACATTATCCGCTCCTTTAATACTTTGTGATTGTGTTATGGAGTTCTCTATTCACACCTATCAATACACCTAATTGCAGTATACATGTGTTGAGGGTTTTCCCACACTTTTAATACTATGTTTCTCTAAATGGCATTCTCCACGCCGTTAATACTTTGATGCTTTCACCTACCCTTAAAGTCCCTGTTGAGTGAGTGAGGCTTTAATCACTACTTAACCACTAGTTCTATTGTTATCGATAGGTATTCAAATTTTGGAAATACCTATTTGACAAAAGAATTCGCACGTGTCTTAGGCCCAGGACAAATAGTCACGTCACTTGAACAACTCGGCACTGTGCCAGGTGTTCAAGCTTGAACCACCTCGACACTGTGCCAGGTGTTCAAGTTTGAACCACCTCGGCACTGTGCCAGGTGTTCAAGTGACCTATCGATGACAAAAACGGGTGCATTTAATTGGCTAAATATGTACAAGTAAATTCAATATTTTGGATATTATATATTTTTTACAAACAATATCACTAGGGTGTAAGTCAGTTACCGACTTCGATCTCGGGTTCAAGCTAGATAAACACCCTCGCCCGTGCTACGCGGTCTCGGCGCACAATTTGCACGGGCTCATGTGTTCATCTAGCTTGAACACCTCGATCTCAGTCGGTAACTATTACTTAAAAACCCCGTGATTGCTGTGATTTTTTCACCACACCTTAATTACAGTGTGCCTGTTGTAAGTCTGTCTCAACATTTTAAATACCAGGTGAATTGTGTGAGGCTTTATCCACACCTTAAATACCTTGTGAATTGTGTGAGGCTGCCACTACACTTAACATACACTGTGACTGTTGTGAATCTTTCACAATCTCTCCAATACACTGTGATTTTAATACCACGTTACTGCTTATGTACACCTTTGACTGTTTTTTAACCCCAACTTAAATATCATATAATTGTCACTCAGCACACCTCACACACCTCAAATGCCCTGTGATTGCTGTGAGGCCTTATTTTAAATACCACGTCACTGTTTATGAGTTTTCATCTTAAATACCACGTGACTGTTGTGAGGCTTTCATCATTTGTTTAATACCACGTCGCTGTTTATGCTTTTTCATATTAAAATACCACGTGACTGCTGTGAGTCTTTCAACACATCTCCAATATACTGTGCTTGTTGTGAGTTTTTCATCATACTTTTAATACCACGTGACTGCTTATAAACTCTCCACAGAGAGTTTATGCTTTCTCATATTAAATACCACGTGACTGTTGTTCAAGGCTTCCACCACAGCTTGAACACCATATGACTATACACGTTCTCCACAGCGTTACAGACACAGCAGACCGGTTTCTTAAAAAGCCTGACAGTACTACAGAAATGACAAGCGGGATACTTCATTGCTAACAGTACTACATACAAACAAAATGGCGGCTACTTTAAGGCAAACAGTACTACTAAGATGACAATAGTTCAGAAACATCTGACTGTCTACCTCAACGTAAAAAGCTGTATACAATTAATAGCCGTCTATTTCAAAGCTAACGCACACATTTTAGGATATGAGTTATGCTCATTATTGAAGCTCCTATCATGACTGTGAAATGCAGATCAGCAATAAAAGCGCTGTTCCTTTATTTTATGTAAAGGATTTAAAATGTGAAACATTGCATATTCTCAGAGTCTCATGTTCATCTACATCCACATCATTTCCTACTAAAAACCAGTAATACAGAAAGAGCAGATCGGCTTCTTCATGACTAACAGTATAACCAAAGCAGTATACTTGTTACACCAATGCTAAAGAGACTACTGCTAGCAAAAGGTCAAGGTTGTTAAAAGTACGGAAAGAGTAGGTCAGTGACTTCAGGGCTAACAGAGGATTTATTTTGCAAATTGTTTCCCGTTATAAACAGATCAAATGAAAATATTTTGCTAAGCGTTAGTAATTTTTGATAAAAACTTAAATAGTGTAGAAAGAGAAACACCATGGATTATCATTTTGTTTCATAGACTACATGTGTTAACAAAATAGTTAAAGGGGTGATGTTGAATTTACAACTACCTGTGCAATCAGCGCCTATTACCACTAAAGTTGTGAGTTCAAACCCCGTTCATGACGAGGTGTAGTGACTTGCGACAGATCGGTGATTTTCTCCGGGTACTCCGGTTTCCTCCACCAACAATAAAACTGATCGCTGCGATAAAACTGAAATAGTGTTGAAAGTGGCGTTAAACGCCATAAATCATATCGAACCAAAATAGTTCATCTAAAATATTTTACACTAATTATAAAAACACGTTGTCATATTAAATAAAATATTGAAATATAATTTTTGAAAACAATAATAGTAACATGCTTCTTGAAAATCTTATAAATACTGACTATGGTGTGAGAGGTGACAGATTAGCAGTAGTTTTAACACTTAGTATATGTCAGTTTACATGACGATGACAATGTTACCAACTTTAGCATTAAAACATGTATATAACCTTGATGGTTGGTTAATATGTTACACTTTAAATATAAAACAATTAATGTCATAAAATATGTCAACAGATTAATTAATGTATATCTAATTTATCAAAGACTAGTTGTAAGATGAATCCCCAGGGTACATGTAAAAAGGTTGCAGATGACAGCACTATTGAAATGGTGTTTATCATTATAATATTACCTTGCTTAAGTCAAACGGTAGAGATAACACTATGAAGCACAACTATATAGTTTAAACAATTTTAACACACTCTAAACGTTTCTACAATACATCGGTGGTAATGGTGGCGTGTAAATTAGATAGCAAACTAGGACGTGAAATTCTGGCGGAATTTATTGGCACCTTTATACTGGTGGTGAGAACAATTTATTTTTAGAAACATTTTAGCACATCCTATTTATATATATTTGGGTTATGCATATGTTTATTTGTTGTATATATTAAAATTAAATTAAATTAAAAAAAATCCAATAATTTTTTTTTAATTTTTACATCATATTTTTATGCGAAATACATGTAGCAATGCAATTTTAAAATTACCACAATGTATTTTTAATTAGCGACAGGGAGATTAAGGATTCATACGGAGCCCGTAAACTGACATGGGAATTTTTTTTTTTTTCGTTTACACGAATTATTATTTCGTTTTTTTTATTTGAATTATTAATTCGCTTTAGCGAATTATTATTTCGTTTTCTCGAAATATTATTTTGTTTGTTCGAATTATTATTTCGATTAAGTGATTTATTATTTGGGGAAAAAACGAATATTATGTTGATACACGCGACACATAGGAATCTTTATTGTTGTATTATATGCATGGTGTATAGCATTTATTTCCCAGAACAGCAGCAGTAAAGAAATTGAATATACACCGCTCCCACATGAGTCGTGACTCGCTATTGTTATAGATGTTAGGTTACCATTTTTGGTCGACTTTTGCGTCCACGCGCATATGTATGTACAAATTGAACCGCAAATCTATCTTGAAGGTACAAATGGCCTTGAATAATTTAAGCTGTGCAGTGAGTTGCACAACATTTGTATATGTATTTTAACCTGGTGACATATTGTTTACATATTTTGAAATATTCAGGTTAAGTATTATAATATACAAATATGGAAATTTAAATAGAATTATACACCTCTGATGCTCTACAACACAGAAATTTTAATCACCAGATGTATCAATGTCCACCAAGAATTTAAAGTTTGTCATTATTTATAACTTTATCAAAACTTTTATTTGCATAGTACCTTGAACGGTCAGTGGCGAAAGTTTTTATTATTGATGTTTTATCTTTTTAGTAGTATGAATATCTCCACTCCCAAACATATACAAATGTAGATGCCTGTTAAGTTAACTTTACGTTATCTCCACTCCCAAACATATACAAATGTAGATGTCTGTTAAGTTAACTTTACGTTATCTCCACTCCCAAACATATACAAATGTAGATGCCTGTTAAGTTAACTTTACGTTGCATCTCTTAGATATTAAGAGTACTGCATCATTCCAGAAGCGTCTCATCCTTTGGGTTAAGAACCGTCTCTCGTCTGCGTGCTAAGGGTCGTCAGTCATCTGCAGGTCAGGAAAACTCTCTCATATACAAGCTAAGAACCATTATCCATGTTTGGTCAAAGAGCCGATTCTCATCGGACCAGCTTGATTAAAAAATGCTTATCTTCCGGAGTACGAAAGCCCTCTCATGCATCTACAGACTACGAATCGTCTCTCGTCAGCAAGAGAAGAGTGTCTCGAAATCACTTTGAGATGTTACTTAAGTTCGTTATGATATTCGAAACTATGAAAACTGTAAAAGCGTTATTCCTTCACTTTCGATTTTTACCTGATTTCAGAAGGATTTCTTTTTATCTACATTGTATATCATATTTGCTAGATATATTCTATGTTGATGTTTAACAGTTCGGACTGAAATTAAATACGTTTGGTTTTGTATGTATTTATTAATCAACACATTAACACTACCTCTGAATATTGTCATAATATGTCAATACCACACAATAAAGGTGACATCCCCAAAAACAACACCACAAAATTAACATAGGGGTAAAACCACACATAACCGAGAGTGAGACCCGGTCGGATAAACAAAATCACTTTCGAATATTTGTACTTGTACTGATATTACAAAATGATCATATCCACACACTGGATTGATGTGTAATATTGCAGCAAGGTTACTAATCACAATTTTTAAGAATAAAATGTCTTGAATAAATTTGAATTCAATCTTAAATCCATATATACTATAAATAATGTACCGTAGTGTCATCTACAAAACCAGCATGAACATTTAATTTGGCACCTTTGAACAACGACGTTTTCAATAATTAAAGGGAGAAAAAAATTCGCGTTCTTGTATTTTGTTTGATCTTGTGTGTATTTTTTTTTTTTTTGCAGACATTTGCTATTGGTTCTGGAGCTCAGTATGTTTTAAGTAAAGGAACGTTGGGTAATTTTCTGTCAGTTAACATTGCTGGAGGGCTAGGACTAACATTTGGTATCTACTTCAGTGGTGGAGTCTCTGGTAAGTTAATTCAGTTAACATTGCTGGAGGATTAGGGTTAACATTTGGTACATGTATCTACTTCAGTGGTGGAATTTCTGGTAAGTCCATTCAATGATTCATCTTATTGGGGCCGTCATTGCCGTGATAGTATGGTAGTTGGATTAACTTCCTATGCAATCAGTGGCTATCACCACTGATGCTGTGATTTCGAATCTCGACCAGGGCGAGATGTACAACATTATATGATAAATTTTGTCAGTGACTTGCGACAGGTCGGTGGTTTTCTCTGGGTCCTCCGGTTTCCTCTTTCAATAAAACTGACCGCCACTATATAACTGAAATATTGTTGAAAGTGGCGTTAAACACCATCAAACAAACAAACAAACAAACAAACAAACATTCATCTTATTAAATATTTATTTTGTAGGAGAATATTTCTAGTGATTTTGGCTTTCACGTTTATACCCTTTTGTTTTCTTGTTCCCAAGTAAAAAAAAAATAGTGTGCTTTCCAATCGTTTGAGTGCACAATAAATTAAATATCTAAGTTTTTAATTCAATGGACTTAAAAAGTAGCGAAAAACCACATTAAAAAAGGGTAATTTATACTGTAATTAATTGTTTGATATATCACCAATCGCCGCAACTTTATGATTCTACAATGAAAGGCAAGAGATCAACAACAAAAATAAGTTCGTTATTTTATAGATATTCAACATTATAATATCGACTTCGATTTAATATGTGGATTAATTTACATAATTGTGGCATCGCTCCTTCTATTTAGCATTTTATTCATGTACGAGCATACAAGCAAAATATTTATAGATATAAATAAAAATGAGAAATAAATAATTTACCTTAAATAAAGATTTATAATCATTTTGAACTTGATTGACGACTCTCGGTTATCAAGTGTATAACCTCGGATTTTCATGTTGTTTCCGTTATTCAGAAATCATTTATCATATCAATACATCAAAGCCTCACTGCTTTTGGCCGTAGTGTTAGAATAGACATTTTTATATGTAAAATTTTATCGTGTACCAATGTGTGCTGAGATGAGATAATAAGACTTGATATTAATGTATTCTCATGGACATATATTCATATATAGTTCACAAATATGATAAATGACTTCAATTAATCTTTAACTCAAATTATAATAAATTTAAAGAAAAAAATAGCCTCGTAAACAACATGTTTTATATATAGCACTTTTCCCTACATCCGTATGGAACAGTGTACAATACGATGTAATATTGGACTATTGGTCTCTTATTTCTTAAACCTGACATAAAACCTGACATAGAATGTCAGGTCAACCCGCCTAGATAATATGAGACAGGCACAACCTGTTTAAGGGCGAAGTCTATATCCAACATTTGGCTGTCTTAAAAGAGAGGCATGAGAGGCGAATGGCATGCCTCCTAAAATTGAATAACTAGTAGAAATGTTTCCATAGTACACGTATGCTCCCGCCTAACAGGAAGTTGATGCCTAAAGGGGGAGGGGGGGTAAAAAGCGATGTGGGAGGAAAGGTTTCTGAAGGGGCCTAGGGGGTTATTGCATGGGCCTATGCATGTACATTGTATGTTGCAATGTCTGAAAATCGTTTTCTGAGGTTTTTACCATTTAGACTTTTTCGAGTTTCTAATAGCATAAAGTGTCAAAACATGATGGGGCGACCATTTGTTTTTGAGAGGGGGGCTTGCAATATTTTGACCCAGAATTAGTTGATTCTTTTGTCGAAAATAAAAATTCTGATATCAAAGTCATTTGCTCAGATTTATATATTTTTTGTCACAATGTGAGTGTGCAAGATAAAGGGTAAGAACAGGTCCAGCAGATATCAAGTAGGTCCACTGAATGTATTTTTGCAGGACCTAGAATCGACCTAATCACGGCTAATGTCAACAAAAATGTTATTCTATATAGTTAAGGGTTTTGGGCTTATATTCCCTGCTGTCGTGCTTGTCTTGTCAGAATCATTTCATGTTTTTGAATCGCGGATAGCATGTAGATGTAACAGATTCCCTAGCCGAAGACGAAGGCGAGCTGCTCTTTCTATTTGACACCATAGTATTCAGAGAGAGAATAATCCTTTCAGGAGAAATGCATGGACTTTCATGAAATTCATCCCAGGGTTGCATACGACCTGGCACATGTGTGTATTTCATGATCAGTACACACTAACAAATGACGGACTACACATAACGTTTTGTGGGGATATTATAAGTGTTCTTTTAGAATTTTCATTTTAGTTTATTTGAATTTTTCAGAATATAAACAATAAGAAATTTCAGGATTTCTCATTGAAATACATTTTATTGCGATTTTAAATACTATTTTGTTCAATATTTTTACACTTCCGGTGAAAAGATATTTGGCTATGAATACAATAGTCACGTGACTAAAATTCGTATAGCCTATTGTTAAAAGGGCTTCGCCCTTTAATATGATAATAGGTGTTACCTAACTTGGGACGAAGTCCAATAATATTTTTCAAACAATACAAATGTTTTGTTTCAGTAACAAGATTTATAAACTAATGTAGATTTCACGCGTTAGTTTTGTATTGTTTGATATATGTACCATATCGATATAAACAGGAACAAAAAAACTGAAAGAGTTTATTTTTTACAGTAAACATTTAAGAAAGAGAGTTTTGTCATCTTCTTATAAAATAGGCTTGTGTCTTACAAATGTCATTTCACTTTTAAAGAAAATAAAAGATTAGCTTTGTGCTTAATATGTTTTCTTAGGGAATATTTAATGTGTGTTTATGAAAAAGCTCGAAATAATGGATAAATAAAAGCGATTTCTTAGATGAAAATAATATTGAATTTGTATATTATTTGTACTATTCCGATTTTTATTAAGTTAACATTTTCTGTATATACTTTTCGCCCGATACTAGAGTAAAATGTTTCATTTAAATTACATTTATATGTTAAATTAGTATAATATATGTTATGGGAATACAACCTTTAATTTGACAGCGTTTCTATCTTTAAACTTTAGGAAGGTTAATGCTATGCCCACCCTATCATTTTTCTTTTAAATATTGAAAGTCATCATTAATTTCCGTTTTGAAACCATATAACGAGTTACTATATACTGTATAATGTCAGTTTGGTACATTGACTCTTTTATTTATTTTTATTGTGTTTTGTCTGTTTATTCTCTTGTGACTGCTTTTACACCCTCATTCTGAAACAAAATGAATATAAATTAAACAGAGTAAAACATGTGTAATGATATAATTGTTTCTTCAAATATTTATTCCTACGCCTTCGGGGACCATTCTTGATCATACAGAAACATTAGTGACGTAATTGCATGGTAAATTATTTTTTTTATAGAATATCCTATAGTAAATTTAATTGAAAAAATGTATTAGTAGAAATTGGTTGCTTTCGAATTATTAGTACAGTCAAGTAAAACCATTTATTACTATCAATCACACATGGTTTTGTCTATCATATTTCTTGAAGACAAACATCAAATTTTATTGCATTTATCAATATTTTATGAGTATCAACAGTTTTTCCAACACCGTATCTGTTTCTCGATACAGCCGCAACTTCAACTCGTAAATTTACATAGAAATCGGAGATATTTCGTCATAAAACTTCACACATGGTTTTGTCTATCATATTTCTTGAAGACAAACATAAAATTTTATTGCATTTATCAATATTTTATGAGTATCAACCATTTTTTCAACACCGTATCTGTTTCTCGATACAGCCGCCCGATTACAGTGACCCGTGACCCAGATTAGCGCGTTCCACCAGTTTTTTCTAAATATGTTGTTTAAATATGAGACAGGTGCTACCTGTAGTGCCAGCGAAGCACAATCCACATTATCTAATATTTAAATCAGGTAAATCCTTGGGATGATTGAAATAGAAATTTTACTTACTTTTGTGTACTTTTTGGAGTGTACTGTAGTCCAATGTAAGGATGCTCTTTCCATCTATTGAAACAGGCACGGCCATGAATGCTCGCGAATCTGAAAATTATCTGGCAATTTCACGCTCATTCAGTGCATCAAAATAATGTCGAGATTTTTTGGGCCGAAATATATCGGGGACGACTTTTTTTTAGGGCCGAGATATATCGGGAACGACTTTTAACATTAATAACCGGAAGTAGTTCCAGATTACTCCGCATCCGATTTTCTGCAGATTTAACCATGTATTGGTTTCCGGTGTGTCATTTCCGGTGGATGAAATTTAAGCCATTAGTGATATGGATCTGGAATCAAAATATTGCTATTTCTACCATAGTTGGGACTTCGTCCAATATTAATATGGCTAAAGGCTTATTATGTACATTGCATCAGTGATGGGTCTAACAGATGTGGTCGTATAATTATAGTGAAAGCTGTCTTAATCGAACCCTGAATAAACCGGAATTTTGTATAGTGAGAACTTTAGAATACGTTCCATTATAGGAAATGTGTGTTCAAATAATCTGAATAAACAAAAAACCTGTCTATTCTGAACTCAAACGTTGGTCCTAATGAGGTTCAGGTTAGACAGCTTTCACTGTACATGTATATACAAAGTGAATTAATGATATATATTGAGATCCAATGAGATTCAGGTTAGACAGCTTTCACTGTACATGTATATACAAAGTAAATTAATAATATATATTGAGATCTAATGAGGTTCAGGTTAGACAGCTTTCACTGTACATGTATATACAAAGTAAATTAATAATATATATTGAGATCTAATGAGGTTCAGGTTAGACAGCTTTCACTGTACATGAATATACAAAGTAAATAAATAATATTTATTGAGATCCAATGAGATTCAGGATAGACAGCTTTCACTGTACATGTATATACAAAGTAAATAAATAATATATATTGAGATCCAATGAGGCTAAGGTTAGACAGCTTTCACTGTACATGTATATACAAAGTAAATAAATAATATATATTGAGATCCAATGCGGTTCAGGTTAGACAGCTTTCACTGTACATGTATATACAAAGTAAATTAATAATATTTATTGAGATCCAATGAGGTTCAGGTTAGACAGCTTTCACTGTACATGTATATACAAAGTAAATAAATAATATATATTGAGATCCAATGAGGTTCAGGTTAGACAGCTTTCACTGTACATGTATATACAAAGTAAATTAATAATATATATTGAGATCCAATGAGGTTCAGGTTAGACAGCTTTCACTGTACATGTATATTCAAAGTAAATTAATAATATATATTGAGATCCAATGAGGTTCAGGTTAGACAGCTTTCACTGTACATGTATATACAAAGTAAATTAATAATATATATTGAGATCTAATGAGGTTCAGGTTAGACAGCTTTCACTGTACATGTATATACAAAGTAAATTAATAATATATATTGAGATCCAATGAGATTCAGATTAGACAGCTTTCACTGTACATGTATATACAAAGTAAATTAATAATATATAATTATTGAGATCCAATGAGGTTTAGGTTAGACAGCTTTCACTGTACATGTATATACAAAGTAAATTAGTAATATATATTGAGATCTAAGAAAGGTTTGAATATACCAAAGGGATAATGAAAAGCCATAAACCACAGAAGGACATATGATACAATATCAAAAGTATATGATACAATATCTAAAGTATATGATACAATATCAAAAGTATATGATACAATATCTAAAGTATATGATACAATATCTAAAGTATATGATACAATATCTAAAGTATATGATACAATACCTAAAGTATATGATACAATATCAAAAGTATATGATACAATATCTAAAGTATATGATACAATATCTAAAGTATATGATACAATATCTAAAGTATATGATACAATATCTAAAGTATATGATACAATATCTAAAGTATATGATACAATATCTAAAGTATATGATACAATATCTAAAGTATATGATACAATATCTAAAGTATATGATACAATATCTAAAGTATATGATACAATATCTAAAGTATATGATACAATATCTAAAGTATATGATACAATATCTAAAGTATATGATACAATATCTAAAGTATATGATACAATATCTAAAGTATATGATACAATATCTAAAGTATATGATACAATATCTAAAGTATATGATACAATATCTAAAGTATATGATACAATATCTAAAGTATATGATACAATATCTAAAGTATATGATACAATATCTAAAGTATATGATACAATATCTAAAGTATATGATACAATATCTAAAGTATATGATACAATATCTAAAGTATATGATACAAAACTAAAGTATATGATACAATATCTAAAGTATATGATACAATATCTAAAGTATATGATACAATATCTAAAGTATATGATACAATATCTAAAGTATATGATACAATATCTAAAGTATATGATACAATATCTAAAGTATATGATACAATATCTAAAGTATATGATACAATATCTAAAGTATATGATACAATATCTAAAGTCTATGATACAATATCTAAAGTCTATGATACAATATCTAAAGTATATGATACAATATCTAAAGTATATGATACAATATCTAAAGTATATGATACAATATCTAAAGTATATGATACACTATCTAAAGTATATGATACAATATCTAAAGTATATGATACAATATCTAAAGTATATGATACAATATCTAAAGTATATGATACAATATCTTAAGTATATGATACAATATCTAAAGTATATGATACAATATCTAAAGTATATGATACAATATCTAAAGTATATGATACAATATCTAAAGTATATGATACAATATCTAAAGTATATGATACAATATCTAAAGTATATGATACAATATCTAAAGTATATGATACAATATCTAAAGTATATGATACAATATCTAAAGTATATGATACAATATCTAAAGTATATGATACAATATCTAAAGTATATGATACAATATCTAAAGTATATGATACAATATCTAAAGTATATGATACAATATCTAAAGTATATGATACAATATCTAAAGTATATGATACAATATCTAAAGTATATGATACAATATCTAAAGTATATGATACAATATCTAAAGTATATGATACAATATCTAAAGTATATGATACAATATCAAAAGGAAAAAAAGAATAAAAAAGAAAAAAACGAACAAAAAATGGTGGACAACACTACACAAAAAACTGTAGATTGAGCAATAGAAAGCCTCAGTAAAAACGAGGTGAACTCTTGCGCCCGCAATTTCCAGAACAAATTATTATTAATTGACCAAACATTTTGAAATTAAATGTCAAAGTTCGTATATATCATATACTAAGATACATCTAGAAAAAAAGTTGATTTTTAAGATTTTTTCCCCTGGAGATTTAAGGAAGTCAAACGGACTGTACTACAAATGGACCAGTTACATACATCGTAGTACACCTGGCTATTTCTGTATTTAAAAAAGAGATTTGTCTTCATCTGTAAAGTAAATAAAAGAAAATATTACTATTTAAAACAATGTCATTTATTTGATCGGTTCTTTGTGTTTGACCTTTGTTTCTGTATTTTTCCATCAGTGACTTAGAATTGTATACGTTAATGTCGTTCTTGTCTTGAATAAAAAATAAAAAAAATGGATATCTAGTTTAGTGTGTACTGTTCTGAAATAAATTCTTTAGCAACTCTCAAAGACAAAAGATTGGAAAGCTAACTAATTAAAGTCTATTGGAGCATGGAAGCCAAAGTGAACCAAAGTCGGTTATGGTTACATAAGCCTGAGGGAAACAAACCTTAGTTTAAAGTGAATCTAAAATTTGACCACAAAAACAATATTTTTCTAGCTTTTATTCATTTACATGTACATTTGATAAAGGTTATTTACAATGACAATTGCTGATCTATCCTTTTACAAATAAGAAGATTAAACATACAAAAAGATAATAGACAAACTGTAGCATAAACTTCTCATACCTCATCCATTGGAATACCGACAAGAACTTGTTTCTAGGAGTAAAAGTAATTTCTACACCGGCTTTATACATGTAGATTAATTAATACATGTAGATCACCATTTTATCAATGGAGGTCATGACTAAGCGGTATTAAGCTTTTTAAAGTGACAGTGTCTACGATTTTGTCAGATATTTTAAATCGGAATTTTTCTCCCAAACTTGAACAGATGTGAGTAAAAATTCATCTAAAACACCCACAAACACCGAAAAGTGGTTGTTCACGAAATATTTCGGGGAAGACGTGTTCGCAAGCAATTTGTGTCTGGGCTACTCTAATTCAAGTCAATCAAGATAACTCCGCCTCTGTATGATGAACTGCGCACGCGCGGAATCGGTTTGTTGATGAAAATGTCTTCTGTCGGAAAATCTAACCGTGGAAGATAGCCGACTTTGACCGAAAATGGCTAATAATTTGAGTTTTGATTTATAAATTGTGTTCTTATAGGTAAATATGTGTAATTTATCAATAAACATGTATGAATTATACATGTTAGTCTAAAGATAGATCATCCATGTCTTTGTTTTGATAAATCTGAATAATCAATGAGCTTGGCCAGCAGAAGATCAGAAGTAATTTGTTTAATTACATCTAATTAAACAAATTTCTGTTTATCTGAGATGATTATTTGGTCATTTTATTGATTTATCTATCTTATTTTCAAGTTGTTGTCAAACTTAAAAATTATGAAAAATCGTAGACACTGTCACTTTAAAACAAAATAAAGTACAATGAAATTAATGACAATCCTGTCAAACAAAGAATACAATCAAACGAAAAGCTCGAAATGCCACACAAGAGCTCCAAATTCAATAGAAAAATGCTAAAATGCCACACTATCGGAACAGCTCCAAATTCAACCGAAAAATGTTAAAATGCCACATTGTCGGAACAGCTCCAAATTCAATAGAAAAATGTTAAAATGCCACACTTTTGAAACAGTTCCAAATTCAATAGAAAAATGTTAAAATGCCACACTGTCGGAACAGCTCCAAAATCAACAGAAAAATGTTAAAATGCTACACTATCGGAACAGCTCCAAATTCAATAGAAAAATGTTAAAATGTCACTCTATCGGAACAGCTCCAAATTTAATAGAAAAATGTTAAAATGCCACACTATCAGAATAGCTCCAAATTCAACAGAAAAATGCTAAAATTCCACACTATCGGAACAGCTCCAAATTCAACAGAAAAATGTTAAAATGCCACACTAGCGGAACAGCTCTAAATTCAACAGAAAAATATTAAAATGCCACACTGTCGGAACAGCTCCAAATTCAACAGAAAAATGTTAAAATGCCACACTGTCGGAACAGCTCCAAATTCAACAGAAAAATGTTAAAATGCTACACTGTCGGAACAGCTCCAAATTCAACAGAAAAATGTTAAAATGCCACACTGTCGGAACAGCTCCAAATTCAACAGAAAAATGTTAAAATGCCACACTGTCGGAACAGCTCCAAATTCAACAGAAAAATGTTAAAATGCCACACTGTCGGAACAGCTCCAAATTCAACAGAAAAATGTTAAAATGCCACACTGTCGGAACAGTTCCAAATTCAATAGAAAAATGTTAAAATCAGAAGCAAAATCGATACCCCTAACACAACAATACATGTCAGCTTACGTGCATAGATTGGTACAGGCACTTGAATAAAAAGTGGCGGAGTTAAAGTAGTTTTATATGCCTCAAAACAGAGACAAAAAGAGAATTTAATAGAGAAAAAAAAACGGCAGCGAGACCAGTTGCTTCGAAAGAGTCGTCGGTCGTTGTGTATAGTAACGACAGAAATGCACCTGGCAATGATGGGAACATCACAATTTACAAGCACACACATGAAACAAATGTATTAATTATAATTGCTAATGCGGAACAGTTACCAAATAAAATAAAGCTATATAAAGTTAGTAGTTATCTGACTAATGGCATGGCTAAAACATTGACATATTATGTATTTCGTCAAATTAGCACTTTTGAGTGTATTTTGTTTGTTTTTGTTGGTATTTAGTTTATTATCATGTATTGTCGTTAGTAGAGTTGTCTATTATATTTCAGCTACATCATTGCGACCAGTTTTAGTGGTGGAAGAAGCCGGAGTACCCGGAGAGAACCAACGACCATGGGCAAGCAACTGGTAAACTTTATCACTTGCGGCTGCGAGTCGAGTGCACCCTTTTTTGTAAGTTACAAAGCCGGGCGCGAACCCACGCCGTATTGGTGATAGGCTTGTATGAGTTGTTAGGTAATCCAACTCCCTAACTCATTGAACCACCCGGGCCCTTGCTAAATATAGATAATGTGATGTGTGTACTTGTATGTAATTACAACATCTTTTATTGTATACTATAATAACTGGAACCTTAATGTACGTTATTACAGTTATATTACTAAAATTGTGTTGAAGTCACATGATTGTTGGATTCCGTACTAATAATAGGGTTGGGATGCTATTAACCGATTTATATCAGCCACATCTTTGTGAAAGTTCCAACCCCAGGATGTGAATTTCCAACGTCATAATAATGGTCTTTATGTTCAATGAGTTAATACAAGAGGTGATTGTTCAATGAGTTAATACAAGAGGTGATTGTTCAATGAGTTAATACAAGAGGTGATTGTTCAATGAGTTAATACAAGAGGTGATTGTTCAATGAGTTAATACAAGAGGTGATTGTTCAATGAGTTATACACGAGGTGATTGTTCAATGAGTTAATACAAGCGGTGATTGTTCAATGAGTTAGTACAAGAGGTGATTGTTCAATGAGTTAATACAAGAGGTGATTGTGCAATGAGTTAATACAAGCGGTGATTGTTCAATGAGTTAATACAAGAGGTGATTGTTCGTTTTGTTGATATTGGTGGAATTTTGACCATCACAGTTTAAACTTTCTTTTAACAATGAATACCTCATACATTCTGACAACAATAATTTATATGGGAAAACAAGCAGGATGGAAATATTATATATGACAAACCTTTTCTAACACACCAACAAATATGATTATTTTCGCTTTATTAGGTGGACATCTAAACCCTGCAGTAACCCTTGGGTTTTGTATAACAGGGAAAACAAAATGGTGGAAACTGCCTATTTATTCAATTGTCCAATTAGCTGGAGCATTTGTGGCAGCAGCGGCTCAGTTTGGAATATACCATGGCAAGTACATTGTAATTAGCAAACAAGAAAATAAATGTTGTAAGCTCATAGAATAAATATATTATGTTTTAAGTTCAAGTATAATGACATGTAGTTCTTTACAACAGAGCTGATCACCCCTTTATATGTGAGGGTAGGATGTAGTTCTTTACAACAGAGCTGTTCACCCCTTTATATGTGACGGTAGGGAATTTACTCTTATGTCAACAGCATCATTTCATTTAGAAGGGATGCTGAATTGAATGTATTACTCAAAGACAATAGTGGATGATGTAAACTGATGGACGTTACATATATATTCCTTCATAATTTTTATGTGCAGGGGAGGATAGGGAAAATACACTATGCTCTGCATTACCGTACTAAATCTGTTGAAACGGTCAGAAACGAAATGTATACTTACCATGTTTTTTCCCCAAACGAAAGTGCTCCTGGGAGATTAAGCTTTGTGTAATTAAATTCCAGCTTCATTTGAATCGTTTTCAATGTACGTGGTTTATTTAAGAAATAATTCATGGAAGCCATATGTATATATTGTTTTTACCACGGGTAGGCCTTTATGTCACGAAGTTTTATCCCGAGCCTTAGCGAGGTGTAAACAACTGACATAAAGGCCTACCCGTGGTAAAAACAATATATACATATGGCTTCCATGAATTATTTCGATTCTAATATGTAAAAATTGGTAAAATATCGTCATAAATTGTCGATGACGTCATAAATGTAATCGGTCATAGATTAACATACAATACTTGTGCACTGTCGAAGCATATGGGTAATATGTGTATGAGGCTTAGAAACGCGGGAAAAGGCGAGGCTTCGCCGAGCCTTTTACCGCGTTTCGCGCCGAATACACATATTTACCTATATGCTTCGACAGTGCACATGTATTGTATTTATCCTGCAATTTTAAATCGTAAATAAACGTTTACTGGACGATGATAAAAGTATTTGAAATAATTTTATGTATGTATTTGAAAACAATATCCCCCGATGTGCCCCGTTTTACATTTGTATGTTCTATTTATAACTGACCAATATAAAAAAATGTTCTATTTATAACTGACCAATATCAAAAAATATATTAGGCAGGCTATATTGGTCGGTAAATGCTGTCATTGCAGGATAAATATTATTTTTACCACGGGTTTGGACTCAAAGCGTTTGAATGACGTCATATTAGAATTACGTATCATTGAAGACATGGTATTTTCGGTCATTGTTTATAATTAAAACGTAGATATCAAATTCAGTGCGCACTATGCGTTTCTGGAATAACTTTCATCAGGCACGCTCAAAATCGAAAGATGCGGAAGCCAGATAATTTAAAGTTTGGGAGCAATAAAACCAAAGGGCATAAACAGGATAGCCAAACTATAACTTCGGTGCATTTGGTGGTGGTGGTGGTGGTAGGGTCCTCGGAATTCTTCTTAGTTTCAACCGGTATAAAATGGAATCTGAAAGATTGACAGATGGTGTAAGACAACGATGTCATATTCACCTCAAAAGCAAACATAAGGTAAACAGAAAGTTGTTATTGAAAAAGTAAAGACAAATTTCACGAAGCGAGGTAGACACCTCAACATCCCATTAGAAACAAAAATGGCGACTTCTGTTATTAAATGTCAATGAAGAAAGTCAAAGACATATTAATTCATTCTTAATGTCAAAGGATAATATAGAAAATGGAAGATTTACCTTGTGACGGAGTATATTATTTGATTTTAACTGCAAAAACGACAAGGAATGTGCATATCAAAGCAAGAACCATATTTGGGGAAACTGATTCATGCGACATAGAATATAGAAATGTGAATGACTAAATTGTTGTTTGGCGTTATAGCGATCTGTTTTAAATATTATTACTGTTATTGTCATTGATAGATGCAATAAACCATTTTGATGGCGGAGTCAGGATGACAACAGGAAACTTTTCAACTGCTGGAATTTTTTCGACATTTCCTCAAGAATTTGTTTCCACAACAAATGCTTTTTTTGATCAAGTAAGTATAACACACACTTTTCATATTATTCCACATTGTGTCTTTGTAATACGTTGAATCAATATTGTCACTTAAAAATATGTGAATTATATTTGTTGATATTTTTACAATTGGTAACCATCACTTTAAATCTTCTGTCCATATAATTTGGAAAACAGATAGGTTACTCAACATAATATAATGTGCATGTTCCATAGGTGCATATGAACAACAGACTCGAGTTTAATATATCGTTAATATATATAAATAAAAAAAAACTGTCTTTTATCGCTCGCAGATGTAGCACGTGAAAATTGGTGACAATGCATAGCGAGTATAATTGATCAGAAGATTGATACACGGACAAATAACATATCTTTTTACATGAAAACGATAAATCATGGAAGCCAGAATGTGTTTTGAGCCTTAACATGGGTTGGCGGATAAAATTTACTAATATACTAATATCCACCAACCCATGTTAAAACTCAAAACACATCCTGCCTTCCATGAATTATTTCGATTCTGATATGTCTAAGAGTAGTCCCTTTTCAAGAAAAAAGTTCCTTTCACTTTGTAATATTGTGAAAACTACTGAATGGAATGGAATGCTTAAAACTGATAATTGAAGTTAAATATATAGGGATTATTTTGAGCCCAAATTTGATGGACCTAGTTGTATTTTAATACCTCTATGGAGGATTTGATGCATGACCTATAAATACTGAATTTTTGGGGGATGACCGAGCTATTTTTAGAGTAGGTGTTTTCCGTAGCCTGGCATTTCACTGAAAGATTTTAAACATGCCCTGATATTTTGACAGAACGTAGAGGAATCATGTAGTTTCAGAAAATATATGGTCTTGGGAAAGGTTAAACATAAGATAAAATGGCCAGGTAGGCTCGAAAAAACACAAATTTAGTAGAAAACCTTAAAGAAATTAATTAGTGGTTTCACACCTTAAGGCAAAAAACATCAAATTTAATGTTTGTTGTTATCATGTTTAAATTGGCCTATAAATGTCATAACAGACCCAGAGTGACATTTTTCATACAAAAATATTACAAAATGCATTGTGGTGTCAGATTACATGGTCAAAATGCATGTTATGTAATATTCTGGAATATTGCTCCCCAACACTGGATATACATGGACACAGGGTATTGCAACTCATCTTATTTTTATTTATGACTTTATGATTATTGGGAATATGTGATTGAATGTGTTTTTGCAGTAGAAAAGCATATAATATTGAAAATATGGTTAATAATAAGAATTTAAAAAAATTCATCATGACCCAGTTTGTCGACTTCAAACATAGAATATGGTAATAGAATTATTGGATTTTTTCAATCCTACAAATTTTTCCTCATAAATTTTGGTAGTTTCAGTTAGAATACATGTAAAATGTACTTAGAAAACAATATAAGGCTATAGAAAACCGTTTTAATTGAAAATTATGTAGTAAAAAACCTGGTAATTTATGTGTTCTTATGAAAATTATATTGACCGCTTAGCATTTTCTGTTAATTTTTCAAATTGTCAGTTTGGATTTCCTTTATTAGAGTATTATTTGGTTGTAAAAGTACATTGGTACATCTGGCTTACTTTAACAGTGAAAACAATTATGTGGAAACATATATTTATTGAGTTTTGGGGGAAATTACTGTCATGCCCCATAAGAAATTCCAAGACTTGAATATCAATAAATCATATTTTTGCAAATCTGATACAAATAGAAGGAATTTCAACTGGAGATCTAGATACAAAAACTTATTTAATGTCTTAAACTACATAATTTATGGGGTTAAAGCATAAATTAACAAAGTTTAGAATGCTGTCAACTCATTTTATGAGACAAAAAAAAAGGGGGGGGGATTGAATGCAAACATTTCATAGTATTTAGATATTAAACATACAACTGAGGCATACATATTTGTTGAAATTGCTTATTATGTTAGAAATTAGCTTAATAACTATAATATATAAGAGAATTAGTAAGTTGTGGTATATTACACAAGCTGAACTGAACAGCTGTAAATGAAGGTATTTTCCTTAAAAATATTTGCATTTGTACACTTCTTCTTGTAAATATGAGACAGCCACATATCTAATGAGGTTTTTTTTTAGGTTGATATTGCCTAAGGAAGAGAAACTAGGCCAACAAATTGTTAAAGAAAGAAGTTTTTTTTGCTCTTTAGGTGTAAAACCACAAATTCACCAATCAGAGCTTAGAACATATACGAAAGTATTCCCTTTTCAAGAAAAAAGTTCCTTTCACTTTGTAGCATTGTGAAAACTACTGAATGGAATGGAATGATTAAAACTGATAATTGATGTTAAATATATAGGGATTATTTTGAGCCCAAATTTGATGGACTTAGTTGTATTTTAATACCTCTATGGAGGATTTGATGCATGACCTATAATACTGAATTTTTGGGGGATGACCGAGCTATTTTTAGAGTAGGTGTTTTCCGTAGCCTGGCATTTCACTGCAAGATTTTAGACATGCCCTGATATTTTGACAGAACGTAGAGGAATCATGTACGTTTCAGAAAATATATGGTCTTGGAAAGGTTAAACTTAAGATAAAATGGCCAGGTAGGCTCGAAAAAACACAAATTTAGTAGAAAACCTTAAAGAAATTAATTAGTGGTTTCACACCACAAATACGGCTTATACTTTGATTGGAAGACGGTTATTTATATTTACGTTTGCGGAATATGCCGCACACAATGTATGCTGCCAAATTCGAGTAGACGATAATTCATTAACATGTACATTTACGACGGGAAAGTCAGTCACATGCACCGGCGCATGTACTAATGAGATTATACCCAATCGATAAATCGCTCGTTTGTTTACAAAGCGAAAGAAGGACGTGATGTTAGAATGCGTAATATATTAATACTAATAATAGTACCTACACAGTGTTACTTAGGAGATAACTATATTGTATTTGAAAATTTCACTGCATTATTTGGGAATTTGATGGTCGCAAATTGATTTTACTGGGGACGCGTTAGCGGAGCCAGTAAACGGATATTTGCTACCATTAAATCGACAATTGATGTCGTGAAATTTTAAAATACAATACAGTTATCTCATTCTAATGTAATCATGTGTATCGATGTGTATTGCCACATTATTGACAAGATGACGTAAGCGGTAATCTAAAATTCTAAAAATATCTCATGATATTTCAACCGTGGATTTGATTCAGTGAAAATTACAGCATTTTCCAATCACAAACCAGGAATATTAAATAACTACATTAGAATAAAATGTCTTGAAAATACCTAAAGTGTGATTTCAACATATTCGCACTTCGTCCGATAAAGTAGTAAATTTGAAGAAAACAAAAAAATCCGTGAAAATACATGTTGAAACCATCCGCAGATTTTACACACAGAACAGAATAACTATTAGAAGAAAATAGTTATGTGGGCAAAGAAACATTTGTTTAATTGTTCTACAGATAAAACGTTTAAGTAATACAAATGTTGCTCTATAATTTAGGTATTCGGAACTTTCTTATTGGTCGGATGTATACATGCTATAGCTGATGACAAGAATATGTTTCCACATAAAGGAGTATTACCTATAGCCATGGGGTTGATTGTCACTGCAATAGGAACATCGTTTGCATTTAACTGTGGTTATGCTATTAACTGTGCAAGAGATTTAGGACCAAGATTGTTTACAGTAATTGCTGGCTGGGGACTAGAGCCTTTAAGGTTTGTTTTTTCTTTAGGCATCAATTGTTGTACTTTTACTTCTCTTTCAAATAAAAATCGAGAATTTCATAACATGACTTTTGTTTTATAACAAATTCAGTATCTAAAGTGATAAAACCACATCGATGATGTAATGGATAGTGTGCTCACATCGATGATGTAATGGATAGTATGCTCACATCGATGATGTAATGGATAGTGTGCTCACATCAATGATGTAATGGATAGTGTGCTCACATCGATGATGTAATGGATAGTGTGCTCACATCGATGATGTAATGGATAGTGTGCTCACATCGATTATGTAATGGATAGTGTGCTCACATCGATGATGTAATGGATAGTGTGCTCACATCGATGATGTAATGGATAGTATGCTCACCTCGAGTGAGGTAAAGCGAATAAAATTGGTATTTCCTGCTCCTCCGCTAAGCACTCAGAAAAAAGAAGTAAGAGGAAAGACTGGTTGGTTCGGAATCAGGATAATGTGTCCGAATGGACCGACATGCCTACCAGCGGAATACTGTTTAAATGGGCTATCGCTATAAAGATCCAACTAAGTGTGTTGGTCTAATACAAAGCTGTCATCATCTCATATATTGCTCATCTAAAATTGCTAATTTGGGCGTTAAACAACAATCATTCACTCATCCACTTTGAAGAATAACTACAAGTCCAAATTAAAAGTTCAATTGACAAAGAAGAGGTTACCAGTAAGGTAAACCCGTACATATATATATGAATGCGCACAATGGACGGATTTGTGTGACAATGTCATGCTGAAAGTCACATTAAAGCATTGTAATAAACCTATTATTTAATCTAGATAGCACTATTGGTATTGGGTGATATCTATTTAGAGTTTTGAACTGGTTTTGATTATACTGGTACATGTTTATTGCATGTTGCATAGTTGATGTCCACTTTATTAATTATAACTGGTCAAGATTACATACATGTCACAATGGGGAGTAAATTTACTGTGGACGTGGTTGTGGGTAAGACAACCACAAAACGTGTATCTTTTAATTTAACACATTTGTATACATACCGACTAATGCATTGTTTTTTTCAGTTTTAGAGATTATAACTGGTTTTGGGTACCAGTAGCTGGACCTTTAGTAGGATCAATAATAGGCAGTCTTGTTTATATTTTGATGATAAAACACCACTGGCCAAACGACGATGAGAGACCGGAAGTCCTTACATTGAAAGTAAATGGACATGATAACAAAGGATATGTGACAGATTCAGAGAAATTGTAGAAAATGTTATCATTTATTTTGTAGATTAGTGGTGTAAACTTCTTTGTAGAATATTACACACAATATAATTAATTACTCAGTTTCCAGAGATTTTCTAGATAATGTCACAATAGTAATTGATTTTGGATTCCTTGTCCTGTTTACAAACAGGCCCTATATTCAAGATAGTCACCATTTTAACTCTGTGTCTGAAAATATTAACATTAAGTACATGTCACGGTTAATGGCAGCATAAGGAAAATATCATTACAAATCACATGATTGTATTCTAAATTATCTGGTGTATATTGTGTTGGTCTGATGTTTTGTTCTTATTATGTTTACTTTGTTATGATCTGTCAGACCGATATTTTAAACCTTTTTCTTTACTTGATGATTTGCTATATAATCTTATAGTTATATAACGTATTGTATATACATTGTCAAAGGAAATATTCTCGTTGATAATAAGTAAATTTTGAGGAAGTTTGACCTGTGATGCCTTTGGTTGAAACACGAATAACAAAGCTCACATCAAGTTGTACATGTATGCCTGTCTACTATCGCGGTTGCAAATCAACAAACATTTATCGGATTTGTCATAATAAACAGCCGCAGGTAAAATAATGCCTTGTTTGTCGTCCAGGAACTTTCGAATGTTCTGTCCATCACTAGAAATTGCAACTATTTGATTGCTTTGAGTAGCTGCAATAAAGACGTTTCCAAAGACATCTGCTGAAATAGATTGACTACAATCCAATAAAGGGGAGGTAACATCCCATAATGGCATCCCTGTCATGTCACAACAACAAAGTGTATTTGTCTCCAAATCTGTATAATATATTCGGTTCTCAGTGGTAGTCAAGGCGAACGCTTTACCCACATTGGCTTCTAATGTTGTCATCGTATTCTTTACCAAATCAATTTCCTGAATACCAATTCCATTTACAAGAACAAACAACCTTCCATTTAGGTAAGAAATCCCAGAACAAAATCCGTTGAGCTTCATTCGCTTATCTACTTTTCCGTCTTGTAAATTAATTATCTCAACATATTTACCTATGCCATACGACACTACAATCCTGTCAGAATATATTGTCTCTAAGTCAAACGGACGTCCAGAAAGGCATATATCACGCGTAAATACTCCATCTTTACTGTAGACAATAAGACTCTTGTTGTGTTCATCAGCAAACACAATCTCTTTAGTTGGTGATATCAGGCAACTACGAATATAGGGATATTTCGTATCGCTGCTACTTCGTAACTTAATATTTTGTTTTAACCATATTTTCATATCGCCTATTGACCGGTATGGTTGCACAGCACACATGCTGATTATTATGTATGATCTGAAAATGACAGACAAGGGAAAATTAAACAAACAAACGATAAACAGAATTGACACGCTAACAAAATATCATTAAATGTGGATTTATACTGTTTAATGCCATTTTCAACAATATTTCAGTTATATCGTGGCGGTCAGTTTTATTGAATGACCTTCAACAGCATATACAAGAATAAAGATATATGCACACACGAAAAAACTCTAATAATATATAGTATCTTCTCGTTAATGTATATGCATATTAATATTAGTTAGAATCTAATAGAACCAGATAATTCATATTTATATTATTTTTGTAATATTTTTTTTTCCGGCTTTTCATTTTATTTCTCTTCTTTGTCGTTTGTAACATACACAGTACAGGCTTTTGAAAATTAACAAATATTTAAATCTGTATTTTTTGGTATATGCATTTAAAGTCAATATTCTAGAAAGTTACAGTGAAATTGTGTTATTTTACTATATTATCTTACCTTAAATTTTCTATTTACCTTTCTAACGGTAAACATAACCATCTACTAGTGTAATGTATACTCTGTATAACAAAAGAAAACATTTGATCTGGGATATTACACATGAACGAATGTTAAACAAAGTGATATGTTTTGTAGCGTTCCTTTACATTTATATTAAGTGTATGGATTATATATATCGTAGCTGAACAATCCCAATGTTAAATTGATATGTTAGTAAAGGATAATTAATATACAATGTGCTTATTATCTAACAATTATTTGCGTCCTTCACCTTCACGAACATGTTTTACATTTTATTAATATTAATAGATGTAAAGATTATGTCATCTTGTCAGTAAGCCAGGGCCTTCTTATTGTAATGACTATGTGTATTCTGTTATCAATTCTATGATAGCATATATATAGTCTTTCTAGTTGATGTGAGTCATAGTACAGGTGATGCTGAACTATTCTGGGTACCTGGTCGAATAACAACGTAGATATCTACTTAAGTACGGTCGACGCGTTTCTGGAATAAACGTTATCAGGTACACTAAATATATTGGAAAGTCAGGCAGAAGCCAAACTAAGCTATTATAGCCAATTGCCTGAGGGAGATTGAACTCTCATTTTCTTAAAGTCTGTGTTTCCCGAATTTTTCCAATTTTTTTTGCTTTACAAAATATCCATTTCTCAAATGGCAATAAATCTTTTCCTTTTTACGTGGATTTTTGTTCTCTGTCCTCTATCACCGACAAGACTTTTACTGAACTTGACTATGGGTAAAACGACGAGTGTCTTGTAGATCGTTGTTTGTCCTTTTGTACTTTTTCTTTTTGCCATTGTGTTGTCTGTTCTTCTTCGATATACAGATTCTGATTGCCCTTTTGGTATCTTCAAACTCTTCTTATAAGAAACAGGATCTGTTTACCGTCTCGATTACCTGAATTCACCCAGTTTTGTGGTGAAGCCCGTGTTCTCCTTTGTTGTGCTGTGTCTTGTGTACCTAATGTTACAAATGTCTCTTGACTGTCCATTCTTGATTGATAAATTTATGCTTTTATCGTGCTGGGCTTTGAATTCAAATCGAACGTTACACGGACATTGATATTTAATCACTTAGACGTGGATACTTGGATACACAAACATTTATTTCAAAGTTACTGGTTGATATAATTGGATACAGATGAACATACACAAAAACATACAGGATAACAAAACAAAAGCACACAATTCAATAATCATTACACTGTGAACAGTTAAATTAGACATGCTTGGATATGCCTTTTTGTATATATAGTTTAATTTCGAGTTGTCTCTCTTTAGAGACAATGCTTTAATAATTAGTTAGAAATGGTAAATTCCAATAGTAAATATATCAAATGAACTATGCCAGTGTCGAAGCACTTCCCCTGATGATACACTAGCGGACTAATAGTCCACCAGCAGACATATCGGCCCAGTCATAATACAACAAACCTAGATATCTAATTTAGCGCACATGACACGTTTCTGGAATAAACGTCATCAGTTACGCTCAGAGTCGAAAGCCTAATAATATAAGTCGTTGGTAGCAAGTAAACCAAAGGATCTAAGCAGGCTAGCCAAATCTGTTAAGGTCACATATATTCTATATTCAATTCACCAAGGGATTGTGTTTGACCAAAGCATGTTCATCTGATATTACTTATTACAAGTCAGTGATTTATTGATATTTCTGATGTTGTTGAATTTGTAACAACCAATTTGTGCAATTTCTAAAAAAAAATTAATTATGGAATTAGACAATATTAAACGTTAATTCGAGGGGAGAGAAAAAAGAGTTTGAAGATGCCAAAGGGGTAATCAGAATCCGTAAATCAAAGAAGAACAGACAACACAATGACCAAAAGAAAAAGTACAAAAGGACAAACAACGATCTACAAAACATACATATAAAGCTAAAGATCGAGTAACACGAATCCCAGTAAAACAGACGGTAAGCAGTAAGAATGACGATTGTAAATGACAAGTCAACTTCCTGAAGAGGAGCGATATATATATGCTTGGGTTTACACATCAAGCAAAGGTATAGAGTGCATATTCCATTGTATGAATACCTACAATTATGATCCCGTTTATTTAATTTGGATAGAGTATTGCAATATTTGAGCACAAACGTAACGTACTCAATTCAACTTATAATATATGTATGGAACGAAAATACCTTTTGACATGTCTGCTTTATATAGAATAATCTAAGCTTATCAATTAATTAATACAGACACACAGTTTAAAATCCACCCATTAACTCTCCATTGTTTTTCTTTCTGTTTTGTATTTCTTATTTTCAGGTTTCGTGCTGCATTAGTTTTGACAAATGTCATTAATTTCGCTTGCATTGATCTATGAAACCTTAAGTGTCTTTATACCAAATAAACCGGTGATTTAATATACGATTTCCAGCTCTGGAAATTGCAAAAAGGAGTCAATAACAATTATGAAATATGCATTGTTTTACATGGCCCACTTAATTCTAAGACAGGTTTTCCCTACACGGTTAATCCAGTAAAATAGTTAGGTATACAGCATGCGCTAGCACAGCAATAACTTGACTATGGGTAAAACGACGAGTGTCTTGTAGATCGTTGTTTGTCCTTTTGTACTTTTTCTTTTTGCCATTGTGTTGTCTGTTCTTCTTCGATATACAGATTCTGATTGCCCTTTTGGTATCTTCAAACTCTTCTTATAAGAAACAGGATCTGTTTACCGTCTCGATTACCTGAGTTCACCCAGTTTTGTGGTGAAGCCCGTGTTCTCCTTTGTTGTGCTGTGTCTTGTGTACCTAATGTTACAAATGTCTCTTGACTGTCCATTCTTGATTGATAAATTTATGCTTTTATCGTGCTGGGCTTTGAATTCAAATCGAACGTTACACGGACATTGATATTTAATCACTTAGACGTGGATACTTGGATACACAAACATTTATTTCAAAGTTACTGGTTGATATAATTGGATACAGATGAACATACACAAAAACATACAGGATAACAAAACAAAAGCACACAGTTCAATAATCATTACACTGTGAACAGTTAAATTAGACATGCTTGGATATGCCTTTTTGTATATATAGTTTAATTTCGAGTTGTCTCTCTTTAGAGACAATGCTTTAATAATTAGTTAGAAATGGTAAATTCCAATAGTAAATATATCAAATGAACTATGCCAGTGTCGAAGCACTTCCCCTGATGATACACTAGCGGACTAATAGTCCACCAGCAGACATATCGGCCCAGTCATAATACAACAAACCTAGATATCTAATTTAGCGCACATGACACGTTTCTGGAATAAACGTCATCAGTTACGCTCAGAGTCGAAAGCCTAATAATATAAGTCGTTGGTAGCAAGTAAACCAAAGGATCTAAGCAGGCTAGCCAAATCTGTTAAGGTCACATATATTCTATATTCAATTCACCAAGGGATTGTGTTTGACCAAAACATGTTCATCTGATATTACTTATTACAAGTCAGTGATTTATTGATATTTCTGATGTTGTTGAATTTGTAACAACCAATTTGTGCAATTTCTAAAAAAAAATTAATTATGGAATTAGACAATATTAAACGTTAATTCTAGGGGAGAGAAAAAAGAGTTTGAAGATGCCAAAGGGGTAATCAGAATCCGTAAATTAAAGAAGAACAGACAACACAATGACCAAAAGAAAAAGTACAAAAGGACAAACAACGATCTACAAAACATACATATAAAGCTAAAGATCGAGTAACACGAACCCCAGTAAAACAGACGGTAAGCAGTAAGAATGACGATTGCAAATGACAAGTCAACTTCCTGAAGAGGAGCGATATATATATGCTTGGGTTTACACATCAAGCAAAGGTATAGAGTGCATATTCCATTGTATGAATACCTACAATTATGATCCCGTTTATTTAATTTGGATAGAGTATTGCAATATTTGAGCACAAACGTAACGTACTCAATTCAACTTATAATATATGTATGGAACGAAAATACCTTTTGACATGTCTGCTTTATATAGAATAATCTAAGCTTATCAATTAATTAATACAGACACACAGTTTAAAATCCACCCATTAACTCTCCATTGTTTTTCTTTCTGTTTTGTATTTCTTATTTTCAGGTTTCGTGCTGCATTAGTTTTGACAAATGTCATTAATTTCGCTTGCATTGATCTATGAAACCTTAAGTGTCTTTATACCAAATAAACCGGTGATTTAGTATACGATTTCCAGCTCTGGAAATTGCAAAAAGGAGTCAATAACAATTATGAAATATGCATTGTTTTACATGGCCCACTTAATTCTAAGACAGGTTTTCCCTACACGGTTAATCCAGTAAAATAGTTAGGTATACAGCATGCGCTAGCACAGCAATAACTTGACTATGGGTAAAACGACGAGTGTCTTGTAGATCGTTGTTTGTCCTTTTGTACTTTTTCTTTTTGCCATTGTGTTGTCTGTTCTTCTTCGATATACAGATTCTGATTGCCCTTTTAGTATCTTCAAACTCTTCTTATAAGAAACAGGATCTGTTTACCGTCTCGATTACCTGAGTTCACCCAGTTTTGTGGTGAAGCCCGTGTTCTCCTTTGTTGTGCTGTGTCTTGTGTACCTAATGTTACAAATGTCTCTTGACTGTCCATTCTTGATTGATAAATTTATGCTTTTATCGTGCTGGGCTTTGAATTCAAATCGAACGTTACACGGACATTGATATTTAATCACTTAGACGTGGATACTTGGATACACAAACATTTATTTCAAAGTTACTGGTTGATATAATTGGATACAGATGAACATACACAAAAACATACAGGATAACAAAACAAAAGCACACAGTTCAATAATCATTACACTGTGAACAGTTAAATTAGACATGCTTGGATATGCCTTTTTGTATATATAGTTTAATTTCGAGTTGTCTCTCTTTAGAGACAATGCTTTAATAATTAGTTAGAAATGGTAAATTCCAATAGTAAATATATCAAATGAACTATGCCAGTGTCGAAGCACTTCCCCTGATGATACACTAGCGGACTAATAGTCCACCAGCAGCCATATCGGCCCAGTCATAATACAACAAACCTAGATATCTAATTTAGCGCACATGACACGTTTCTGGAATAAACGTCATCAGTTACGCTCAGAGTCGAAAGCCTAATAATATAAGTCGTTGGTAGCAAGTAAACCAAAGGATCTAAGCAGGCTAGCCAAATCTGTTAAGGTCACATATATTCTATATTCAATTCACCAAGGGATTGTGTTTGACCAAAACATGTTCATCTGATATTACTTATTACAAGTCAGTGATTTATTGATATTTCTGATGTTGTTGAATTTGTACAACCAATTTGTGCAATTTCTAAAAAAAAATTAATTATGGAATTAGACAATGTTAAACGTTAATTCGAGGGGAGAGAAAAAAGAGTTTGAAGATGCCAAAGGGGTAATCAGAATCCGTAAATCAAAGAAGAACAGACAACACAATGACCAAAAGAAAAAGTACAAAAGGACAAACAACGATCTACAAAACATACATATAAAGCTAAAGATCGAGTAACACGAACCCCAGTAAAACAGACGGTAAGCAGTAAGAATGACGATTGCAAATGACAAGTCAACTTCCTGAAGAGGAGCGATATATATATGCTTGGGTTTACACATCAAGCAAAGGTATAGAGTGCATATTCCATTGTATGAATACCTACAATTATGATCCCGTTTATTTAATTTGGATAGAGTATTGCAATATTTGAGCACAAACGTAACGTACTCAATTCAACTTATAATATATGTATGGAACGAAAATACCTTTTGACATGTCTGCTTTATATAGAATAATCTAAGCTTATCAATTAATTAATACAGACACACAGTTTAAAATCCACCCATTAACTCTCCATTGTTTTTCTTTCTGTTTTGTATTTCTTATTTTCAGGTTTCGTGCTGCATTAGTTTTGACAAATGTCATTAATTTCGCTTGCATTGATCTATGAAACCTTAAGTGTCTTTATACCAAATAAACCGGTGATTTAATATACGATTTCCAGCTCTGGAAATTGCAAAAAGGAGTCAATAACAATTATGAAATATGCATTGTTTTACATGGCCCACTTAATTCTAAGACAGGTTTTCCCTACACGGTTAATCCAGTAAAATAGTTAGGTATACAGCATGCGCTAGCACAGCAATAACTTGACTATGGGTAAAACGACGAGTGTCTTGTAGATCGTTGTTTGTCCTTTTGTACTTTTTCTTTTTGCCATTGTGTTGTCTGTTCTTCTTCGATATACAGATTCTGATTGCCCTTTTGGTATCTTCAAACTCTTCTTATAAGAAACAGGATCTGTTTACCGTCTCGACTACCTGAGTTCACCCAGTTTTGTGGTGAAGCCCGTGTTCTCCTTTGTTGTGCTGTGTCTTGTGTACCTAATGTTACAAATGTCGCTTGACTGTCCATTCTTGATTGATAAATTTATGCTTTTATCGTGCTGGGCTTTGAATTCAAATCGAACGTTACACGGACATTGATATTTAATCACTTAGACGTGGATACTTGGATACACAAACATTTATTTCAAAGTTACTGGTTGATATAATTGGATACAGATGAACATACACAAAAACATACAGGATAACAAAACAAAAGCACACAGTTCAATAATCATTACACTGTGAACAGTTAAATTAGACATGCTTGGATATGCCTTTTTGTATATATAGTTTAATTTCGAGTTGTCTCTCTTTAGAGACAATGCTTTAATAATTAGTTAGAAATGGTAAATTCCAATAGTAAATATATCAAATGAACTATGCCAGTGTCGAAGCACTTCCCCTGATGATACACTAGCGGACTAATAGTCCACCAGCAGACATATCGGCCCAGTCATAATACAACCAACCTAGATATCTAATTTAGCGCACATGACACGTTTCTGGAATAAACGTCATCAGTTACGCTCAGAGTCGAAAGCCTAATAATATAAGTCGTTGGTAGCAAGTAAACCAAAGGATCTAAGCAGGCTAGCCAAATCTGTTAAGGTCACATATATTCTATATTCAATTCACCAAGGGATTGTGTTTGACCAAAACATGTTCATCTGATATTACTTATTACAAGTCAGTGATTTATTGATATTTCTGATGTTGTTGAATTTGTAACAACCAATTTGTGCAATTTCTAAAAAAAAATTAATTATGGAATTAGACAATATTAAACGTTAATTCGAGGGGAGAGAAAAAAGAGTTTGAAGATGCCAAAGGGGTAATCAGAATCCGTAAATCAAAGAAGAACAGACAACACAATGACCAAAAGAAAAAGTACAAAAGGACAAACAACGATCTACAAAACATACATATAAAGCTAAAGATCGAGTAACACGAACCCCAGTAAAACAGACGGTAAGCAGTAAGAATGACGATTGCAAATGACAAGTCAACTTCCTGAAGAGGAGCGATATATATATGCTTGGGTTTACACATCAAGCAAAGGTATAGAGTGCATATTCCATTGTATGAATACCTACAATTATGATCCCGTTTATTTAATTTGGATAGAGTATTGCAATATTTGAGCACAAACGTAACGTACTCAATTCAACTTATAATATATGTATGGAACGAAAATACCTTTTGACATGTCTGCTTTATATAGAATAATCTAAGCTTATCAATTAATTAATACAGACACACAGTTTAAAATCCACCCATTAACTCTCCATTGTTTTTCTTTCTGTTTTGTATTTCTTATTTTCAGGTTTCGTGCTGCATTAGTTTTGACAAATGTCATTAATTTCGCTTGCATTGATCTATGAAACCTTAAGTGTCTTTATACCAAATAAACCGGTGATTTAGTATACGATTTCCAGCTCTGGAAATTGCAAAAAGGAGTCAATAACAATTATGAAATATGCATTGTTTTACATGGCCCACTTAATTCTAAGACAGGTTTTCCCTACACGGTTAATCCAGTAAAATAGTTAGGTATACAGCATGCGCTAGCACAGCAATAACTTGACTATGGGTAAAACGACGAGTGTCTTGTAGATCGTTGTTTGTCCTTTTGTACTTTTTCTTTTTGCCATTGTGTTGTCTGTTCTTCTTCGATATACAGATTCTGATTGCCCTTTTAGTATCTTCAAACTCTTCTTATAAGAAACAGGATCTGTTTACCGTCTCGATTACCTGAGTTCACCCAGTTTTGTGGTGAAGCCCGTGTTCTCCTTTGTTGTGCTGTGTCTTGTGTACCTAATGTTACAAATGTCTCTTGACTGTCCATTCTTGATTGATAAATTTATGCTTTTATCGTGCTGGGCTTTGAATTCAAATCGAACGTTACACGGACATTGATATTTAATCACTTAGACGTGGATACTTGGATACACAAACATTTATTTCAAAGTTACTGGTTGATATAATTGGATACAGATGAACATACACAAAAACATACAGGATAACAAAACAAAAGCACACAGTTCAATAATCATTACACTGTGAACAGTTAAATTAGACATGCTTGGATATGCCTTTTTGTATATATAGTTTAATTTCGAGTTGTCTCTCTTTAGAGACAATGCTTTAATAATTAGTTAGAAATGGTAAATTCCAATAGTAAATATATCAAATGAACTATGCCAGTGTCGAAGCACTTCCCCTGATGATACACTAGCGGACTAATAGTCCACCAGCAGACATATCGGCCCAGTCATAATACAACCAACCTAGATATCTAATTTAGCGCACATGACACGTTTCTGGAATAAACGTCATCAGTTACGCTCAGAGTCGAAAGCCTAATAATATAAGTCGTTGGTAGCAAGTAAACCAAAGGATCTAAGCAGGCTAGCCAAATCTGTTAAGGTCACATATATTCTATATTCAATTCACCAAGGGATTGTGTTTGACCAAAACATGTTCATCTGATATTACTTATTACAAGTCAGTGATTTATTGATATTTCTGATGTTGTTGAATTTGTAACAACCAATTTGTGCAATTTCTAAAAAAAAATTAATTATGGAATTAGACAATATTAAACGTTAATTCGAGGGGAGAGAAAAAAGAGTTTGAAGATGCCAAAGGGGTAATCAGAATCCGTAAATCAAAGAAGAACAGACAACACAATGACCAAAAGAAAAAGTACAAAAGGACAAACAACAATCTACAAAACATACATATAAAGCTAAAGATCGAGTAACACGAACCCCAGTAAAACAGACGGTAAGCAGTAAGAATGACGATTGCAAATGACAAGTCAACTTCCTGAAGAGGAGCGATATATATATGCTTGGGTTTACACATCAAGCAAAGGTATAGAGTGCATATTCCATTGTATGAATACCTACAATTATGATCCCGTTTATTTAATTTGGATAGAGTATTGCAATATTTGAGCACAAACGTAACGTACTCAATTCAACTTATAATATATGTATGGAACGAAAATACCTTTTGACATGTCTGCTTTATATAGAATAATCTAAGCTTATCAATTAATTAATACAGACACACAGTTTAAAATCCACCCATTAACTCTCCATTGTTTTTCTTTCTGTTTTGTATTTCTTATTTTCAGGTTTCGTGCTGCATTAGTTTTGACAAATGTCATTAATTTCGCTTGCATTGATCTATGAAACCTTAAGTGTCTTTATACCAAATAAACCGGTGATTTAGTATACGATTTCCAGCTCTGGAAATTGCAAAAAGGAGTCAATAACAATTATGAAATATGCATTGTTTTACATGGCCCACTTAATTCTAAGACAGGTTTTCCCTACACGGTTAATCCAGTAAAATAGTTAGGTATACAGCATGCGCTAGCACAGCAATAACTTGACTATGGGTAAAACGACGAGTGTCTTGTAGATCGTTGTTTGTCCTTTTGTACTTTTTCTTTTTGCCATTGTGTTGTCTGTTCTTCTTCGATATACAGATTCTGATTGCCCTTTTGGTATCTTCAAACTCTTCTTATAAGAAACAGGATCTGTTTACCGTCTCGATTACCTGAGTTCACCCAGTTTTGTGGTGAAGCCCGTGTTCTCCTTTGTTGTGCTGTGTCTTGTGTACCTAATGTTACAAATGTCTCTTTTATCGTGCTGGGCTTTGAATTCAAATCGAACGTTACACGGACATTGATATTTAATCACTTAGACGTGGATACTTGGATACACAAACATTTATTTCAAAGTTACTGGTTGATATAATTGGATACAGATGAACATACACAAAAACATACAGGATAACAAAACAAAAGCACACAGTTCAATAATCATTACACTGTGAACAGTTAAATTAGACATGCTTGGATATGCCTTTTTGTATATATAGTTTAATTTCGAGTTGTCTCTCTTTAGAGACAATGCTTTAATAATTAGTTAGAAATGGTAAATTCCAATAGTAAATATATCAAATGAACTATGCCAGTGTCGAAGCACTTCCCCTGATGATACACTAGCGGACTAATAGTCCACCAGCAGCCATATCGGCCCAGTCATAATACAACAAACCTAGATATCTAATTTAGCGCACATGACACGTTTCTGGAATAAACGTCATCAGTTACGCTCAGAGTCGAAAGCCTAATAATATAAGTCGTTGGTAGCAAGTAAACCAAAGGATCTAAGCAGGCTAGCCAAATCTGTTAAGGTCACATATATTCTATATTCAATTCACCAAGGGATTGTGTTTGACCAAAACATGTTCATCTGATATTACTTATTACAAGTCAGTGATTTATTGATATTTCTGATGTTGTTGAATTTGTACAACCAATTTGTGCAATTTCTAAAAAAAAATTAATTATGGAATTAAACAATATTAAACGTTAATTCGAGGGGAGAGAAAAAAGAGTTTGAAGATGCCAAAGGGGTAATCAGAATCCGTAAATCAAAGAAGAACAGACAACACAATGATCAAAAGAAAAAGTACAAAAGGACAAACAACGATCTACAAAACATACATATAAAGCTAAAGATCGAGTAACACGAACCCCAGTTAAACAGACGGTAAGCAGTAAGAATGACGATTGCAAATGACAAGTCAACTTCCTGAAGAGGAGCGATATATATATGCTTGGGTTTACACATCAAGCAAAGGTATAGAGTGCATATTCCATTGTATGAATACCTACAATTATGATCCCGTTTATTTAATTTGGATAGAGTATTGCAATATTTGAGCACAAACGTAACGTACTCAATTCAACTTATAATATATGTATGGAACGAAAATACCTTTTGACATGTCTGCTTTATATAGAATAATCTAAGCTTATCAATTAATTAATACAGACACACAGTTTAAAATCCACCCATTAACTCTCCATTGTTTTTCTTTCTGTTTTGTATTTCTTATTTTCAGGTTTCGTGCTGCATTAGTTTTGACAAATGTCATTAATTTCGCTTGCATTGATCTATGAAACCTTAAGTGTCTTTATACCAAATAAACCGGTGATTTAGTATACGATTTCCAGCTCTGGAAATTGCAAAAAGGAGTCAATAACAATTATGAAATATGCATTGTTTTACATGGCCCACTTAATTCTAAGACAGGTTTTCCCTACACGGTTAATCCAGTAAAATAGTTAGGTATACAGCATGCGCTAGCACAGCAATAACTTGACTATGGGTAAAACGACGAGTGTCTTGTAGATCGTTGTTTGTCCTTTTGTACTTTTTCTTTTTGCCATTGTGTTGTCTGTTCTTCTTCGATATACAGATTCTGATTGCCCTTTTGGTATCTTCAAACTCTTCTTATAAGAAACAGGACTTGTTTACCGTCTCGATTACCTGAATTCACCCAGTTTTGTGGTGAAGCCCGTGTTCTCCTTTGTTGTGCTGTGTCTTGTGTACCTAATGTTACAAATGTCTCTTGACTGTCCATTCTTGATTGATAAATTTATGCTTTTATCGTGCTGGGCTTTGAATTCAAATCGAACGTTACACGGACATTGATATTTAATCACTTAGACGTGGATACTTGGATACACAAACATTTATTTCAAAGTTACTGGTTGATATAATTGGATACAGATGAACATACACAAAAACATACAGGATAACAAAACAAAAGCACACAGTTCAATAATTATTACACTGTGAACAGTTAAATTAGACATGCTTGGATATGCCTTTTTGTATATATAGTTTAATTTCGAGTTGTCTCTCTTTAGAGACAATGCTTTAATAATTAGTTAGAAATGGTAAATTCCAATAGTAAATATATCAAATGAACTATGCCAGTGTCGAAGCACTTCCCCTGATGATACACTAGCGGACTAATAGTCCACCAGCAGACATATCGGCCCAGTCATAGAACAACAAACCTAGATATCTAATTTAGCGCACATGACACGTTTCTGGAATAAACGTCATCAGTTACGCTCAGAGTCGAAAGCCTAATAATATAAGTCGTTGGTAGCAAGTAAACCAAAGGATCTAAGCAGGCTAGCCAAATCTGTTAAGGTCACATATATTCTATATTCAATTCACCAAGAGATTGTGTTTGACCAAAACATGTTCATCTGATATTACTTATTACAAGTCAGTGATTTATTGATATTTCTGATGTTGTACAACCAATTTGTGCAATTTCTAAAAAAAAATTAATTATGGAATTAGACAATATTAAACGTTAATTCGAGGGGAGAGAAAAAAGAGTTTGAAGATGCCAAAGGGGTAATCAGAATCCGTAAATCAAAGAAGAACAGACAACACAATGATCAAAAGAAAAAGTACAAAAGGACAAACAACGATCTACAAAACATACATATAAAGCTAAAGATCGAGTAACACGAACCCCAGTTAAACAGACGGTAAGCAGTAAGAATGACGATTGCAAATGACAAGTCAACTTCCTGAAGAGGAGCGATATATATATGCTTGGGTTTACACATCAAGCAAAGGTATAGAGTGCATATTCCATTGTATGAATACCTACAATTATGATCCCGTTTATTTAATTTGGATAGAGTATTGCAATATTTGAGCACAAACGTAACGTACTCAATTCAACTTATAATATATGTATGGAACGAAAATACCTTTTGACATGTCTGCTTTATATAGAATAATCTAAGCTTATCAATTAATTAATACAGACACACAGTTTAAAATCCACCCATTAACTCTCCATTGTTTTTCTTTCTGTTTTGTATTTCTTATTTTCAGGTTTCGTGCTGCATTGGTTTTGACAAATGTCATTAATTTCGCTTGCATTGATCTATGAAACCTTAAGTGTCTTTATACCAAATAAACCGGTGATTTAATATACGATTTCCAGCTCTGGAAATTGCAAAAAGGAGTCAATAACAATTATGAAATATGCATTGTTTTACATGGCCCACTTAATTCTAAGACAGGTTTTCCCTACACGGTTAATCCATTAAAATAGTTAGGCATACAGCATGCGCTAGCACAGCAATAACCTAGTTATTCTGCAAACGTACGCACCTTACAATTCCCGAACACATCAAACGAACAAAGCATCCGCTTAATTAAAATGGGACAACAATGAACAACGAATATACAGTGAATCATGTCTAAACTGAACCATGAATAAATAGGGATCCTGTGATGTCCAAATAAAGAAAACTTTACTAATTGAACCTATATAAACCCGAACACTTGTCATAACAGCAGGTCCCAAGGAGGTTCTGTTTAGAAAGAACTCGTTGTACTTTGAAAGTGCATTTTAATATATATATATATATCTTGATGCGATTTATGCAGTGTACCTTTTTAAATCTAAAAACAATATGCGTAGGACTATTGGAGTACTCCTTACGACAGTTTACGACTGTGAGCGTCTCAACAGCAGTTCTCGGGAACATTTTGTTAAAGATAGCTACATAATTTTGTGTGTGTAGATGCATTTCAGGTATGCAATCATATAAATTGGTGTAATGATGTATCTGGGAGAACAAAACAGCTCATTTTCGGCAGTTGATCTGACCTATGTATATCATACTTCACATTTTATATTCCCACATACTAAGTTGTCAGCAATCCTATTACGATGTAAAGATGTAACTAGTGGTTATAAGGGCTCCCATTGAAATATGTCATTTGATTTACAGGTTACTCTTCAATGACTTTCAGAAACATAATGCATCTTTCTAGAGTATGTCCCTGATATTGGTTTATGTTTTTATTCAGTATGGTATTATTATCAGGAACACAGTTGGAATCCTCTCTGGTCGTCATCATATGTTGAGTTGTCCATACAGATTGTCTGTGTCTGAAAACATTAAAGTAACAATGTAGATATGCAATGTAGTGCGCACAACGCGTTTCTGGAATAACCTTCATCAGGTACGTTTCTGGAATAACCTTCATCAGAATCGCTCAAAATCGAACGATTGAAAAGCCATAGTTTAAAGTTTTGGGAGCAATAACACCAAAAGATCTAAACATGATAGCACAAATCGGCGGATGTCACCTATGCCTGAAGGAGGAGCACCTTTGTTTTATTAATGATTACATTATTTAAGAACGGTTAATTTCAGTAATAAATATATCAAATAACCCATGTCAGTGCTGAAGCAGATGACATCCTAGGATACTAATAGTCCACCAGCAGAGGTATCGATCCAGGGATAGTAATGAAGTTGTAGATATCAAATTTAGTGCGCACGACGCGTTTCTGGAATAACCGTCATCAGGTACCATATTTAAAATATGGGTGTATATTTTCTCTACAGTATATGGACATTACATCTTCCAACAAGACGACAAATACAATAGGAGAATATTAACGTGGTAAAAATGGGGCTATTAACTGTACTTCAAATATAAAATAAATTATATAGGAAACAGATTGATCAACTATTGCAAGGCTTAATGGTCGTAAACTGAATAAAATTTTCTATTCATTGCTTGAATGAGTTAAAAAAAAAAGCTATTTCCGATCGAAATATTTTCTTCATTTCATTTCATATCTTGAAGAAAACACATGGTTCGTTTATTTTAACTGTCAAATACAGAATGTACAATATGTTGCTGACAAAACAATTTAAGAAGCCTTTCATCATTAATATGTGACTGAGATGTCTTCAAAGCTTTTTGACGTTATTCCAGTATGGTATTCATCGCCTTCCTACTAAATTAAATTAACTGCCCATTTCAAGGCTCAATTGTCTTTTTTGAAGAATCTCGTAATATTCGGATTAATGCTCTTCCTTCCAATATAAACAGCTATTATCATGGATATTGATAAACATAGAGGTCTTAGACCTGCATTAAAAGGACGTTGAATCCGAACGGTAGTTCAAAGGGAATGGTAATAAACAAAGGCTTTGATGGTATTATCCCTAGTATTTTTTGTCAACACAAACAATATCAGTGAAAATTGCCCATATATTATTTTCAAAGAAAAAAAGAAGCTTCACATACTTATGATAAATTCAATAAAACAAAAAGGTTTGGCACTTTAAAATCTGATTCAACTCACCATTTCTTTAGAAATGCCTGTACCAAGTCAGGGTCATTACGGTTTTCACAGTTTTCCGGTTGTTGACTGATTTTGTCTGTTTATATACTTATGAGTTTTGACTTTCCCTTAGTAAGATTGTTCGGAGTTCGGTAATTTTGTTATTACCCTTATTCACATACTTATGATAAATTCAATAAAACAAGCTGTTTAATAATAAAAAAGTGTCAGAATCTAAGCTCGATTGATCTCTGGATTTTTTGGGGCTTAGATTTAGCGACGGGAGCCAATAATATGATAGAATATTTTTACCTTTACATCCATTTTCTAGTTAATAATTCATATTTATTGAGGTTGTCAAGTGGTAAACATCTCCACCAATAAAACTGACTAACACGATATAACTGAAATATTGCTCAAAGTTACGTTAAACACCATAAACCTAACCCAAGTGGTAAACAGTAAATATAAATTTCCGTGTTATATAGACACATGTTACTTGTAGTAATATATTCTAATAATGGTGAGGTGTACTCGATACAACATTATGTGATAACATTTGTCAGTGACTTACGACAGGTCTGTGGTTTTCTCCGGGTACTCCAGTTTCCTCCACCAATAAAACTGACCGCCATGATATAATTGAAATATTGTTGAAAGTGGCGTTAACCCTAACCCTAATCCTACTTGTTTCAATCTATTTTGTTTTTATGTAAGGTGAACATTTATGTAGCTGACTATAAGCTAAATCACTTCTAGACTCTGTAGATAAGTACTATCATAATACAATTTGTTTTTTCATTAAAAAATAACCTATATTTTATGATCTTGTACACAATTGAAGGACAAACTAGTAAATGGAGGGAAAGATATTTGAAAATAAAAAAGATAAACATCAATGGGCTAAAAAACCATAAAAATATGAAACGTTACTCGGCCAAACCCCAAACAGATAAATAAAAGACAAGAATAGATCCTGGATTGAGTTATACGCCCTTGATTGCGACATGCAAAAATGCATCAGGTTTAAGCAGATAACTGGAAAGCGAAATCCCTCTTTTGATATCTAGTTATCCAGCCGCCAAACAAAATAAACAATTAAATGATAAACAATTATCTGCACAGATTTGTTTTAACTCAGACTAATTTATAGAAATAACGACATCATAGACATGGCTTGTGAACATTCATTGACAGTTAATTGAGTACTGGCTAAGAAGGTAGAAGGTAGAATGTTGAATGTATCTATGGATGAAAAAAAAATCACAAATTGATAATAGATTAGAGATAACTAGTTATGGAAATCTAAAACGATTGTGTGTCTTCGTAAAGAGACCAGAACTGCAAAATCAATGGCCACTATTTCTCCTATTCTGTTCATTCACCTGAAAACGCAGGTTGTGTCTAAAACTACAGTAATCGATGTTTCATTTAGAAAATATTAACATGTGAATCACGTAGCTATGAAAGTCTATTTTAACATGGCCAGGAAAATCCAACAATTAATAACCATGTCTGGTTTGAACTCGTACTAAGAATAGACCTCTATGCGCTAGAACTACTGCATGTATCAATCTTTTTGTATTATTGCTGTCTATAATTGTCACATATAATACAACATTTAGCAACGATTTGTCAGAGCTGTTGAAAATGCAGTAATTGTTGTTAAGTCACCTTTGTTTTTCTAATATGTTTATGACAAAAACAACATTTTGGTTTCATGGTGTATTTACATAATATGGAAATGTCCTACAGTTGTTTAGCCGGTCACTTCTTTGTCTGGAGTACATGCTTGGGTGTAAATTATACGTTCATCTTTCATAGAGAAAATATTGAAAACGTATGAATTGGAATAATAGACTGCATTACGAATGAACATAATAACAAAATAATATTTGTAAGAAAAACTATAAAGCTGTATTCATGCCACTCCAAAATATACATAATATAATTTCTCAGTTGAACGTGCAAAAAAATAACTAAAACCAAATGGAAACATGTTCTGACCGTTTCGGGTTGAAACTCGTACAAAGTCATACAGGTACATGTAATTTGGTATAGTATATGAAAAACAACATGTACATAAGTATTAAAAAATTGTACATTTGGATACAAATGTACACATTGTTTTCTTAGAATAATTTATGCTCTGCTATTAAGGACATTATGAACTAATTATTGAGATTTTAGCTTGTTTTTATATGAGAAATTGGAAGAAATCATGGGGTGGGGATTCTCGATTTAAGGTCAGTATAGCAACTGAAAACAATTACAAATAACAAATTTCTAGATTTTTGTCATACGCTTTGAACTATTTTTCGACCTATTACCTTCGACCTATTTTGTCCTTCTTCTGAGAAATTGAGGATAACGTGGATCTACCTCAATAGTAAAATAATATTGTCGATGATATAACATGTCTGGAAGTGTCAGACCACTGGTTACGAATCTGATGTAGTTTCTTGCGTCCATTTTAATAAGTCACTTGCCACATTAATTAGCGCAATTCCATCCATGATGTTGTAAATGTTAACTATGGAGTAACTTAATACAATTCCGCCAGTCATTTTGTATATGCTTCTTACTGCATTAATATAATACAATTTCACTAGTTTCATTGTTAATACATGCCCGGTGGGACCTTGCAGTATAGAAGTAGAAGATTGTTTCTTCACTGCTAGATTCAGTACACCTCCCTCGAAAGTAGCGTCCGTTAGTTGTGCTGAACAAATCAAATACAAATCTCGCCCATACGAAGGAACGAAAAATCAATGACTTGTGTATGAAGAATACCTCACTTATTTAAAGTAATAGAAAACTTATTATCATCTCCTTATCAGCAATGCTGCAATCAAAAGTTTTTCGGTCACAAACACTATATTTCCATTTTCATAGGGAAATCTAATTTTCCTCCCATAGTCCCATTCCTGTGTCACCGTGATACCTACATTATATATTGCTTGTAAGTTTGTTTTTGTCATAACTTAAATACTTCTAAGAGTTTGAAGATACCAAAGGGGAAATCAGAATCCGTATATCGAAGAAGAACAGACAACACAATGGCCAAAAGAAAAAGTACAAAAGGACAAACAACGATCTACAAAACATACATATAAAACTAAAGATCGAGTAACACGAACCCCACTAACAAACCGGAATCGAACACAGATGCTCCCAAAGGACAAACAGCTCCTGCTCCACTAATGACACGTCGTGTTAATCTGGTTACAAACCCGGTGATAAATCATGAATGAGGAAAGGACCGGGAAGTGTTTACGACAAGTGGAACATATACGCGGTCATTTGTGACACAGATATTCCATACCGTCAACCAAGTCATCGTGGCGACCGTAAAACTTTCGAAGTGATGACTTCAACTTAACTAAGAGGAACCCTTGGTTCAGTAGCTTCCTTGTTAGCAGCAACCCTCTATCAAGGAACTCCTGATAGGAACCACGACCTGATGTCAATCAATCAATCAATCAATCAATCAATCAATCAATCAATCAATCAATCAATCAATCAATCAATCAATCAATCAATCAATCAATCAATCAATCAATCAATTAAATCAAATGCACATGATATTGCCGACAGTAATGCCGTACACTTTGTCCGTGACGAATCTTAGTGTAGTGTATGTCTACATTTGGCGTTGTGCATGATATTTAATACTTTAAAATGTCATTGTACATAGTGCACTAATTCTGTATTAGAAACGACATGAATATTTTAACCATTTTATTGACTTGCTATTAGTGTCATCTTAACAAGAGATTATTGTAAATTATATTGCAGCGTAGATTGAAGTTGTTTATATCATTAAAGGATCATTATGTTTGTCTTTTCAAGTCAAACCAGGAAAACCGTAGAAATTTCTAAACATCTTCTAATGCCGGATATAAGTAATTATGTTGTAAACTGTATATCCTGTTGAAACGGAAATATAGAGAAAATCTAGACTACACTGAAAATACAATGTCTGATAATTATTTCAAGGAAATCCAAAGAATATAGAATCTATAGAAAATGAGCTTATTTAGAAACGTATTTATTTTGAATACAATCGTCAGTTATACAAGTATATTTGTGAAACCTGATGTTAAATTATTTGTAACACTACCACACTTTGGTAACGATGAAAACGTAGATATTACATTTAGTGCGCAGGACGCACAACTAAGTAAACACTGTCATAAATTGACTGGAAATAAAATCAACATAGGTTACCTATAAGTCTGCACTGATCTTCAAATAAATTGACAATTCGAATAAAAAAAAATGGCAAAGCAAGCAAAAGAGAGCTCAGAAAACACACACTCCCACAAAATACATTAATCTCCTTATACCACACTTCCACAAAATATATTAGTCTCCTTACACAAAATACATTAGTCTCCTTACACAATTTATAATAACAGCTGAGGCAACTCTGTTTTGGACCAACTAATTGATGATGGCGAATTTACAAACACGATGACGTTATTTTATGCTTCGAGGCTGCATAAATTAATACACATAAGCCGATTGCTTCGAGTGAGTGAGTGAGTGGTTGTTGTTCAACGCCAATTCAGCAATTTCTCAGCTATATTCAATGAGATGATGATGCGATCCGCTTTGTTCTAGACCAACACGCTGAGTTGGAATTTTATATTGCTAGCTCACTGAAACAACAGTCTGCGGATAGACATGTCGCTCCACTCGGACACATTATTCTGATTCCTAGATAACCAGCCTTTACTCTTTCTCCTTAATGCTGCGTGCTTAGCGGAGAACCAATTTTATAGTCTTTGGTTTGACGCGACCGGTGCTCGAACCCACGATCTACCACACTCGAGGCGAGCACGCTAACAATTACGCCACCGAAGCGGTCCCCATTGCTTCGAATATTTTCGGCTAAAGGAATAAGCTGTAGAATAACGCTTCAATTTGGACAGACACAAACACTCTATGGGCATGTCTTAAAAATACATTTCTTATCGATGCACCTACAACACACAATACACATACAATTTCTGTTCTTTACAGAACAAAACTAAATATTACCAGTAACACAATTTGTTATTAAGCAATGAAACAATTTTCCAGTCACTATTTAGAACTGTTGCAATATATTTCTAGTTTAAAACATAGTTTTGATGATAGTTGGCTGTGAATATCTTCTGAACCACCTCCACCAATATAAACAAAACGAACAACCCCCACTTCAAATTATTGAGCAAGCTGTCGACGTATGACGTTCACAATCGAGGTCCTGTATCGGGACAGGCACAACAAAGATACGAGCTTACACTGACTCTGCTATTGTACTGTCCATGTTTATTCTGTCATTCGTTTTGTGACAATGTCTGATCTTTTGGAGTGAAATGATCACCTGTAGGTTTTTGTTTATTGTTTGTTTATATCTGTATTGTCTTTGGACATCTAATTATCAAGATGGGAGGGTTGGAATCCCATTGACCGGCTTAATCCCGTCATATTTTACATATATCTATCCTAAGCCAGGATTTGTATTTAATTTCCACCGCCATATGTTGTGGTATTTTTAGTGTTAAGAGGTCAGAGATCAGAGGTGATTGTTCATTTTGTTGATATTGGTGGAATCATTGACCATCGCTGTTTAAATTTGCTTTCATAATATGGAAATGAACATGGACACAATTTAAGCAAACAATAATGAGTAATCACTTTGTATTGGAAATATCATGTCATTTACGTAGAAATGTTCATATTTGATCCTTCTATTCATATTTATAGGGCATATCTAATTACAAATTCTAATTAACTAGATTGCTGTATTACATAAGAATGATATTTTGCAGTGTAAGAATACACTCGTCCATATTTACTGGACCGAGAAGAGAATTGTACAGCAACGTAATCAAATCTTAAAGGGATATTAAAGCTCGTTTTAACATATATTTTTTCAACTCGTGACAAAGGTTTTTCTTTTCAATTTAATTGTAAAAACAATCCAAAAATACTTTGCACGCCCATATAATCCATAATATCGTTAAAATATCACTTAAAAGGGTCGAAATAAATTTTGTCTAGGAAGCAAAAATTCAATTATTGCAAAGACCGCAAGATATGAGAGAATTATCAACGAATTATGTCACTTTTACAAAGTTTCATTGATAAAAACCGGGTTAATGTTTCATAATTATCATTTATTGAACCAATTGCAAGTTTTCATGAGTTACAAAACATTTCCAAAATGAGCTTTAATATCCCTTTAATTTACGAATGTTTACAATGGTTTTGCATATCATCAACGATCATTCAAAGACGGTAAATATTAACAACGTCATATAATGTAATATATGTGAAACCAGGAAAACATAGAAATTATTGTAAATGTTTACAAGACGAATGTATTTATTTTGAAATATTACTTTAGAGACATCTTTCATGACTCAGATATAATCGGAAATATTGGATACAAAAATCAACTAAGCATCAAGATAAATATTAACAGAAGAGTCGAGTAGAGCGTGATTGTATGTATATTCTTCTGAACAAAGTCTTATCTTTTCTGCGTTATTAAGATTACGAGGAACAAGTCTTAATTCATCAAGTCAGAAATCATACAGTTGATATAATTAATTGATTCATAACGATTGCAATGTCTTCTTGGATTACATTATGAACTCTGTTATTTAGTATTTAAGATGGAACAATATAATGACCAACAGAACAAAATGACAAACAAAACGATCTACAAAGCACTCCTATAAATTGAGCAACAAGAACCTCACAAAAAACAACCCCGTGGGATTATTGCAGATGCTTCGATCGGATAAGCAGTTCCTGCTCCACTAGTAACACTCGTGCTATCCAATGATAACTACTGAAAAGTGTCTATATCGAAAGGATCTAAACTCAAACCATTCCACATACTTAATAACACAAACATCCCAAAGGACATTACATTATCTTAAAGCAAACAATGAGTTGTAATGCGTGTGTGTGTGTGTTCACTATCAACATTACAAAATGAAGCACGGTATAAAATTTGTAGATACAACTGCGAATTCATTAACTAAAATAAATAATTAAAAAAAAAAGAAATATGGATCATTCGTTCAAAATAATAGGATAAAGACCGCAATCTTTATAATCAATTTTACGAAAAACAAATGGTTGCCATTTTTGCCATATTTGGATACATTACCTTGAACGTGACTAAATTTAAATCTATGCAAATAATAAGGTTAAAATGGTTTAACAATTTTGTAAGGTGCTGCTTACCATTCGGAAGCACTTGGGGTTACCCCGGTTTTTTTTATGAGGTACGTCTCATGTTTATAGTTTTAAGTGTTATGTTTTTGTTTTGTTTGTCTTCGTTTTGTGTCTTGTGCCCGGTGTTGCCTGTATCTTTGTAATGTACATTCATGATTGCCCCTTCGGTTTCTCTTACGTTTATTGTTGCCTGTATCTTTGTAATGTACATTCCTGATTGCCCCTTCGGTTTCTCTTACGTTTATTGTTGCCTGTATCTTTGTAATGTACATTCCTGATTGCCCCTTTGGTTTCTCTTACGTTTGTTGGTGCCTGTATCTTTGTAATGTACATTCCTGATTGCCCCTTCGGTTTCTCTTACGTTTATTGTTGCCTGTATCTTTGTAATGTACATTCCTGATTGCCCCTTCGGTTTCTCTTACGTTTATTGTTGCCTGTATCTTTGTAATAATGTACATTCCTGATTGCCCCTTTGGTTTCTCTTACGTTTATTGGTGCCTGTATCTTTGTAATGTACATTCCTGATTGCCCCTTCGGTTTCTCTTACGTTTATTGTTGCCTGTATCTTTGTAATGTACATTCCTGATTGCCCCTTCGGTTTCTCTTACGTTTATTGTTGTCTGTATCTTTGTAATAATGTACATTCCTGATTGCCCCTTTGGTTTCTCTTACGTTTATTGGTGCCTGTATCTTTGTAATGGACATTCCTGATTGCCCCTTCGGTTTCTCTTACGTTTATTGTTGTCTGTATCTTTGTAATGTACATTCCTGATTGCCCCTTCGGTTTCTCTTACGTTTATTGTTGCCTGTATCTTTGTAATGTACATTCCTGATTGCCCCTTCGGTTTCTCTTACGTTTATTGTTGCCTGTATCTTTGTAATGTACATTCCTGATTGCCCCTTCGGTTTCTCTTACGCTTATTGTTGCCTGTATCTTTGTAATGTACATTCCTGATTCCCCTTCGGTTTCTCTTACGTTTATTGTTGCCTGTATCTTTGTAATGTACATTCCTGATTGCCCCTTCGGTTTCTCTTACGTTTATTGTTGTCTGTATCTTTGTAATGTACATTCCTGATTGCCCCTTCGGTTTCTCTTACGCTTATTGTTGCCTGTATCTTTGTAATAATGTACATTCCTGATTGCCCCTTTGGTTTCTCTTACGTTTATTGGTGCCTGTATCTTTGTAATGTACATTCCTGATTGCCCCTTCGGTTTCTCTTACGTTTATTGTTGCCTGTATCTTTGTAATGTACATTCCTGATTGCCCCTTCGGTTTCTCTTACGTTTATTGTTGCCTGTATCTTTGTAATAATGTACATTCCTGATTGCCCCTTTGGTTTCTCTTACGTTTATTGGTGCCTGTATCTTTGTAATGTACATTCCTGATTGCCCCTTCGGTTTCTCTTACGTTTATTGTTGCCTGTATCTTTGTAATGTACATTCCTGATTGCCCCTTCGGTTTCTCTTACGTTTATTGTTGTCTGTATCTTTGTAATAATGTACATTCCTGATTGCCCCTTTGGTTTCTCTTACGTTTATTGGTGCCTGTATCTTTGTAATGGACATTCCTGATTGCCCCTTCGGTTTCTCTTACGTTTATTGTTGTCTGTATCTTTGTAATGTACATTCCTGATTGCCCCTTCGGTTTCTCTTACGTTTATTGTTGCCTGTATCTTTGTAATGTACATTCCTGATTGCCCCTTCGGTTTCTCTTACGTTTATTGTTGCCTGTATCTTTGTAATGTACATTCCTGATTCCCCTTCGGTTTCTCTTACGTTTATTGTTGCCTGTATCTTTGTAATGTACATTCCTGATTGCCCCTTCGGTTTCTATTACGTTTATTGTTGTCTGTATCTTTGTAATGTACATTCCTGATTGCCCCTTCGGTTTCTCTTACGTTTATTTTTGCCTGCATCTTTGTAATGTACATTCCTGATTTTCCCTTCGGTTTCTCTTACGTTTATTGTTGCCTGTATCTTTGTAATGTACATTCCTGATTGCCCCTTCGGTTTCTCTTACGTTTATTGTTGCCTGTATCTTTGTAATGTACATTCCTGATTGCCCCTTCGGTTTCTCTTACGTTTATTTTCACTAAAAACATAGAACGTTCACCAAGGGCAGAATAATTATCACATTTTACAACAATAATGAAAAGGGAAATACGAGATAAGAAGTAAAATCCATGGTCCTGATTGTGTTTTAGATTGTAGTGTTTATATTTAGAGAATAATGCATCGTCCATCCTGTTATTGCCGACATTTCGTTCTGAACCACTCCCACTAGAAGCAAGGTCAAACAATAATCACATCCAGGGCAAATGATACATTGTTGTGATATCCGTTATCATTTCCGCATAAAACAATATTCGGTTCGTCTTTACCTGCAGTTGCTTGTAGGAGAGTTCATTTCTTATTTGTGCTTGTTTGTGTATAGTATAGTGGTGTCAAACATAGCAACTATGATGTCAAAGGATTTTGGTAGTATCAGTTTCAAAGAACTTATTAAATCAGATACGTTTTTAAGTAAGATTTGTACCTTCCGAAAGCAAGGTATCTGTATCCACGTTAGACATTCGTTTTCACAGTTGAAACAATTCATTTAATGTCTTTTTGCTTTGTGTGGAGATAATAATGTAGAAGGTAGAACATTTAGATATTGTAATGCAACTGCATGAGGAGATGAATCCTAATCGTATGTACTTCAACAGATCTTTATGCAATTTTTCAGAATCCACATCTTATTCACACTACCCATTCAGTAGCTACTGTCTTAGTTACTCTAAAGCCCAGTTGGCAATGGATCTTTTTACCTATTACGTAGATTTGCTTTTCTCTATCACCACATCTTTTAAGTTTTCAGTGTTGCGGCTTTTTTTGGTTGTGTTTGTCTTCGTTCTGTGTCTTGTGTGCCCAATTTTACCAGTGTCTCTGGATTGCCCCTTCGATTTTCTCTAACGTGTTTAAAATAAATTTTAAAGTGCAGAAAGAACTAAGATGTCTTACCTGGGGGAAATCTAGCTTAGATTCAGTTCCCACATTTAATACTTATTGTCATTCTAGTACAGTTGTCCTGACTAACTAGCTGCTATTCGCTCAAACCGTTTTAAAGTCTTCAATTATGGAAAATGCTTGGAACACGTCTAAAGTCTAAATATAAATATCCACTGCCATGGCTTCGGCGGAGAATTATGTTGTAGGGGCCTTCAGCTATTCAATTGACCGCTTCAGATTAAGATCAAATTTAAAAAGTACAGGTGGGAGAAATGTCTGGTACACGTTTAAATATAAATATCCACTACCATGGCTTCGGCGGAGAACTATGTTGTAGGGGCCTTCAGCTATTCAATTGACCGCATCAGATTAAGATCCAATTTAAAAAGTACAGGTGGGAGAAATGTCTGGTACACGTTTAAATATAAATATCCACTACCATGGCTTGAGTACAGAAGAACAATTACGTTAATTATTTTGTAGGAGTCTTAAGTGATTCAATTGACCGCTTCAGATTAAGATCAAATACAAAAAGCTACATAATAAATTATCTAAATAACAATTAGACAAGGTGCTCATGTACAGTAATAAATATAACAATTCTAATAGGAACCAACAGTTGCTGCCGGCTTGAAAGTTTATGTATGGGTCCAAGAAACTAGTTTTACTCTCTACATGTAATTGAAAAGCCTGTACCTAGCAGGTACGTGAGCGGTCATGTATTTGTATGTCTTAAAAGTTTATGTATGCGTCCAAGAAACTAGTTTTACTCCTCCACATGTAATTGAAATGTCTGTACCAAGCAGCAACGTGAGCGGTCATGTATTTGTGTGTCTTAACGGTTTATGTATGGATCCAAGAAACTAGTTTTGCTCCTCCACATGTAATTGAAATGCCTGTAGCTAGCAGCAACGTGAGCGGTCATGTATTTGTGTGTATTAAAAGTTTATGTATGTGTGACAATGACTGGTTTGGTGTTATTGGTCTGATTTCCTTGACACAATCCTGTCACATTGGGGAATACCGGGATCTATAATATTTAAATAAACACAAGTACTCCAACAGGAATCTGATTTGGGTCCAAGAAACTAGTTTTACTCCTCCACATGTAATTGAAAAGCCTGTACCTAGCAGCAACGTGAGCGGTCATGTATTTGTGTGTCTTAATGGTTATGTATGGGTCCAAGAAACTAGTTTTACTCTTCACATGTAATTGAAATGCCTGTACCTAGCAGCAACGTGAGCGGTCATGTATTTGTGTCTTAAATGCTTATGTATGGGTCCAGGAAGCTATTTTTACTCTTCACATGTAACTGAAATGCCTGTACCAAGCAAGCAGAAAAGTGAGCGGTGATGTATTTGTGTGTCTTATAAAGGTTTATGTATGGGTTCAATAAACTAGTTTTACTCTCTACCTGTAATTGAGATGCCTGTACCAAGCAGCAACGTGAGCGGTCATGTATTTGTGTGTCTTAATGGTTTATGTATGGGTCCAAGAAACTAGTTCTACTCTCCACATGTAATTGAAAAGCCTGTACCTAGCAGCAACGTGAGCGGTCATGTATTTGTGTGTCTTAAAGGTTTATGTATGGACCCAAGAAACCAGTTTTACTCCTCCACATGTAATTGAAATGCCTGTACCTAGCAGCAACGTGAGCGGTCATGTATTTGTGTGTCTTAAAGGTTTATGCATGGGTCCAAGAAACTAGTTTTACTCTCCACATGTAATTGAAATGCCTGTACCAAGCAGCAACGTGAGCGGTCATGTATTTGTGTGTCTTAAAGGTTTATGTATGGGTCCAAAAAACTACTTTATTCTTCACATGTAATTGAAATGCCTGTACCAAGCAGCAACGTGAGCGATTATGTATTTGTGTGTCTTAACAAGTTGATGTATGGGTCCAAGAAACTAGTTTTACTCCTCCACATGTAATTGAAATGCCTGTACCAAGCAGCAACGTGAACGGTCATGTATTTGTGTGTCTTAATGGTTTATGTATGGGTCCAAGAAACTAGTTTTATTCTCCACATGTAATTGAAATGCCTGTACCAAGCAGCAACGTGAACGGTCATGTATTTGTGTGTCTTAATGGTTTATGTATGCGTCCAAGAAACTAGTTTTACTCCTCCACATGTAATTGAAATGCCTGTAGCTAGCAGCAACGTGAGCGGTCATGTATGTGTGTGTCTTAAAATGTTTATTTATGTGTGACAATGACTGGTTTGGTGTTATTGATCTGATTTCCTTGACTCAGTCCTGTCACTTTGAGGAATGCCGGGACCTAAAATATTTAAATAAACACAAGTAGTCCAGCAGGAATCTGATTTTATTTGTTGACTGCCGCACACTGGAATTTCTTCTCTGTTTATATTACTTGAGGGGTCCTCACTCGACCTTATTCAACCCTCTTTCATTTTCTTACTTCTGATTTCTTTTTATTTATTTTCTTTCGATATCAAAAGGTTTTTATATATTTCTTTTCAAACTTTCTGTTTAGATTTTATCCTGAATGTGTATATTTATTTTATTTTTATTATTTTCTTTTCTTTCGCGGGAACTATTTTTTCCTTGAATTCTTAAGCCAATTTTTGTTAGGTGATGAACCCGATCATCACGGTTTTTAGCTACCTTGACTTTTCACCCTATACTTTTTCTCTGAAATATTTTTATACTATTGGCATTACACTGGTTTTCGTAACTGGAGAGCGGCCAAACGATGTTAGGCAGTCAACATATTTTATTCTAGATTTTTCTATTCTGACAGATTCCCGCTGGTCCACTAGCTCGTTCAACGAGCTGGGAACTTTATAGGCAAGTCTCAACTCTCCAGCCAGCTTCTATTTTTCATTAATATAATATCATGAATTTTATATTTTTTTTCTAAGATTTAAACAAAGAAATGAATAACTTTTTCAATTCTTTTTGAAATTTATCCTTTATTGTATCTTTTTTTTTTAAACTACATATAAAACTGAAGATTTCCAAAACTTGCTGACTATTCATCATTCTGAAAAATATATAACACATGTATTATTAAACCAGTATATCTATATACACACACACTTATATATGCATAGACATTGATAAAAATTATTCAACAATTCTTTCACAATTATTTATAGATAAAAAAAATCAGAAAACATCTACTTTTTTCGTTATTATTATCAACTCTTTCCATATTCATTTTCCTACACAAAGAAAATTATAATATTATTCTCTGTCAAATTATCGAGTTGTGGGGTATGCTAACAGCATGCAATTGTCTTCCTCTTAAAGCCCTTATATGTTGGAGGTACAACAAGTCATCAACACTATAGTATCTCTACAATAAACATTTCGTTATTTACAGTTGTCTTTTCTGTATTCTATTTTGTATGTCAGACTCAATTCAGTAGACAGCAACATATTGTCAATCGACACGACAACTCTTCTCGGTTTCCATGGAATTGTTCTGTTTGGATGGTCCTTAGAGTTAAGTTTTTACATATGTATTTTTCTGGTTGTCCCCTCGAGTGACCAAATGTCGCCATCTGCCCGTAAATGTTCGGAATCCGACATACTTAAAGCACGTTTTATATCATGTATTTTTTTTATATTTATAAATATCCTAGTGTGACCAAGCTTTATTGCTGCCAGCACACCCCTATTTTTAACTGCCATTTGATAGCTCTTTAATATTTTCAAAAATCAAATCATATTAAGCTTTACAAAACAAATATGAGATACATCAAAGTTTCATCTTTTATATTTCCTCATTATACTACCTTTACCTTAAACATGATAAAATATATGACATAATATAATTATACACAATAATACATTATATATATATATACTTATAATTAATGAAGGAGGGAAAGCTACTAACAACGCTTGGATACTTTTGTTTAGCTACATATCCCGTAGTGGTGCGGTTGGAATTGAAATCGCGTTATCCAGAGTAGGAAGGATAGGACCTTTAATATCATGATGTAAAATTAGAATGTGTGCGCAGTACGATTGTTCTAGTATTGCCCGAAGTCTATACGCTTCAAAAGGAGTGATTGAAAGTTTAGCCGGCACGTTAATTGTATGATCTGTACTGACATTTATTAAACAAAAGTTTGGCCATCTCACTGTCAGTTTTGGAAGTAATGATCCCGTATTTATGATGTTTCCGATGAAATTTGGGTACATTATATTGAAATACGATGGACAGAGAGGCAGTGTCAAAACTTCGATAATTTCGTAAGTGAGCCCCGTGGTGATTTCCAAGCATACTCTGGTGTTTCTCGGCGGAATCCTAAAATATTTGTACAACAAAAGAATCGTTGCTGTGAATGAAAACAAAGTATAAACGAACACAATATGATCCCATTTTATGTTTTCGGTCAAACCTGCAGACCAAGAAGGTGGTGCAGTTGTAGTAGGAATTGTGTATTGAAGGGTGAAAGCATGAACTGTTGACAAGTTTTTAGCTAATAAAATTGCGCCACCTAAAACTCTGACTTTATAAACTAACCAAATTATAGCTATCAGATTTAAACTAGTGAGTGATAAAGCAAGAATTATTAAAATATCACTTGTTTTTGGCCAGTCGTCATCATCTATTTCTACTTCTCCCTCAACTAATGATTCTGCTAAGTTTGAAAATATGACTTGATCCTTCTTTGCTCGAATTGCCATTTTTCTCAAATTTAAGGAGTATTTAAAATCATCTGCAAATATGTTTGCCATTTTATGTTCATAACTTTTGAAAGGAGGAACTTTAATATCTATTGAATTATTGAATGTGTCTGCTAAGACTTTCCTTATTTGTGAATCATTAAAGAATTGTTGTATTACAGCTAGATTGACTGGATATAAGGTCGTAATGTCCCTAGTTTCATTATTACATAAGATAATTTTCTGATAAAACTGCATGTTATTCCCTATGACTGTATACTGGCATGGTATTGTCATCATACAATAATTACATCCTGTCATCATTTTATATTTTTTATCATTGATTAATCATGATAAATTTATTGGATTTTAAATAATGAGGATTATAAAATCTTATCTATTTTCTCAATATTTTTGAAAACTTGTTTCAGTTTGAGAAAACAATATGGTGTACAATGGATTACAAATATAAACAATATTGTATAGTCTCGGTGTAAGCCGAATTTAAACTAAATGTAGCGTCGGTGTCGTACCAAGTCATAATATAATATTATTACATGTACTAAATATATGTTCTAAGCTTTGTCTGAATGTATATTGTATGTTTGCTATAAACTTGGATCTTCTTTCTTTATATGTGAACTGTATGCCCCTCGAGGACCCCAAATTGGTCAATAAAATATGTTTATGTTTATGTTATTTTATCATTATCCCTACATCTTAACGTGAAACTTGAGGTTTGATAAATCAAAATTTTTGATAATGGTAGTTCTAGTATGTGTGGCTTGATTTTATTTAACAAAAATCTAAAATTACATTTGCTTTAATCTTTTCCTTATCATTCCAAAATAATGCCGCTTTGCAGGTAATTTCAGCATTAGTTCTTCACATAGGTTGTAATGTGCATGTCATCAATTTCCGACCCTGACATTGATTTAGTGCTGATTGTGATAACGTTGTATGAAATTGTTGGTTTGATGATATGATAAAATAATCATTAACATCGAATAACTGAGTTGCATGAGGTGACGATTCATTGACGGGAACTGGGAATGCTAAAATCTTAAACACTTTATACCTTACATTATGAGGAGTAATAGGTAACTTAAAGGCATACAGGCTGTCAGAATTGATTATATTTTGTTTATTTTAAAAATTGCCAATATTCGATGTTTTATACTAATAAAATGATCTGAACAAGAAGCCAGGTTTAAAAAATATGTGATAATGTCGTAATTAGTGAAAAGAATTCGAATGTCTGTCGGTGGAATCGCCATTAACACACATAATTATAAGTCGGTTTCTTTTCCGAAGTTTGTCGAATACTGATAACTGCTATAAATAACCAGAAAGCATGTTCTTCTGTATGTTGCATGTAAATTCGTTGCAGAATTATCCCTTTTGTGTTGTTTTCGCGTAGAATTCGTCAATGTTTTTTCCGTCCTCGATTCGATTTTTGCACGTGTACATCAGACCTTTTGCTTTATCAACAAACAATTTAGCACATGCGCAAACGTTTTCCTGAATAAGTTCACTGTCGGGTCATGTGAATATTGCACGTGTCAATAATGAATTCTTTACTGGATGCAAGAAAATCAAACAGCGACGTATTTCCTTCGCTCTAGGCTATTTACGTATGATATTATGAAAAATTTCAACTCCAATTAGTATAAAACATCGAATATTGGCAACTTTTAATAAAATATAAAATAAATCAATTATGACAGCCTGTATGCCTTTAACCGAAATGAAAATAGATAAATTTCGTCTCATTATTGAAAATATACCGAACTCATAATAATATTGAGGTGTTTGTCTTAAAACTTGATACCCTAAAGGTGTTAAGTGCCCTTGAACACAATTGAGTGTCCTTTCCATTTCCTTTGGAGGAATGAGCAAGGGAGATATTTTCCCTGTCAATAATAACGCTATTGACGATAACAACTTCCCAAGATACCGTTCGACATACTGTGACTTTTCTATTTGTTCCCCGTATAATGCCGTCATTTTCTGAAATCGTTCTTGAAGATTATTGGTTTCATTCGTTATTGTAGCTGCTAGTATCGTTGTTAACACCTGATTTTCTTTTATTCCTTCCATTAAATTGTCCATTCGATCATCCATCTGATTTATATATGATGATAGGTCGCCTCCATGTCTTGCCAGTGCGCGTGCCATTTTATTTTGCTGTCGTGTAAGAGCATTGATATGTCCGGCTAATACGCGGACATCATTCTCTGTGGCTATTCCAAAGATACTTTTTGATAAATCGCCAAACAAAAGGAAGTAATGTCCTTTTCGAAAATCTTTTATTTTCTGTTGTTTCTGGAATCATGTCGTAAACTAGTTGTCTGGTTTGACTTAAATGTCGTTGTGTTTGTTGTCGTATTGTATATAACTGGAACAAAATCGGATTCGGGTGTGAGAGGGGAAAATCGCCGTTAAAATATGTTGTTTCCGTGAAGTTACTCTCAGAAGGAATATCGACCTTCCACGTATGAATCCAATATTCCGAAGAAAATTGTATGTCTACCTGTCGTTGGAAAAGTATTCCATAATTTAACCTATGTTCATCTTCGTTTTCTCCCTTACAAGCAGTTACAAGACAACTTAGGAGATAAAGACCATGCGACCTCATACTGAGCACACCTACAAAGATAGAACTAGATTTCATAGAAAGTTTTTGCTGCCTGCAGCATCAAGTAAAGGTTAGAAAGATAGTGGTGTGGTCAGTAATACATCGTTCAATTCCATCTCCATTGCCTTGTCATGTATGCTTATTTCGCGCGCGTTTTATTCTATACTAAATGATTTCTTATCTGTTATAATTCTTCAAAAGTTCTAAATTGAATTAATTCCTTGTATTTATCTTTTCTTTTTTTCTACCTTTTCGATTTTGATTCGATTTAATTGTATAAAACTAATTTTACAAGTGATCTGAAATATTTTGTTCTGGTTCCCAGGAATCGGGGTAATTACCTTCCCATCTAACCAGAAATTCTTTTATCCCTGATCTCATTTTATCCCTGATTTTACAAGTTTTTCTACTGGATAATATTTATCATTAGTAATTCCATCTCCCCTCGTACTGTGTTGCCTTGATTGACTGTTCTGACTGACCTCATCTTGATTATCGTCTTGTATATCTTGTGTAGCTCTCTCATTGTGTGACGTATCATCGTTGGATATGTGCTGATGTGTATTCTCTTGTGATGACTGTGTGTTCTCTGTTTCATCACTGGGATCGAAAAACCCTTCCGGAATTTCATCCGGTGGTGGACGTATATCTCGAGGATCATTATATAGCTTGAGTCTGGATATATTTACCGGTGATGAATGTTCTTTGTTTGTTTCACAGTTTCTTATAATGTAAGTTACTAACTATGTAATAAGGCCCTGTCCATTTTGCTTCTAATTTCTTCTTTTTACCTGGAGCAATATGATCATGTTTCAGTAGGACATACTGTCCTCTTTTGAACTTTATGTCAGATGCTCTTTGATCATGTTTTTCCTTCCTTTCATCTCGTACCATCTGCAAATTTTCTCGTGTGATTTTTCGTGTGACTTCAATTTTCTTTAATATATCTTGAATATGTTCCTTTGATGCTTTTAGAATATTTTGTTGAGGGACTAATGAAACGTCAATTGGTATTTCATTTTTCTTCCAAATAACATTTCGAATGGTGAAAACCGGGTCGTTTGTACTCCTGTGGTAATCCTAAATGCTATCATAATACTCGGTAAGTATTCGGTCCAATTTTCCTGATTTTCATGACAGTATGCTCTCATGCATTGAGCTAATGTTGAATTTTGTCTTTCACATATGCCATTGGTTTGTGGGTGGAAGCTACCTGTTCGTAATTTAGTTACTTGGAATATATCGCAAAGGGCAGATACTAGTTTTGACATACAATTATGTCCCTGATCTGATAAGATAGAACCTGGCGTCCCAAATCTAGTAAATATTTCATTGTATAATACTTTTGCTACGTTCACTGAATCTTGTGATGTTAAAGGGACACATTCGCACCAGTGACTAAATGAATCAATTAATAAAAGGATATATTGATATCCGTCTTTAGTTTTTGGTAGTCCTGACAAAATGTCCATGTGCCATCTTGCAAAAACATCTTGAACTGGTAAGGGATGCATTGTTGTTCTTTTACATGTATATTTCTTTTTATTATCTGACATGTTTTACAGGATGTAATATAATCGTAAATATGTTGATACATTCCTGGCCAAAAATACTTTTGTCTGACAGCTTCATATGTTTTCTGAACACCCGTATGACATCCTGCGGCTAGGCTATCATGGTATGATAATAAAATATCATTCCTGAGTGATGTTGGTACAGCTAACTGCTGAATGATGTCTGTTTCTTTAACTTTCTTTCTAAGGTGTTTAGTAAACAGATGATAAAGAACGTCATTCATAAGAACATATTGATTTGCTTCATGAGGAATGGCATGTGCTCTCTTTGGATCATCTGATAAAGTTCGTTCCTTAAAAAAGTTGTACATGTGTTTGAAATATGGGCATTGTTGCTGTAGCTTTATAATTTCTTTTTGTTTTTATTCATCCAGTTGGGTTTTATCATTTTCAGTTTCTGTTTCCTGGTTCTCTATTATATCTTTCCTATCCTCATCTAGAATGTCGTCCTGAATTTCAAAATTTTCCTCTAAGTTATAAACTTGATTAATCATAGAGTCATCAAAAGTAATTTCTATTATTTCCCTAGGGTCCGGGGTGTCTCCTAACCCCCTTGGATTCTGTTCCCCCTCCTCTTGTTCTGGTTTGTATTGTCTCCTGGATAAGCAATCCACAGCCGTATTCTTGGATCATGGTTTGTATTCCACTGTGAAATCCAAGTTCTGTAACTTAAAGTGACCATCGCATTAACCTTGGATTCTGATGTTTAAAATTTTGGATGTATTTTATAGCTTGATGATCTGTGATTATTTTAAAAGGTTGACTTGTGAGGTAAGCATAATAATGTTCTACTGCGTCGATGACACTTAGACATTCGAGTTCGGTAATGCCGTATTGTTTTTCACGTGGCCTCAAGAATCTTCCATTATATTATATAACATGTTCTTTATTATCATCGCCCAGTTGTAATAGTATGTAACCTATTGCTGTTTTACTAGCATCATATGTTAAGATAAATGGTTTATTCATATCTGGGAATGCTAGTATTGGAACAGTTATCAGTTTTTCTTTTAAAGATTCAAAGGCATCTTGACATTCCGATGTCCATTTAAATTTTGTGTCTTTTGCCTGCAACTTATTTAATGGGTTTGTAATTTTGGAATAATTTTTAACAAATTTTCTGTAATAATTACAAAGGCCTAGGAAACGTCTAACATCATGTTGATTTCTAGGTACAGGAAATTTTTAACGGCATCAGTTTTTGAAGGGTCCACTTTAATTCCATCTTTAGATATGATATGACCTAAATAAAGAACGTCAGGTTTTGCAAAATGACATTTGGTTGGTTTAAGTTTTAAATTTTCTTTTTTAAATCTGTCAAAAATTTGGGAGAGGTGATTTAAATGTTCTTCAAATGTTTGAGACCAGACAATGATATCGTCAATGTATATTGAGCAACATTTTCCAGTAAGGCTTCTTAAAATTGTATTTGTCAAAGTCACAAAAAAGGATGGCGAATTTTTCAACCCGAAGGGAAGTCTGCGAAATTGAAGATGACGGTCACTTGTTACAAAAGCCTTTTTGTGCCGTGAATTCTCATGGACCTCACATTGCCAGTATCCACTAAAAAGGTCCAATACGCCCAGGAACGTTGGCTTAGTTTGACCTAGGGCATCAATTATATGATCCATTCGTGGTGTTGGTGTCTTCTGGGTTTCTGTCCGACTGTTTAAACCTCTGTAGTCCACACATAGTCTTAATTCCGGGTTTTTAGTATCTAGAGTTGTTTTCCTTTTCACCATTACTATAGGTGAACTGTTATTACTGACGCTCTCTTCAATGATCCCATATTTTAACATTTCATCAAGTTGCCGCTCGATTTCTGCTTTCATTTTCGGAGATGTCCGGTAAGGTCGACATTGCACTGGAGGTGAATTTCCAGTCAAAATCTCGTATTTGAGTAATGTAGTATGTCCCATTTCACTAAGATTAGTAGTAAACACATCCCTATTTTTTTTCAGAAATGGCTGAAGTTTCTATTTTTGTTGATGGTTTAATTCAGATTGACTTAAATCAAATTTGATTGTTGATTTACTTTTATTAGAATTTTGATTTTCATTAATTTTTATATCCTTAGTCACGTCACTTATTTGATTTACCCACTTAATCACTTTGCCGTCATTTACAGAGAAACATCTGCTAAGAATACTATTTGACTTTAATTTTTTCTCTTCGTGCGTGGGATTAATTATGTTAACATAAGACCACCGGTGTCTGTTGGTAATTATACAAGTGGGTAATGTGAGGTTGTTTTTATAAATATAATTAAGAGGTCTGACCAGTGCACTCATGCTTGTTTACATTAGATAATTTAACAGGAATGTAATTTGTACTTTGAGGAGGTATTCTTATCTTTGATGATATTCTGATACATCCTACATCTTTTTTAACTAAGGGTATCTTTGTTTTTTCCTTATTGTTTAGTATCAGTTCTTTTTGTCCAATATTAATTAAAGCTTGATTTGCTTTTAAGAAATCCATTCCTAAGATTAAAGAATTCCTTAGTTCTGGAATGATTTGAAAGTATTGATATATAACTTTTCCATCAAAGTTTAAAGGTAAATTTATCTGACCTTTGACCACATGATTTATTCCTTCTGCACCTATAATACTTTTAACCATAGATTTGTTAGCTTTGTAATTACGGAAACTTGTCGCATTTAGAAATCTTTCATTTATACATGAAATTTGGGTTCCTGAATCAACTAGAACTTTTGTATTTATCCCTCCTAATGACATCTTTATCATATTTTGACAATGACCCGGAATGTTATAAATGGTTGGTTTTCTAGTTCGAATATGCCCACCTCTGTGCACCACAGGGGTGAGCGTGATTCCCTATTGTGTTCACTTGATTTTGGACATACCCTCGAAAAGTGACCCTGCCGTCGACAGTAATGACATATTTTGTCTCTTGCAGGGCACACATTTCCATACCACAAAATCCACACCTATCAGATGGCTGATAAGTGTCCTGATTCTGTCGTATCTGTGGTCTTGGAAAACTCTGCATTTGTGGCCTCGAATTTTGATTGTAATAATTGTGTGACCTACTGTTTGGACGATTGTATTGTCGCGGTTCGAATTGTGGGCGAATGTGTGGCGTATTGTTATTGCGCGCGGTAAATGAATCCGTTTTCATAATTTCAGGTTGCGAGATATTCATTAATTGAGACTTCATCGCCTGTAAATCCGATTGCATAACATTTACTGCCGATTACAACGTATTATCTCCCGTAACGGCGGATTTTTCTGCCAGAATCGGGTAATGTCATCATTCTTCTATATTTGCCAGTTCCTTGTTCATTACGATTTTCCGAATGTTTGTTCGGAGACCGTTGATACCATATGGGATTCCTCCACAACTGGTATGTTTGCTGTTTTTTAGACGCCACAGTTCCCGTACTTGGGTCCTGAACACTTAGTTTTGAGGTATTTGGTCTTACTGGTGTCTCCACTATACTGTTCGATTTTTCTTGCACCTCATCAAATTTTGATAATGCTTCCTTATGATTTTCGATGCCTTCGTCAGGCGATATAGTGTTATGTGTAGTTTTCCTTTCTTTATGTTGGTGATCTGGAGTCAACAAAACAGACGCACCTGAAGTTTTGTTTTGTTTTGCGATTGAAAGTTCATGTTGAAGTCTAGGTATTTTACCGTTTCTTAATAGCATCAATTTCCCCTTCAACTCTGCTGGATACTAGCCCTTTTCCTCCATCAGATGTGACAATGACTGGTTTGGTGTTATTGATCTGATTTCCTTGACACAGTCCTGTCACTTTGGGGAATACCGGGATCTATAATATTTAAATAAACACAAGTAGTCCAGCAGGAATCTTATTTTATTTGTTGACTTGATATAAATAATTTCAGTATACAAAGGAATCAAAAGAAAAATATCAACAGTTTGAAAGTATAACAATGCATTATAAAAAAATGAAAATCGAAATTATAGTAAGTAAATTGAAATCGAGACTAAATCATCTAATTATTCTTATCTCTTTAACATTAGAAAAAATACAATTTAAGTATTTAAAATTTCACCTTTGAAATACAATTTTTAATTAATCAATTTATACCTCGAATGTCCATCTCATATAGGTTCCTACCAATAAAGTACAACATTCATTCAAAATATACTTATCAATAAAATCATTCATTTGAATATTTTCATTCACTTATTCATTTAAGATGCATACATTATTTCAACTAATTCTGATTCTCATGCTGGAAAAACAAATTTCTTTTATTTTTAGCAATCCATACTAATGATATTTAATAATATAAATTTCATATGAAACTAGAGAAATTTGAAATGATTATTAAGATAAAATTAAAACAAAATAACGGAGACCTACCTATATTATTTAAATAAACACAAGTAGTCCAGCAGGAATCTGATTTTATTTGTTGACTGCCGCACACTGGAATTTCTCCTCTTTTTTATGTTACTTGAAGGATCACCACTCGACCTTATTCGACCCTCTTTCATTTTCTTACTTCTGATTTCTTCTTATTTATTTTCTTTCGATATTAAAAGGATTTTATATATTTCTTTCCAAACTTTCTGTTTAGATTTTATCCTGAATATATATATTTATTTTATTTTTAACATTTTCCTTTCTTGCGCGGGAACTATTTTTTCCTTGAATTCTTAAGCCAAATTCGGTTAGGTGATGAACCCGATCATCACGGTTTTTAGCGACCTTGACGTTTTCAACCTGTACTTATTTTCTCTGAAATAATTTTACTATTGGCATCAGACTGGTTTTCGTAACTGGACAGCGGCCAAACGATGTTTTTATATGTTAGGCACTCAACATATTTTTTTCTTAATTTTTCTATTCTGACATGTAGGTCCAAGAAACTAGTTTTACTCCTCCACATGTAATTGAAATGCCTGTACCTAGCAACAACGTGAGCGGTCATGTATTTGTGTGTCTTAAAAAGTTGATGTAAGAGTCCAAGAAACTAGTTTTACTCCTCCACATGTAATTGAAATGCCTGTACCTAGAAACAACGTGAGCGGTCATGTATTTGTGTGTCTTAAAAAGTTGATGTAAGAGTCCAAGAAACTAGTTTTACTCCTCCACATGTAATTGAAATGCCTGTACCTAGCAACAACGTGAGCGGTCACGTATTTGTGTGTCTTAAAAAGTTGATGTAAGAGTCCAAGAAACTAGTTTTACTCCTCCACATGTAATTGAAATGCATGTACCTAGCAGCAACGTGAGCGGTTATGTATTTGTGTGTCTTAAAAGGTTGATGTAAGAGTCCAAGAACCTAGTTTTACTCCTCCACATGTAATTGAAATGCCTGTACCTAGCAGCAACGTGAGCGGTCATGTATTTGTGTGTCTTAAAAAGTTGATGTAAGAGTCCAAGAAACTAGTTTTACTCCTCCACATGTAATTGAAATGCCTGTACCTAGCAACAACGTGAGCGGTCATGTATTTGTGTGTCTTAAAAAGTTGATGTAAGAGTCCAAGAAACTAGTTTTACTCCTCCACATGTAATTGAAATGCCTGTACCTAGCAGCAACGTGAGCGGTCATGTATTTGTGTGTCTTAAAAAGTTGATGTAAGGGTCCAAGAAACTAGTTTTACTCCTCCACATGTAATTGAAATGCCTGTACATAGCAACAACGTGAGCGGTCATGTATTTGTGTGTCTTAAAAAGTTGATGTAAGAGTCCAAGAAACTAGTTTTACTCCTCCACATGTAATTGAAATGCCTGTACCTAGCAACAACGTGAGCGGTCATGTATTTGTGTGTCTTAAAAAGTTGATGTAAGAGTCCAAGAAACTAGTTTTACTCCCCCACATGTAATTGAAATGCCTGTACCTAGCAACAACGTGAGCGGTCACGTATTTGTGTGTCTTAAAAAGTTGATGTAAGAGTCCAAGAAACTAGTTTTACTCCTCCACATGTAATTGAAATGCCTGTACCTAGCAGCAACGTGAGCGGTCATGTATTTGTGTGTTTTAAAGGTTTAATGTATGCGTCCAAGAAACTAGTTTTACTCCTCCACATGTAATTGAAATGCTTGTACCTAGCAACAACGTGAGCGGTCATGTATTTGTGTGTCTTAAAAAGTTGATGTAAGAGTCCAAGAAACTAGTTTTACTCCTCCACATGTAATTGAAATGTCTGTACCTAGCAACAACGTGAGCGGTCATGTATTTGTGTGTCTTAAAAAGTTGATGTAAGAGTCCAAGAAACTAGTTTTACTCCCCCACATGTAATTGAAATGCCTGTACCTAGCAACAACGTGAGCGGTCACGTATTTGTGTGTCTTAAAATGTTGATGTAAGAGTCCAGGAAACTAGTTTTACTCCTCCACATGTAATTGAAATGCCTGTACCTAGCAGCAACGTGAGCGGTCATGTATTTGTGTGTCTTAAAAAGTTGATGTAAGAGTCCAAGAAACTAGTTTTACTCCTCCACATGTAATTGAGATGCCTGTACCTAGCAGCAACGTGAGCGGTTATGTATTTGTGTGTCTTAAAAAGTTGATGTAAGAGTCCAAGAAACTAGTTTTACTCCTCCACATGTAATTGAAATGCCTGTACCTAGCAACAACGTGAGCGGTCATGTATTTGTGTGTCTTAAAAAGTTGATGTAAGAGTCCAAGAAACTAGTTTTACTCCTCCACATGTAATTGAAATGCCTGTACCTAGCAACAACGTGAGCGGTCACGTATTTGTGTGTCTTAAAAAGTTGATGTAAGAGTCCAAGAAACTAGTTTTACTCCTCCATATGTAATTGAAATGCCTGTACCTAGCAACAACGTGAGCGGTCATGTATTTGTGTGTCTTAAAAAGTTGATGTAAGAGTCCAAGAAACTAGTTTTACTCCCCCACATGTAATTGAAATGCCTGTACCTAGCAACAACGTGAGCGGTCACGTATTTGTGTGTCTTAAAAAGTTGATGTAAGAGTCCAAGAAACTAGTTTTACTCCTCCACATGTAATTGAAATGCCTGTACCTAGCAACAACGTGAGCGGTCATGTATTTGTGTGTCTTAAAAAGTTGATGTAAGAGTCCAAGAAACTAGTTTTACTCCTCCACATGTAATTGAAATGCGTGTACCTAGCAGCAACGTGAGCGGTCATGTATTTGTGTGTCTTAAAAAGTTGATGTAAGAGTCCAAGAAACTAGTTTTACTCCTCCACATGTAATTGAAATGCCTGTACCTAGCAACAACGTGAGCGGTCATGTATTTGTGTGTCTTAAAAAGTTGATGTAAGAGTCCAAGAAACTAGTTTTACTCCTCCACATGTAATTGAAATGCTTGTACCTAGCAACAACGTGAGCGGTCATGTATTTGTGTGTCTTAAAAAGTTGATGTAAGAGTCCAAGAAACTAGTTTTACTCCTCCACATGTAATTGCAATGCCTGTACCTAGCAACAACGTGAACGGTCATGTATTTGTGTGTCTTAAACAGTTGATGTAAGAGTCCAAGAAACTAGTTTTACTCCCCCACATGTAATTGAAATGCCTGTACCTAGCAACAACGTGAGCGGACACGTATTAGTGTGTCTTAAAAAGTTGATGTAAGAGTCCAAGAAACTAGTTTTACTCCTCCACATGTAATTGAAATGCCTGTACCTAGCAACAACGTGAGCGGTCATGTATTTGTGTGTCTTAAAAAGTTGATGTAAGAGTAAAAGAAATTAGTTTTACTCCTCCACATGTAATTGAAATGCCTGTACCTAGCAACAACGTGAGCGGTCACGTATTTGTGTGTCTTAAAAAGTTGATGTAAGAGTCCAAGAAACTAGTTTTACTCCTCCACATGTAATTGAAATGCCTGTACCTAGCAACAACGTGAACGGTCATGTATTTGTGTGTCTTAAAAAGTTGATGTAAGAGTCCAAGAAACTAGTTTTACTCCCCCACATGTAATTGAAATGCCTGTACCTAGCAACAACGTGAGCGGTCACGTATTTGTGTGTCTTAAAAAGTTGATGTAAGAGTCCAAGAAACTAGTTTTACTCCTCCACATGTAATTGAAATGCCTGTACCTAGCAACAACGTGAGTGGTCATGTATTTGTGTGTCTTAAAAAGTTGATGTAAGAGTCCAAGAAACTAGTTTTACTCCTCCACATGTAATTGAAATGCCTGTACCTAGCAACAACGTGAACGGTCATGTATTTGTGTGTCTTAAAAAGTTGATGTAAGAGTCCAAGAAACTAGTTTTACTCCTCCACATGTAATTGAAATGCCTGTACCTAGCAGCAACGTGAGCGGTTATGTATTTGTGTTTCTTAAAAAGTTGATGTAAGAGTCCAAGAAACTAGTTTTACTCCTCCACATGTAATTGAAATGCCTGTACCTAGCAACAACGTGAGCGGTCATGTATTTATGTGTCTTAAAAGGTTGATGTAAGAGTCCAAGAAACTAGTTTTACTCCTCCACATGTAATTGAAATGCCTGTACCTAGCAACAACGTGAGCGGTCATGTATTTGTGTGTCTTAAAAAGTTGATGTAAGAGTCCAAGAAACTAGTTTTACTCCTCCACATGTAATTGAAATGCCTGTACCTAGCAGCAACGTGAGCGGTCATGTATTTGTGTGTTTTAAAGGTTTAATGTATGCGTCCAAGAAACTAGTTTTACTCCTCCACATGTAATTGAAATGCCTGTACCTAGCAACAACGTGAGCGGTCATGTATTTGTGTGTCTTAAAAAGTTGATGTAAGAGTCCAAGAAACTAGTTTTACTCCTCCACATGTAATTGAAATGCTTGTACCAAGCAGCAACGTGAGCGGTCATGTATTTGTGTGTCTTAAAAAGTTGATGTAAGAGTCCAAGAAACTAGTTTTACTCCTCCACATGTAATTGAAATGCTTGTACCTAGCAGCAACGTGAGCGGTCACGTATTTGTGTGTTAAGGATATCGATTTTTCTATTGGATTTTGAAACTGTTTCTACAGTGTGTTGTATTCTATCAAGAAGTACATTGCTGTAGATGATATATACCCTTAGCTAAAAAATAATATGTACGGTGATATATGAGCATCAGTAAACGAATCTGAAAAGACTAGTTGTAAAATAATTGGGGAAACATAAAATTTCTGCGAGACCTTAATGGAAAATGATTGATATTTAAACACGGCGTGAGAAATATAATAGTATTTAACGACGAAACAGCTGCTTTCATTTGTCTCTTTATTCCCAGACATCGGCATACTTCTTGAAATAGAGTGCATACACAATTTAATTCGGAAAAATTTACCGCTTTATTGAAAGTCAATATAATATTGATATGAATAAGGAATGGCTTGATGTTCTTGTTTTCTTCTCTTGTTTTTAAATCAGTTCACAAAGGCTCCCTGAAAATATACAAAAAAGGATGAGTCGTATGATAGTTTTGCTACCAAATCAAGAACGGTGAAACAATTAAAAAACGAATCAAGTCTTCGAATTATGATGTACTTAGTGGAAATTTTCTAAGAGAAGACCAAATTAATGGCAGTCACTATTGATTTGGAGACAAACACGAATAATGACTTGCAAAGACTAATCTCAGCTGGCAAAGATTTTGTTTTTCATTTGTGTGTAGTAGTCTGAAAACTGGTTCTAGCCAGAAAAGACACAACTCTTAAATTATAATAATGTATGGTATCTATTGACGAGCTGTGGAACATAACACTAGTTAACACCGCCACTTTATTTTATTGAAGCATAGGCATAAAATCTAATGAATGAACGAACATGTATATCAGCTATCGAATATATCACCATCAATTTTAGAACTGTTCTGATGGTGGTTTTTCCCCCTTCATTTTATTACCCGATGACTGAGATATTGAGAAAGGGTAAAATTACGTAGGTACCTAATTTGTGCGAATTAAGATACATAGGGAGTTTTATCACTGCATTATTTATATAGCAAATGAAAGACGTCATGTGAGGTTTACATGTATATTAAAAATATACATTAAAATTATATAACATGTGTCTCAACTAATGATAAAACGTCTTGTTATATATAACATCATTAGGATATCACATTTGACATAAATATAATGAAACTTTCTTTTCTGTTGAAATGTCAAAGATGATGACTAGATATGACCTTCGTCGTTTCTAATTTCTACTTCTATTCAGCCCGGTATACACGATGCAAGTTTTGCATCCAAGTCTCCATTCAAGTTTTTTAATCGTGTATACCATACAAGAAACTTGAATCAAAAGACTTGAACGGACTTGGATGGAATAGAAATGCATCATATTTTTCTTTCAACTTGGATGGAACTTGGATGGAGATTGACCAATCAGAAGACAGAATCCTTATCAGCATCAATTTGTGAATGTAAATAATAAAAACTACACGTGTTAACTTGTGCAAAGATGGCGGGAAAAGAGGAAACTCCAAAATGCAGGAAAAAGACAGTCACATGGACTAATGAAATGATTGAAGATCTAATAGACTTCATAGAAATACATCCCATCGTCGCCTTCGAAGCCATTTACGAGCCCATGTTGACCTCTTTTTGGAGCTTAATCTCCTTCGCAGTACAATTGTACATAATAATGCAATACAAAGGGCAGCACCCTCCTCTCCTCTCAAAAATGCCATTTTGTTTGTTGTATCTCCAGCCAAAACTTGTGTGTATTCATCAAAATTTCTTGCATCGTGTATACACAAAATTGAATGGAGACTTGGATGCAAAACTTGTATCGTGTATACCGGGCTTAAGACACAAATGATGCCCCCGCTTGACCATAGGAAATTATAAACAAGTCAAAAGTTCTTTAACACTATGTATGATGTTCTATCATACTCAACTTGTATACAGATAGTACCTTTAATTTTTCATTCCTAATATGTAAATATAAAAGTATTACCTGTGGTGAAATGAGTATAATTTTATCTAGAATCAGTTTAGTCGCGAGGGCATAAAAAAATGACTGAGTCCAACTACCTGTCATTATCAAATATTTGATGAAAATCAAAATCCCGTGGACATGCACACCTACATTATGTGTATAAACATCATACAAAATATTAAAGCTGTAGCTCCAAAACTGTAGGAGGAGATAGCCGGACAAACCATGTATCTTTATCCGGATGGACGATCAAAATAACCAACTACCTGTCATGTGCTCCGGAAGAGTTGGCAGTTCCTGTTCCATTAGTGGCACTAAATAAGTCTCAATAGGTAGAGAGCTACTATACACTAAGGAGGCCTGCAGGATGTTAAGACTAAGGTATGATAAGAGTACAACACATCAACATGTCTTACTCCACATTGTACCGAACGTCGCATTACTCGGGTAAACCAATTCACAATCTTTGCATATAGTACCCGCCAAATCTATCTTTACATAGCACATTTCAAGGCAAGTCCTATAAAGGAAAACACACGATTGAAACTGAGATATAATTTAAAAACGGAACGGAAAGAAATAATATATCTGAAGTATAAAGTTCAAGATGAGGACATTTTCTCAAAATCGACTTAACCAGTAAGTACCAAACTTTGTAGAAATATTGCTTAGGTGGTTTTTCATGATATTCTTATGCAATACAGTCACCGGAATTTACCAAATGGCTGCACAGGCTTATGATTGGTTGATTGGTTCTTTTCTCAAAATTGACTTGAACAATAGGAATCAAACTAATTGGTAGAAACATTGCTCATATACTTATATCTTTTAATTATTATACCATTATATTCCGGTTTACAGATGTAAGCTTGATTTTAATTGGACGACGGTCTAGGGATGTCAACTTATATTCGGAATATTTGCTAACTTAATAGGCCTATAACCATTGTTGGCAAATTTAGATCCAGGTGAGCGATTCAGCCTCCTTGGGGCCTCTAGTTAATAATTATCATGTTCTACCTGTATATCTGTTATTCAGTATGTGTATCTTTTAATTGCAGGCTCCAATAAAAGTGTACTGTGATAGCCATCTGTGGCAACAAAATACTTAATTGCATTAAGAGGAGAATATGACCATGAATTGTCAGCAAAGAAAAGAACACATAAGAGTATCTGGAATGATATGTCCAATGAAATGAACGAGAAATTCCAAGACCTTAAAGTAGACTGGTTTCAGTGTCAATCAAAATGGAATAAGTTGTTTTCTAGATACAAAGCAGTTGAGGATAATAATTCAAAAAGTGGGGAGAGAATGAAAACGTTTGAATTTTATGAAGATATGGCTAAGGTGATGGGCACCAACCCTAATGTTAGACCATTAAAAACCATTGCTGTAGGTGCTGGTAACCAAGTCCTGATGAAAGAACAAGAACAAGGCAAACAAGATATTCAGCATAAAAAAGAAATTGATGTGGCAAAACCAAAGAAAAGGAAAACTACCCCCTCTAAGCAAGATGAACTTTTATCTATTTTAAGAGAACTTAGAGAGGACAGAAGAAGGTTTGAAGAAGAACAAAAAGCTATGTTTGCAGCAAAGATGAAACTTTGAAAAACTTTTGGAGAGAAGTTAAATTGTATAAGTTTTATGAAGTATTCAATGTTAAACTAGTTCAACAGTATATAAGGGTAATAACAAAATTACCGAACTCAGAACAATCTTACAAAGGGAAAGTCAAAACTCATAATTATATAAACAGACAAAATCAGTCAACAACCGGAAAACTGTGAAAACCGTAATGACCCTGACTTGGTACAGGCATTTCTAAAGAAATGGTGGCTTGAATCAGATTTTAAGGCGCCAAACCTCCCGCTCTCATTACGGTTCAAAGGTTCCGGCTGTCACTGTAACAGTATTTAAATACAGGAACAAAATAGGTAAAATAGTTGTCAAAGTAGTACCATATTCGGTGACGTAAATGTCAAAAATATTTTTACGTCACACATTGACAAAAAAAAAACATCCTTGACATTTTTGACTTCTTTATCTTTATACATTTTCAATATATGAAAATGCATCGCTTATAATTTTTTCTGCAGAGACGGAATATATTTCGACAAGATCTTGGTATCGGAATATAAACTTTTTAAGAGATCGAATAAGGCGAATCTTTTTATAGCCCTGGTCCAGTAGCCTGTTTCTCAGATGAAGATGACGTTTCAGGAAATCAGAATAATTGCTACTGGCCCTTGCATAGCGAATCAATTGCGAGATGTAAACACCATATGCAGGAGAAGCTGGTATATTGCTGCACATGTTTGGAAAATTTATGATTTTAAAATTGAAGTCGTCCCGCTTATCATACATTTTAGTACTGAGTTGACCACTGTCGTCAAATTCGAGGTATAAGTCCAAAAATGATGCGGACGAAGCTGTATCGGTGGTCTCTTTAACTTCCAGCTCTGGAGGATATATCAATGGAAGAAATTCTGCAAATCTAGAATTATTGATAGATAAAACGTCATCAATATACCTGTATGTGAAATTAAAGGCTCTAGCCTCATGAATCTTCTTATCTTTTACAAGCTTTTGAAGAAGCTCCGACTCATATGAGTATAAAAATAAATCGGCTAGAAGAGGGGCACAATTCGTACCCATTGGTATGCCGACGACCTGCTGAAACAGTGTCCCTCCAAAGGAGACAAATATGTTATCGACGAGGAACTCCAGCATACTGATCACTTGTTCCTCGGAGTAGCATGTTTTACCTTTTGAATTTTGTTTGAAAAATATGTGGAATTGTAGCCTAACACAACAAATTTTGAGCCATAGTTTCTATGACTAAAAGCTTTATGAATTGTTTCTTTTAAGTGGGTTTTTAATTTGTCATGCGGTAGGGTGGTATATAGAGTTGAAAAATCAAAAGTTTTGATGGAGGATACCTGAGAGAAAGATCTTGATTTTAGGTTATCCAAAAGATCTTTAGAGTTTTTCAAAATCCACATGTGATTTATGCCACTACGCGAGTAAACAGTTTCACAATATTTATGTTGTCCCTCTTTTACTGCAGACAGAATCTTTGTCAGGTGAATAGACAATTCTTTCGTCGAACAAGTTGATGATCCCGCTATGTACCTTTCTTTGTATGGTGTCTTATGGAGTTTAGGTATCCAATATAAATAGGGTAAATCCTCAGACTCTTTACCAGAGGGAATGTTTAAAGAGGTCATGAATGATCTGTGGTTAGCTAGGATTTCATCTTTGTCGAACGAAGTTGGTTTGTATGTGGTATTACTAGAGGTGTTGCTATGTATGCCTAATTCCTTGATTAGGCATTCGAAGTAATATGATTTACATACAAACACGATATTGTTGGAAGCCTTGTCCGCAGGAACGATAACATATTTGTCATGAAGAGATGAAAGACACTTAACAGCTTCTTGGTCTTTAAATACAGACTTAGGTCGACTATTAACACAATTTTTGAGCTTGTGAATCCGACCTTGTACTAGAGACCTAATTGTTCTAACCCAGTCTGACAAGGACTCTAACTCAGGATCTTGGTCTACTTCTCTCTTTATCCACCTTCTGGCATAATCTTCAACAGCATCCATAATTATCTTGAAATTATGTTTCCAATTGATGTGTTGAGGTTCTCTGAATTTAGGACCATGAGAAATCACCTTTCGGAGACTCTCATGTTGAATGATATTCAGATCACCAGTGATTACATGTCCAGATGGGTTGTATTGAAAAGGAGAGTGGGAGCAGTCACAAGTCAGAGGGTTCTTAAGGTACTCTTCTATGTTAATATCTTGCAATGTTTCTTTGTAGTTGAAAATTTTACGGCCAATGCTGTTAGTGTAGCTATAGGAAACAATGGGAACAGATTGATTTTTGAAATATGGTGGAATTTCTTTTATGACCTCTTTTCTATTAAGAATGTTGCTGATGTTAATAGCATCGATTCCTTTGTTAGCAAACGGAATATGGAGGAATTTTTCTGTTGTTATCATGAAGAGGTTCAGATTGAACTGGTTTAAAAAGACGAAAGGACGCCACGTCACATATAATACTAGACAATCTGTACTTAGGAGAAAAAGGATCTACGCCTCCTTTGTCAAGTCCAAAATCCCTAAGATCTTTGAGGTAGTTTACAGGTAGTGAAAATAAGATTGTACGAATATGATGAATTCCAAGAGGTTTCTGTATATTAGAAAGTAAATCATTAATAGTATCTTGTAACGTTCTTGGTTTAGAGGACTTTTTAACATTAGGATGTTGAATTCTTTTATGACCATGGCTACGTTTAGTTCTTGGAATAGTATTAAAAAGGCTCATCACGTTGATTTCGTTGCATCCAGGACTTGACAAATTTCCCACTCCTTTGATGTTATCATTGCAACCGTAAGGCATTGCAGTGCCTAATTCTTTTATCCAAAACAACTCTCTATCGGTACGGTAAGGTGTACTAAGTATATGACTGTTTGTGTGATGGTAAATCTTCTCGATGATTCGAACTTTCATCGTCAAACAGCGGTCATGACCCGGTTGATTGAAATGATTATACAAAATCCTGTATTTGGGATCTTTTGCATCATATCGATGTTGGCTCATCCTACTTCGCAATGTTTGACGAGTTTCACCAACATACAAAAGTCCACAGAGCGTACATTCTATGCCGTAAATGACATTTTTAGTAGAACAGTCCAGAGGGTCAAACGATTTGGTGTAGTACGTTTTTCCAGTTAAATTACTTGTAAATTCAGGAGAAGTTATTAGCATGACGCATGTTTTACAAGTATTATTTTTGTCAGTTTTTATTTTGCAAGTAGTAATGCATGGAGAAGAGTCACAAGTACCTGGAGATTTAAGACAGTCCGAAATATTAATAGAACAAGATTTTAAAATTTGATACGAATCTGAAGTTTTGAAATAATAATTACCCTATGACTGAACGTAAGACAAATCGGGGGTATCCCGTAGGATTTTCCGTGGAATGCATATATCATTTGCTACCCTGTTCCGTGTAGTATATTAAGTCATCATTTTATTGTACAACTTGATACAAGTTTGAGGTTTCATTATTAAAGTTAATTATGAAACAAGAATTGAGTAATTAGATCTCTCTTTGCAGTGGCACATGTTTCATTTGGTTCTGGTACATCACCATCATTGCCAGATAGTTGACTATTCTGATCACATATTTCATCCGAGGTGTCATTGGCTTGCAGACAAATGTTATGCAAGGTGCAGGTTGCAACAACAACATCTACCATGTCATCAATGCTGTTCATATCCAATAATCGTAAGCGACGCCAGTAGTCCAAAAGCTCTTTCAATGGTTTGCCTTGTTACTGAGTGACAGTAGTTGTAGTTCTTCTGTTGTTCTGTCAGGTTTCCATTATCCCTGTATGGTGTTAGTAACCATATGAAAACAGCAATGCAACTTTGTTAGGCAACACAGATTGAATAAATATAGCTCTTTTGATTCTGAAAAAAACCAATCAATCAATCAATTTAGTGAAAAACATATTAAAACTCTTCTCCTCGGAAACCATAAGACCAATTGGGACCAAACTACTAGGTGCTTGGATTGTGTCCTTTCTATATTGTGTCACATTTACTGACCCCCTACTCAAGATGGCTGCCATCATAAAAAATAGAAATCAATTTAAAATAAGTTGATTGGTTTCCAGACTAACTTCATTCTGTCATCTGATTTTCAGATGGTGATGCTTTACCAAATCCGCCAGGTTTTTACTTTGAACCTGCATAAACTCCTTACCCTCTTTAACTTTTAAAGAATTGATCAAATTTTAGTTGTAATATTTGCTATTCTCAACATCTGAGTTAACAAAATAAAGTAACAATTTTGTATTTACTCCTATTTGTGATGAATGGGGTTCGTGTTTTATAATTTGTATTTACTCCTATTTGTGATAAATGGGGTTCGTGTTTTATAATTTGTATCTACTCCTATTTGTGATGAATGGGGTTCATGTTTTATAATTTGTATTTACTCCTATTTGTGATGAATGCGGTTCGTGTTTTATAATTTGTATTTACTCCTATTTGTGATGAATGGGACTCGTGTTTTATAATTTGTATTTACTCCTATTTGTGATGAATGGGGCTCGTGTTTTATAATTTGTATTTAATCCTATTTGTGATGGATGGGGTTCGTGTTTTATAATTTGTATTTACTCCTATTTGTGATGAATGGGGTTTGTGCTTTATAATTTGTATTTACTCCTATTTGTGATGAATGGGGTTTGTGTTTTATAATTTGTATTTACTCCTATTTGTGATGAATGGGGTTCGTGTTTTATAATTTGTATTTACTCCTATTTGTGATGAATGGGGTTCGTGCTTTATAATTTGTATTTACTCCTATTTGTGATGGATGGGGTTCGTGTTTTATAATTTGTATGTACTCCTATTTGTGATGAATGGGGTTCGTGTTTTATAATTTGTATTTACTCCTATTTGTGATGAATGGGGCTCGTGTTTTATAATTTGTATTTACTCCTATTTGTGATGAATGGGATTCGTGTTTTATAATTTGTATTTACTCCTATTTGTGATGAATGGGGTTCGTGTTTTATAATTTGTATTTACTCCTATTTGTGATAAATGGGGATCGTGTTTTATAATTTGTATTTACTCCTATTTGTGATGAATGGGGTTCATGTTTTATAATTTGTATTTACTCCTATTTGTGATGAATGCGGTTCGTGTTTTATAATTTGTATTTACTCCTATTTGTGATGAATGGGACTCGTGTTTTATAATTTGTATTTACTCCTATTTGTGATGAATGGGGCTCGTGTTTTATAATTTGTATTTACTCCTATTTGTGATGAATGGGGTTCGTGTTTTATAATTTGTATTTACTCCTATTTGTGATGAATGGGGTTTGTGCTTTATAATTTGTATTTACTCCTATTTGTGATGAATGGGGTTTGTGTTTTATAATTTGTATTTACTCCTATTTGTGATGAATGGGGTTCGTGTTTTATAATTTGTATTTACTCCTATTTGTGATGAATGGGGTTCGTGCTTTATAATTTGTATCTACTCCTATTTGTGATGGATGGGGTTCGTGTTTTATAATTTGTATTTACTCCTATTTGTGATGAATGGGATTCGTGTTTTATAATTTGTATTTACTCCTATTTGTGATGAATGGGGTTCGTGTTTTATAATTTGTATTTATTCCTATTTGTGATGAAAGGGGGTCGTGTTTTATAATTTGTATTTACTCCTATTTGTGATGAATGGGGTTCGTGTTTTATAATTTGTATTTACTCCTATTTGTGATGAATGGGGTTCGTGTTTTATAACTTGTATTTACTCCTATTTGTGATGAATGGGGTTCGTGTTTTATAATTTGTATTTACTCCTATTTGTGATGAATGGGGTTCGTGTTTTATAATTTATATTTACTCCTATTTGTGATGAATGGGGCTCGTGTTTTATAATTTGTATTTACTCCTATTTTTGATGAATGGGGCTCGTGTTTTATAATTTGTATTTACTCCTATTTGTGATGAATGGGGCTCGTGTTTTATAATTTGTATTTACTCCTATGTGTGATGAATGGGGCTCGTGTTTTATAATTTGTATTTACTCCTATTTGTGATGAATGGGGTTCGTGTTTTATAATTTGTATTTACTCCTATTTGTGATGAATGGGGCTCGTGTTTTATAATTTGTATTTACTCCTATTTGTGATGAATGGGGCTCGTGTTTTATAATTTGTATTTACTCCTATTTGTGATGAAAGGGGGTCGTGTTTTATAATTTGTATTTACTCCTATTTGTGATGAAAGGGGGTCGTGTTTTATAATTTGTATTTACTCCTATTTGTGATGAAAGGGGGTCGTGTTTTATAATTTGTATTTACTCCTATTTGTGATGAATGGGGGTTCATGTTTTATAATTTGTATTTACTCCTATTTGTGATGAATGGGGCTCGTGTTTTATAATTTGTATTTGCTCCTATTTGTGATGAAAGGGGTTCGTGTTTTATAATTTGTATTTACTCCAATTTGTGATGAATGGGGCTCGTGTTTAATAATTTGTGTTTACTCCTATTTGTGATGAATGGGGCTCGTGTTTTATAATTTGTATTTACTCCTATTTGTGATGAATGGGGTTCGTGTTTTATAATTTGTATTTACTCCTATTTGTGATGAATGCAGCTCGTGTTTTATAATTTGTATTTACTCCTATTTGTGATGAATGGGGTTCGTGTTTTATAATTTGTATTTACTCCTATTTGTGATGAATGGGACTCGTGTTTTATAATTTGTATTTACTCCTATTTGTGATGAACGGGGCTCGTGTTTTATAATTTGTGCTTACTCCTATCTGTGATGAATGGGGCTCGTGTTTTATAATTTGTATTTACTCCTATTTATGATGAAAGGGGGTCGTGTTTTATAATTTGTATTTACTCCTTTTTGTGATGAATGGGGTTCCTGTTTTATAATTTGTATTTACTCCTATTTGTGATGAATGGGGTTCGTGTTTTATAATTTGTATTTACTCCTATTTGTGATGAATGGGGCTCGTGTTTTATAATTTGTATTTACTCCTATTTTTGATGAATGGGGCTCGTGTTTTATAATTTGTATTTACTCCTATTTGTGATGAATGGGGCTCGTGTTTTATAATTTGTATTTACTCCTATTTGTGATGAATGGGGCTCGTGTTTTATAATTTATATTTGCTCCTATTTGTGATGAATGGGGTTCGTGTTTTATAATTTGTATTTACTCCTATTTGTGATGAATGGGGTTCGTGTTTTATAATTTGTATTTACTCCTATTTGTGATGAATGGGGCTCGTGTTTTATAATTTGTCTTTACTCCTATTTGTGATGAATGGGATTCGTGTTTTATAATTTGTATTTACTCCTATTTGTGATGAATGGGGTTCGTGTTTTATAATTTGTATTTACTCCTATTTGTGATAAATGGGGATCGTGTTTTATAATTTGTATTTATTCCTATTTGTGATGAATGGGGTTCATGTTTTATAATTTGTATTTACTCCTATTTGTGATGAATGCGGTTCGTGTTTTATAATTTGTATTTACTCCTATTTGTGATGAATGGGACTCGTGTTTTATAATTTGTATTTACTCCTATTTGTGATGAATGGGGCTCGTGTTTTATAATTTGTATTTACTCCTATTTGTGATGAATGGGGTTCGTGTTTTATAATTTGTATTTACTCCTATTTGTGATGAATGGGGTTTGTGCTTTATAATTTGTATTTACTCCTATTTGTGATGAATGGGGTTTGTGTTTTATAATTTGTATTTACTCCTATTTGTGATGAATGGGGTTCGTGTTTTATAATTTGTATTTACTCCTATTTGTGATGAATGGGGTTCGTGCTTTATAATTTGTATTTACTCCTATTTGTGATGGATGGGGTTCGTGTTTTATAATTTGTATTTACTCCTATTTGTGATGAATGGGATTCGTGTTTTATAATTTGTATTTACTCCTATTTGTGATGAATGGGGTTCGTGTTTTATAATTTGTATTTATTCCTATTTGTGATGAAAGGGGGTCGTGTTTTATAATTTGTATTTACTCCTATTTGTGATGAATGGGGTTCGTGTTTTATAATTTGTATTTACTCCTATTTGTGATGAATGGGGTTCGTGTTTTATAACTTGTATTTACTCCTATTTGTGATGAATGGGGTTCGTGTTTTATAATTTGTATTTACTCCTATTTGTGATGAATGGGGTTCGTGTTTTATAATTTATATTTACTCCTATTTGTGATGAATGGGGCTCGTGTTTTATAATTTGTATTTACTCCTATTTTTGATGAATGGGGCTCGTGTTTTATAATTTGTATTTACTCCTATTTGTGATGAATGGGGCTCGTGTTTTATAATTTGTATTTACTCCTATGTGTGATGAATGGGGCTCGTGTTTTATAATTTGTATTTACTCCTATTTGTGATGAATGGGGTTCGTGTTTTATAATTTGTATTTACTCCTATTTGTGATGAATGGGGCTCGTGTTTTATAATTTGTATTTACTCCTATTTGTGATGAATGGGGCTCGTGTTTTATAATTTGTATTTACTCCTATTTGTGATGAAAGGGGGTCGTGTTTTATAATTTGTATTTACTCCTATTTGTGATGAAAGGGGGTCGTGTTTTATAATTTGTATTTACTCCTATTTGTGATGAAAGGGGGTCGTGTTTTATAATTTGTATTTACTCCTATTTGTGATGAATGGGGGTTCATGTTTTATAATTTGTATTTACTCCTATTTGTGATGAATGGGGCTCGTGTTTTATAATTTGTATTTGCTCCTATTTGTGATGAATGGGGTTCGTGTTTTATAATTTGTATTTACTCCAATTTGTGATGAATGGGGCTCGTGTTTAATAATTTGTGTTTACTCTTATTTGTGATGAATGGGGCTCGTGTTTTATAATTTGTATTTACTCCTATTTGTGATGAATGGGGTTCGTGTTTTATAATTTGTATTTACTCCTATTTGTGATGAATGCAGCTCGTGTTTTATAATTTGTATTTACTCCTATTTGTGATGAATGGGGTTCGTGTTTTATAATTTGTATTTACTCCTATTTGTGATGAATGGGACTCGTGTTTTATAATTTGTATTTACTCCTATTTGTGATGAACGGGGCTCGTGTTTTATAATTTGTGCTTACTCCTATCTGTGATGAATGGGGCTCGTGTTTTATAATTTGTATTTACTCCTATTTGTGATGAAAGGGGGTCGTGTTTTATAATTTGTATTTACTCCTTTTTGTGATGAATGGGGTTCCTGTTTTATAATTTGTATTTACTCCTATTTGTGATGAATGGGGTTCGTGTTTTATAATTTGTATTTACTCCTATTTGTGATGAATGGGGCTCGTGTTTTATAATTTGTATTTACTCCTATTTTTGATGAATGGGGCTCGTGTTTCATAATTTGTATTTACTCCTATTTGTGATGAATGGGGCTCGTGTTTTATAATTTGTATTTACTCCTATTTGTGATGAATGGGGCTCGTGTTTTATAATTTATATTTGCTCCTATTTGTGATGAATGGGGTTCGTGTTTTATAATTTGTATTTACTCCTATTTGTGATGAATGGGGTTCGTGTTTTATAATTTGTATTTACTCCTATTTGTGATGAATGGGGCTCGTGTTTTATAATTTGTGTTTACTCCTATTTGTGATGAATGGGGTTCGTGTTTTATAATTTGTATTTACTCCTATTTGTGATGAATGGGGTTCGCGTGTTTTATAATTTGTCTTTACTCCTATTTGTGATGAACGGGGTTCATGTTTATAATTTGTATTTACTCCTATTTGTGATGAATGGGGCTCGTGTTTTATAATTTGTATTTACTCCTATTTGTTATGAATGGGGTTCGTGTTTTATAATTTGTATTTACTCCTATTTGTGATGAATGGGGCTCGTGTTTTATAATTTGTATTTACTCCTATTTTTGATGAATGGGGCTCGTGTTTTATAATTTGTATTTACTCCTATTTGTGATGAATGGGGCTCGTGTTTTATAATTTGTATTTACTCCTATTTGTGATGAATGGGGCTCGTGTTTTATAATTTATATTTGCTCCTATTTGTGATGAATGGGGTTCGTGTTTTATAATTTGTATTTACTCCTATTTGTGATGAATGGGGTTCGTGTTTTATAATTTGTATTTACTCCTATTTGTGATGAATGGGGCTCGTGTTTTATAATTTGTCTTTACTCCTATTTGTGATGAATGGGATTCGTGTTTTATAATTTGTATTTACTCCTATTTGTGATGAATGGGGTTCGTGTTTTATAATTTGTATTTACTCCTATTTGTGATAAATGGGGATCGTGTTTTATAATTTGTATTTATTCCTATTTGTGATGAATGGGGTTCATGTTTTATAATTTGTATTTACTCCTATTTGTGATGAATGCGGTTCGTGTTTTATAATTTGTATTTACTCCTATTTGTGATGAATGGGACTCGTGTTTTATAATTTGTATTTACTCCTATTTGTGATGAATGGGGCTCGTGTTTTATAATTTGTATTTACTCCTATTTGTGATGAATGGGGTTCGTGTTTTATATTTTGTATTTACTCCTATTTGTGATGAATGGGGTTTGTGCTTTATAATTTGTATTTACTCCTATTTGTGATGAATGGGGTTTGTGTTTTATAATTTGTATTTACTCCTATTTGTGATGAATGGGGTTCGTGTTTTATAATTTGTATTTACTCCTATTTGTGATGAATGGGGTTCGTGCTTTATAATTTGTATTTACTCCTATTTGTGATGGATGGGGTTCGTGTTTTATAATTTGTATTTACTCCTATTTGTGATGAATGGGATTCGTGTTTTATAATTTGTATTTACTCCTATTTGTGATGAATGGGGTTCGTGTTTTATAATTTGTATTTATTCCTATTTGTGATGAAAGGGGGTCGTGTTTTATAATTTGTATTTACTCCTATTTGTGATGAATGGGGTTCGTGTTTTATAATTTGTATTTACTCCTATTTGTGATGAATGGGGTTCGTGTTTTATAACTTGTATTTACTCCTATTTGTGATGAATGGGGTTCGTGTTTTATAATTTGTATTTACTCCTATTTGTGATGAATGGGGTTCGTGTTTTATAATTTATATTTACTCCTATTTGTGATGAATGGGGCTCGTGTTTTATAATTTGTATTTACTCCTATTTTTGATGAATGGGGCTCGTGTTTTATAATTTGTATTTACTCCTATTTGTGATGAATGGGGCTCGTGTTTTATAATTTGTATTTACTCCTATGTGTGATGAATGGGGCTCGTGTTTTATAATTTGTATTTACTCCTATTTGTGATGAATGGGGTTCGTGTTTTATAATTTGTATTTACTCCTATTTGTGATGAATGGGGCTCGTGTTTTATAATTTGTATTTACTCCTATTTGTGATGAATGGGGCTCGTGTTTTATAATTTGTATTTACTCCTATTTGTGATGAAAGGGGGTCGTGTTTTATAATTTGTATTTACTCCTATTTGTGATGAAAGGGGGTCGTGTTTTATAATTTGTATTTACTCCTATTTGTGATGAAAGGGGGTCGTGTTTTATAATTTGTATTTACTCCTATTTGTGATGAATGGGGGTTCATGTTTTATAATTTGTATTTACTCCTATTTGTGATGAATGGGGCTCGTGTTTTATAATTTGTATTTGCTCCTATTTGTGATGAATGGGGTTCGTGTTTTATAATTTGTATTTACTCCAATTTGTGATGAATGGGGCTCGTGTTTAATAATTTGTGTTTACTCCTATTTGTGATGAATGGGGCTCGTGTTTTATAATTTGTATTTACTCCTATTTGTGATGAATGGGGTTCGTGTTTTATAATTTGTATTTACTCCTATTTGTGATGAATGCAGCTCGTGTTTTATAATTTGTATTTACTCCTATTTGTGATGAATGGGGTTCGTGTTTTATAATTTGTATTTACTCCTATTTGTGATGAATGGGACTCGTGTTTTATAATTTGTATTTACTCCTATTTGTGATGAACGGGGCTCGTGTTTTATAATTTGTGCTTACTCCTATCTGTGATGAATGGGGCTCGTGTTTTATAATTTGTATTTACTCCTATTTGTGATGAAAGGGGGTCGTGTTTTATAATTTGTATTTACTCCTTTTTGTGATGAATGGGGTTCCTGTTTTATAATTTGTATTTACTCCTATTTGTGATGAATGGGGTTCGTGTTTTATAATTTGTATTTACTCCTATTTGTGATGAATGGGGCTCGTGTTTTATAATTTGTATTTACTCCTATTTTTGATGAATGGGGCTCGTGTTTCATAATTTGTATTTACTCCTATTTGTGATGAATGGGGCTCGTGTTTTATAATTTGTATTTACTCCTATTTGTGATGAATGGGGCTCGTGTTTTATAATTTATATTTGCTCCTATTTGTGATGAATGGGGTTCGTGTTTTATAATTTGTATTTACTCCTATTTGTGATGAATGGGGTTCGTGTTTTATAATTTGTATTTACTCCTATTTGTGATGAATGGGGCTCGTGTTTTATAATTTGTGTTTACTCCTATTTGTGATGAATGGGGTTCGTGTTTTATAATTTGTATTTACTCCTATTTGTGATGAATGGGGTTCGCGTGTTTTATAATTTGTCTTTACTCCTATTTGTGATGAACGGGGTTCATGTTTATAATTTGTATTTACTCCTATTTGTGATGAATGGGGCTCGTGTTTTATAATTTGTATTTACTCCTATTTGTTATGAATGGGGTTCGTGTTTTATAATTTGTATTTACACCTATTTGTGATGAATGGGGTTCGTGTTTTATAATTTGTATTTACTCCTATTTGTGATGAATGAGGCTCGTGTTTTATAATTTGTATGTACTCCTATTTGTGATGAATGGGGTTCGTGTTTTATAATTTGTATTTACTCCTATTTGTGATGAATGGGGCTCGTGTTTTATAATTTGTATTTACTCCTATTTGTGATGAATGGGGCTCGTGTTTTATAATTTGTATTTACTCCTATTTGTGATGAAAGGGGGTCGTGTTTTATAATTTGTATTTACTCCTATTTGTGATGAATGGGGTTCGTGTTTTATAATTTGTATTTACTCCTATTTGTGATGAATGGGGATCATGTTTTATAATTTGTATTTACTCATATTTGTGATGAATGGGGCTCGTGTTTTATAATTTGTATTTACTCCTATTTGTGATGAATGGGGTTCGTGTTTTATAATTTGTATTTATTCCTATTTGTGATGAATGGGGCTCGTGTTTTATAATTTGTATTTACTCCTATTTGTGATGAATGGGTTTCGTGTTTTATAATTTGTATTTACTCCTATTTGTGATGAATGGGGCTCGTGTTTTATAATTTGTATTTACCCCTATTTGTGATGAATGGGGCTCGTGTTTTATAATTTGTATTTACTCCTATTTGTGATGAATGGGGCTCGTGTTTTATAATTTGTATTTACTCCTATTTGTGATGAAAGGGGCTCGTGATTTATAATTTGTATTTACTCCTATTTGTGATGAATGGGGTTTGTGTTTTATAATTTGTATTTACTCCTATTTGTGATGAATGGGGTTCGTGTTTTATAATTTGTATTTACTCCTATTTGTGATGAATGGGGCTCGTGTTTTATAATTTGTGCTTACTCCTATTTGTGATGAATGGGGTTCATGTTTTATAATTTGTATTTACTCCTATTTGTGATAAATGGGGCTCGTGTTTTATAATTTGTATTTACTCCTATTTGTGATGAATGGGGTTCATGTTTTATAATTTGTAATTACTCCTATTTGTGATGAATGGGGTTCGTGTTTTATAATTTGTGTTTACTCCTACTTGTGATGAATGGGGCTCGTGTTTTATAATTTGTATTTACTCCTATTTGTGATGAATGGGGCTCGTGTTTTATAATTTGTATTTACTCCTATTTCCGATGAATGGGGTTCGTGATTTATAATTTGTATTTACTCCTATTTGTGATGAATGGGGCTCGGGTTTTATAATTTGTATTTACTCCTATTTGTGATGAATTGGGCTTGTGTTTTATAATTTGTATTTACTCCTTTTTGTGATGAATGGGGCTCGTGTTTTATAATTTGTATTTACTCCTATTTGTGATGAATGGGGCTCGTGTTCTATAATTTGTATTTACTCTTATTTGTGATGAATGGGGCTCGTGTTTTATAATTTGTATTTACTCCTATTTGTGATGAATGGGGCTCGTGTTTTATAATTTGTATTTACTCCTATTTGCGATGAATGGAGTTCGTGATTTATAATTTGTATTTACTCCTACTTGTGATGAATGGGGCTCGTGTTTTATAATTTGTGTTTACTCCTATTTGTGATGAATGGTGCTCGTGTTTAATAATTTGTATTTACTCCTATTTGTGATGAATGGGGCTCGTGTTTTATAATTTGTATTTACTCCTATTTGCGATGAATGGGGTTCGTGATTTATAATTTGTATTTACTCCTATTTGTGATGAATGGGGCTCGTGTTTTATAATTTGTATTTACTCCTATTTGTGATGAATGGGGCTCGTGTTTTATAATTTGTATTTACTCCTATTTGTGATGAATGGGGCTCGTGTTTTATAATTTGTATTTACTCCTATTTGCGATGAATGGGGCTTGTGTTTTATAATTTGTATTTACTCATTTTTGTGATGAATGGGGCTCGTGTTTTATAATTTGTATTTACTCCTATTTGTGATGAATGGGACTCGTGTTTTATAATTTGTATTTACTCCTATTTGTGATGAATGGGGCTCGTGTTTTATAATTTGTATTTACTCCTATTTGTGATGGATGGGGTTCGTGTTTTATAATTTGTATTTACTCCTATTTGTGATGAATGGGGTTTGTGCTTTATAATTTGTATTTACTCCTATTTGTGATGAATGGGGCTCGTGTTTTATAATTTGTATTTACTCCTATTTGTGATGAATGGGGTTCGTGTTTTATAATTTGTATTTACTCCTATTTGTGATGAATGGGGTTTGTGCTTTATAATTTGTATTTACTCCTATTTGTGATGAATGGGATTTGTGTTTTATAATTTGTATTTACTCCTATTTGTGATGAATGGGGTTCGTGTTTTATAATTTGTATTTACTCCTATTTGTGATGAATGGGGTTCGTCCTTTATAATTTGTATTTACTCCTATTTGTGAAGGATGGGGTTCGTGTTTTATAATTTGTATGTACTCCTATTTGTGATGAATGGGGTTCGTGTTTTATAATTTGTATTTACTCCTATTTGTGATGAATGGGACTCGTGTTTTATAATTTGTATTTACTCCTATTTGTGATGAATGGGGTTCGTGTTTTATAATTTGTATCTACTCCTATTTGTGATGAATGGAGCTCGTGTTTTATAATTTGTATTTACTCCTATTTGTGATGAATGGGGTTCGTGTTTTATAATTTGTATTTACTCCTATTTGTGATGAATGGGGCTCGTGTTTTATAATTTGTTCTTACTCCTATTTGTGATGAATGGGGCTCGTGTTTTATAATTTGTATTTACTCATATTTGTGATGAATGGGATTCGTGTTTTATAATTTGTATTTACTCCTATTTGTGATGAATGGGGTTCGTGTTTTATAATTTGTATTTATTCCTATTTGTGATGAAAGGGGGTCGTGTTTTATAATTTGTATTTACTCCTATTTGTGATGAATGGGGTTCGTGTTTTATAATTTGTATTTACTCCTATTTGTGATGAATGGGGTTCGTGTTTTATAACTTGTATTTACTCCTATTTGTGATGAATGGGGTTCGTGTTTTATAATTTGTATTTACTCCTATTTGTGATGAATGGGGTTCGTGTTTTATAATTTGTATTTACTCCTATTTTTGATGAATGGGGCTCGTGTTTTATAATTTGTATTTACTCCTATTTGTGATGAATGGGGCTCGTGTTTTATAATTTGTATTTACTCCTATGTGTGATGAATGGGGCTCGTGTTTTATAATTTGTATTTACTCCTATTTGTGATGAATGGGGTTCGTGTTTTATAATTTGTATTTACTCCTATTTGTGATGAATGGGGCTCGTGTTTTATAATTTGTATTTACTCCTATTTTTGATGAATGGGGCTCGTGTTTTATAATTTGTATTTACTCCTATTTGTGATGAATGGGGCTCGTGTTTTATAATTTGTGTTTACTCCTATGTGTGATGAATGGGGCTCGTGTTTTATAATTTGTATTTACTCCTATTTGTGATGAAAGGGGGTCGTGTTTTATAATTTGTATTTACTCCTATTTGTGATGAAAGGGGGTCGTGTTTTATAATTTGTATTTACTCCTATTTTTGATGAATGGGGCTCGTGTTTTATAATTTGTATTTACTCCTATTTGTGATGAATGGGGCTCGTGTTTTATAATTTGTATTTGCTCCTATTTGTGATGAATGGGGTTCGTGTTTTATAATTTGTATTTACTCCAATTTGTGATGAATGGGGTTCGTGTTTTATAATTTGTATTTACTCCTATTTGTGATGAATGCAGCTCGTGTTTTATAATTTGTATTTACTCCTATTTGTGATGAATGGGGTTCGTGTTTTATAATTTGTATTTACTCCTATTTGTGATGAATGGGACTCGTGTTTTATAATTTGTATTTACTCCTATTTGTGATGATCGGGGCTCGTGTTTTATAATTTGTGCTTACTCCTATTTGTGATGAATGGGGCTCGTGTTTTATAATTTGTATTTACTCCTATTTGTGATGAAAGGGGGTTGTGTTTTATAATTTGTATTTACTCCTTTTTGTGATGAATGGGGTTCGTGTTTTATAATTTGTATTTACTCCTATTTGTGATGAATGGGGTTCGTGTTTTATAATTTGTATTTACTCCTATTTGTGATGAATGGGGCTCGTGTTTTATAATTTGTATTTACTCCTATTTGTGATGAAGGGGGCTCGTGTTTTATAATTTGTATTTACTCCTATTTGTGATGAAAGGGGGTCGTGTTTTATAATTTGTATTTACTCCTATTTGTGATGAATGGGGTTCGTGTTTTATAATTTGTATTTACTCCTATTTGTGATGAATGGGGATCGTGTTTTATAATTTGTATTTACTCATATTTGTGATGAATGGGGCTCGTGTTTTATAATTTGTATTTACTCCTATTTGTGATGAATGGGGTTCGTGTTTTATAATTTGTATTTATTCCTATTTGTGATGAATGGGGCTCGTGTTTTATAATTTGTATTTACTCCTATTTGTGATGAATGGGTTTCCTGTTTTATAATTTGTATTTACTCCTATTTGTGATGAATGGGGCTCGTGTTTTATAATTTGTATTTACCCCTATTTGTGATGAATGGGGCTCGTGTTTTATAATTTGTATTTACTCCTATTTGTGATGAATGGGGCTCGTGTTTTATAATTTGTATTTACTCCTATTTGTGATGAAAGGGGCTCGTGTTTTATAATTTGTATTTACTCCTATTTGTGATGAATGGGGTTTGTGTTTTATAATTTGTATTTACTCCTATTTGTGATGAATGGGGTTCGTGTTTTATAATTTGTATTTACTCCTATTTGTGATGAATGGGGCTCGTGTTTTATAATTTGTACTTACTCCTATTTGTGATGAATGGGTTTCGTGTTTTATAATTTGTATTTACTCCTATTTGTGATAAATGGGGCTCGTGTTTTATAATTTGTATTTACTCCTATTTGTGATGAATGGGGTTCGTGTTTTATAATTTGTATTTACTCCTATTTGTGATGAATGGGGTTCATGTTTTATAATTTGTATTTACTCCTATTTGTGATGAATGGGGTTCGTGTTTTATAATTTGTGTTTACTCCTACTTTTGATGAATGGGGCTCGTGTTTTATAATTTGTATTTACTCCTATTTGCGATGAATGGGGCTCGTGTTTTATAATTTGTATTTACTCCTATTTCCGATGAATGGGGTTCGTGATTTATAATTTGTATTTACTCCTATTTGTGATGAATGGGGCTCGGGTTTTATAATTTGTAATTACTCCTATTTGTGATGAATTGGGCTTGTGTTTTATAATTTGTCTTTACTCCTTTTTGTGATGAATGGGGCTCGTGTTTTATAATTTGTATTTACTCCTATTTGTGATGAATGGGGCTCGTGTTTTATAATTTGTATTTACTCTTATTTGTGATGAATGGGGCTCGTGTTTTATAATTTGTATTTACTCCTATTTGTGATGAATGGGGCTCGTGTTTTATAATTTGTATTTACTCCTATTTGCGATGAATGGAGTTCGTGATTTATAATTTGTGTTTACTCCTACTTGTGATGAATGGGGCTCGTGTTTTATAATTTGTGTTTACTCCTATTTGTGATAAATGGGGCTCGTGTTTAATAATTTGTATTTACTCCTATTTGTGATGAATGGGGCTCGTGTTTTATAATTTGTATTTACTCCTATTTGCGATGAATGGGGTTCGTGATTTATATTTGTATTTACTCCTATTTGTGATGAATGGGGCTCGTGTTTTATAATTTGTATTTACTCCTATTTGCGATGAATGGGGTTCGTGATTTATAATTTGTATTTACTCCTATTTGTGATGAATGGGGCTCGTGTTTTATAATTTGTATTTGCTCCTATTTGTGATGAATGGGGTTCGTGTTTTATTATTTGTATTTACTCCTATTTGTGATGAATGGGGTTCGTGTTTTATAATTTGTCTTTACTCCTATTTGTGATGAATGGGGTTCATGTTTTATAATTTGTATTTACTCCTATTTGTGATGAATGGGGCTCGTGTTTTATAATTTGTATTTAATCCTATTTGTGATGAATTGGGTTCGTGTTTTATAATTTGTATTTACTCCTATTGGTGATGAATGGGGTTCTTGTTTTATTATTTGTATTTCATTGTGTATATTGGTGTTCAAAGATTTTCATATCTCGTGATGTTCGTGTCGTTTAACAGTAACACGACGGTAGCACTATTGCAACAGGACCAACTAACCCTTCTGAAGCACCTGAGTTCATCCCCAAATCAACAATGGGATTCGTCTTACTGAATCATTAGTTTCCTATGTAGTGTTTTCTAGATCACTGTTCGTCCTTCTTGATTTCATTGATTTGCGTGTACGTTTGTTATCATTTACTTCAAATTTGACATTTGGTAATTTTTCTTCCAGACTATATAACAAAGGATGTGATTTAAATTTTGCTATTATAAATTGTCCAGAGTAATATTAGATTGGATTGTAACATACAACAGTTTTTTCGTATGTAGTTTATATTTAACCCCTCCCCCTCCTTTCCCCCGTACGTTACGTTCGAGTTAGTAGTTTGTATTCAGGCATTTTACAACGCCACCGTTGTATGAGTATTAAAGTCAATGATTTTTAAAGAATGGTCTCGTATCAACACCTTGTAGAAAGATATTTTGTCATATGCATACATATGACTAAGATATAGTATTGACAATTAATAATATTTTGGGTCAAAAGTGACCATTGTTTCCCTATTACAAATATATCTTATGATGGCCGTATATACTATCTACTATTTAAATGCTGTTTATGGTCATCAGCTATATTGTATACATGCGACAGTTTCTATGTCACTACGAATAAATACATGAAGTATAAAGAAGAAGATTAGGATTAAGCTGTCTTTACCACACATCTACTCGCCCAGTATATATATGAGTGTTATATTTGACTCACATTTGGAAGCCACTTACATGAACGCATCATTTAACTAGGCTATGACGTTTGGGTCAATAATACTAGTCTAACCCCGCCACTTTTTATTGAAGCACCTGTTCAAGCCAGGATAGTGATCGGGTCATGTATATGTTTGTTAAGGAAATCGATGTTTCCTCTGTTTTTATGATATTCCGATCAGAAGTTGTTCCGAAGGTGTGGTATTTTGTGCTTTGCATTTTATCATATTATTTAAATTAAATTTCAACGTGTCTGTAGCCTATTATATAACTATTGACATTTTTATAGAAAATTCAATTTACATAGCTCCAACTGTTTAATACAGACACAATCAGAAATTCATTAATCATTCTATTTCAAGATAAGAACTATTCTATTGAAAAGACCGCCTCCTAAGTAAATATTATATGCAGTTATTATTTCCACGGAATGTAACTATATGACCCACGAGAACTGATGAACGATTTCCTATGGGAATATCAAGTCACGGTCAGATTCATACTATACAATTTACAAATAAAGCAGGTGCTGTATTGTTCACCAGCAGATAGAACATCCATCAACTAGTTATCATATTTTAGTCATAATCTGTATAATAATACATCAAAGTAATTTAAATTATTTCTGCCTGATTAATTTACCTGTAAATCTATTTATAGCATTGCGTGAGAACCCGAGTATGGGAAGATAATACATATGTATTATACAAATGTCGGGATAATGCCACTCTAAAAGTGATGTAACTCAAATATTGTTGAAAGTAGCGTTGTGCATCCGCAATAATTACAAGCTTAATGTATTGTCCCGTAGTAAACACATTTAAGAAATATATTATTATTTTCTGATAAGGTTATTCAAGAAACGTGTTGTGGTCACTAAATTATTAGTTTTATTATTTCATATTGTAAAATAACGAACAGAAATACAAACAGTTACCTGTAGCCATGTCATGTCCATGCTGTACTCCTACATATGTTTTTATATTAGGCACTGTGATACTCAGACACAAACAGTTACCTGTAGCCATGTCATGTCCATGTTGTACTCTTACATATGTTTTTATATTAGGCACTGTGATACTCAGACAAACAGTTACCTGTAGCCATGTCATGTCCATGCTGTACTCCTACAGCTGTTTTTATATTAGGCACTGTGATACTCAGACACAAACAGTTACCTGTAACCATGTCATGTCCATGCTGTACTCCTACATATGTTTTTATATTAGGCACTGTGATACTCAGACAAACAGTTACCTGTAGCCATGTCATGTCCATGCTGTACTCCTACATATCAGCTGTTTTTATATTAGGCACTGTGATACTCAGACACAAACAGTTACCTGTAGCCATGTCATGTCCATGCTGTACTCCTACATATGTTTTTATATTAGGCAGTGATACTCAGACACAAACAGTTACCTGTAGCCATGTCATGTCCATGCTGTACTCCTACATATCAGCTGTTTTTATATTAGGCACTGTGATACTCGGACACAAACAGTTACCTGTAGCCATGTCATGTCCATGCTGTACTCCTACATATGTTTTTATATTAGGCACTGTGATACTCAGACACAAACAGTTACCTGTAGCCATGTCATGTCCATGCTGTACTCCTACATATGTTTTTATATTAGGCAGTGATACTCAGACACAAACAGTTACCTGTAGCCATGTCATGTCCATGCTGTACTCCTACATATCAGCTGTTTTTATATTAGGCACTGTGATACTCAGACACAAACAGTTACCTGTAGCCATGTCATGTCCATGCTGTACTCCTACATATCAGCTGTTTTTATATTAGGCACTGTGATACTCAGACACAAACAGTTACCTGTAGCCATGTCATGTCCATGCTGTACTCCTACATATGTTTTTATATTAGGCAGTGATACTCAGACACAAACAGTTACCTGTAGCCATGTCATGTCCATGCTGTATTCCTATATATCAGCTGTTTTTATATTAGGCACTGTGATACTCAGTAAGATTTCTGTATAAAATGATAATCTCTTTGCTATTTGCCTTGTTTTGTTTGATTTGATTTGATTTATTCTATTCATAGAGATTAATGACAAACGTAATTTGTTCATATGTTTATTATTTTGTGGTGTCTAACCATTATTTCCATGTAAAGTGATGTGTGTATCATAATAAACATCTGGTGGGATACATGCAGCAAGACATGATGACCGTTCGTGTCACGTGACATCAATATCTATTTTTACTTTGTTGGTGTTTGTGTTATCTAATATTTTTATTAATTATGTGGCTTTTTATTTATACTTTTACTGTTGTTTTATCGATCCATATTGTAATTGTTTTTTACTGTTGCTTAGGGATTGTGATTACTGTTCCCTTTGAATTATTTGGATTGTTCCATCTGGATTGTGATTGTCTGTACTATTTCTTCCGGATTGTGATTGTCTGTTCTGTTGTAACTCGCAGCCGAGAAACCAGATTCTATTACACGTTAAGTGCTAAGCATTCATATCCATAGCTATGTGTTTTATTTATGAGATATGTTCCTGACAATTAATGGTAATATTTTGTCTAGAAAACAATTTATCATTTCTTGTGATAACATCCGCTAATAATACACTATTACCTTAAAACTGTCCAATATTCTATTTATAAAGATGACAAATTCTTTGTTTGGACGATAGAAGTGTCTACTGACCTGTTTTCTTTACAAATGTTCACCTCCATGATTTATAATAAGGCTAGATACTGTGTAATAACAATTGAGGTGTATATTTATGTCGTCAGAGGCTCCAATATTGTGATGAAGTGTGTCTTGTTCAGCATATGAATTGAATCTAGTGAGTTTCTCCTACCGTACTTAGGTAATTCTTCATTTTAAGGATACATAATGTCACAAATAAAGTAGAACTGTCACCGTTAACAAGATTGGACAATGTGTGAATCCCATTATAGAAAGCCATCCACACAAATCATTGGCTGCGTGCTTCTGAACTCTTTAAGTGCGACTATTTCATAACTCGTTTATAACTATTTGCAAATTAAAATTTATATACTATACTTGAAAGTGTCAAAAGACATGTACATCCAATGCATGCAACAGCTCATTGATTGCTGCGTTAAAAGATATATTCAGTCAGGGTATTCATAGCCCCTTACAAGGCTGAATGCTGAATGGTTATTGGGAAAAACACACTTGTTCACCAAAAGAGAACTGGGAGGTTCACCAATGGTTCCGCTTAACAGCGAAGTTTTGGCGAAAAATACGACTACTATTTACCATAAGGTTACCCAACAAGTATGTAATTGCAAATATTATCAAAAGGTCTCTAAGACCTCAGTATTAACCAATTAATACCATCTGATGTCTGTGGTCATGTCTAAATACGATTGTTTTGTTGCTTAAAATTTGAAAGTTGATGGAATAAAGTAAGACTTTTATGTAGTAACGAGCATTATTGAAAATATTACCTTTGCTGGGATCCTTTCCTCATTCATGACTTATCACCGGGTTTGTAACAAGGGTAACACCACAGGTGCACTAGTGGAGCAGGAACTGCTTACCCTTCCGGAGCACTTGAATTCACCCATGGTTTTTAGTGGAATTCGTGATGCTCGATCTTTAGTCTTCGTTTTTGGCTTAAGGCTTCTGATTACCCCTTTGGTAACTTTAAACATTTATGTGAATAAATTGCATCCCATATATTCCGATAAAGTTGTGTTACTGAAAGGCTGTTTACAACGAAACTTCGATGCTGCTGTGTACATCCTTTCATATTTACATGTAGTGAATAGTCTGAATTTTGAAAGAAGAGTTCCGATTGATATGAATTAGAAATGTATTTGTATATATGCTTATTTTGACTGAAAGTCTATCGTGGAAAGTTTGTTATTTATTCGCTAGATGTCTGCCACAAGGCGTCGCCGGAAATGTACCACAAATTCATTCATATGGCTGTCAATAATTTGCGGGAGATATATCGCAACTTCACTTGCTTGTTAAAATTTGCCCTATGGTAGCCGCAAAGATTCGACTGGTATTCCCCAGAGGCCAGTGTTTCGGGAAAGCACAGTTCTTCATTTAAAAGACACGTACGTCTATTTCATAACTTTTAGGGCTCTCCTTGATTCACAGGACGTATAAAGCATGAATATAAAATTGTGGGCAGTTCTTGTTTCAGAGGACATATCCAGCGAATGCATATACCATTCAGGACAATCCCCGCCATTTCTAAAGACATATGGAGTAAATATATATAATATTGTTGAGAATTTTAATTCCAACAGTCATGTATACCTATTGCATATGACTCCTCGGAAAATTGGTATTTCCAACGACATGTAGAGCCATTATATATAAAAAGCATTGTACTGCTCTTTACTCATAATAAGAAAGCAATCAAACAATTAATAGTTATGCTTGGAACATATTAATAGCTTGGAACATATTATGTGGACCATTTAGAGCCATCTCATCTCTCTTCATGCTTTATGCGGGATTTGGTGTTTTCTTAAATGTTGCTGTGCTGTTTATGTTTCGGTTGGTTTTTTTGGGGTTCGTCGCTGCTCCTATATATTTTATAGTATTGTATATGTGTGATGGCAGTTTATGTCAAACATTTTGTTGATGTGTTTTTTATTGGCTTTTGTGAATATGATAAATACGAGCATATACTATATTACAACAATTGATAAATATGCATATTGATTAACAAAAAGTCTGTTTTGTGTTCCTTTGGAATTTTAACCAAAGATGAACAACTGGATCTACCGTCACTCTAATGGATTCCTAAATTACACAAGTGTCCATACAAACAGCGCTATATTACTGGGTCTACCAAACGTTCCACGAAATCTCATTCCAAATTATTAACATCTATTCTATCACCGGGTTTCAGATTTACTGTGACACTAGCTACTCAAGGGGTGGTGTGAATCAGATGTGCATTCTGAAAAATTCTAAAGATCTGTTAAAGTACATAGAATCAATATACCTCTCCTCGTTCAATAGCATTACAACATTTGACTTCTAAACCATATATACAACTATTCCCTACTCAAAACTAAAAGACAGATTAAGACCATTGATCCGATATGTGTGGTTTCTATCGTGATTTCCTTGATAGAGGGTGACGGTCAACAAAGAAGCTACTGAACCAATAGTTCCTAGTGGTTACGTTGAAGTCATTACTTCGAAAGTGTTATGGTCGCCACCATGACCTGGTTAATCGTGACGGAGTATGTGTGTCACAAATCACAATGGATATGTTCCGTTTGTCGTAATTACTGTCAGGTCTTCCCCATTCATGATTTATCACCGGGTGTGTAAGAAGAGTTTGAAGATACGAAAGGTGTAATAAGATTCCGTAATTCTAATAAGAACAGACAACACAATGGCCAAAGGAAAAGTAGTAAAGGACAAACAACGATCTACAAAACATACATATAAAACTAAATATCGAGTAACACGAATCCCACAAAAACCGGGGGTGGACTCGTGTGCTCCGGAAGGGTAAGCAGTTCCTGCTCCACTAGTGGCACCCATCGTGTTAATTTAATTACAAATATGGTGATACGTCATGAATGACGAAAGGACCGGGAAATGCTTATGACAAGTGGAATATATCCGTGGTCATTTGTGACACATATATTCCATAGCGATCAACTTAGTCAAAACTTTCGAAGTGATGACTTCAACTTAACAAATAGGAACCCTTGGTTCAGTGGCCTCCTTGTTAGCAGCAACCCTCTATCAAGGAAATCCTGATAGAATCTACAAGCTCTGGAATATCGTATAAACTGAGAGATATATACTCCATATGTAGGTGCTGCTGGAATGTTGCTACATATAAATGGAAAGTTCACAATGTGAAAATTGAAATCATCTCTTTTGTCGCAATGTTTCGTTCTTAACCGCTCCTTACTGTCAATTTCGAGGTGTGAAGGTATGAAGCAGACATATCTGTATCTGTAGTATCCTTTATTTAAAGAGCAGCACGGAGGGTGTCACACGTGGAGCAGGAACTGCTAACCGTTTCGGAGCACCTGGGTTCACCACCGGTTTTTATTGGGGTTGGTGTTGCTCGATCTTTTGTATTTTATGTAATTACTTGTATATCATTGTTTGTCTTTTTTTCTGTTGGCGATTGTGTTGTCCTTCTTTCAATTTATAGCATTTGAATACCCCTTTGGTATCTTAACATTTTTTCTTGGAAAATGTTATAATATATATAATCAAAAACGTCTTATTATAACGAGCAACCACATAGCACTCCTAGCATAGTACGATTTCTGTATAAAACATAAATAATACATCGGGTGGGGTCAGTGTTGCTCGTCTTTTAAGGTGTTGTTTATTTTATTTGTTTGTTTTCGTGCCAGTGTGTCTGGATTGTCCAGTATTGATTGCCTCTGTGGTTTCCTCTGACATTTATTAACTACATAATATGTACTTTATTTAGTTGATGACATTAATGAAATTGAAATATAACAAACGTCTTCTAGAAGTATAACATTTGCTTAATTGGACATAGCAGTGTATATTAAACAGTCTTAATTTATATACCCTACTCATATAACTAAGTTAATTTATTTGAATTTACTATTCCAGAGACATGTAGTATTTTATCATTGAAGGAAAATATTTTGATTACTTTCTTATTTCGCTTACTTTATATATCTATCAGATTAAATGTTAAAATACAAAGTTAAACATTTGGCTTTCCAATCTTTTAATTTCAACCTGATGAAGGTTATTTCAGAAACGCCCCATGCGCACTCAATATTATATCTACGTTTGTATTAATCCTCAATAATGGTGATATATCTTATAGCTCCATAACATGGATTGCTTACACCAGTAAATCAGTTCTATTAAAAAGGCTTCGATCTTCTTCTTCTTTTTTTTTAAAAACATTTCTATGGAATTAATGCATTAAATTATTAAATGATATGATTGTTTTTTGAAAGATATTCGATATAGTATAATGCATAATAAGTTTCTTAATACTTGCAGGATTACATCATTCCACTAAAAACGGAGATTTAGGCCATGCTAGTTTCACTCCGCTACTTTTTATTGAAGTGCCTGTATCAAGCCAGAAAGGGAACGGTCAAGCTTGCTTGTGTTAGTAGAAGCATCAGATTTAATGTTTTATAGTTTTTTATTTCTATTTGGCGGTTACATTTCCTGACCGAAAAATTAGTAACTGACTAACACAGACAAACATAATTGTTTCTAGAAAATGGCAGCTGAACTGGCATTGTGGGACCTGCTAAATGACTGATCACAAAACCCATTACAGCATGGACGCTATAAAAACTATATATTTTCCCGTCTAATTTTATATTTTCAATATTATTGTGTATTATTAATGAAATCAAAAACCCAAAATACCACACTGTCGGAGGACAATATCCAATAGAAAATACCACAGTGTCGGAGGATTGACAAGATCCAATAGAAAATACCACAGTGTCGGAGGATTGACAAGATCCAATAGAAAATACCACACTGTCGGAGGAGTTCCAAGATCCAATAGAAAATACCCAACTGTCGGAGGATTGACAAGATCCAATAGAAAATACTAGACTGTCGGAGGATTGACAAGATCCAATAGAAAATACCACAGTGTCGGAGGATTGACAATATCCAATAGAAAATACCACACTGTCGGAGGATTGACAAGATCCAATAGAAAATACCACAGTGTCGGAGGATTGACAAGATCCAATAGAAAATGCCACAGTGTCGGAGAATTGACAAAATCCAATAGAAAATATCACACTGTCGGAGGATTGACAAGATCCAATAGAAAATACTAGACTGTCGGAGGATTGACAAGATCCAATAGAAAATACCACACTGTCGGAGGATTGACAAGATCCAATAGAAAATACCACACTGTCGGAGGATTGACAAGATCCAATAGAAAATACCACACTGTCAGAGGAATGACAAGATCCAATAGAAAATACCACACTGTCGGAGGATTGACAAGATCCAATAGAAAATACCACACTGACTTCACTGTCGGAGGATTGACAAGATCCAATAGAAAATACCACACTGTCGAAGGATTGACAAGATCCAATAGAAAATACCACACTGTCGGAGGATTGACAAGATCCAATAGAAAGTACTAGACTGATTTGATTGAATGACTTTCACATGTCATGGTTTGCACAATCGCACACGGTGTATCCGGTGATTCATGATTGTAGGATTGTGGGTAATGTTGCAGTATACTTGTGTAGTCTACCTAATATCTCTATCTCAACAGTCCAGGAAAGCACAATATTGCTGCAACAATCGCTAGTGAAATATAATGTTGGTCATTCATTCTATATATCTGAGTGTAGCATATATTTGTATTTTGGATGTTGGTGTTGTTTCTAAAAAGAAACTGAATACCTTTCCGGAGCACCTGAGTTCAACCCCGGTTTTTGTTACTCGATCATTAGTTTTATATGTATGTTTTGTAGATTGTTGTTTGTCCTTTTGTACTTTTCTTTTGGCAATTGTGTTGTCTGTTCTTCTTCGATATACGTATTTTGTTTGCCCCTCTGGTATCTTCAAACTCTTCTTGAAGATACCAAAGGGGTTACCAGAAACCGTAAATTATAAAAAGAAACAGAACAAAAGGACAAACAACGATCTACATTATTTTGCACAGAAAACAAAAGATCAAGCCATACGAACCTCATCAAAACCGCGGGTGAACGCAGATACCCCGGGAGATTAAGCAGCTCCTGCTCCACATGTTGCAACGTCATGTAACTCTTGTTACAAACAATATTTGGAAGAGACATATGTGGTTATACATTAACTCGATAAGTTACCGACTTACGATCAGATGATGGTAAAGTGCGAAGTCTTCGTTTGTGAAATACCTGTGACATTATACAGTTATAAACATCTTTATATATATATTCTCAATTTTATCGATTTCGCAAATAAATATAATTATATAATGCAGTTGCTACATTACACAAACAGTTTTTACAAAAAACAACTGAATGTCCTAAGCTACTTAAACAAACATTTATTTAGAGAAAATGACCATCTTTTGAAAACTAAAGTTACATAACATTTATGATTAAAGTGACCACTCAATAATATACTTATATATTTAAACTGTTTTGTACAAAAGTACGTAAAACGCTATGTCATCCCTGCACAAAAGTGCATACAATTCTTGTGATCCTTGATTGTCACACGTGGATGTTACTCTTGTCATTGTTTTATTGACAAATATCGTGTATTGTACACTTAAAGATTAGTATTCTAATTAAAGCAAATCGATGGTCATTTCATATTTGACATTTCTACGTGATTATCTTTAATAGAGGACCACTTATAGTTGACAGATGCTGTTTTGGAGTCGTGAAAAGATCTCGTGCTAGTTGTAGAATACACGCAAGTTCTTTGTGTCCCAGTGGCATCTGAAGTACATCTCTTCAAGTCGCTAGCCTTACAGTTTGTGTTGAAGAGCAAAAAGACGTATGGATTGGCTGTAGAATTTGCTGCTGCTATGGCACCCAGAAGTCCGTATACTAAAGGTGACATAACACAATGATCTCCATACGACATGATCATTTCTGCTATAAAGTACGGCAGGCAACAGACGGCATAAACAACCACAATGACAAACGTCATCTTAAGTGTTTTTATTTTGGCCTTTGGCAGTGTGCTTGATGGTGTACTTTGTAAATGAATTTTCCCTGGCTTTATAGTTTGTCTAGACGTCTTGCCCTCTCTCGCCTTCCGTGCAATTTTTAGAAAGATTCTGGTATAACAAAATATTAAAATGATAAAGGGAACAAGGAAAACAATAATAGCGATGTAAGTCAAGAAGGCCTGTCTGTGAGAAACAGGAGTTGTACGAAATATATTTTCACATCTACTTTGACCATTCTCCTCAACCAATCTGAATACGTAAAACATTGGCAACGACGCAATAACTGCAACGGCCCATGCACAACCCGACATTTTCCATACCTGCAAAATAAAGAATGACATTGAAGTGTTCTGGTGCATTAAATCATGAAACATATTCAACAATTGGTACCACTAGTAGAAAAGAAATTGTTTACCTTAGCAGGCCGCAAAAGTTTAGCCCGGGTTTTAGTGGGGTTTACTCTAGTTTTGTGTGTAGTATTTTGTATATCATCGATTGACCTTTTCCTTTAGCTATTAGTCTGTGAATGTTTTGATTTACGGCTTCTGATTACCCATTTTACATCTTCACTTGTTATTTGATAGAAGTTTTAGAAATATACAGTATATTATTATTGTAAGTCTATATAAATTTAACAGACCCCCACACAAACCTTGACATTCTGTATCTAGCAGTTTACTTTTCATAGTGTTGTCTTATATTGGCCTTGTAATTACCATGTTTCGCATTGTTTCTAAAGGTTAGATACAATTCACATTTACTTTCAAACATCACTTTTCCATTTCAAAAGCAGTTGTCTATGATAAGACGTGTAATTCAATAGATAAGTCATTGGAAAAAAATATGAATGCAATCAATGACAGATAGCGTTCATTAACGTTCTTTAACATCATGTCAAATGGACGGCTTCATTAATAATAGTTAAGAAGTATATGCTTTCGAAAATCTTGATCTCATTATATTGTATATGTTCAGCCTTCAACCTGGGATATTTACCCATCAATTGGTATGGTAGATATCATAACATCACTGACGTCTATAAAGAATCGTTGAATTTGATTTGAAAATTAAAAGAAGAGTTTGAAGATACTAAAGGGGTAATCAGAATCCGTAAATCGAAAAAGGACAGACAACACAATGGCCAAATGAAAAAGTACAAAAGGACAAACAACGACCTACAAAACATTCACATAAAAATAAAGATCGAGTAACACGAATCCCACTAAGAACTGGGGATGAATTCAGGTGCTCCGGGTAAAACATTTGGCTAAACTTGTTATACATCTATAGTAAACTTTCCTCAAGCAGGAAACTGCCATGTTATATATGAAAATCTTGATAGTTTGATTCGGGCTTAATCTAGTCATAACATTAAGAATATACAACCAATTGTATTTATGAAAGATCTCGGAATATATATTAACGAAATGGCAAACGTAATTATGCAATCTCGTTCTTATCACAGTAAAATCAACACTTTATGTTTGCTGTTGAAATTGTTTCATTTTCAGCAATAATTGGAACTCCGGTTTATTCATCCGCCATACTGATAAAACTCTCAGTGAAACTTTAATTAACTAAAATTCTGATAATCAACGAACAATTTGATGACATTAAATTGTAAATAAATTACCCTTATCGTTATAGATTGAACTGTTTATACTGATAAACTGTCTTAATGCCAGGCAATAACATTAACTCGTTTCCTATCACCGAATACTGAAACAAATGCATGAACGATTGAAGACGATCGCAGACATTTATTTGCAGTTTCTTATGTAAGGTTGAGACAATAAATAATCTGAGAAATAAATGTTTTAATAATACTGGTAGTATTGTCAAAATAATTGTCAGTTGTTCTTTCCAATGAAGTACACAATTGTGGAAGCACGTTTTCATTCTGTGTAGGAAGTTATATCTTCACAAGGATAAAATAGAGATCATGCAATATATCCTAACTCTTGTAACGGTTCAAATACACAGATCATCTAAACTCTTGTAACGGCTCAAATACACAGATCATCTAAACTTTTGTAACGGCTCAAATGCACAGATCATCTAAACTCTTGTAACGGCTCAAATGCACAGATCATCTAAACTCTTGTAACGGCTGCAATACACATCATCTAAACTCTTGTAACGGCTCAAATACAGAGATCATCTAAACTCTTGTAACGGCTCAAATACACAGATCATCTAAACTCTTGTAACGGCTCAAATGCACAGATCATCTAAACTCTTGTAACGGCTGAAATACACATCATCTAAACTCTTTTAACGGCTCAAATACACAGATCATCTAAACTCTTGTAACGGCTCAAATACACAGATCATCTAAACTCTTGTAACGGCTCAATTACACAGATCATCTAAACTCTTGTAACGGCTCAAATACACAGATCATCTAAACTCTGGTAACGGCTTAAATGCACAGATCATCTAAACTCTTGAAACGGCTCAAATACACAGATCATCTAAATTCTTGCAACGGCTCAAATACACAGATAATCTACACTTTTTTAACGGCTCAAATACACAGATCATCTAAACTCTTGTATCGGCTCAAATACACAGATCATCTAAACTCTTGTAACGGCTCAATTACACAGATCATCTAAACTCTTGTAACGGCTCAAATAAACAGATCATATAAACTCTTGCATCGGCTCAAATACACAGTTCATGTAAGCTCTTGTAAAGGCTCAATTACACAGATCATCTAAACTCTTGTAACGGATCAAATACACAGATAATCTACACTTTTTTAACGGCTCAAATACACAGATCATCTAAACTCTTGCATCGGCTCAAATACACATAGCGGCTTAAATGCACAGATCACCTAAACTCTTTAAACGGCTCAAATACACAGATCATTTAAACTCTTGTATCGGCTCAAATACACAGATCATCTAAACTCTTGTAACGGCTCAATTACACAGATAATCTAAACTCTTGTAACGGCTCAAATAAACAGATCATCTAAACTCTTGTAACGGCTTAAATGCACAGATCATCTAAACTCTTGCAACGGCTCAAATACACAGATCATTTAAACTCTTGCAACGGATCAAATACACAGATAATCTACACTTTTTTAACGGCTCAAATACACAGATCATCTAAACTCTTGCATCGGCTCAAATACACAGATCATCTAAACTCTTGTAACGGCTTAAATGCAGAGATCATCTAAACCCTTGCAACGGCTCAAATACACAGATCATCTAAATTCTTGTAACGGCTCAAATACAGATAATCTACAATTTTTTAACGGCTCAAATACACAGATCATCTAAACTCTTGTATCGGCTCTAATACACAGATCATCTAAACACTTGTAACGGCTTAAATGCACAGATCATCTAAACTCTTGTAACGGCTCAAATACACAGATCATCTAAACTCTTGTAACGGCTCAAATACACAGATCATCTAAACTCTTGTAACGGCTCAATTACACAGATCATCTAAACTCTTGTAACGGCTCAAATAAACAGATCATATAAACTCTTGTAACGGCTCAAATAAACAGATCATCTAAATTCTTGTAACGGTTCAAATACACAGATCATCGAAATCCTTGTAACGGCTCAAATACACAGATCATCTAAACTCTTGTAACGGCTCAAATACACAGATCATCGAAACCCTTGTAACGAATCAAATACAGAGATCATCTAAACTCTTGTAACGGCTTATATACACAGATCATCTAAACTCTTGTAACGGCTCAAATACACAGATCATCTAAACTCTAGTAACGGCTCGAATATACAGATCATCTAAACTCTTGTAACGGCTCGAATACACAGATCATTTAAACTCTTGTATCGGCTCAAATACACAGATCATCTAAACTCTTGTAACGGCTCAATTACACAGATAATCTAAACTCTTGTAACGGCTCAAATAAACAGATCATCTAAACTCTTGTAACGGCTTAAATGCACAGATCATCTAAACTCTTGCAACGGCTCAAATACACAGATCATTTAAACTCTTGCAACGGATCAAATACACAGATAATCTACACTTTTTTAACGGCTCAAATACACAGATCATCTAAACTCTTGCATCGGCTCAAATACACAGATCATCTAAACTCTTGTAACGGCTTAAATGCAGAGATCATCTAAACCCTTGCAACGGCTCAAATACACAGATCATCTAAATTCTTGTAACGGCTCAAATACAGATAATCTACAATTTTTTAACGGCTCAAATACACAGATCATCTAAACTCTTGTATCGGCTCTAATACACAGATCATCTAAACACTTGTAACGGCTTAAATGCACAGATCATCTAAACTCTTGTAACGGCTCAAATACACAGATCATCTAAACTCTTGTAACGGCTCAAATACACAGATCATCTAAACTCTTGTAACGGCTCAATTACACAGATCATCTAAACTCTTGTAACGGCTCAAATAAACAGATCATATAAACTCTTGTAACGGCTCAAATAAACAGATCATCTAAATTCTTGTAACGGTTCAAATACACAGATCATCGAAATCCTTGTAGCGGCTCAAATACACAGATCATCTAAACTCTTGTAACGGCTCAAATACACAGATCATCGAAACCCTTGTAACGAATCAAATAAAGAGATCATCTAAACTCTTGTAACGGCTTATATACACAGATCATCTAAACTCTTGTAACGGCTCAAATACACAGATCATCTAAACTCTAGTAACGGCTCGAATATACAGATCATCTAAACTCTTGTAACGGCTCGAATACACAGATCATCTAAACTCTTGTAACGGCTCAAATATACAGATCATCTAAACTCTTGTAACGGCTTAAATACACAGATCATCTAAACTCTTGTAACGGCTTGAATACACAGATCATCTAAACTCTTGTAACGGCTCAAATACACAGATCATCTAAACTCTTGTAACGGCTCGAATACACAGATCATATAAACTCTTGTAACGGCTCGAATACACAGATCATCTAAACACTTGTAACGGCTCAAATACACAGATCATATAAACTCTTGTAACGGCTCAAATACACAGATCATCTAAACTCTTGTAACGGCTCAAATACACAGATCATCTAAACTCTTGTAACGGCTCGAATACACAGATCATATAAACTCTTGTAACGGCTCGAATACACAGATCATATAAACTCTTGTAACGGCTCGAATACACCGATTCATCTAAACTCTAGTAACGGCTCAAATACACAGATCATCTAAACTCTTGTAACGGCTCAAATACACAGATCATCTAAACTCTTGTAACGGCTCGAATACACAGATCATATAAACTCTTGTAACGGCTCGAATACACAGATCATATAAACTCTTGTAACGGCTCGAATACACAGATCATATAAACTCTTGTAACGGCTCAAATACACCGATTCATCTAAACTCTTGTAACGGCTCGAATACACAGATCATCTAAACTCTTGTAACGGCTCAAATACACAGATCATCTAAACTCTTGTAACGGCTCGAATACACCGATTCATCTAAACTCTTGTAACGGCTCGAATACACAGATCATCTAAACTGTTGTAACGGCTCAAATACACAGATCATCTAAACTCTTGTAACGGCTCGAATACACAGATCATATAAACTCTTGTAACGGCTCAAATACACAGATCATCTAAACTCTTGTAACGGCTCAAATACACAGATCATCTAAACTCTTGTAACGGCTCGAATACACAGATCATATAAACTCTTGTAACGGCTCGAATACACAGATCATATAAACTCTTGTAACGGCTCGAATACACCGATTCATCTAAACTCTAGTAACGGCTCAAATACACAGATCATCTAAACTCTTGTAACGGCTCAAATACACAGATCATCTAAACTCTTGTAACGGCTCGAATACACAGATCATATAAACTCTTGTAACGGCTCGAATACACAGATCATATAAACTCTTGTAACGGCTCGAATACACAGATCATATAAACTCTTGTAACGGCTCAAATACACCGATTCATCTAAACTCTTGTAACGGCTCGAATACACAGATCATCTAAACTCTTGTAACGGCTCAAATACACAGATCATCTAAACTCTTGTAACGGCTCGAATACACCGATTCATCTAAACTCTTGTAACGGCTCGAATACACAGATCATCTAAACTGTTGTAACGGCTCAAATACACAGATCATCTAAACTCTTGTAACGGCTCGAATACACAGATCATATAAACTCTTGTAACGGCTCGAATACACAGATCATATAAACTCTTGTAACGGCTCGAATACACCGATTCATCTAAACTCTTGTAACGGCTCGAATACACAGATCATCTAAACTCTTCTAACGGCTCGAATACACAGATCATCTAAACTCTTGTAACGGCTCGAATACACAGATCATCTAAACTCTTGTAACGGCTCGAATACACCGAATCATCTAAACTCTTGTAACGGCTCGAATACACAGATCATCTAAACTCTTGTAACGGCTCAATTACACAGATCATCTAAACTCTTCTAACGGCTCGAATACACAGATCATCTAAACTCTTGTAACGGCTCGAATACACCGATTCATCTAAACTCTTGTAACGGCTCGAATACACAGATCATCTAAACTCTTGCATCGGCTCAAATACACAGATCATCTAAACTCTTGTAACGGCTTAAATGCACAGATCATCTAAACTCTTGCACCGGTTCAAATACACAGATCATCTAAATTCTTGTAACGGCTCAAATACAGATAATCAACACTTTTTTAACGGCTCAAATACACTGATCATCTAAACTCTTGTATCAGCTCAAATACACAGATCATATAAACTCTTGCAACGGCTCGAATACACAGATCATCTAAACTCTTGTAACGGCTCGAATACACAGATCATATAAACTCTTGTAACGGCTCGAATACACATATCATCTAAGCTCTTGTAACGGCTCAAATACACAGATCATCTAAACTCTAGTAACGGCTCAAATACACAGATCATCTAAACTCTTGTAACGGCTCAAATACACAGATCATCTAAACTCTTGTAACGGCTCGAATACACAGATCATATAAACTCTTGTAACGGCTCGAATACACAGATCATATAAACTCTTGTAACGGCTCGAATACACCGATTCATCTAAACTCTTGTAACGGCTCGAATACACAGATCATCTAAACTCTTGTAACGGCTCAAATACACAGATCATCTAAACTCTTGCAACGGCTCGAATACACCGATTCATCTAAACTCTTGTAACGGCTCGAATACACAGATCATTTAAACTCTTGTAACGGCTCAAATACACAGATCATCTAAACTCTTGTAACGGCTCGAATACACAGATCATATAAACTCTTGTAACGGCTCGAATACACAGATCATATAAACTCTTGTAACGGCTCGAATACACCGATTCATCTAAACTCTTGTAACGGCTCGAATACACAGATCATCTAAACTCTTGTAACGGCTCAATTACACAGATCATCTAAACTCTTCTAACGGCTCGAATACACAGATCATCTAAACTCTTGTAACGGCTTGAATACACAGATCATCTAAACTCTTGTAACGGTTCGAATACACAGATCATCTAAACTCTTGTAACGGCTCGAATACACAGATCATCTAAACTCTTGTAACTGCTCGAATACACAGATCATCTAAACTCTAGTAACGGCTCAAATACACAGATCATCTAAACTCTTGTAACGGCTCGAATACACAGATCATATAAACTCTTGTAACAGCTCGAATACACAGATCATATAAACTCTTCTAACGGCTCGAATACACCGATTCATCTAAACTCTTGTAACGGCTCGAATACACAGATCATCTAAACTCTTGTAACAGCTCAAATACACAGATCATCTAAACTCTTGTAACGGCTCGAATACACAGATCATATAAACTCTTGTAACGGCTCGAATACACAGATCATCTAAACTCTTGTAACGGCTCAAATACACAGATCATCTAAACTCTTGTAACGGCTCAAATACACAGATCATCTAAACTCTTGTAACGGCTCAAATACACAGATCATCTAAACTCTTGTAACGGCTCGAATACACAGATCATATAGACTCTTGCAACGGCTCGAATACACAGATCATCTAAACTCTTGTAACGGCTCAAATACACAAATCATCTAAACTCTTGTAACGGCTCAAATACACAGATCATCTAAACTCTTGTAACGGCTCAAATACACAGATCATCTAAACTCTTGTAACGGCTCGAATACACAGATCATATAAACTCTTGTAACGGCTCGAATACACAGATCATATAAACTCTTGTAACGGCTCGAATATACCGATTCATCTAAACTCTTGTAACGGCTCGAATACACAGATCATCTAAACTCTTGTAACGGCTCAATTACACAGATCATCTAAACTCTTCTAACGGCTCGAATACACAGATCATCTAAACTCTTGTAACGGCTCGAATACACAGATCATCTAAACTCTAGTAACGGCTCAAATACACAGATCATCTAAACTCTTGTAACGGCTCAAATACACAGATCATCTAAACTCTTGTAACGGCTCAAGTACACAGATCATATAAACTCTTGTAACGGCTCGAATACACAGATCATATAAACTCTTGTAACGGCTCGAATACACCGATTCATTTAAACTCTTGTAACGGCTCGAATACACAGATCATCTAAACTCTTGTAACGGCTCAAATACACAGATCATCTAAACTCTTGTAACGGCTCGAATACACAGATCATATAAACTCTTGTAACGGCTCGAATACACAGATCATATAAAATCTTGTAACGTCTCGAATACACCGATTCATCTAAACTCTTGTAACGGCTCGAATACACAGATCATATAAACTCTTGTAACGGCTCGAATACACAGATCATATAAACTCTTGTAACGGCTCGAATACACCGATTCATCTAAACTCTTGTAACGGCTCGAATACACAGATCATCTAAACTCTTCTAACGGCTCGAATACACAGATCATCTAAACTCTTGTAACGGCTCGAATACACAGATCATCTAAACTCTTGTAACGGCTCGAATACACCGAATCATCTAAACTCTTGTAACGGCTCGAATACACAGATCATCTAAACTCTTGTAACGGCTCAATTACACAGATCATCTAAACTCTTCTAACGGCTCGAATACACAGATCATCTAAACTCTTGTAACGGCTCGAATACACCGATTCATCTAAACTCTTGTAACGGCTCGAATACACAGATCATCTAAACTCTTGCATCGGCTCAAATACACAGATCATCTAAACTCTTGTAACGGCTTAAATGCACAGATCATCTAAACTCTTGCACCGGTTCAAATACACAGATCATCTAAATTCTTGTAACGGCTCAAATACAGATAATCAACACTTTTTTAACGGCTCAAATACACTGATCATCTAAACTCTTGTATCAGCTCAAATACACAGATCATATAAACTCTTGCAACGGCTCGAATACACAGATCATCTAAACTCTTGTAACGGCTCGAATACACAGATCATATAAACTCTTGTAACGGCTCGAATACACATATCATCTAAGCTCTTGTAACGGCTCAAATACACAGATCATCTAAACTCTAGTAACGGCTCAAATACACAGATCATCTAAACTCTTGTAACGGCTCAAATACACAGATCATCTAAACTCTTGTAACGGCTCGAATACACAGATCATATAAACTCTTGTAACGGCTCGAATACACAGATCATATAAACTCTTGTAACGGCTCGAATACACCGATTCATCTAAACTCTTGTAACGGCTCGAATACACAGATCATCTAAACTCTTGTAACGGCTCAAATACACAGATCATCTAAACTCTTGCAACGGCTCGAATACACCGATTCATCTAAACTCTTGTAACGGCTCGAATACACAGATCATTTAAACTCTTGTAACGGCTCAAATACACAGATCATCTAAACTCTTGTAACGGCTCGAATACACAGATCATATAAACTCTTGTAACGGCTCGAATACACAGATCATATAAACTCTTGTAACGGCTCGAATACACCGATTCATCTAAACTCTTGTAACGGCTCGAATACACAGATCATCTAAACTCTTGTAACGGCTCAATTACACAGATCATCTAAACTCTTCTAACGGCTCGAATACACAGATCATCTAAACTCTTGTAACGGCTTGAATACACAGATCATCTAAACTCTTGTAACGGTTCGAATACACAGATCATCTAAACTCTTGTAACGGCTCGAATACACAGATCATCTAAACTCTTGTAACTGCTCGAATACACAGATCATCTAAACTCTAGTAACGGCTCAAATACACAGATCATCTAAACTCTTGTAACGGCTCGAATACACAGATCATATAAACTCTTGTAACAGCTCGAATACACAGATCATATAAACTCTTGTAACGGCTCGAATACACCGATTCATCTAAACTCTTGTAACGGCTCGAATACACAGATCATCTAAACTCTTGTAACAGCTCAAATACACAGATCATCTAAACTCTTGTAACGGCTCGAATACACAGATCATATAAACTCTTGTAACGGCTCGAATACACAGATCATCTAAACTCTTGTAACGGCTCAAATACACAGATCATCTAAACTCTTGTAACGGCTCAAATACACAGATCATCTAAACTCTTGTAACGGCTCAAATACACAGATCATCTAAACTCTTGTAACGGCTCGAATACACAGATCAAATAGACTCTTGCAACGGCTCGAATACACAGATCATCTAAACTCTTGTAACGGCTCAAATACACAAATCATCTAAACTCTTGTAACGGCTCAAATACACAGATCATCTAAACTCTTGTAACGGCTCAAATACACAGATCATCTAAACTCTTGTAACGGCTCGAATACACAGATCATATAAACTCTTGTAACGGCTCGAATACACAGATCATATAAACTCTTGTAACGGCTCGAATATACCGATTCATCTAAACTCTTGTAACGGCTCGAATACACAGATCATCTAAACTCTTGTAACGGCTCAATTACACAGATCATCTAAACTCTTCTAACGGCTCGAATACACAGATCATCTAAACTCTTGTAACGGCTCGAATACACAGATCATCTAAACTCTAGTAACGGCTCAAATACACAGATCATCTAAACTCTTGTAACGGCTCAAATACACAGATCATCTAAACTCTTGTAACGGCTCAAGTACACAGATCATATAAACTCTTGTAACGGCTCGAATACACAGATCATATAAACTCTTGTAACGGCTCGAATACACCGATTCATTTAAACTCTTGTAACGGCTCGAATACACAGATCATCTAAACTCTTGTAACGGCTCAAATACACAGATCATCTAAACTCTTGTAACGGCTCGAATACACAGATCATATAAACTCTTGTAACGGCTCGAATACACAGATCATATAAAATCTTGTAACGGCTCGAATACACCGATTCATCTAAACTCTTGTAACGGCTCGAATACACAGATCATCTAAACTCTTGTAACGGCTCAATTACACAGATCATCTAAACTCTTCTAACGGCTCGAATACACAGATCATCTAAACTCTTGTAACGGCTCGAATACACAGATCATCTAAACTCTTGGAGCGGCTCGAATACACCGATTCATCTAAACTCTTGTAACGGCTCAATTACACAGATCATCTAAACTCTTCTAACGGCTCGAATACACAGATCATCTAAACTCTTGTAACGGCTCGAATACACAGATCATCTAAACTCTTGTAACGGCTCGAATACACAGATCATCTAAACTCTTGTAACGGCTCGAATACACAGATCATCTAAACTCTTGTAACTGCTCGAATACACAGATCATCTAAACTCTTGTAACGGCTCAAATACACAGATCATCTAAACTCTTGTAACGGCTCTAATACACAGATCATCTAAACTCTTGTAACGGCTCGAATACACAGATCATCTAAACTCTTGTAACGGCTCGAATACACAGATCATCTAAACTCTTGTAACGGCTCGAATACACAGATCATCTAAACTCTTGTAACGGCTCGAATACACAGATCATCTAAACTCTTGTAACGGCTCGAATACACAGATCATCTAAACTCTTGTAACGGATCAAATACACAGATCATCTAAACTCTTGTAACGGCTCAAATACACAGATCATCTAAACTCTTGTAACGGCTCGAATACACAGATCATCTAAACTCTTGTAACGGCTCGAATACACAGATCATCTAAACTCTTGTAACGGCTCCAATACACAGATCATCTAAACTCTTGTAACGGCTCTAATGCACAGATCATCTAAACTCTTGTAACGGTTCGAATACACAGATCATCTAAACTCTTGTAACGGCTCGAATACACAGATCATCTAAACTCTTGTAACGGCTCGAATACACAGATCATCTAAACTCTTGCAACGGATCAAATACACAGATCATGTAAACTCTTGTAACGGCTCAAATACACAGATCATCTAAACTCTTGTAACGGCTCGAATACACAGATCATCTAAACTCTTGTAACGGCTTGAATACACAGATCATCTAAACTCTTGTAACGGCTCAAATACACAGATCATCTAAACTCTTGTAACGGCTCGAATACACAGATCATCTAAACTCTTGTAACGGCTCAAATACACAGATCATCTAAACTCTTGTAACGGCTCGAATACACAGATCATCTAAACTCTTGTAACGGCTCGAATACACAGATCATCTAAACTCTTGTAACGGCTCGAATACACAGATCATCTAAACTCTTGTAACGGCTCAAATAAACAGATCATCTAAACTCTTGTAACGGCTCGAATACACAGATCATCTAAACTCTTGTAACGGCTCAAATACACAGATCATCTAAACTCTTGTAACGGCTCAAATAAACAGATCATCTAAACTCTTGTAACGGCTCGAATACACAGATCATCTAAACTCTTGTAACGTCTCAAATACACAGATCATCTAAACTCTTGTAACGGCTCAAATAAACAGATCATCTAAACTCTTGTAACGGCTCAAATAAACAGATCATCTAAACTCTTGTAACGGCTCGAATACACAGATCATATAAACTCTTGTAACGGCTCGAATACACAGATCATCTAAACTCTAGTAACGGCTCGAATACACCGATTCATCTAAACTCTTGTAACGGCTCGAATACACAGATCATCTAAACTCTTGTAACGGCTCAAATACACAGATCATCTAAACTCTTGTAACGGCTCGAATACACAGATCATCTAAACTCTTGTAACGGCTCAAATACACAGATCATCTAAACTCTTGTAACGGCTCGAATACACCGATTCATCTAAGCCTAAACAGTAAAGGCACAAACGAAAGTAACATCTCAGCCCAATAAACGATACATATATACTCAACTCGTGCAACGGCTCAAATACACAGTTTATCTAAACATTATATACGGCCGAGATGTAAAGATCACCTAATTATTGGTTATCGGCCAGACATAGAGACCATATTAACCCTGTAAGCAGTTCAGATACAGATAATATATACACCCTAGTATAACATAGATACACATGTCATATTAACCACTGACGTCATTATCTCAAATCACGGTCCGATTTAAGGGTATTCTCAAATCGGCATCCTTTCCAAATTCTCATAAATATGGCCGATTTATTGCTATTAAATCGACGTCGTTTTCAGAGCGAAGATCTGTATGTGCTTCTACCTTGTCACATGATGGATGTGGGTCAAGTTTGTACATCATCTGCATTGCATATTATATTAAATGAATGCAAAGCGTCAAAGTTCCAGGCATACATTCAGTGCGACTGACATGCATTTCGTCTTCAGAAAAGCTCAGCAGCGTCCCTCTTAAGAAAACAAATTTGAAAGCAAAATCTAATAGTACATTGAACGGTGTTGAAAGTCGAAAATTCAGTAGGTTGAGCAGTTGATGCTTCCAAGCAGTTTTTATGCCGATTTGAGCATTTGAAAAGGACATAGATTTGAGAATTGAATGCCGATTTGAGAATTTGAGAAAAGGACATAGATCTGAGGTACAGATATCTGTAATGAGTTTTTTTTTAAATAAGTTCACGAGTAAGACACGTCATACATATGTTTCGTACCAAAAATAAAATGAATGTCATTTGACACGGAGCTTATAAGATATGGTACAACATTCAACCTGCATAGTGTATGTATCATGGTATAAGCCCCGCCCCATTGTATTTGTTTTCAACAAACTTTCATGGCTGTTTAATTGAGTATGGTACAGTATCAATTCCAGATAATAAACCATGATTTTCTACAAACATATTTTAAGCTGAATAATTCATAAAAACAGCAAAAGAAAAGGGTAATTTATGTTAGAATAATTATTTAACTAATAATTTTCCCATCAAAAATGTTACAGAATATTTACAAATATTCAAATATATCATAACTGACAATATACATTATTGGGTAGCGACAGGATACAAAGTCGTGTATAGCGGTCAACAATGTGGTTTACCAATCATAACACTTATTAAACATGTATGCAGTCAACATATGTTTAACATTCAGTTTAACTTACAAGTCACATGACTTTTTCAGGATCCCATAGAAGTAGAATATCAAACCAATGCCAAAAATATAAAAACGTTGTGAATTTGTGTTGTCCATTTACAGAAAAGACTATATTTTCCAGTATTTGGTATACATACATTGTTTACAAAGCATTGTAACATCTCCTAATGATACAGACGCCGACCTATTTGCTAAATTGAAGAATATTCAGATGCGTAAAAAAAACACAAATTATATATAAAGCCTTATTTAGGAATGAATTGGCACCCACAGACAATTTCTGAAATAAAACTCATCGTTCATACAAAAATGGCTGGTGAATTAAGAAATCTGTTGGATACTGACACGTAAACTCTAGGATTGGCATTATATTGATAGATCTTACACATTAAAACTTCATGTCAACGTTGATAGTGTTCTCCATGTAATCAGGCTTCCCACCACTTAATAACTGGTCCTCACGATGTATTTATACTTACTACATTTCCTCATGTATATGATAAAATGATAAACAAAAGGCCATACTATCGGTACAGTTCCTTGAAAAGTTGTAGATAGCGACACATCGATACCACTAATACATATACTTGGTCGCTCACTTCCCTGGCATGGTACAGTTACGTCAGGAATATTTTAGCTAGATTTATAGAAGGATGCAACGTAGTAAAATATAGGACTAAAATATTTCATGAATATATAATGTATATTCGTCTAAATGTATGCAAACATGTCAACATAAGGGTGACTGGATATCAGGAAATACTTTGTCAAATTTATTTCAATTATGTCATCTCTTTTTTATATGTTGATAAAAGCATATTTAGAAATGTCGAGACTCAAGATGGGGATATGACAATTTTAGATTTTAAGTATTACTTCATAGCAAATACTGATATCTAGAATTTACACTTTTTGGGTAAAGATGGAAAATTATCGATTAACGTTGTTACCAACAAATATCGATATCTTAAAAGATGAAATCGTCTACTCATTATTTAATGTCTTTTTATTGGAGCTCTGATAGCTTTGCCTTACAGTAAACTAACATTTATTACGCGAACAATACAAAAAACCAGGAATGAACCCATGTTTTCCGGAATGGTATGCATGTTCCTGTTCCACCAGTGTCATATGTTGTCTTACCCTTGTTACAAACCTGATGATAAGTCAAGAATGAGAATAGGACAGGATTTTGATTACAGAAAGAAATTCCCTAGCGGTTATCCAAACATTCGGAGGGATATGATAGACTGTTACTTGTACTTACTAAATTATTTTTCAGTGTTGCTCTGGTAGCCTGGGATTAATTATACTTACTAAGTTATATTTCAGTGGGGCTCTGATAGCCTGGGATTACTTGTACTTCCTGAAATCATTTTCAGTGGGGCTCTGATAGCCTGGGATTAATTGTACTTACTGAAATATTTATTATTGGGGCTCTGATACCCTGTTATTAATTGTACTTGCTGAAATCGTTTTAGTGGGGCTCTGATAGTCTGAGATTAATTGTACTTACTGAAATATTTTCAGTGGGGCTCTGATAGCCTGGGATTAATTGTACGTACTGAAATATTTATTATTGGGGCTCTGATACCCTGTTATTAATTGTACTTGCTGAAATCGTTTTAGTGGGGCTCTGATAGCCTGGGATTAATTGTACTTACTGAAATCATTTTCAGTGGGGCTCTGATAACCTGTTATTAATTGTACTTGCTGAAATCTTTTTCAGTGGGGCTCTGATAGTCTGAGATTAATTGTACTTACTGAAATCTTTTTCAGTGGGGCTCTGATAGTCTGAGATTAATTGTACTTACTGAAATCTTTTTCAGCGGGGCTCTGATAGCCTGATGACGATCAATAGCAATGACAACTACAACATTGGTGCTCGCCATCATAGTAAAGCTTTGTAAAAATTTGATAAATTTGCACATGAATGCACCAGCATACCACTCTCTGTTTTCCTGATACTCCCAGACTAATTGTGGTAAAATAGCTAACAAAACCACCATTAAGTCTGCAACTGTTAAATTTAATATAAAGCTGTTTACTCGTGACAAGCTGTTCATTCGTCTGTTTAATCTTCTGTTGTTCCACATCCACAACAACACAAGAATTCCACCCACAGTTCCAAGAATAATCATAGCATATAGAGAAATGAGTCTGATACTTTCATTATATTTTATGTCATGAACAGTTCCACATATACTTGATTTATTTTCAGAAGGTGTTGTATTAGACATTGCAGTGTATTGATACATTGTCAGGTTATTGGCGTTCGTTGATATATCCATCCTTAATCCACTTGTCCAATCCTGCAAAACAAAGTAAAAAACGTTATGCCTTAGTGAGTGAGTTATTGTTTAATGCCAAACAAGCAATTATTTCAGCTATATATAGGCGGGAACAAGTTACATTTGATGAGCTGATGATGGTGTCTGCTTTCTACTAGACCAACACTAGTTGGATTTGTATAGTGCTACCTCAATGAAGCGGCGGTCGTGGTTAGACATGTCGCTCCACCCAAGCACATTATTCTGATTCCGAGCCAACCAGTCTTACACCTGAATGTTGCGTGCTTAACGGAGATATAATATTGTATTCTTAACGGAGATGTAACATTGTATTCTTAACGGAGATGTAACATTGTATTCTTAACGGAGATGTAACATTGTATTCTTAACGGAGATGTAACATTGTATTCTTAACGGAGATGTAACATTGTATTCTTAACGGAGATGTAACATTGTATTCTTAACGGAGATGCAACATTGTATTCTTAACGGAGATGTAACATTGTATTCTTAACGGAGATGTAACATTGTATTCTTAACGGAGATGTAACATTGTATTCTTAACGGAGATGTAACATTGTATTCGTTGGTTTGACCTGACGATGAGAACCCACGATCAACTGCACTCGAAGCGAGCACGCTAACAGTTATACCATCGATGCGGTAGTTATACTTAAGTATGTTCTAAATATATCGTTATCATTGTTAGGTAACATCTCTAATGTTTGAAACATAATAAAAGTCGGTTGAGTGTCTTATTCTTACTTGTTTATGTCTTACTTGTTTATGTCTTACCTGTTTATGTCTTAGATAGCTAAAAGAATATTAAAAATGAAATTTGAATGATAAAACAAACTTCCAAAAATTAGTTTCGATAATTTAAAATGTTTTTATCACATAAAACTGTAATAGATTACCAGTTAAATTTGACAAGTGATGTCCTATAGACTTCATTTTCTCATTTATTAAGGATAAAACCTATTAATGCTGTACATAACAATTATATCAAACGAATTCATTTTCAAGTGTAATGCCTTCATACCGCTGATAATGAATGGATTTGCTCCGGTTTAAAGTACATGTCTACCACCGATATGTTTTTCTATTATATTGTTAAAATGCTTGGTGGACATTAATCATATTTTCATCATAAGCACACGCAATTACGAGTCATTACTGTTCCAGTAAACACAGAAAATTAATAGAAAGGGAAGGAGTGTAATAATAAACACGAGAAAGAAATTATAGCACAAGTCAAGTAGAGACCAGCTCTTAACAAACGTGTAATTGAAAATCGACACTTTTGAGAAATTTAGAAAATACTTAGAAACATGTAATGGAAACAAAATTGACAAATTTCCAATATCAGCCCTTCACATAACAGAAAGTCCTCTTACTTTGTTGCTGGTTTTTAATTAGATATAGATTTGACATATGTTGATGATTACTAATATATCCTTAACCTAAACTATCATATTATATATAATTTAATGATACATAATACAAAGCTGATCTTTGCTCATAATTACTGCTGTCTTATTGTTTTGGTCTTTGATATTTTTATTATTGTGGTTTATAAAGCGGAAAATCAGGTAACAGATTCAATGTTAATGCAATTTAATATGGAAATGTTTATTTCTGATGGTAATTGCATAAAATTACATCACACAGGACCCAAATTACGTGATACATCGGTGAAACAATATAGAGCATCTTAAAAAAGAACACATTTGTATCATTGGGTTAGAAACTAAAAAAATACCACACAAATAATAATAATAATAAAAAAGAAACGCTATGAAGAGATTAATTGTTAACTCTAAAGAAAGAAGAAAAGTAAAATCGGAAACAATCAAGCGCAAGAAAAAAATACAATGAATCATACTGGGAAGTAGACAACATTATACTTGTTAAATGTTAAATTCTGAGTGGCTAAATTTTGCAAAAACCCTACATTAAATAAGATTTTTACTCTAATAGAGGTTTAATGCAGAAAACAAACTTAAACCTAAGAACACGATCGACCAATATAGTGAATAAACAAAATCGTTACTTAAAAGGAAAGCTCAAAATAACAAACAATATAACACAAGAAAATAATTGTAATTATGATTATTACTATTCCTTCCATTTTCTGTCGTGTTCAAAATGATCCGCAATGCCTGTACCCAGTCAGGGTCAGTACGGTTTTCACAGTTTTCCGGTTGTTGACTGATTTTGTCTGTTTATATACTTATGAGTTTTTACTTTCCCTTTGGAACATTGTTCGGAGTTCGGCTATTTTGTTATTACCCTTATTCAAGTAACTGTAAGTTTAAATACTTTCTGGTCTTAATTTTTGTATTCTCTATTAAAATATATTATGTTGGAACATAGCTGATATAAGCATGTTCTTTTATTCGCATTTTCAAACATGTATCATCAAGAAGTGTTGAAGGACCGAACATATAACATACGAAAAAAGTCATTTATATTGAGTATATCATTTTATAACGCTATAAAAAGCGCACGACAATATATATATATATATGACCTTCAACTTTAACCGATGTCACAATGATATAGAGATATGAACTATGTCTTTCCCGTAGTGTCCTGTGGACTTGTTACGTGAATCAAATACACTTCTCAACATTATGGCTGGACATTAATAAAACATTGCATATGGTGAATTACTAGTGCATGTAAATTTATATTAACTGCAGGAGCTGTGTATAACTAAGAAACAGCTTCTGTGAGAAACAGAGATGATGAGACACAGAAGAGAGGAGGAGGTACAATATAACCATTACTATTAGAGACACATGGGGATGGTGGTAGCGGAGGAAAAATTAAAAAAAAATACCATACCCTCGGAACAGTGTCAAAATCCAATAAAAAAATCGATACCAATAACACACATATGTATGACCACTCACTCTTCTGGCTTGGTAAATACACTTCAATATAGCAATAAAAAGTGGTGAGACTAGACTAGTTTTATCGGCCGAAATCTCCACTCACAAGTGTTTTCCACAAGTAATATATCAACCCTCAAACATAGCAAGGCGCTATAATTAACTCTTTAATCTTGAACATTATACATGATACACAGGCGCTTGTGTAGAGTCAAAAATATGCTCGCTATGTACCTCAAATACCACAAGGCCGGACTCACTCCTACTACCCCTGTCACTTCAATCGCTATTTCCCCTGTCAAAATGTCGATAGGACGCAAATCGCTTACTAAATTGCGTAGTGAAATGATTTTTCTTCAAGGAAAACCCGTTTTTTATATCTTCCAACCATCTACACCCCCATACTGACAGATAATCCTCAGATTTTGTTGACAATGGACACCTAAGTGGCAGCAAAGCGAAAGTAGGTCACGTGCGACATATTTCCACCTTTCGGTCGTTCTCGGGTTTTATCATTGCATAACGAAACATACCTGAGAAGTTCAGAAAGAAAAGTTCGGGAAACGTAATTATATATCAGTATTGTTACTGTATAATTATAATGTTTGTTAAATACAATTATTTCCTATGCATTATTTTTAGTATTATTTGTATACCAAGAAGCACTGAAGTTTTCATTCATTTTGTCAGTCATATTTTGGCGCCTTGTAATGTTTCTAGTGTTTAGTAATTATATATGATAAAACCCGAGAACGACCGAAAGGCGGAAATATGTCGCACGTGACCTACTTTCGCTTTGCTGCCACTTAGGTGTCCATTGTCAACAAAATCTGAGGATTATCTGTCAGTATGGGGGTGTAGATGGTAGGAAGATATAAAAAACGGGTTTTCCTTGAAGAAAGATCATTTCACTACGCAAATTAGTAAGCGATTTGTGTCCTATCGACATTTTGATAGGGGAAATAGCGATTGAAGTGAGAGAGGTAGTAGGAGTGAGTCCGGGCTTGTGGTATTTTAGGTACATAGCGAGCATATTTTTGACTCTAGACAAGCGCCTGTGCATGATATATGCATTCTTCGTGACACAGAAGTTGTCATATCTATAACATAAAGAACTCTTTAATCTTGAACATTATACATGATATATGCATTCTTCGTGACACAGAAGTTGTCATATCTATAACATAAAGAACTCTTTAATCTTGAACATTATACATGATATATGCATTCTTCGTGACACAAAAGTTGTCATATCTATAACATAAAGAACGCTTTAATCTTGAACATTATACATGATATATGCATTCTTCGTGACACAAAAGTTGTCATATCTATAACATAAAGAACGCTTTAATCTTGACATTATACATGATATATACATTCTTCGTGACAAAGAAGTTGTCATATCTATAACATAAAGAACTCTTTAATCTTGAACATTATACATGATATATGCATTCTTCGTGACACAGAAGTTGTCATATCTATAACATAAAGAACGCTTTATTCTTGACATTATACATGATATATGCATTCTTCGTGACACAGAAGTTGTCATATCTATAACATAAAGAACGCTTTATTCTTGACATTTTACATGATATATACATTCTTCGTGACACAGAAGTTGTCATATCTATAACATAAAGAACTCTTTAATCTTGAACATTATACATGATATATACATTCTTCGTGACACAGAAGTTGTCATCTATAACATAAAGAACTCTTTAATCTTGAACATTATACATGATATATGCATTCTTCGTGACACAGAAGTTGTCATATCTATAACATAAAGAACTCTTTAATCTTGAACATTATACATGATATATGCATTCTTCGTGACACAAAAGTTGTCATATCAATAACATAAAGAACTCTTTAATCTTGAACATTATACATGATATATGCATTCTTCGTGACACAAAAGTTGTCATATCTATAACATAAAGAACTCTTTAATCTTGAACATTATACATGATATATGCATTCTTCGTGACACAAAAGTTGTCATATCTATAACATAAAGAACTCTTTAATCTTGAACATTATACATGATATATACATTCTTCGTGACAAAGAAGTTGTCATCTATAACATAAAGAACGCTTTAATCTTGAACATTATACATGATATATACATTCTTCGTGACACAGAAGTTGTCATCTATAACATAAAGAACTCTTTAATCTTGAACATTATACATGATATATGCATTCTTCGTGACACAAAAGTTGTCATATCTATAACATAAAGAACTCTTTAATCTTGAACATTATACATGATATATACATTCTTCGTGACACAGAAGTTGTCATATCTATAACATAAAGAACTCTTTAATCTTGAACATTATACATGATATATACATTCTTCGTGACACAGAAGTTGTCATCTATAACATAAAGAACTCTTTAATCTTGAACATTATACATGATATATGCATTCTTCGTGACACAGAAGTTGTCATATCTATAACATAAAGAACTCTTTAATCTTGAACATTATACATGATATATGCATTCTTCGTGACACAAAAGTTGTCATATCAATAACATAAAGAACTCTTTAATCTTGAACATTATACATGATATATGCATTCTTCGTGACACAAAAGTTGTCATATCTATAACATAAAGAACTCTTTAATCTTGAACATTATACATGATATATGCATTCTTCGTGACACAAAAGTTGTCATATCTATAACATAAAGAACTCTTTAATCTTGAACATTATACATGATATATACATTCTTCGTGACAAAGAAGTTGTCATCTATAACATAAAGAACGCTTTAATCTTGAACATTATACATGATATATACATTCTTCGTGACACAGAAGTTGTCATCTATAACATAAAGAACTCTTTAATCTTGAACATTATACATGATATATGCATTCTTCGTGACACAAAAGTTGTCATATCTATAACATAAAGAACTCTTTAATCTTGAACATTATACATGATATATACATTCTTCGTGACACAGAAGTTGTCATATCTATAACATAAAGAACGCTTTAATCTTGAACATTATACATGATATATGCATTCTTCGTGACACAGAAGTTGTCATATCTATAACATAAAGAACTCTTTAATCTTGAACATTATACATGATATATGCATTCTTCGTGACACAGAAGTTGTCATATCTATAACATAAAGAACTCTTTAATCTTGAACATTATACATGATATATGCATTCTTCGTGATACAGAAGTTGTCATATCTATAACATAAAGAACGCTTTATTCTTGAACATTATAGCTGATGGCAGCAAATATCATTGGAATATTTTATCGTACACAAGACAATCGTGCGTATGATAGGGAAACACTAGTCAGCTTTAAACAAAGATATAATTGCCAACATCATATTTCGTCATCTGTGAGCAAGTGACTGAATAATTTTCAGAAAGATGTTGATACAAGGGAAACATCATTGGCATAGTGGATTAGTTATGAGTGTTTTAACATTTTAAATATTTCATTTATATCGTGGTGATCAGTTTTATTGGTGGCGTAAGACGGACTACGCAGACAACACAATTTGTATTCATTCATTATGAGAAATCTACAGTGTTTGGAAATGTCAGTGTAATGAATGGCAAGTAATTAACCAAATAGTTTAAATTGATGGTAAGCAAATCAATTTCTGTAACACTTTAAAGAAGCATTTTTCGAATTTAACCTGTGAATGCCCCTTCACCGGACAAAGCCAAGAACAGATGATACGTGTTTTATAATTGATTGATACAATGTCAGGAACAAATAAATGGCCTGTATTGTTTTGCATTAATTAATGTTTTAACAGTTCCTGAGAACCCCCACAATGAAATATTTCAAGGTCATATGCAATAAATTGACTTGACCATAAATCACTTTGCGTATTGATGAGAAAATATTCTTGATGATTATTCCAAAGCTGATAATTCACTGAGAAAACAATTAGCAAGCCCCATGAAGAACAAACAAATAAAATCATATTTGTACCCCGGTAAAACTGCCTTTAAAATTATTACTGTTTCTGTGGAGTAGATTACAATGTATACAACTGTTGTTTCTGTGGAGTAGATTACAATGTATACAACTGTTGTTTCTGTGGAGTAGATTACAATGTATACAACTGTTGTTTCTGTGGAGTAGATTACAATGTATACAACTGTTGTTTCTGTGGAGTAGATTACAATGTATACAACTGTTGTTTCTGTGGAGTAGATTACAATGTATACAACTGTTGTTTCTGTATTGGGATCTCCCATCTTACTAAGGTACTCTATGTAAAGTGTTTAAAACAAAACAAATGTCGTAACTGGACAGAGATTTGTACCATAATACCATACCATCTTACTAAGGTACTCTATGTAAAGTGTTTAAAACAAAACAAATGTCGTAACTGGACAGAGATTTGTACCATAATACCATACCATCTTACTAAGGTACTCTATGTAAAGTGTTTAAAACAAAACAAATGTCGTAACTGGACAGAGATTTGTACCATAATACCATACCATCTCAAATATGAATGTTTCAAATGGGAATATTAAATTGTGCGTTTTAATGTTTAAAATTAAATCGTACAAACTGCGTCATATTAAAAGATTGGAAAACGAAATAATATAAAAAGTCTTGGGTGCAAGACTATCAAAGGATGTCAACAGGATAGTCAAAATCGGCTATGGTCAACTATTCCTCAGGGATGAACCTTAGATTTAATGATGCCTTATGTGACAGCTGTAAATTTTAATAATCCGTGTCATATATATTGTTGTCGTCATGATCGTGATCGTATGGTAGTTGGATTCACAACTATCTATGCAATCAGTGCCTATCTCCACTACAATTGTGAGTTCGAATCCCGTTCATTGCGAAGTGTACTAGATACAATATTATGTGATAAGTTTGTCAGTAACTTGCCGAGGTCGGCGGTTTTCTCCGGGTATTCCGGTTTCCTCCACCAATAAAACTGAGCACCACGATATAGCTGAAATATTGTTGAAAGTGACGTTCAACACCATAACAGCAAAACATTCTCGTAGCATACATGTATATGATTCTATATTACCATATATTAAATAAGGTTTTGTATTTATCCTACAAATTCTAATTTTGTTTCAGTTTGTTAATAGTAGAATAAAATATTGAACTATACCTTCAGCCGTAAGTTTAAAGTAAGCCAAGTAAAAAAAGCAATCATTCATTTTGAAGCAGGTTCACAGAATGTCTGCTACATGATTAAACAGTATTCTTGATTCATATTAAGATTAGTTCGGATGCATCATTTTACAGTGAACGATCAATCAATTCATCAGCTGATCAGATGTAGATTTCAGCAACAAATTTGATCAAAATGGAGAAGAAAAAAAACCAAAAAACAATTAACGTACGAACATGATACATTTCGTTGTTGTTAGCAAAACAAATGTTTTGGTGAACGGTGGACTAAAGTGTTAATCTAAAAAGTTATTTCATCAACAATGGAATATTGTGCTATTATAATTATTATTTTCACCAGCCATGAACTATTGTTTCAATCTAAATATTGTATCTACCAACATTGGACTATTGTATTAATTTACATATTTGTTTTCATCAACAGTACACTATTGTATGCCTATAATTATTATTTTCACCGGCCATGAACTATTACACTGTATCTAATTACCACTTTCACAAACAGTGGATTAATATTTAAATTTAATTATTATTTTGACCAACAATCAACTATTGTTTTCATTTAGCCATTGTATTTAATGATAATGGACTATAGTTTTAATCTAAATATATTTATTTTATACTGAAATATCAATAGCTTCGCCAATAGTGGACTACTTTATCCATCATATCAAGAGTTTCTCCAATAGTGGACTATTTTTACCAGCATATCAATAGTTTCGCCAATGGTGGACTACTTTTACCTTCATATCAATAGATTCGCCAATAGAGGACTACTTTTTCCATTATATCAATAGTTTCGCCAATAGTGGACTATTGTTACCATCATACCAATAGTTTCGCCAATGGTGGACTACTTTATCCATCATATCAAGAGTTTCTCCAATAGTGGACTATTTTTACCATCATACCAATAGTTTCGCCAATAGTGGACTACTTTATCCATCATATCAAGAGTTTCTCAAATAGTGGACTATTTTTATCATCATACCAATAGTGGACTACTTTTACCTTCATATCAATAGATTCGCTCGCCAATAGAGGACTACTTTTTCCATTATACCAATAGTTTCGCCAATAATGGACTACTTTTTCCATTATATCAATAGTTTCGCCAATAGTGGACTATTTTTACCATCATATCAATAGTTTCGCCAATGGTGGACTACCTTATCCATCATATCAAGAGTTTCTCCAATAGTGGACTATTTTTACCATCATACCAATAGTTTCGCCAATAGTGGACTACTTTATCCATCATATCAAGAGTTTCTCCAATAGTGGACTATTTTTATCATCATACCAATAGTGGACTACTTTTACCTTCATATCAATAGATTCGCTCGCCAATAGAGGACTACTTTTTCCATCATATCAATAGTTTCGCCAATAATGGACTACTTTTTCAATCATATAAACAGTTTAGCCAATAGTGGACTACTTTTTCTATCAAATTAATTGTTTCGCCAATAGTGGACTACTTTTGCCATCACATTAAATAGTTACTGGTAGTAGAAGATTCACATGATTCAATAGATTTTCCTTTTCTTTGTATTTGGTCATATAACATTGAAAAGTCTTCCTATATATACATGTAGCTCCAAATCTTTAAATTTTTCAGCTTAATTAATAGCTGTAAATCTTTCAATTATTCAGGTCTCCCTTCCCCCTCCCACCTTTTACCCAATTTGTACTTGCTTATCTCAATCACAATCACTATTTTGTTTAGATATTTCCCTCCTTATTTACTTATTTGTCTCTTCTTCCTCCATCTCTCCCAAATTCCCTTTATTCAATCATAAATATATATACTGAAAAAGAGTTAATTCATATTGATATGGTGGACCTCACTTAATTAGTGATTTTGATATCATAATTTCAGTTTACATGTTGTATATATTGTGTGATTAAATGTAAGTTCAGTCTATCCATCATGCTATGCCAATTCATCATCATTAATATTATAAATAATAATAGCTTAAATGTAAAGCCATAATTTGGCTATTCCAAATTATATCATACCTATTAAAAAGGGGGAAAAAGGAAAAAAAATAACTTTATTTTGTATGATCCTACTATTAATATACATATTATATCATACCTATTAACAAAAAAAAAGAAAAGAAAGGGAAAAATCTTTTTTGTTTTATTTGTATTATTCTGCTATTAATATATATGTGTTTATGCTTGGTAATTAAGATGAATTGCATGTATACATGATGGGTAGATTGCGCTATGTCTTATGTAAATTGTGTTCAAATGGTCCCATCTTGTTGTTGGAGAGGATTTGTATAGGCATAGCCTGTTATCCAATCCTATTGATTTATCAATAAAATATTTGAAATGAAAATAGTTTCTCCAGTAGTGGACTACGTTTTGTCATCATTCAATAGTTTTACCGATAGTGCACTACTTTTTCCCATCAATTCAATTGTTTCATCAACAATGAACTATGTCTGTACCTAACGTTTTAGTTTTGTAAAATTTTAGGAATAATGACGTAACGGTAATTTAGTTACGGTATTATGGTATTTGACATGTGTACCTTGTTACTCGTTGTTAATATTAAAGCTACGTAATCCAAACATTTATGTAGATTGTCAGAATTGAATGTACTTCATCATCACTTGGAATAAAAATATCAATAATTGACGTCTTAAAAAGCTGACATAGGAAATAAGACATGTATGATATGTTGTCCCATTTAAACAGAAATGTCAAGACGTTTCTACACTTAAGAATTTTATGTTGAACATTATTACAGTGGAAGTATGATAATATTTTTACAGATAAGCTTTGGTAATTCTGACAGACATGTTGTCATATATAATACCCAGTAGTACGACCAAATTATATTTTCATAATGCTTTTAGAATAAAACGCATAATCGTTTTCGGAAACAACCACGATTGAAACAAACTGACTTAATATTCTGTTAATCTAAATTGCACAGTTAAAATGGTATGGGCGTTTGATATCACTTTCAACTAAATGATCAGAGCGACCAGTTTGAATGGCGTGGAAAACAAGTGTACCCGAAGAAAACCACCGATCTGTATCAAACCAATGTTCTAAAATAATCATATACAGTTGTATCGAGTACACCTCACCACAAACGGGAATATAATTAACATTAGTGGTTAAAGGCACTGATTGCATAGCTAGATGCAAAGCAAAATACCGTACGATCGCGAATAAAAGTAGTGTTTGAGCACTAACTTCATATCTATAGAGCTGATTTCGTGTCAATAATACCAATGCTAGATAGCCAGCAAACACATCCAAGAGTACCACTACTAGATAGCCAGCAAACACATCCAAGAGTACCACTACTAGATAGCCAGCAAACACATCCAAGAGTACCACTACTAGATAGCCAGCAAACACATCCAAGAGTACCACTACTAGATAGCCAGCAAACACATCCAAGAGTACCACTACTAGATAGCCAGCAAACACATCCAAGAGTACCACTACTAGATAGCCAGCAAACACATCCAAGAGTACCACTACTAGATAGCCAGCAAACACATCCAAGAGTACCACTACTAGATAGCCAGCAAACACATCCAAGAGTACCACTACTAGATAGCCAGCAAACACATCCAAGAGTACCACTACTAGATAGCCAGCAAACACATCCAAGAGTACCACTACTAGATAGCCAGCAAACACATCCAAGAGTACCACTACTAGATAGCCAGCAAACACATCCAAGAGTACCACTACTAGATAGCCAGCAAACACATCCAAGAGTACCACTACTAGATAGCCAGCAAACACATCCAAGAGTACCACTACTAGATAGCCAGCAAACACATCCAAGAGTACCACTACTAGATAGCCAGCAAACACATCCAAGAGTACCACTACTAGATAGCCAGCAAACACATCCAAGAGTACCACTACTAGATAGCCAGCAAACACATCCAAGAGTACCACTACTAGATAGCCAGCAAACACATCCAAGAGTACCACTACTAGATAGCCAGCAAACACATCCAAGAGTACCACTACTAGATAGCCAGCAAACACATCCAAGGGTACCACTACTAGATAGCCAGCAAACACATCCAAGAGTACCACTACTAGATAGCCAGCAAACACATCCAAGAGTACCACTACTAGATAGCCAGCAAACACATCCAAGAGTACCACTACTAGATAGCCAGCAAACACATCCAAGAGTACCACTACTAGATAGCCAGCAAACACATCCAAGAGTACCACTACTAGATAGCCAGCAAACACATCCAAGAGTACCACTACTAGATAGCCAGCAAACACATCCAAGAGTACCACTACTAGATAGCCAGCAAACACATCCAAGAGTACCACTACTAGATAGCCAGCAAACACATCCAAGAGTACCACTACTAGATAGCCAGCAAACACATCCAAGAGTACCACTACTAGATAGCCAGCAAACACATCCAAGAGTACCACTACTAGATAGCCAGCAAACACATCCAAGAGTACCACTACTAGATAGCCAGCAAACACATCCAAGAGTACCACTACTAGATAGCCAGCAAACACATCCAAGAGTACCACTACTAGATAGCCAGCAAACACATCCAAGAGTACCACTACTAGATAGCCAGCAAACACATCCAAGAGTACCACTACTAGATAGCCAGCAAACACATCCAAGAGTACCACTACTAGATAGCCAGCAAACACATCCAAGAGTACCACTACTAGATAGCCAGCAAACACATCCAAGAGTACCACTACTAGATAGCCAGCAAACACATCCAAGAGTACCACTACTAGATAGCCAGCAAACACATCCAAGAGTACCACTACTAGATAGCCAGCAAACACATCCAAGAGTACCACTACTAGATAGCCAGCAAACACATCCAAGAGTACCACTACTAGATAGCCAGCAAACACATCCAAGAGTACCACTACTAGATAGCCAGCAAACACATCCAAGAGTACCACTACTAGATAGCCAGCAAACACAATCAATCGACAGTTCTCACACTGGATATTGTTTTTAGTCAAAGTATTTGACAGCACAAGCACGAAAATGAAGTTTGAAATACAAACAAACGATATTAGATTAGATCGGGAAATTTTGCTTGGCAACGAGCGACCGTCGACCACTCCTAAAAATCTGTTCCTCCTCAAAAGAAGCTGTAATCTATATATCTATATGGGGCATTGTACTCTTCACACAAGATACACTCATTTACGTTCCGGTATATCTTTTAGTACAAGTTGTGTTTTTATAACACACTCTGGGGGTTGGGGCCACTACAGTGAAATTATATCCCATCTTATAACTAGACTTTGTCTTTAATATATGACACATTCCAAAAAATACCCCAAAAAACCAACAGCATACATACTAAAGTTTATTCTATCGGTATATAAATATTAATTGTATATGTATGATATTTTCCGAAATAAAATGACATCGACCGTAAAAGTCATACTAATTAATAAAATGACATCGACTGTAAAAGTCATACTATTTAATAACATGACATCGACTGTAAAAGTCATACTAATTAATAACATGACATCGACTGTAAAAGTCATACTAATTAATAACATGACATCGACTGTAAAAGTCATACTAATTAATAACATGACATCGACTGTAAAAGTCATACTAATTAATAACATGACATCGACTGTAAAAGTCTTACTAATTAATAACATGACATCGACTGTAAAAGTCATACTAATTAATAACATGACATCGACTGTAAAAGTCATACTAATTAATAACATGACATAGAGTGTAAAAGTCATACTAATTAATAAAATGACATGGACTGTAAAAGTCATACTAATTAATAAAATGACATGGACTGTAAAAGTCATACTAATTAATAAAATGACATCGACTGTAAAAGTCATACTAATTAATAACATGACATCGACTGTAAAAGTCATACTAATTAATAACATGACATCGACTGTAAAAATCATACTAATTAATAACATGACATCGACTGTAAAAGTCATACTAATTAATAACATGACATCGACTGTAAAAGTCATACTAATTAATACAATGACATCGACTGTAAAAGTCATACTAATTAATAAAATGACATCGACTGTAAGTCATACTAATTAATAACATGACATTGACTGTAAAAGTCATACTAATTAATAATATGACATCGACTGTAAAAGTCATACTAATTAATAACATGACATCGACTGTAAAAGTCATACTTATTAATAACATGACATCGACTGTAAGTCATACTAATTAATAACATGACATTGACTGTAAAAGTGATACTAATTAATAACATGATATCGACTGTAAAAGTCATACTAATTAATAACATGACATCGACTGTAAAAGTCATACTAATTAATAACATGACATCGACTGTAAAAGTCATACTAATTAATAACATGACATCCACTGTAAAAGTCATACTAATTAATAACATGACATCCACTGTAAAAGTCATACTAATTAATAACATGACATCGACTGTAAAAGTCATACTTAATTAATAACATGACATCGACTGTAAAAGTCATACTAATTAATATGACATCGGCTGTAAAAGTCATACTAATTAATAACATAACATCGACTGTAAAAGTCATACTAATTAATAACATGACATCGATTGTAAAAGTCATACTAATTAATAACATGACATCGACTGTAAAAGTCATACTAATTAATAACATGACATCGATTGTAAAAGTCATACTAATTAATAACATGACATCGACTGTAAAAGTCATACTAATTAATAACATGACATCGACTGCAAAAGTCATACTAATTAATAACATGACATCGACTGTAAAAGTCATACTAATTAACAACATGACATCGACTGTAAAAGTCATACTAATTAATAAAATGACATCGACTGTAAAAGTCATACTAATTAATAACATGACATCGACTGTAAAAGTCATACTAATTAATAACATGACATCGACTGTAAAAGTCATACTAATTAATAACATGACATCGACTGTAAAAGTCATACTAATTAATAACATGACATAGAGTGTAAAAGTCATACAAATTAATAACATGACATCTACTGTAAAAGTCATACTAATTAATAACATGACATCGACTGTAAAAGTCATACTAATTAATAACATGATATCGACTGTAAAAGTCATACTAATTAATAACATGACATCGACTGTAAAAGTCATACTAATTAATAACATGACATCGACTGTAAAAGTCATACTAATTAATAACATGACATAGAGTGTAAAAGTCATACTAATTAATAACATGACATCGACTGTAAAAGTCATAGTAATTAATAACATGACATTGACTGTAAAAGTCATACTAATTAATAACATGACATCGACTGTAAAAATCATACTAATTAATAACATGACATCGACTGTAAAAGTCATACTAATTAATAACATGTCATCGACTGTAAAAGTCATACTAATTAATAACATGATATCGACTGTAAAAGTCATACTAATTAATAACATGACATCGACTGTAAAAGTCATACTAATTAATAACATGACATCGACTGTAAAAATCATACTAATTAATAACATGACATCGACTGTAAAAGTCATACTAATTAATAACATGTCATCGACTGTAAAAGTCATACTAATTAATAACATGACATCGACTGTAAAAGTCATACTAATTAATACGGAAATTTATTGTCATAGCTACCATAACAACCAGACAATGTAATTTATTTCACTAGCTTTGGGTTGTCTTCCCCTGCTTGACTTTTATTTTATCTGACCACATGGACTTAAATGTTAGAAAGTACAAGAGAACCTAACAACGATATTTTATGTAATTATCTTATTTTTAAAATATACTGTTTAATTATATTAGTTCTTAATGTCTTTGTGTAATAATGTAGAAATTTCCAGTTGATACATAACTATATAGACGATGATAGTTCTGGTTTGAATTAACAACTGCATGCCCCCTCCTGTATTCTATTATTATAGAAAATGACATGAATGTTTTCTGATTAAATTGACGTCCTGAGCGGTATGTACAATATAATATAGAGGTTTTGTTAGAATATAACACGTCTATGGCGTTTGGATAACGAATAGGGAAAGATTCTAAAAAGTGCAAATTTACAGTGAATAATCTCTGAAGATAGATATGTCAAAGTTTGATTTATGCAGATGAAAGTACTCATAGAAAACTATAGTTGATATGAATTTGACGATATATGAAAGTAGACAGTTTGAACTGCTGATTTTAATGTATATATTTTAACACGCATTATATACAATTAGAATTTTTGAAACTTCAATTTAGGCACGAATGATGGTATGACCACGTGGAATTGCTGATCTGTCATTAGTGTGATATTTGATTCTCATCTCAATCTCTTATCGGTGCATATCTAGAACTAAACGTCATCAATCATTGACGAAAACTGCATATTATAGTGAAATGCCTTATTATAAAGCTTCGTGATGATTTTAATAATGATAAAGTATCATTACTCAAGTTACATATTTTGATTATGTGACAGTATAGAATAAAAAATATGGATATAATAATTTGCAACATTGATACGTTTAGGAGAGAAAAGTATGAGGACGAAATTACTTTCTTTAATGTGCTAGAATTCAAATAATGAATTGGTTAGAGCTGTACCGGAAACCTGGTCACCGCGATAAATACTTAATAATAACAAATCGAGAGGTAGATGAAGTTCCCACTAAAGACTATTCCTGTATGAAACAAATAATTACTCGTTTTGTATTTAAATACATCAAGTTAAAGTAATGCCATTATAAATTAATATAAAACTTAAAAACGCTAACCAAGATATATATTTGCCTTAGGTATTATACTGGTGAAAAAAACGAACAAAGTGTAAATAAACGTTCCTGGTTTCAATGTTTTCATGTAAATAAACGTTCCTGGTTTCAATGTATTCATGTAAATAAACGTTCCTGGTTTCAATGTATTCATGTAAATAAACGCTCCTGGTTTCAATGTATTCATGTAAATAAACGTTCCTGGTTTCAATGTATTCATGTAAATAAATGTTCCTGGTTTCAATGTATTCATGTAAATAAACGTTCCTGGTTTCAATGTATTCATGTAAATAAATGTTCCTGGTTTCAATGTATTCATGTAAATAAACGCTAGAGAATACCGAAAAGTCAATCAAAAAGGACAATCCAGAGAAACGGCCAACATAGAGTACAATAAGACGAAGATAAACAAAACAAAAACACAAGACAATATGCGTTGGACGCCACTACACGCCAACAAACACAAATAACGTAAATAAGACATGAGCCCCCCTACAAACTACTGGAGGTAAAGACGAACCGAACATAATAGGACAACACAAAAAACTAAAAAGATGAGTAACATGGACCCCAGCAAAACACCGGGGGTGAACTCAGGTGTTTGCGAAGAGTAAACAGGTCCTGCATCTTATAAGACACTCATATATACAGTCAAGCCCGGTAAAGGTCTTAGCAGTGATAGAGGAAATAAAACATGTAATTTATGCAGTTATCAAGAGGGTAGGGTTTGTGATATCATTTTCCAGTTTAACATCGTCACTATTTTGTGCCTGTCCCAAGTCAGAATCTGGAATTCCATGTGTCTTTGTCCTTGTCATGTTCAATGATTAAGGTGAGAGGTGATTGTTTGTTTTGTTGACATTTATGAAATTGCTGACCATCACTGATTAAACTGTCTTTATAATTTAGGTGTACTGTAAGCTTTATATCGTCTTCAACACATACTTGTTTATGTTCATTCTTTGTTGTTTTCTTGGATTGGAATGATATCACTTCTGTAGTGTAATGGCTAGTGTTTTCGCCTCAACTATGGAAAGTTACATATTTGATATCCTGTCCTGTCAATGGAAAGTTACATATTTTATATCCTGTCCTGTCAATGGAAAGTTACATATTTGATATCCTGTCCTGTCAATGGAAAGTTACATATTTGATATCCTGTCCTATCAATGGAAAGTTACATATTTGATATCCTGTCCTGTCAATGGAAAGTTACATATTTGATATCCTGTCCTGTCAATGGAAAGTTACATATTTGATATCCTGTCCTGTCAATGGAAAGTTACATATTTGATATCCTGTCCTGTCAATGGAAAGATTATAAAGCTAGCACTTGATGTTTCTCCGATGGACATGTCAGATTAAGGAGTAAGAAGAAAAGATGGCTGACTTGGAAGTAATAATGTTTCCTACTGTAGTGATATTTCATCAGTGGGCTGTGTTTCAAGTTTGAAACCATAAAACTATTTTAACCCCGCCACCTTTTATTGAAGTGTTTGTTCTAAACCAGGAAAGTTAGTACACATACATTTGTGTTAGGATATCAATTTGATCTCTTACTACGATTGTTGTGTTGGATTCTTTTTTTTTTCCAATTAAAATCTTTATTCGAAATCTTTACATTTGTTACTGAGAGAAACATAAAATACCAGTACCTTATCCTGGCCTCGTTAATATTAGTGGCATGTATAGAAATTGTGTTAGTCTTTTTAGTACAATAGCAATACAATTAAGATAAAATCAATGCGTATTTTGAGAGTTATTTCATGATTGTTTCTAACTTTAATTCTAATCTGTTGGATTTTCTAAATGTTCCGACAGTGTGATACTTTTTGGTTTTCATTCTATTATAAATACTATAGAAATCCAATATATGCCTCTTCATCTAGTAAAAACACAGACATGATCACATTCGCACCAAAAAAGGTATCTTGTACTTGCCATGATATAGTTACAGACATTGCTCACCTGGGTTTAAATGACAACAATTCACTCACTTCAATTAATACACATTAGTTTAATCATACAGAGTATAAAGCTATACTGCGATGCATGAAATATAATTACATTGACCAGAATTAAAATAATCAAGATATTATACAGTTGTCATTCTCTGAAATAAGTTAATTACTGTTTGTGAAAATTACAATATTACACCACATTTACATAGGAATTCATTGTAATGGACACGAGAAATGCATTTATTAGAAATATATTCGCTGGCAATGAATACAGAATGGGGAAACTTACACCAATAATTATATTTGGTTTCAAACCAAATGACACAATTTACAAACCTGTCAAATAGTAATCAATATATACAGTCCATTTCGTTTTGATATAACCTCAACTTGCATTAATGTTTTTAATGAATTCGACTTTTAATTGTGTTGGATTCTAATTATACTGAATAGACTGGAATTATTCAATTAAATATGGTCGGTTCATATGTCAGAATACCATGATATAGCTGAAATACTGACACGAAAAGTGTAATGATACCAAAGGGTCAGAATCAGTAAATCAAAGAAGAACAGACAACACAATGGCCAAAGGAAAAAGAACAAAAGAACAAACAACGATCTATAAAACATACATATAAAACTAAAGATCGAGTAACACGAACCCCACTAAAAACTGGTGGTGAACTCAGGTGCTCCAGAAGGATAATCATGTTTTATTATATTTACATGTTAAAATAACACCAGATATTATGTTTTGACTTGTTTATATCAGAGTTTGATTAATAGTTCCTCTATTGTTTGAGATGAAATAAAACTAAAGATGTTAACATCGTTGCAATTTTCAATTCGTAGATATTTATTGAATTTTTAAATAGAAAACCAAATGAATATTGTTATTAATGGCAGACATTGACCAATCGTCTTTGACTTTAAGATTGCCTTGGGTGTAGCCAAGATTAAGGGAAGATGACATTCATGATTTAAATATATTAGATACTTAGAGGAAGAAGATAACTTCATTTATTTGTCTCAATTTGGAGTAATGTACTTGTTACAACACAGATCACTGTAACTAAAGTGCAAAGTTATTCCCTTAAAATCGCCTTTTAATTTGTCTGGTGTCAGACTCGTCACACGACTTTTCTTTGCGTAAAAATGTTGCGACACAATGTATAAGTCCAATACAAACGAGTCTTTCTAATCTGTTGAACCATTTATCGATGTAAACTCAGAACTATTATAACAATTTGTTTTCATTTTGTTCATTTACAGTTTTATATATCTGATAGAAAACTACAATGCATAAGGTTATTTCTATTATCATTTTTATTGTTCATTACACGGTAATGATCAAACTATTTTCTCCAATAACAGGCATTTTCAAGTTGGAAAAAATATATTTGATTATTTGCCTATTAGTGGGAGACAAGTAACGTAAGATGAGACAACTTAGCGCTCAGCTGCACATTTTCTGTTATCAGAAACTCGCCAAGTCTAACTGGAAAATTTGAACTCAGTGAATGGTCCCATCTCACATTCTAAACCATAAATGCTTATGCTTGTCGAGACATGGGTGGTAATACTTACAGTGCAAAAGTGGGCAATGAACTCGTGTTTGATCAGTGACTCTCAAAACTAAAAATATTATTCAAATTAATTTCCGTACGTAATTCGGTATATTATCTTTGATAATGAAACTTCGAGATAATAAAATGATAATAAAAGTCAAATCTTTGTGTTTTAAATCATAAATGGAATGAAATAAATTGATAAGAAAGTGAAAGGTATAGAGAAATAGAGACACATATTAAACATTACAATGAGTGCTAACGAAGACAACTGATATATTTTTATTATTTTGAAGGAAGTTCTATGCGGTCGTTATCCTTAATTATTTTGGAAATAAATTTTTGATAATTTGGCTAAAAACCAGCCAGTTGGCATATAAATCCAGCTGTTTTTGTAAAAGTTAGCAATGCATTAATGAGGAATGGGGGCCAAATTAGGTAACATTTAATAATGATCTTTCTATTACTTGTTCTGTGTTTTACTTCCTGCTCGAAATAGGTCATATTGTATACTTATGCAAATAGTCTACCAACGCTGGACATATTTAAGGGTTAAGAGTTAATTAAATCACAGGAAAAAGTACAGGGCATATATAAAGAACAAGATCAACGTTTATATATAGAACAATATTAGAGCTAATGTATAGAAAAATACCATACTTGAAACAATATAAACCCGTTCAGGAAGAACAAGATGAGCGCTTACCCAAAGTATATAGAAAACACGATCATATTTTATAGAGACCAAGAACATAGTTAATGTTGAAAACTATATCAACATTTATACAGAGGACACGATCAGCATTTTGTTTTATAATAACGAGATCAGCGCTTATACAGAGAGCAATATTTTAGCTTATATAGAGAACAAAATCAACCTGTTCTTAAAGAACAAGATCAGCGCTTACACAATGTATATACAAACTAGATCGGGGCTTACACAGAGGAAAATATATGCATTTTAAAAAAACGAGATCAGCGCTTATACAGAGAACAATATCAGAGCTTATATATATATAAAACAATATCAGCCTGTTCATACAGAACAAGATCAGCGCTTACACAATGTACTTAGTAAACACGAATGATGCTTATACAGAGGACAAGATCAGTACATAAATAGAGAGCAACATTGTTTTTTTTATAGCGAACAAGATCGTACCTTGTATATAGAGAACAAGATAAGAATATATATAGCGAGAAAGATCAACACCTATATGGAAGATATCCAGTTACATTGAGAACAACATCAACACTTATATAGCCAACATGATCAGTGCATTTACAGAGAATAAAATCAGAGGACTAAATAATGGAAAAATAACACCGAATAAATGTATTTTTAAGACGTAATTCTAAAATTCCCGAAATCTCTTTTTTTCTGTTAGAAATCATTTTACTGAAGATGTCATATATTTTACTTACATATATTTGTTTGTAATTGTAATATTAGAATGCAAATTTCTATGACTTCAAATGTAAGTTTCAAAGTCTCCTAATTTTCTTGAGAAAATGATATGAAGAGTTTAAATATTCCAAAGGAGTAATCAGAATTCGTAAATCGAAGAAGGACATACAACACCATGACCAAAAGAAGAAGGACAGACAACACCATGACCAAAAGAAGAAGGACAGACAACACCATGACCAAAAGAAGAAGGACAGACAACACCATGACCAAAAGAAGGACAGACAACACCATGACCAAAAAAAAAAAGAACAGACAACACCATGACCAAAAAAAGAAGGACAAACAACACCATGACCAAAAGAAGGACAGACAACACAATGACCAAAAGAAGAAGGACAGACAACACCATGACCAAAAGAAGAAGGACAGACAATACCATGACCAAAAGAAGAAGGACAGACAACACCATGACCAAAAGAAGGACAGACAACACCATGACCAAAAGAAGAAGGACAGACAACATCATGACCAACAGAAGGACAGACAACACCATGACCAAAAGAAGGACAGACAACACCATGACCAAAAGAAGAAGGACAGACAACACAATGACCAAACGAAGAAGGACATACAACACCATGACCAAAAGAGGAAGGCCAGACAACACCATGACCAAAAGAAGAAGGACAGACAACACCATGACCAAAAGAAAAAGGACAGACAACACCATGACCAAAAGAAAAAGGACAGACAACACCATGACCAAAAGAAAAAGGACAGACAACACCATGACCAAAAGAAAAAGGACAGACAACACCATGACCAAAAGAAAAAGGACAGAAAACACCATGACCAAAAGAAAAAAGGACACAACACCATGACCAAAAGAAGAAAGACAGACAACACCATGACCAAAAGAAAAAGGACAGACAACACAATGACCAAAAGAAAAAGGACAGACAACACAATGACCAAAAGAAAAAGGACAGACAACACCATGACCAAAAGAAAAAGGACAGACAACACAATGACCAAAAGAAAAAGGACAGACAACACCATGACCAAAAGAAGAAGGACAGACAACACCATGACCAAAAGAAGGACAGACAACACCATGACCAAAAGAAGAAGGACAGACAACATCATGACCAACAGAAGGACAGACAACACCATGACCAAAAGAAGGACAGACAACACCATGACCAAAAGAAGAAGGACAGACAACACAATGACCAAACGAAGAAGGACATACAACACCATGACCAAAAGAGGAAGGACAGACAACACCATGACCAAAAGAAGAAGGACAGACAACACCATGACCAAAAGAAAAAGGACAGACAACACCATGACCAAAAGAAAAAGGACAGACAACACCATGACCAAAAGAAAAAGGACAGACAACACCATGACCAAAAGAAAAAGGACAGACAACACAATGACCAAAAGAAAAAGGACAGACAACACCATGACCAAAAGAAAAAGGACAGACAACACCATGACCAAAAGAAAAAGGACAGACAACACCATGACCAAAAGAAAAAGGACCAGACAACACCACGACCAAAAGAAAAAGGACCAGACAACACCATGACCAAAAGAAAAAGGATAACAGAATAATACCAATGTTTGTCATGTACCAGTGGTATTTTATTTAATCATTTTGACTCAATTAGTAAGAAAGGACATGGATGTAAATGCACATGAGAGACTATCAAACATTACACTTAGACACAAATTAAAGTAAAAGAACATCGCTTTTCCGTTGTTTTGTTTAACTTCACTGGATGACAAAGCGGAAGGCCACATTGCATAATTTGTAAACACCGCAGTATTGACAAGATTTTTTTACTTTATACCTTCGCATCTTTTCTATTTTGTACTCCTTTTCGCAATGGACTGTGCAATGGCGTGTCGTATCTCCTAATTAGAAATTAATTACAAAGCAAATCATGTTATGAGATGAAGAAAATATATAGCATCTTGCGAATTATGGTTAAAATGCAATGAGAAATCCAAAAACTATAACAGGCCCTCCCGTAAATCGGTTTCCTTAACAAAAGGGTGCGAACATAGTTTAATTTAGTTTCTATAGACACATTGTACATTGTTGTCCATCTGATCCTGTAAATCATGAAACTAGATTCGTCCAGTACACACAACATTTGTCCCTTGTGGATAGTGTGAAACAGATTTGGTGTATGTGCAAGCCGTTCTTAGACACACTTGGCAATCAGTAATGATTGCCACATTCGCCTCGACTTCTCTGTCACTGTGAAGTCTGTTACGGGGGCCTCTCGTTTTTGACGCTGTGATATAACACGTTGAAGTCAGCTTTTGGGACGGTCGGATAATCGTTTGCTATGGCTCTCAAAAGCTACTAAGCCGTAAGATGCTATTATCCAATCGTGGACTGCAAATTGCTGGATATGTGACGTTGTGATTGCCCTGCATAATCAGGGCAATAGTCTTGCATTTGTTTTACTTAGAAATGTTGTACAATCGATATGAACTTTTCAAAACTTCGATTTGGTATGGTTGTCACTCGGAACTCTTCTGCACTGGGCATAATTAAGCCGGTTAACTAGGACTAACTAAGACGACATATGCCACATCATATTGTGATATAGGATATATTTAAGTACATTTATGGGCAAGATAAGTACTAGTTATATGCAATAATGATAATTGGATGTCGATATTGCAATCATGCTTAAAGTTTTCCAGGTTTTTGTAATTTCCCGGAAAAATCTTGAGCTCAACTCAATTGTTTAATGATATAGCATTCAAAACCACGTTTAAGCATATACATGAAATGAATGTCAAATTCAGCTTAAAACAAAATATGTTGAGTGCCATCACGCACAATGGCAATATTTCCGTCAAAAAAGTAAAAATGGGTAAAACCAAGTTCGTGCGGACTATTTTTTCCCCAATTTGTTTGGATCATTATGGGTAATTTATATTTATTAACGGAATATATGGGTCACTGATCCAAACATTTATTTGTCAAATGTTAGAAAGTCATACCACCGACGTTCCTCAACATCAAACTATCATGCAATTCACGGTTTAAGTTAATTAAATGGAATTGTAAATGTTTTGTTATTTCTATAAGATTTGTTTATTTTTCTCATTGATACCAGAAATAACCAAATAAGACACCTAATCAATGTACTATAGATAGATTTAGACACATCAATTGTGTACTATACTACCTATGAAAGAACGTGCGTTGTGTTAAATCTAATTTGCTGAATTTCTGTTGAAGCAATAAATTTTGCAAATTTTCTGTAATGTGAATCATTGAATGGTATGTTCCTTTGAGCGGAAACTTTGTAAAGATTAATAAAGATACAAGAAGTTTCTAATGAGAATAAAATTAATTTTAAACTGATCCTCTACATAATATCACAAAACCCACTCCAAAGTAGAAGTAATTAAAAACGGCAATCATCTGGGAGGCAAACAGTTGTAAAGACAAATTAATAAAACTTTTGTGCTTACATGTGTAGCACTAAAATTTAGAACTAAATAAATACAAATGATGTCAAGTGTATATGGGAGAACAAAAAGCACGATGTTGGTATATAAAAAATGTCATGTAATACTGTACATATAAACTGGTACATAATTTGAGATAACATCACAGGCAGTATATAGACGTGTCATGATCTGTCTAGTAACAATATTCTCCTATTCGTAGCGTATTTAAGCTGTTGATTACACTTGCGTAATATATTTAATCTTTTTTCGACAGTCGTTACCAACGATAATTAACAACTTCAAAAATATTAGAAGTTTTTGGTCATAGGAGAAGCAGATTCTCCTGCTACAGGTGGATTACTTAGGAGAAGCAGATTCTCCTGCTACCAGTGGATTACTTAGGAGAAGCAGATTCTCCTGCTACCAGTGGATGACTTAGGAGAAGCAGATTCTCCTGCTACCAGTGGATTACGATACTTCTCCACTTGAGATAGTGATTCTCCTGCTACCAGTGGATTACGATACTGCTCCACTTGAGATAGTGATTATCCTGCTACCAGTGGATTACGATACTTCTCCACTTGAGATAGTGATTCTCCTGCAACCAGTGGATTACGATACTGCTCCACTTGAGATAGTGATTCTCCTGCTACCAGTGGATTACGATACTGCTCCACTTGAGATAGTGATTCTCCTGCTACCAGTGGATTACGATACTGCTCCACTTGAGATAGTGATTTTCCTGCTACCAGTGGATTACGATACTGCTCCACTTGAGACAGTGATTCTCCTGCTACCAGGGGATTACGATACTGCTTTCCTTGAGATAGTGATTCTCAGGGATTACGATACTGCTCCACTTGAGATAGTGATTCTCCTACTACCAGTAGATTACGATACTGCTCCACTTGAGATAGTGATTCTCCTGCTACCAGTGGATTACGATCCTGCTCCACTTGAGACAGTGATTCTCCTGCTATCAGTGGATTACGATACTGCTCCACTTGAGATAGTAAACTATCGACACTGGAGAAATAACTGGTAACAGAAGGAGAATCTATATATAACCATATGATAATTTATTGAGTGATAAATCCATAGAAACACATTAAAGATTTAGATATTTCATCAACATGGTTGAGACATTTCCACCAAACAGATGTTTCTGACTACGTATGATATAGACAGGTGGTGGTTAATGTATTATTGTCTTACACCGGAATTACTTATGCGTATGAAATGATCAATTATGCCAATCCAGAGAACATATATTGGCATTGTTTAATTTTTATCTATTTTTTTTTTATTCAAATCCCACAACCACGAGGTATAAACTTTTCCATATTGGGGTCGACCAATATGTCGGAACTGTAAAATAAACGTACCAGACGATATATGTCAAACTAACGTGTTAAATATTTAAAAACAAATCGAATACATATCAAATAATGCTAAATCAGTTTCGAAATTGAATTCGTAAAAAATATATATGGTTCAGTTCAGACGCTTAAGTGAAATTAAAGGGTGCTATATGTTTCTAATTAATAAAATGAACTCCGCCTCATTAATCAACGAATATATTTAAATAAAAGATATCCACTTTTTAGAAAAGTACAATCTTACCAACTAACAAATGATATCTGAGAGGTTGTGTTGCAAACCAGTGTTACCTTGATTGAGGGTTGATGCTTACAAGGAAACCCCGGAACAACAGAATGTTAGTGGTAGACTTAGACTTGGTGAACTGTCATGCATATCTGCTTAATATATGGCCACGATATCCTTCTTTTGTCACAGAAATATGAGTTGTTCTTTTTCGACTTCTGATTACCCTTTTGGTATTTTCAATCATTTCTTTGATAATACTACTATTGATGTACTTAGAAATGTTCAAGTATTTTATAAAGCAGTGTACAAATTACCATAAAGTAAATGTGTCTATTTCATAGCAACAATGATTTATACATTTTTTATATAAGTTTCTGTCAGATGCAACTATTTATCACATTTAATATTAGTCTATCACTAAGTGATGTGGTTGAGATGGACAGATTCATTGTCAGAGTCTTTAATTAGTCCAATCAATCTGTCTATGCGCTTATTTGTAAGATTATCAAATGCAGAATAATTCAGATATTGTAGGTTGGTTGGTTTTATGGTGTTTAACGCCACTTTCAACAATAGTTCAGTTATATCGTGGCGGTCAGTTTCATTGGTGGAGGTACCCGGAGGACCGGGAGAAAATCACCCACCTGCCAGAAGTCACTGACAAACTTTATCACATAATGTTGTACACCCCACCCTGGACGGGAGTCGAACCCACATCAGTGGTGATAGACATCGATTGCATAGGTAGTTGTTAATCCAACTGCCATGCGATCACTGACACGACGGACCCTCAGATATTGTAAAAATATTTTTGACATTTACGTCACCGAATATGGTACTGTTTTGACAACTATTTTACCTATTTTGTTCCTGTATTTAAATACTGTTATAGTGACAGCCGGAACCTTTGAACCGTAATGAGAGCGGGAGGTTTGGCGCTTTAAAATCTGATTCAACCCACCATTTCTTTAGAAATGCCTGTACAAAGTCAGGGTCATTACGATTTTCACAGTTTTCCAGTTGTTGACTGATTTTGTCTGTTTGTATAATTATGAGTTTTGACTTTCCCTTTGTAAGATTGTTCGGAGTTCGGTAATTTTGTTATTACCCTTATATATTGTACAACAATCTTCAGATATAAAAGAAAGACTAAAACTGATTCCTACAAACGAATCGTATATTCTATGCACGGCAATGTTCTAATTATACTTCAACCATTAATCATAAAATGACGAAGCTTGTTTTAAACAATTAGATACTTTTAATTACGATTAAATTTATAAAGTACAGTATACAAGCTACATGTCGAATTATTATGTCTGCTCAGTAAAATGTACTTAAATAACACCATTTAAGCAACATATAATGTGGTCGTATGAACATTGAACATATAGTGTTGCTTCCCTAAAATATACACGGGGTCACGTTAAGCATTTATATTCCCAGACAGTTTTAAAACTGCCAAGTCTCCAGAGGACGAGGACAAATCTGCAGTTTAGAAAGTGCATTTGTAAATGCTGCCTAGTCTAAATAATGTTAACAAACCGTTTCCATATGTGGTTACACATCATCTTTCAGTATATTTAGCATAAAAAATATAATGAGTTCTTATAAAATGAAACCTATTATAAGTTTATGGGCGAAATTGTATAATGTGGTAGCTATCTAAGGTTATATTGTTCATGGGATCTGTAAATTATATGGCCAAAGAAAGAATATGTACATTAAATGTGGTAGCTATCTAAGCTTATATTGTTCATGGGATCTGTAAATTCTATGGTCAAAGAAAGAATATGTACATTAAATGTGGTAGCTATCTAAGCTTATATTGTTCATGGGATCTGTAAATTCTATGGTCAAAGAAAGAATATGTACATTAAATGTGGTAGCTATCTAAGCTTATATTGTTCATGGGATCTGTAAATTCTATGGTCAAAGAAAGAATATGTACATTAAATGTGGTAGCTATCTAAGGTTATATTGTTCATGGGATCTGTAAATTCTATGGTCAAAGAAAGAATATGTACATTAAATGTGGTAGCTATCTAAGCTTATATTGTTCATGGGATCTGTAAATTCTATGGTCAAAGAAAGAATATGTACATTAAATGTGGTAGCTATCTAAGGTTATATTGTTCATGGGATCTGTAAATTCTATGGTCAAAGAAAGAATATGTACATTAAATGTGGTAGCTATCTAAGCTTATATTGTTCATGGGATCTGTAAATTATATGGTCAAAGAAAGAATATGTACATTAAATGTGGTAGCTATCTAAGCTTATATTGTTCATGGGATCTGTAAATTATATGGTCAAAGAAAGAATATGTACATTAAATGCATCGTGCGCACTAAATTCGATATCTACGTTTTTATTAAAGTACGAAGTCCTTATAACTGTAGGCTATCCGATTTTTCCTCCTTTCTATATTGATAGCCAAATATCTGTTCACCGGAAATTTAAAAAATAGATCAATTGATATTTAGAAACGCAAAAGAAATATATGTCAATGAAAAATTCCCAATTCTTTAATTATTTACTCTGCAAAATCGAAATAAACTTGAAATAAAATTCTAATAATTTTTTTTTTTTACGAAACTCTCGACAGAAGAGCGGCGTAGGTAAAATGAACGGAACAGCCATAAGTCAAAGAGAGATAACTTCAGCCAAATAATTAAAAAAAACTTTAAAAAGTACTTGAAAAAAAATAATACATTCCCTTCTCACGTCTCCCTCTTAAAATTATAGGACTTCGTCCTTCAAACAAGTTGTGCCTGTCTCATATTATTATCACTGAGTCGATCCCTCTGCTGATGGACTATTAGTCCCCGATGGTATCATCCGCCTAGTAGTCAGTGTTTCGGCACGGTTATTATATATATATATATATATATTATTGATATCTACAGTTCCTAAATAATATAATTATTAATAAGACTAAGGTTCTAATCCCTCAGGCTGAGGTGAACTTTTTTCGCCGAATTTGGCTATCTTGCTTAGGTTTTATTTCTCCAAAATTATTTTTGGCTTTCCAATCTATCGATTTTGAGCGTAACTGACGAAGTCGTACGTACTATATTTAATATATATGCTTTATTAAGGCTTTCTCTGGAAGGTTTCCCACTCGGCAACAGGAGTTGACTTTTATAAGCCTTTAAATGTCCGATTGAATTTGCAGACATGTCCACCTATATTCCGACGTCACATACATAGACATAACGAATCTAATATCATTGTGGCAGCTTTCCATTTGAAAGTTGAGTGTTTCACCTCTGCTTTATGTGAATTATTGAATTTGTCCTGTCTTTTATTCTCTCGAATTTGATACTGTATCAATGTTAGTTTAATGTTATGTTAAACTATATTTTTATATACTGTTCCCTAATATTGATGTTAGTTTGTGCTATGCTGCTTACAATGGTATATATATATTTGACAGCTCTAAAATTTAATTCTAACACTGTTTGGTTTAATTTTCAGACGTTTATTTAATATTTAGTATTAACCTAGTATCCTTAGTAACTTTGAGATCCAGTGGGACAGATATATTGTATGGTTGTCACTTGCTTCTAGACGTTTGTATAATATACTTTATTTCATGCGATTGTATAATGAATTCTTCATTATCCTATACAATATATTAAAAATTGCTGAGTTAGATTGCTGTCAAATTATAATATTAAGTATATATGTACCATCTACACACGCTCATACACATGTCTTACGTATATCCCTAGATTTGCCTTACGAGAAAAGATAACACTACGATTATTGAAGCTCCTTTTTCATGGAGTGGATGTGGTCGAGTGGTCTAGGGTGCTGGACGTAAGGCTAAGCGAATGGTGCTGCAGTGTATCAATGGTGTGAGTTCAAATCCCGTCGAAGGAAGAACAAAAATTTGACAGCTCTAATATTTAATTCTAACACTGTTTGGTTTAATTTTCAGACGTATATATATGGTTTAATTTTCAGACGTATATATATACGTCTGAAAATTAAATATACTGTTTCCCAACATTTGTGGTAATTAGTTTATTCTGGTAAAAAAAAAAATTAAACACTATTCCCTAACATTGATGTTAGTTAATTTGTCCTTGTTCTAATTTTATATACCGTCTCCTAACGTTAATATTTTCCCACTAGCCAACCATTAACATCACAAAATACATGTATGTGTAGTCAATTATGATATATAAAACACCCTTTTCATTCGCTCTCGAGTTAAGAAATATTTCTAGCTTATTGGAAGCTTAAATATATACAATAATTGTTTTTCATAATAATGATATTCTCAAAATCGCTCTCTGCTAGTAATTTAATATGGCACAATATGGAAGCATTGTTCTTAAATCTAATGACTGTGTTACAATTCTGTAATCATGATTAAACAGATCTTACGGACGCAAACGCATACTAGAATACCTGACCCTAATATTACGGTCATATACAATTGTTGTGGAAGCACGCATGCTATTTTAAGTTGCACCATTCTTTATTTTAATTTAATCAGATGACCGATTTTTGTAATTTGTCCGTCGGAGAGACTCAATCAAATTTATTCGAAGGCATAGAACAAAAATACCTCTACTTCTAGTAACTACAGTATTTTATTACAGAAGTTTATGTAATGTAAGCGTTGAACGAGCAATGTAATCAATATAAATCTTCAAGCGATCTTAAACGTGTGAAGCACTACAAGCTTCATATCCTTGTCTGTAGCACATAACTGAAATATGTCGATCATTAACTGATTGCTTCATAGAGAAACAAGCGTGCCTCGGGATGTTAATATCTAGAGCAATGAATCGAGAATTCGTGGGGTTTGTTGAGTTTCATTAGCGATCAACCCGGAAGTTATGCAGATTGATGATGAAGACAGGTTATTTAAAACAGAAATCATTGTCTAATAATAGAACTTCTGTATGAAGAAGAGTTTGAAGATATTAAGCGTTAAGCAGAATCCGTAAATCTAAGAAGAACGGACAACACAATGGCCAAAAGAAAAAGTACAAACGGACAAGCAACGTTCTACAAAACATACGCATAAAACTAAAGATCGAGTAACACGAACCCCACTAAAAAACGGGGGTGAACTCAGGTGCTCCGGAAGGTAAATCCGTTTGGTGTGGTGACCCTTGATATACCTACTACATTGGTGTACTGTATTGACTGTATCAGAAGTATTGACCTGGTACATACTTTCTAAATGTTCATTTATAGCATGTTAATTACAAATATATCACTTCGGATTAGATATATTGTAGATTGCTGTAAGAAATTCTGATGTCTTCAATTCCGATTTACAGTGCAATCGCAAACAAAAAAGACTCACCATTAACAGTTTCAAAAAGAATAATAAGAGTTTTTTCATACTAATTTTAGTTTGGAGCTATATGGTAATGTATATTCAATTTTTGTCTATGCATAAATATGAGATAAGAAATATGATACATGAATGTTTATTTCTGAAGTAATGTATAGACATGTTAATTTCATGTATGTTTGCAAGTGCTTAATCCCACTCATGGCGAGGTGTACTCGATACAACATTATGCGATACAACAGTTACTTGCGACAGGTCAGTGGTTTTCTCCGGGTACTCCGGTTTCTTCCACTAATAAAACTGACCGCCACAATATAGCTGAAATATTGTTGAAAGTGGCGGTAAACACCATAACCCTAACCCCAACTCTACAATAAATATAATAAATTGTTTTAAATAAGAAACAAAACAAATCATAAGAAACCTTTCACACTGATTTTATATTTCATAGCACTCGTAGTATTGATAAATAAGAATTTGAATTTGAAGTTTAAGAATGTTACAACTTTTATTGAAATAACGAGAAAGTTTGTTGTTTCTTGATTATGTACCATTGTTGTTGTCTGCTACACATCATATTTAATAAAAGACACATTTTGACGAAAGTGAACATAAAAAAACATTGAGCCATGCATGCAAAACGTTAATGTAGAAAATTACAGTTTTGTTTGTTTGTTTGTTTGTTTCATGATGTTTAACGCCACTTTCAACAATATTTTAGCTATATCGTGGTGGTCTATTTTATTGGTGGAGGAAACCGGAGCACCCGGAGAAAACCACCAACCCGTCGCAAGTCACATACAAACTTTATCACATAATGTTGCACACCTTGCCCTGATCAAGATTCGAATTCACAGCATCAGTGGTGATAGGCACTGATTGCATAGATAGTTGTAAATCCAACTACCATACGACCACGGCCACGACGACCCCTCAGAACCCATTTTATTGACTATTTATTTAGCTCTGTATATTTGAATAGTATCATTAGATATCCATTTCAGTGTTTTACCCTCATTTCTTCGTCCTGTTGTTCTTTTTCTCTTACCAGCTTGTCCGGAACAGAACAGTGTTTCCCTCTGTAAATGGTCATGCTATTTGGCATATATGTGCACCACCTTCATGTGATGTGTCACGTACTGGTCATCATATGGTTCACATGTGACCTCGACCTTTTCCCCCCCATGGTCGAATTATGCAGTTATTATTTTTTTTGCAAGTAAGCGAGTTCAGACCAGAACATTTTATCATTTTACCTAGACTCATGATATTTTGCCATGTGGATGCACTACCTTAATATCAAGACTCATGATATTTTGCCATGTGGATGCACTACCTTAATATCAAGTCTATTGCACTATTATATTACCTTTGAGCAATTGGATTTCGAAGTATTTAAAATCTAACTTTGGAAAGAGTCCTTGAAGACTCGTCAACCTATTATTTTTCTTCTTCTTTTAAAGTACATAGCAACCGTACATTTCTGGAACTAGAAAAATCATTTACTGCGATATGAAATAATTGGATTTCAAAATATATAGTGCAACTGCGTAGGATGTTGATTGTAACAAATCAATGTTCAATGACGTTCCTATATTTATAAACTCTTTTAAACATTGTAGGACACATATATTAAGTAACGGCTAAGCGAGTCGTGGTAGACCGTAAAACGTTCAGTAGCTTCCTTATTAACTGCAACCCTCTATCAAGGAAACGATTATAAGAACCACAGGCACTGAAATATCGTATCAAGTGAGAGAGATATACTTCATATGCAAGTGCTGCTGAAATCTTGCTGCATATAAATGGAAAGTTCACAATGGGAAAATCGAAATCATATCTTTTGTCGTAAGCTTACATTCTTAATCTGCCGTCCCGGCCAATATCGAGGTGCAGGTCAAGGTATGAAGCAGACCAAAATATATTTTTATTTCAAATTCAGTGTAGGGAGGGATCAGTTTTAGTGCACTACAGCTATTTCGTATATTGTTTTTATTATATTAACATGTGCTATTTAATTCCACTTTATAACAATATCAACAAATACTAAAAAGCAGCATAAAATCTAATCACTCTAAATGTTTTTACTTCAAGATAAACATTTCTATCTGAGAGAAACGCGATGCTTTATATAATTGTTTTAAGCATGAATTATTACCCCCTGTAGAAATTCTATATTCCAATCCCAGTATTCCATATTTTAAACTCTCTATCAAGGCAATATAAATGAAAAACTAGTTGATTTTTAGCATAAAATAAACTATGTTGACATAACTGTTCAGATTTTCAATTATTTTGCTAGTATTTTAATAGAATAGTTAGTAAACGGTGTAGTTACTTTAATGAAATTTAAACGAATCTTTCGTCCAAAACAGTTTAATTTGACAATTACACTTGCTTAAAATTAGATTCTGTCACATACAAATACCCCCTTCTAATGTGATGTATATTGATATTCTGCTAAATGTACTTTTAATTTCCTGATAAATGCCTCCGCTAATCAATTTTAACAACTTCAATTAAGTTATCATTTAGCAAGTTTTTAGTAAAGTATATTGAAATATAACAACAAAAAGATCAATTTGAGTACAATCCATCCATCTTTTTACAGAATATGTTCCCCCTAATTATAAACAATTCTCCCTTTTCATGTCTGGAAATAAATTTTGTGATAAGATCAAACCAAACTCATTATCTCAGAACAAGTTAAATGTGCCATATTTATACAAACGTATATAAGCCATTAATGGTCTCACCACATCGTTACTGATTCTATCTACAGAGAAAGTCATCATTAATTTTAAATCATACGATTTTCCTATCTATTTGTCTAATTATTTATTACTTTAATCCCATTTTCAATTATGCGTTTTATCTATAACCGGTTCTAACATTTACGCAGTCTATGCTTCCTTGTTTGTTTAATTTTTTGTTTTTTTGTCAGTAATATTGCCAGAAGAAAGGAATTGTACAAAATGTGCTATAAAATAGCAAGCTTGAATTTCAATAAAAGTCTGCAGATTTACATAATCCAGAAAAAAATGAAATTAAGCTTTGCATATTCAACGGAAATAATAAATTATTCAATTTCAGACTCTTTAACTAATGTTACCTTTTTATTCTAAGACTACACAATGGAGTGTATGTACTACAATATGAGAGCGATATGATATAGTTTTAGATTTGTTAATAACCCGAAGGTCTTCTGTGAGTAGGTACAGTGTCTACATAGAAGTATCAGTAGCAATACATATGCCTCATATTTGACATATTAAGCATCCACCCGTGTAATTCTAAATTTACTGATACATGTCTATTGTTTTGATCAATTCTTTTACTACGAATTTTTTTCTTTCCTACAATAGTGTTCTTCTAATACGACAGTGTTCCTCTAATACAACAGTGTTCCTCTGATACGATAGTGTTCCTCAAACTTGCTAGTGTTCCTTTACTACAATAGTGTTCCTCCAATACGATAGTGTTCTTCAAATACAATAGTGTTCCTTTACTACAATAGCGTTCCTTTACTCCAATATTCTTCCTTTACTACAATAGTGTTCCTTTACTACAATATTGTTCCTTTACTACAATAGTGCTCCTTTACTACAATATTGTTCCTTTACTACAATAGTGCTCCTTTACTACAATAGTGTTCCTTTACTACAACAGTGTTCCTTTACTACAATAGTGCTCCTTTACTACAATATTGTTCCTTTACTACAATAGTGCTCCTTTACTACAATATTGTTCCTTTACTACAATAGTGCTCCTTTACTACAATATTGTTCCTTTACTACAATAGTGCTCCTTTACTACAATATTGTTCCTTTACTACAATAGTGTTCCTTTACTACAATATTGTTCCTTTACTACAATAGTGCTCCTTTACTACAATATTGTTCCTTTACTACAATAGTGCTCCTTTACTACAATATTCTTCCTTTACTACAATAGTGCTCCTTTACTACAATATTGTTCCTTTACTACAACAGTGTTCCTTTACTACAATAGTGTTCCTTTACTACAATACTGTTACTTTACAACAATAGTGTTCCTTTACTACAATATTGTTCCTTTATTACAATAGTGCTCCTTTACTACAATATTGTTCCTTTACTACAATAGTGCTCCTTTACTACAATATTCTTCCTTTACTACAATATTGTTCCTTTACTACAACAGTGTTCCTTTACTACAATAGTGTTCCTTTACTACAATACTGTTACTTTACAACAATAGTGTTCCTTTACTACAATATTGTTCCTTTACTACAATATTCTTCCTTTACAACAATAGTGTTCCTTTACTACAATATTCTTCCTTTACTACAATAGTGTTCCTTTACTACAATATTCTTCCTTTACTACAATAGTGCTCCTTTACTACAATAGTGCTCCTTTACTACAATATTCTTCCTTTACTACAATAGTGCTCCTTTACTACAATATTGTTCCTTTACTACAACAGTGTTCCTTTACTACAATAGTGTTCCTTTACTCCAATATTCTTCCTTTACTACAATAGTGTTCCTTTACTACAATAGTGTTCCTTTACTCCAATATTCTTCCTTTACAACAATAGTGTTCCTTTACTACAATAGTGTTCCTTTACTACAATATTCTTCCTTTACTATAATAGTGTTCCTTTACTACAATATTCTTCCTTTACTACAATAGTGCTCCTTTACTACAATAGTGCTCCTTTACTACAATATTCTTCCTTTACTACAATAGTGCTCCTTTACTACAATATTGTTCCTTTACTACAACAGTGTTCCTTTACTACAATAGTGTTCCTTTACTCCAATATTCTTCCTTTACTACAATAGTGTTCCTTTACTACAATAGTGTTCCTTTACTACAATATTCTTCCTTTACTACAACAGTGTTCCTTTACTACAATAGTGTTCCTTTACTCCAATATTCTTCCTTTACTACAATAGTGTTCCTTTACTACAATAGTGTTCCTTTACTCCAATATTCTTCCTTTACTACAATAGTGTTCCTTTACTACAACAGTGTTCCTTTACTCCAATATTCTTCCTTTACTACAATAGTGTTCCTTTACTACAATAGTGTTCCTTTACTCCAATATTCTTCCTTTACTACAATAGTGTTCCTTTACTACAATAGTGTTCCTTTACTACAATATTGTTCCTTTACTACAACAGTGCTCCTTTACTACAATAGTGTTCCTTTACTACAATAGTGTTCCTCTAATACGATAGTGTTCCTAAAATACATTAGTGCTCCTTTACTACAATATTGTTCCTTTACTCCAATATTCTTCCTTTACTACAATAGTGTTCCTTTACTACAATAGTGCTCCTTTACTACAATATTCTTCCTTTACTACAATAGTGCTCCTTTACTACAATATTGTTCCTTTACTACAACAGTGTTCCTTTACTACAATAGTGTTCCTTTACTACAATACTGTTACTTTACAACAATAGTGTTCCTTTACTACAATATGGTTCCTTTACTACAATAGTGTTCCTCTAATACGATAGTGTTCCTTTACTACAATATTCTTCCTTTACTACAATAGTGTTCCTCTAATACGACAGTTCCTAAAATACAATAGTGTTCCTGAAGCATGATAGTGTTCCTTTACTACAATAGTGTTCCTTAACTACGATAGTTTTCCTCAAATACCAGTGTTCCTTTACTACAATAGTGTTCCTCTAATACGATAGTGTTCCTAAAATATATTAGTGTTCCTTTAATACAATTGTGTTCCTGAAGCATGATAGTGTTCCTTTACTACAATAGTGTTCCTTTACTACGATAGTGTTCCTCAAATACGACAGAGTTTCTTTACTACGACAGTGTTTCTTTACTACGACAGTGTTTCTTTACTACGACAGTGTTTCTTTACTACGACAGTGTTTCTTTACTACGACTGAGTTTCTTTACTACGACAGTGTTTCTTTAATACGACAGTGTTTCTTTACTACTACGACAGTGTTTCTTTACTACTACGACAGTGTTTCTTTACTACGACAGTGTTTCTTTACTACGACAGTGTTTCTTTAATGCGACAGTGTTTCTTTACTACTACGACAGTGTTTCTTTACTACGACAGTGTTTCTTTACTACGACAGTGTTTCTTTACTACTACGACAGTGTTTCTTTACTATGACAGTGTTTGTTTACTACGACAGTGTTTCTTTACTACGACAGTGTTCATTTAGTACGACAGTGTTTCTTTACTACTACGACAGTGTTTCTTTACTATGACAGTGTTTGTTTACTACGACAGTGTTTCTTTACTACGACAGTGTTCATTTAGTACGACAGTGTTTCTTTAATACGACAGTGTTTCTTTACTACGACAGTGTTTCTTTACTACGACAGTGTTCATTTAGTACGACAGTGTTTGTTTACTACGACAGTGTTTGTTTACTACGACAGTGTTTGTTTACTACGACAGTGTTTCATTACTACGACAGTGTTCATTTAGTACAACAGTGTTTGTTTACTACGACAGTGTTTGCTTACTACGACAGTGTTTCTTTACTACGACAGTGTTCATTTAGTACGACAGTGTTTGTTTACTACGACAGTGTTTGTTTACTACGACAGTGTTTCTTTACTACGACAGTGTTTCTTTACTACGACTGAGTTTCTTTACTACGACAGTGTTTCTTTAATACGACAGTGTTTCTTTACTACTACGACAGTGTTTCTTTACTACTACGACAGTGTTTCTTTACTACGACAGTGTTTCTTTACTACGACAGTGTTTCTTTAATGCGACAGTGTTTCTTTACTACTACGACAGTGTTTCTTTACTACGACAGTGTTTCTTTACTACGACAGTGTTTCTTTATTACGACAATGTTTCTTTACTACTACGACAGTGTTTCTTTACTATGACAGTGTTTGTTTACTACGACAGTGTTTCTTTACTACGACAGTGTTCATTTACTACGACAGTGTTCATTTACTATGACAGTGTTTGTTTACTACGACAGTGTTTCTTTACTACTACGACAGTTTTTCTTTACTACTACGACAGTGTTTCTTTACTACGACAGTGTTTCTTTAATGCGACAGTGTTTCTTTACTACTACGACAGTGTTTCTTTACTACGCCAGTGTTTCTTTACTACGACAGTGTTTCTTTACTACGACTGAGTTTCTTTACTACGACAGTGTTTCTTTAATACGACAGTGTTTCTTTACTACTACGACAGTGTTTCTTTACTACTACGACAGTGTTTCTTTACTACGACAGTGTTTCTTTACTACTACGACAGTGTTTCTTTACTACGACAGTGTTTCTTTACTACGACAGTGTTTCTTTAATGCGACAGTGTTTCTTTACTACTACGACAGTTTTTCTTTACTACTACGACAGTGTTTCTTTACTACGACAGTGTTTCTTTACTACGACAGTGTTCATTTAGTACGACAGTGTTTCTTTAATACGACAGTGTTTCTTTACTACGACAGTGTTTCTTTACTACAACAGTGTTCATTTAGTACGACAGTGTTTCTTTAATACGACAGTGTTTCTTTACTACGACAGTGTTTCTTTAGTACAACAGTGTTCATTTAGTACGACATTGTTTCTTTAATACTACGAGTGTTTCTTTACTACGACAGTGTTTCTTTACTACGACAGTGTTTCTTTACTACTACGACAGTGTTTCTTTACTACGACTGAGTTTCTTTACTACGACAGTGTTTCTTTAATACGACAGTGTTTCTTTACTACGACAGTGTTTCTTTACTACGACTGAGTTTCTTTACTACCACAGTGTTTCTTTAATACGACAGTGTTTCTTTACTACTACGACAGTGTTTCTTTACTACTACGACAGTGTTTCTTTACTACGACAGTGTTTCTTTAGTACGACAGTGTTTCTTTAATGCGACAGTGTTTTTTTACTACGACAGTGTTTCTTTAATGCGACAGTGTTTCTTTACTACTACGACAGTGTTTCTTTACCACGACAGTGTTTCTTTACTACAACAGTGTTCATTTAGTACGACATTGTTTCTTTAATACTACGAGTGTTTCTTTACTACGACAGTGTTTCTTTACTACGACAGTGTTTCTTTAATGCGACAGTGTTTCTTTACTACTACGACAGTGTTTCTTTACTACGACAGTGTTTCTTTACTACTACGACAGTGTTTCTTTACTATGACAGTGTTTGTTTACTACGACAGTGTTTCTTTACTATGACAGTGTTTGTTTACTACGACAGTTTTTCTTTACTACTACGACAGTGTTTCTTTACTATGACAGTGTGTGTTTACTACGACAGTGTTTCTTTACTACGACAGTGTTTCTTTACTACGACAGTGTTTCTTTAATGCGACAGTGTTTCTTTACTACTACGACAGTGTTTCTTTACTACGACAGTGTTTCTTTACTACTACGACAGTGTTTCTTTACTATGACAGTGTTTGTTTACTACGACAGTGTTTCTTTACTATGACAGTGTTTGTTTACTACGACAGTTTTTCTTTACTACTACGACAGTGTTTCTTTACTATGACAGTGTTTGTTTACTACGACAGTGTTTCTTTACTACGACAGTGTTCATTTAGTACGACAGTGTTTCTTTAATACGACAGTGTTTCTTTACTACGACAGTGTTTCTTTACTACGACAGTGTTTCTTTACTACAACAGTGTTCATTTAGTACGACATTGTTTCTTTAATACTACGAGTGTTTCTTTACTACGACAGTGTTTCTTTACTACGACAGTGTTTCTTTACTACGACAGTGTTTCTTTACTACTACGACAGTGTTTCTTTACTACGACTGAGTTTCTTTACTACGACAGTGTTTCTTTAATGCGACAGTGTTTCTTTACTACGACAGTGTTTCTTTACTACGACAGTGTTTCTTTACTACTACGACAGTGTTTCTTTACTACGACTGAGTTTCTTTACTACGACAGTGTTTCTTTAATGCGACAGTGTTTCTTTACTACGACAGTGTTTCTTTACTACGACAGTGTTTCTTTACTACGACAGTGTTTCTTTACTACTACGACAGTGTTTCTTTACTACGACTGAGTTTCTTTACTACGACAGTGTTTCTTTAATGCGACAGTGTTTCTTTACTACAACAGTGTTTCTTTACTACGACAGTGTTTCTTTACTACTACGACAGTGTTTCTTTACTACGACTGAGTTTCTTTACTACGACAGTGTTTCTTTAATGCGACAGTGTTTCTTTACTACGACAGTGTTTCTTTACGACGACAGTGTTTCTTTACTACTACGACAGTGTTTCTTTACTATGACAGTGTTTCTTCACTACTACGACAGTGTTTCTTTACTATGACAGCGTTTCTTTACTACGACAGTGTTTCTTTACTACAACAGTGTTCATTTAGTACGACATTGTTTCTTTAATACGACAGTGTTTCTTTACTACGACAGTGTTTCTTTACTACAACAGTGTTCATTTAGTACGACATTGTTTCTTTACTACGACAGTGTTCATTTAGTACGACAGTGTTTCTTTACTACGACAGTGTTTCTTTACTACGACAGTGTTTCTTTACTACAACAGTGTTTCTTTACCACGACAGTGTTCATTTAGTACGACAGTGTTTCTTTACTACGACAGTGTTCATTTAGTACGACAGTGTTTGTTTACTACGACAGTGTTTCTTTACTACGACAGTGTTTCTTTACTACGACAGTGTTCATTTAGTACGACAGTGTTTATTTAGTACGACAGTGTTCATTTACTACGACAGTGTTCATTTAGTACGACAGTGTTCATTTAGTACGACTGTGTTGAAGTATTTATTTTATGTTATTGTAGACATTATAATCTATGATAATGTTGAAGCAATTGTATATCATTCTGATAGTTGGTAGGATCCTGTATTGTAACAGCTATAGTATTAATAAAATCCTTTGAACTGTAAGAAATTCTAAAGAATAGCTTTTTAAAATTCGATTTTCATTTAAATATGATTAATAAAAATTTATGCCATTAAGAAATATTTGAGGAATGTAATTAACGAAACAGTGGCATGTTAAATTACGCTATTATAATGTTCTAGATTTGATTTCCTGGAGGTTAAATGAGAAATATAGTTTTATTTTAAATTATGGATGTTATATTTATCACTATGTGTTGTTCCTATTACAATTTTGCGTCAATGTAGATATTCTTAGAACATGTTTCCCTTGAAAATGCTCTGTCATCAGATAATGGTAACTATTCAAAAACAACCCAAATACAACCACCGATAGAAAAACTCTGCAATTAAATAAACGTAGTGTCCGTGTACTTCCCTTCACGACAGAACCAATCTATTGTTGCAAGATATGTTCCGTTTTAAATAAACGTTAGAGAATACCGAAGGGGCAAGAAAAAATGGACAAACCAGAGAATTTGGCAATATGGGGTACACAAGACGAAGAAAAACAAAGCAAAAACACAACACAATATGTGTAATATTATTATATTACGGATTAACATTTTATTTTCACGTGTGAAGTGTGTATCGTAATATTAGAGTAGAAACCATCAATACAGAACTTTGACAGTCGTTCAACTCAGATACATCAATCATGTCTTCATAGGACAAATTTCATCATGGAGGTTAAAAAACATTTAACGAAGTAATTTGTTCAATTTTCTTCCTCATAAAGACACATAAATGGAATATCCTGAAAAGTACACTGAACAGGAAGTAAACTATATTGCATGTAATAGTTTTCTAAATTTGCAGTAAGACGCTAATTCTGTGATAAAAAGAATCCAAATGCATTATGCATTGTTACTAAAAAATGCTTCAATTTCCGCCGTTATTGTTTATACTAATCTATTACATGTTGAAGCTATGCTAAAACAGAGACTGTTTAAGTTTAATAAATAAGGAGAACTATTTCCTTTTCCGTCTCCTACTGTCTGTAAGTTAAGATATTGCACGGAAGTCACTGAGTGGGTCGTAAGATAAGTATGGCCAACATTAATTGCAGACTCATTACTTGCAATTTAGTTCAGTTTCTTTTTAAATGGAGGTATAAGTTATCAGCGCGAGACTTTTGCTTTTTTGGTTTAATGGCCGAATTAAATGGCGTTTGTCGTAAATATTTTCTTTAAAATCACATTATGTTGTTCGGACATCTATGATGATAAATCAGTTAATGGTTTTATTCTATATAGCGATTCTTTCGAAGCGCCATAGGGTTGTTTTTGAAAACAACGAAATTTAAACAGTATACGGGGTGTTTATCAACGGTCAAATAAATATACGAACGCTGTGTGAGATTTTATCAGCCGTTTATTTAAATTTAGCAAAAACAAAAAAAATTCTGAGGGAGGTTGGCACACAAGCAGTGATTATGCAGACATTGCATGATACTCTCTCAAGCTAATAATTATATTTCCAAAAAGATTATTTTCAAGTGTAATCACTTAAAAAGCAATTTTAAGCTATTGGGGAGTTCATAGAAAACAATCTAATTTGAGAAAACTGACCAATTTATCATTTGAGGTAGACACAGTAATAATCATCTGTTTCTTCGAGTTTTTATGTTTTACATTGCTGTAAATTGCATTTTAAAGCAAGAAAAACGATTTCTAAATGAAGCACGTGTCATTGAATGTCTGGTAATGAAGATTTATCTTTCATAACGAGAAGACTTTTCAATATATCAAATGCAATCTTTCTTGTTTTGTAATTAAAACTTGTTTGATTTTGAACACATGTCGTCCCATATGTTATGCTACAATCGTATACATCAAACGATGACGATACATTTACTAAGTTATCTTTTCATTAATTGGAGATTATTAGTACAAAAAACAATTCTTTAATAGAATTCTTTATCTTATTAAAAGCTACTGTCAATATACATTAATTTGTTGTTTTTATGTTTTGGGAGTTTTGAGATTGTACCTTGTGTTATGGTTTAATACACCAAAATAAAAAAATAACCTTTTGGTCGTCTATAAATCTGATAATCAAACATGCCATAATTCAACGAATATTGCCGTAGAAAAACACGTTTACTTGTTCATTGCTTTAAATGTATCAATATATTTAATGAAACCGTAAATATTTAATTTAGTTAACCACCACGTATTCATGGAATAACATTATATGGTACACTCGTATGCTAAGGAATGAAAAGCCAAATAATTTAAAAGTCTTTGGGGCCGAGTAAGTCAAAGCGCCCAAACATGATAGAACCTTAACATCATTCATAAAATAACCTCGCCACTTTTTACTGAAGTGCCTGTAATAAGCCAGGAAAGTGAGTGGTGATGAATGTGTGTGTTTTGGTATCAAATTTTGCTCTTTGATTTTGGAATTGTTCCGACAGTGTGGTAATTCTTATTTTATTTAAGAATCAAACACAAGCATCAATTCCTTCAAAACGGTGAATAGACTGCCTAGGATAAGCCATATAGCCCAGAAAGCTTATTTCCAATGATATCCTTAGCACACATTTTTAATAAAGAATAAAATATTAGACTTACGAAATGTCAATATGTACACTGTATATGTACTATGTTAAAAGACTTACGAAATGTCAATATGTACACTGTGTATGTACCATGTTAAAAGACTTACAAAATGTCAATATGTACACTGTGCATGTACTATGTTAAAAGTCGTACGAAATGTCAATATGTACACTGTGTATGTACTATGCTAAAAGTCGTACGAAATGTCAATATGTACACTGTGTATGTACTATGTTAAAAGACTTACGAAATGTCAATATGTACACTGTGTATGTACCATGTTAAAAGACTTACGAAATGTCAATATGTACACTGTGTATGTACTATGCTAAAAGACTTACGAAATGTCAATATGTACACTGTGTATGTACTATGTTAAAAGACTTACGAAATGTCAATATGTACACTGTGTATGTACTATGTTAAAAGACTTACGAAATGTCAATATGTACACTGTGTATGTACTATGCTAAAAGACTTACGAAATGTCAATGTGTACACTGTGTATGTACTATGCTAAAAGACTTACGAAATGTCAATATGTACACGGTGTATGTACTATGTTAAAAGACTTACGAAATGTCAATATGTACACTGTGTGTATGTACTATTTTAAAAGACTTACGAAATGTCAATATGTACACTGTGTGTATGTAATATGCTAAAAGACTTACGAAATGTCAATATGTACACTGTGTATGTACCATGTTAAAAGACTTACGAAATGTCAATATGTACACTGTGTATGTACTATGTTAAAAGACTTACGAAATGTCAATATGTACACTGTGTGTATGTAATATGTTAAAAGACTTACGAAATGTCAATATGTACACTGTGTGTATGTAATATGCTAAAAGACTTACGAAATGTCAATATGTACACTGTGTATGTATTATGCTAAAAGACTTACGAAATGTCAATGTGTACACTGTGTATGTACTATGTTAAAAGACTTACGAAATGTCAATATGTACACGGTGTATGTACTATGTTAAAAGACTTACGAAATGTCAATATGTACACTGTGTATGTACTATGTTAAAAGACTTACGAAATGTCAATATGTACACTGTGTGTATGTACTATGTTAAAAGACTTACGAAATGTCAATATGTACACTGTGTGTATGTAATATGCTAAAAGACTTACGAAATGTCAATATGTACACTGTGTATGTACTATGTTAAAAGACTTACGAAATGTCAATATGTACACTGTGTATGTACTATGTTAAAAGACTTACGAAATGTCAATATGTACACTGTATATGTACTATGTTAAAAGACTTACGAAATGTCAATATGTACACTGTGTATGTACTATGTTAAAAGACTTACGAAATGTCAATATGTACACTGTATATGTACTATGTTAAAAGACTTACGAAATGTCAATATGTACACTGTATATGTACTATGTTAAAATCATAGTTGCAATTTCCCATTTCTAGGTGTTACTTTCTAAAAAAAAATCGTTAAATGTTGATTTGAATTCCACCTCATTAGAAATACTTTTTTTTTTCACTGGTATGTGTATATTGTTCCAATCAGGTTCTCATGAATGAGACAGGAACCTCTTCCGGTGTACCTTCACAGGTAATCATCGTTCGTATTATACGAGATTTTGTTCTTTTGTTTCGATTCACCATTGTGTTTGAACTGCATTTGTTTCTTTATTTCGGATACTTACTTTTTAATCGAATATATTTTCAGACTTTACTACATTAGTGGTATTTCAAAGAATACAATTTTTTTTCTTAAGTAGACTATTGCATCTGGTCAAACCAAACGGACTGCGATCTTGATAGTATAGTCTATATCAGAAAAACGTCATATAGAAGGTGTCCAGAAATAGTATTGGAGTAGAAGTAGAAGTCTAACACATTTGATGATGCTTTAGCTTTGTGTATTTCGTACTAACATATGTTGAATTGATAATTTCACAGACTGTGATTTCATGATTTTGGTCGACATCCAACTCTAATAGACAATATAATATACCATAAAGACTTGCCACTTCACTGTTTAAGGAAGTCGTACATTTTATTAGTTTAGAGATCTTGTTACTTCATATTTATGTTACTATGTAATCAAATGTAGACTTCAAAGTGAATCTGTTAATTACAATAGCTCTTCCTCTATTTAATAAATGTTCATTCAGAATGATACTAATTGATAAATGAGTGGAACAGGCGGAGAGGTAATGCTGTAATTTAATCAAAATTAGGAACACCTGTACTAGGATTATAAACAGTCTTTTTTACATATTTTACATAAATTTCAGATATAAATAGATTTTATTCGTGTTAATTTCAAATTTATTACTTTCAAACCAACCTTTTATTATTTGTTATTTTGAACTCTAAATGCATTACAGTTAGGAGAATGGCAAATTCCTGGTTGTAGCCATTATGTGCATTCTGTGGATAGGGCATAGTCCTGGTTGTATATATAGCCACTACATTAAGCATATTAGAACGTTGTAGTCTTTGGTATATTCTTTATTTGAATAGAAACGGGAACTATATATTCTTAAATGTGACCATTTTGGGAATGTTGTAGAGATATAAGAATGACATAGTCATGGTTGTAACTTATCATTACCAAAGATACACGTTTTACTTTATCCGAAGGTAGGGACAATTGAATTAACAACCACTCCATAATTAATCGTGTACATGTTAGTGTTAATCCGAACTATGTAAGAAGATTTTGGAAACAGTTCCTCCCCCATATATAAATGGAAAACAGCATACTAACTCTTGCAAATATATATTATTTACGATGGAAAACCCACAACTTCTTTAAATCATAATTACTGTCCATTTTGTGTATATTTTGAATTTAATGAGTTGATTATCATGATAGAGTTCTAAATATATTTTTAAAAGAATTCATCATGTTAAATGTGAATTTAAATAAGATATTAAATCTCTTTGTTATCTCAATCTGATTATTAATATCTAGCTGGCACTGTTTACCAATTTGTCTTAATTATAAATTTTCCACACTTTGATTGTAAATCTCTCATATATAGTTTATACTTCATAACTCATACGTTGCACTCGAACTTTGAGTTTTTATTCAGACTTTGAACAACGTCACCGTCTAATCTTTTCTTTTAATACTGTTTTCGGAATATATGAACATCTTGTTGAAAAGTATTGTCACTTGCATGACGAAAGATGGCATTGGCAATTATGTTTTTGCTCCAAGCTGATAATTGCTTCCCTGTTCTAATTGAAGATGGCGATTTCTACTATCTGGTATTGAAATAATGGCTAAGATCATCAGCTTTCTTTCACAATACTAAAATGACACATCTGGCAGCTTCTGTGTCACGAAGATTACTCATATTATGTATACAGTTCACGAATAGACAACGTTGTTCTCCCGGTTATAAGTGATGGGTATATGTTACTCGTATGTGGAAAACACTTGAAGGCAGGTTCGGACATGACAGTGCCATCTCACTAAGAAGTTCAGACACATCAAACTAGTCTAACCCCGCCACTTTTTATAGAAATTCCTATAAGTCAGGAAAGTGAGCGGTCATCTATATTTGTGTTTATAGTATCTATTTTATCTCTGTTTGTACTGTTTTACGATTAGGTTTTGGAACTATTCAGACTTTGTGGTATGTTTTGTTTTGGTTTTCAAGGAGAGTTTGAAGATACCAAAGGGGTAATCAGAATCCGTAAATCGAAGAACAGACAACACAATGACCAAATGAAAAAGTACAAAACGACAAACAACGATCTACAAAACATACATATAAAACTAAAATTCGAGTAACACGAATCCCACTAAAAACCAGGAGTGAACTCATTGATGCTTTTTTTTAACAAACAATCGTGAATCATCGATGATTATGTAGTAAGAAAAAGTGATTCACTACCTTTCTTGTGTCCCCGTGTGACAATAAGTCGGCAAGTCATTGGATAATGTTTGAATTTTTTTTTCATGTTTGAAAAGTAAACATTCTTTCTTTATAATTATGTTCCTCATCTATTCTTGCTCACATGTGTAAAGTTCCATAGAAAAAAGATCGATAACAAGGACACACTGACCCATATTTGTTTACTACCCTTTTTGTAAATGGCGTCGTATAACGTGACATAAGGCCGGTCAGTGGTAAATAAGTGATGATTTTGTCATAGGCCAACCAAGCTTAAAAAGTAAACCAGATTAAGAAAGTACAGCATTTTAGCTTTTTCTGTGTAATTGTTTTGTCTGAAGAATTTCAAGGATATTTTGCCTAAATAGTTTGAAATTGAAGTATTAAAAATTAATTATTTGATGCAAACATTGGACTTGCTTACCCATATAATAAGATATTTAATCAAGTGAATTTGGTGTTTTTGTTTTTGTCAATGCAATATATTAGACTGACTACATACTACCATATTTTTGTAAAACAATTAATGACTGATTTCTGTTTATTTCAATCATATTTATTTTCACAGAATGGTAACAATATAGTTTTGTTGATGTTATTTGTAATAATCACAGGTTTTTTCTCCCCAGATAATCTCATTTATCTGTCTGGTTTAAATTAAGGTAGAGAAGGACACTATGGGCAAGAAAAAACTAGTCAATGAATTTTTTTGAATTTCATATATATTGTTCTTTGGGGTGCACCTAACAAAATATCAAAATTTGAGAATAGGTTTCCAGGCTTATTTTAAAAATATTCCCTGAAAGAGTTACCCCCCTCTGAAGTTATAAAAAATGTCATTTTTCTCACTTCTCCGTGTCATTAAGGTACCCCAAAAAAAATAGCATATAATTTGTTTTTAATTATCTGAGTATAATATGATAAATGAATATTTTGGAATATCTAAGACATAATTTTTTTTATTTTTTTCATTTTTTTTCCAAAATGGCTACCCTTTTTTGGTAATATAGCCTGTAACTGGTTTTGGTGAAATCCAACAAAATTTGATTTTAAAGTGGAATAGAAAAAAATTGTGTCAATGAATTTTTTTTTAAAAAGATGTATCACATTACTTATATCCATGCTACATATCATTAAAAAATAAAGGTATGTTTCCAGGCAAAAAAAAAGTTAGGGGTTTAGAAAGACACCCTGACATATACCCTTTTTTTGTCAATTTCATGAAGAATGTCACTTTTTTTAATAAGACATTGAATATATGAAAATAAAACAGGCAAAGATAATGTTTGTAAGGGAAACGAAAAGTACATTTTTAGAGCTAATTTTGCACTCTTTAAGGTAGAGACTCACATTTCATACTAAAATAATTTGTCATTGAACTTCCTTAAAACTGGCCAGATTATTTGCTTTTGTGGCAGACTTTAAGGAATTTAATAAGAAAATATAGGTCACCAGACTAATTTTCAAGATATAAAGCACTTAAATCTTCAACTTTTATAATGCATTGTATGTGAAATGTATAAATTCTCCTCAAAATTCTTGAATAGTGAAAAATCCTGTCATTTAAAATTTCTAAATTTTTGATATAATATGGTGCATTTTGTTTCATTTTCAGAAGTGTAAGGAAAGTCTGGGATCATAATATTAAAAACTTCAATATTTAACAAAAACATGCAAAATTCTTGAATAGTGAAAAATCCTGTCATTTAAAATTTCTAAATTTTTGATATAATATGGTGCATTTTGTTTCATTTTCAGAAGTGTAAGGAAAGTCTGGGATCATAATATTAAAAACTTCAATATTTAACAAAAACATGCAAAACTCATAATATTCTAATATCATTTGAGACATGATTACCTCCCTTGACGAAATGCTTCATATAGCATTTTACACATATAGTGTATTATTGCCAAGAAATTACTGTATTAAATTTGCATTTCAGCTTAATTTGAGAACTTGCACAAATCATATGTAGAAAATTCAAAAAGCAAAATACCTTGTAAGAAATACTGCAAACATAATTAATAATTATTACCGCATTTTATTCAATATTCTTAAAAGTCATGTGACTAGTGTCAGTCTCTACCTTAATTCTCTGTTCAATTTATGCTATAGATTTTGATAATTTATGTTAAATTAATTCTCTTTCTAACTTCTCTGTGAATATCATTTCATTACACCAAGAAATAAGGGGTATATTTGTTATTAAAACAGCAGTGGAAATGCAAAATAATCTGCCATTTTGTGACTAATGGAGAGCACTTGTATGTATTTTCCCGGTAAAATCAGCCATTTTCTAGAAAATGGTGGAATCTGAATGAAGAATCATCATATTTTCAAAGTATTTTAAAATACAATTTGCTTGGCCTACATTCCAGAAAAGGTCATGATCTGTGATGACCCATTACATTAACAAACCGGAAAGGTAAAAATGCTTGGGAAATACCATCGCTTAAAGCATATTTAACAAGCATAATCATCAGGGGGAAAAAGACATTAGTAAAAAGGATCTTTTTCACTTGCATGGAATTTATTCAATTCAATCTTATCTGTTTTAATCTCATTTTGTAATTTTGAAGTTTAAAATAATTCCCTCTGTGTTGATGTACGCTATGAATATACAGAATGACGTCATCGGTCTCGAGAATTGTAAATCAAAACAAATGACCGACTTTATTGCATGGCCGAGCAGATGTCACGACACGATATATCAGTTTACACAGGGTTACTTATAGAGCTCATAATATTGAGTAATGAAGACATTTGACACCTAAATATTAACAGACTTTTCTGATTACCCCTTTGGTATCATCAAGCTCTTCTTACTCTTTATATCCGGTAATCGGAAGACTACAGAAGCCCTACTTCCGAATAGACTATATATAGCTAATAAATACATTCTGATACTTCAACTGGTTCAACAAAACAGATGCGGATCTATAAACGTCTATTTAAATACGATTACAGGTTTTAAGTGATAAGTACACCTGTATGTTCAATGAATTAAATTGTTTATGCATTATTCATTATTTGTGGTACTAAACCACACGAGGAGGTGCATTTTATAGTTTTAAAATTAGAAGATTAATGGTAAATGGTAAAAAAAAATATAATACGTCACCAATATCGGGTGTGCTACCACCCCCAGCAGGTTTTGAATTAGAACTAATACTTTATGACATGATATGCTTACTCTTGGGAAAATCTGATCCTATTTTCCTGTTTCTGTAGGCGTCCTTGTTGAATGTTAGTTCATTTGTTTGTGTTGCTTTACTTTTGAGTATTTTCTTACTTTGATAATATGCGGTCGCCTCGAGTAAATTGAAAGTAATACTAATATCATGTACCGATAAAAATACCAAATATTAACCACACAAAAGCTGTAACAATCTTATACCACCTATTCTATACACAAGTTGTTACTATGTACAATGCATAATATTACAATATGTAATCAGATTAAAGCCGGACCATTTTACAATAGGAAAGCAGTAGATATCTTACAATATATAGTCAGACAAAAGCTGTCACTATCTTACAAAACAATGCAAGACAATAACAGCAGATATCGTACAATATATAGCCAGAAAAAGGTGGCACTACATTACAATACAATGCTAAACAAAAACAGTAGATATCGTACAATATATAGCCAGAAAAAGGTATCAGTACCTTACAATACAATGCTAAACAAAAACAGTAGATATCGTACAATATATAGCCAGAAAAAGGTATCACTACCTTACAATACAATGCTAAACAAAAACAGTAGATATCGTACAATATATAGCCAGAAAAAGGTGGCACTACCTTACAATACAATGCTAAACAAAAACAGTAGATATCGTACAATATATAGCCAGAAAAAGGTGGCACTACCTTACAATACAATGCTAAACAAAAACAGTAGATATCGTACAATATATAGCCAGAAAAAGGTGGCACTACCTTACAATACAATGCTAAACAAAAACAGCAGATATCGTACAATATATAGCCAGAAAAAGGTGGCACTACCTTACAATACAATGCTAAACAAAAACAGTAGATATCGTACAATATATAGCCAGAAAAAGGTGGCACTACCTTACAATACAATGCTAAACAAAAACAGCAGATATCGTACAATATATAGCCAGAAAAAGGTGGTACTACCTTACAATACAATGCTAAACAAAAACAGCAGATATCGTACAATATATAGCCAGAAAAAGGTATCAGTACCTTACAATACAATGCTAAACAAAAACAGTAGATATCGTACAATATATAGCCAGAAAAAGGTGGCACTACCTTACAATACAATGCTAAACAAAAACAGTAGATATCGTACAATATATAGCCAGAAAAGGGTGGCACTACCTTACAATACAATGCTAAACAAAAACAGTAGATATCGTACAATATATAGCCAGAAAAAGGTATCACTACCTTACAATACAATGCTAAACAAAAACAGCAGATATCGTACAATATATAGCCAGAAAAAGGTGGCACTACCTTACAATACAATGCTAAACAAAAACAGTAGATATCGTACAATATATAGCCAGAAAAAGGTATCACTACCTTACAATACAATGCTAAACAAAAACAGCAGATATCGTACAATATATAGCCAGAAAAAGGTGGCACTACCTTACAATACAATGCTAAACAAAAACAGTAGATATCGTACAATATATAGCCAGAAAAAGGTGGCACTACCTTACAATACAATGCTAAACAAAAACAGCAGATATCGTACAATATATAACCAGAAAAAGGTGGCACTACCTTACAATACAATGCTAAACAAAAACAGCAGATATCGTACAATATATAGCCAGAAAAAGGTGGCACTACCTTACAATACAATGCTAAACAAAAACAGCAGATATCGTACAATATATAGCCAGAAAATGGTGGCACTACCTTACAATACAATGCTAAACAAAAACAGCAGATATCGTACAATATATAGCCAGAAAAAGGTGGCACTACCTTACAATACAATGCTAAACAAAAACAGCAGATATCGTACAATATATAGCCAGAAAAAGGTGGCACTACCTTACAATACAATGCTAAACAAAAACAGCAGATATCGTACAATATATAGCCAGAAAAAGGTGGCACTACCTTACAATACAATGCTAAACAAAAACAGCAGATATCGTACAATATATAGCCAGAAAAAGGTGGCACTACCTTACAATACAATGCTAAACAAAAACAGCAGATATCGTACAATATATAGCCAGAAAAAGGTGGCACTACATTACAATACAATGCTAAACAAAAACAGTAGATATCGTACAATATATAGCCAGAAAAAGGTGGCACTACCTTACAATACAATGCTAAACAAAAACAGCAGATATCGTACAATATATAGCCAGAAAAAGGTGGCACTACCTTACAATACAATGCTAAACAAAAACAGCAGATATCGTACAATATATAGCCAGAAAAAGGTGGCACTACCTTACAATACAATGCTAAACAAAAACAGCAGATATCGTACAATATATAGCCAGAAAAAGGTGGCACTACCTTACAATACAATGCTAAACAAAAACAGCAGATATCGTACAATATATAGCCAGAAAAAGGTGGCACTACATTACAATACAATGCTAAACAAAAACAGTAGATATCGTACAATATATAGCCAGAAAAAGGTGGCACTACCTTACAATACAATGCTAAACAAAAACAGCAGATATCGTACAATATATAGCCAGAAAAAGGTGGCACTACCTTACAATACAATGCTAAACAAAAACAGCAGATATCGTACAATATATAGCCAGAAAAAGGTGGCACTACCTTACAATACAATGCTAAACAAAAACAGCAGATATCGTACAATATATAGCCAGAAAAAGCTGGCACTACCTTACAATACAATGCTAAACAAAAACAGCAGATATCGTACAATATATAGCCAGAAAAATCTGGCACTACCTTACAATACAATGCTAAACAAAAACAGTAGAAATCGTACAATATATATCCAGAAAAAGGTGGCACTACCTTACAATACAATGCTAAACAAAAACAGCAGATATCGTACAATATATAGCCAGAAAAAGCTGGCACTACCTTACAATACAATGCTAAACAAAAACAGCAGATATCGTACAATATATATCCAGAAAAAGGTGGCACTACCTTACAATACAATGCTAAACAAAAACAGCAGATATCGTACAATATATAGCCAGAAAAAGGTATCACTACCTTACAATACAATGCTAAACAAAAACAGCAGATATCGTACAATATATAGCCAGAAAAAGGTGGCACTACCATACAATACAATGCTAAACAAAAACAGCAGATATCGTACAATATATAGCCAGAAAAAGGTGGCACTACCTTACAATACAATGCTAAACAAAAACAGCAGATATCGTACAATATATAGCCAGAAAAAGGTGGCACTACCTTACAATACAATGCTAAACAAAAACAGTAGATATCGTACAATATATAACCAGAAAAAGGTATCACTACCTTACAATACAATGCTAAACAAAAACAGCAGATATCGTACAATATATAGCCAGAAAAAGGTGGCACTACCTTACAATACAATGCTAAACAAAAACAGTAGATATCGTACAATATATAGCCAGAAAAAGGTGGCACTAACTTACAATACAATGCTAAACAAAAACAGCAGATATCGTACAATATATAGCCAGAAAAGGGTGGCACTACCTTACAATACAATGCTAAACAAAAACAGCAGATATCGTACAATATATAGCCAGAAAAGGGTGGCACTACCTTACAATACAATGCTAAACAAAAACAGTAGATATCGTACAATATATAGCCAGAAAAATGTGGCACTACATTACAATACAATGCTAAACAAAAACAGTAGATATCGTACAATATATAGCCAGAAAAGGATGGCACTACCTTACAATACAATGCTAAACAAAAACAGTAGATATCGTACAATATATAACCAGAAAAAGGTATCACTACCTTACAATACAATGCTAAACAAAAACAGCAGATATCGTACAATATATAGCCAGAAAAAGGTGGCACTACCTTACAATACAATGCTAAACAAAAACAGTAGATATCGTACAATATATAGCCAGAAAAAGGTGGCATTACCTTACAATACAATGCTAAACAAAAACAGTAGATATCGTACAATATATAGCCAGAAAAAGGTATCACTACCTTACAATACAATGCTAAACAAAAACAGTAGATATCGTACAATATATAGCCAGAAAAAGGTGGCACTACCTTACAATACAATGCTAAACAAAAACAGTAGATATCGTACAATATATAGCCAGAAAAAGGTGGCACTACCTTACAATACAATGCTAAACAAAAACAGTAGATATCGTACAATATATAGCCAGAAAAAGGTGGCACTACCTTACAATACAATGCTAAACAAAAACAGTAGATATCGTACAATATATAGCCAGAAAAAGGTGGCACTACCTTACAATACAATGCTAAACAAAAACAGCAGATATCGTACAATATATAGCCAGAAAAAGGTGGCACTACCTTACAATACAATGCTAAACAAAAACAGCAGATATGCATATAATAGTTACTGATATGGAGGGCAATATCAGGATATACAGACTGCCCACGGTCCGTACCACGACCCAATGGCAGTCTGTCTATCCTGATATTGCACTCCATATCAGTAACTATTGTGTTTATTGCATTGAAGACCAGAATCTGACACATACTATATAAATGCATAGGAATGTTTAATCAGGATCATGGCAGGTTTCCCTAGGCGTTATCACCTTCGTTATTACCTAATTTGAATTGACTACAGCAATTGCTTGAATGGTGTTCAACTTATAATGAGAAATAAAATGAGATTATAAGTAACATTGTAATTTATTAAAACGTAAGCAAACAAATATCCGTGTATAGACCAGTAGTACCTGTCTATACACGGTTTTTGGACCGGTAAATATCGGCATTCCAGTCTATATCGCGGAATAGTGAAGGTCACGTGGAGAGTGTTCATCCAATTAAATGTATGATTTTTATTCTGATATACAATAACGTACAATATATAGCCAGAAAAAGGTGTCACTACCTTACAATACAATGCTAAACAAAAACAGTAGAAATCAATTAAAATGTCGTAACCGTACATAGATAGACAAGATAAGCATAATATCATTTCACAATACATCAATTGCAAAACGAAAACACTAGTCTAAAATGAATCTGATCAAATCAATGAAAGTGAGATTCTATAATTTACATATACATGATGGATACTATGATTTTGAAAATGGATTCATAAAGTTGATATTGTGTAAAACGTTGTCCGAATCTAAATTTCATTAAACACATTCTGTATTAAGGTAATGGATGACATGATGTGTGTTTATGACAATTGGAGTTTTATAGATTGATGAATTGATGAATTGTTCATATGATCTGACGTAGATTGTCTTAGCGATAGGTTCATGTAGTGCTGGGAATATTTAATAATTATAGATTAATGCATGCCCTTTTCCATGTCAGGACTGTTGTCATCCCGAGGTTCGATATCGGTCGAGGAATGACAACAGTCCTGATATGGAAAAAAGCATGCATTAATGTATTTATCACACATTTCAACATTGAATTAAAAAAACAAAATGAACTTCCCACAGAGACACCAAACTTATGGATATGACTGATCGATATTGATAGAGGGCTGATATCGCTGTGGCACTTCCGGTGTTTACGTATGGGGAAAATTTATGTTATTACTTATAAATGTGTGATAAAACTGTTTATCTATAGGGATCAGAACTACGTTAAGGAATATCATAATCTATTTTTACTGAAATAAAGTTATGAAGCTATGAAGTTATGTTCCTTTCAGATAAATATATGTTTGGTGCCTTTTATTCTGTCCATGGGTCGTTCTTTTGTATTAATGAGTGTTGTCCATTCGATTTCGTCTAACGCTTAATGCTCTCATAGTTTGATTTCGTACAAGGACACAATAATGAGAGGGTTGGTTAAATTTATCTTAGGACTTAAAATTACAAACAATAAAATATTGGCTGATTGAAAAATATACCATTTCAACAATCTCGATTTGATTTTAATAGTATACGTCTTTAAAACTTTTTCTATGAGGAACGGGGACAATGGTACCCAGTCTAGCAAGGGCAATGGAATGACAACGAATTCGACTAAAATTTCTCATAGTTTGCAAATATTTGAACGTAGCAACAAATTACAGGATGATTGTATAGCAAATAGAAAATTCACAAGATGATACATCATTAAACTTTTAACTCCTCCCTCAGGCATGAGTGACCTTAGCCGACTTTGGCTATCATGTTTAATCCCTTATGTTTGTTAACTTCCCAAAAGTTTTAAATCATTGGCTATCCAACCTTTCGACCTTGAGAGTACCTGATGAAAGTTATTCCAGAAATATATCGTGCGCACCAAATTAGATATCTACCAATTTATGGGGAAATACATGTTACTTTCATTGAAATTTGCATAAATGGTGACCCTTTTATCCACCTTAAGAGAAACAACTCCTATGAAAAGCGTAGAATCAAAGTCGGAAATGCGCAAATGGTCTATTGTCACTCGGGTTGTCTCTAACCTTTATTGATATCCTATGCTACATGCAAAGTATAAAAATTGTTTCATCTTTTTTTGGTTGGTATGAGTCAATCAGTTTATGTTTCATTGTAATTTCCAGTCCTAGCATAGAATTAACAAGCAAATACCCTCTCAGTATGTCATACATAACATGTTTCCTTGCGAAAAATCAAACTATGAGAGCAAATAATATTTTTTGACTAATTGTTTTGTGAAACAATACCACACATATGATCCATGTTTAATTCCTATTTGTAGATATTAAGACATTATAATACTAAGTGATTGAAATATACTTACAATGTAGATTGTTACCCAATTACCTTAGAGCAATAATTGTTTTCCAATTCAATTTCCTTATAAATTATATCTTTGTATTGTATGCAATCATTTCTGGTGGACATCCAGGTCAACTGCCGGACAACGTCTTGGGAATGAATTGCTTGCCGTAATTAAAATCACTGTATGTGTCAATCATTCAATGAAAAAAAACATGAAAAAACATCTTAGGAACAATACCGATATTGACATGAAAGACCAAAGATTAAGAAATGTTCAAAGGGTCAATCAAATTCACCATGGGTAGTAACAATATAGGAGTTATTACAACACCACTAGACACACGACAAAAGATTGATTACTTACAAACCACGTAAACAAATGCACTACAGTGACATCTAAAGATCGAATTGAACTGGCTGATAACATTTCTTGGTTCAACATTGAACGCTTTTCCCTGAAAAACAACCCATGGCATTCTGTTCAGTGGTTCTGACAAAAAGTATCATAGTACAATTCTGATGGTAATAACAAGCCTTCACAAGTCTATAGCAGGGTACTCATGTCAGAAGATGAATGAAGTGTATGTCTGAAGATGTACGTAAAGTACCAAATTCTGAAGATGAAGGCAAAATACCAAAGTCTGAAGATGAACGTAGGTTACCAAGGTCTATTTAGACAAACGTAGAGTGCATACGTCTAAGACATACGTAAGATACCCAAGAATAATATATTTATTGTAGCTTTGTCGATGTTGAGGCTTTTCAAACAGAATGCTTAATATTAGTTAGTCTACAAGAATGTGAAATATAAAAATGATACACACATTATGTTGACCCAAGTATTGTTTTTCGTATTGATGCTCGTCAACTCTATGCTTAATATTTGAATGAACTGTATATACCATACTAGACCACAAACACATCGGGTAACTTAATAATTGGTAGAATATCAACATGAACAGTACTTTGATGAAATATCTCACAAACTACTATATTTACAATATGCAATTCAATGCCACTTTCTTCAATTAAATCCACGTCAATACCTTTTATTATAAACTACATAGAATATTATTTTACGATATTGTTGACGCTCAAAATTCAATTCAATGAGTAATATGTCAACTGTAAAATTTGATAAATGCTGTTTTCTTCTGACGTTTAAGCTAACAAGCTCCATAATATAGATGTGTTGATTACATTGGTGACGAAATCAACAATCTAGAGATTGATGTTCACATTATAAACAAAATAGATATAACCTCATTGTCACTATTGTAAATATCGACTCTACATTTTTGTACTATCTTCCTTTAGAGACATTATCTTAAACTGTTGTCAAATTAATAGTATGAGGCGGACTAGACTAAACGAATTCCCCTTAAGACGTAACTTTGAGCTTTTAAAAGCTAAAAAAAAACCTGAAAATTATCTGACAAATTACTTACTGTCTAAACAAAACTGACACTGATTCGAATAATCTAATGGTATTAAAACGATAAAACTAGAATGGATTTAATTGATCATTATTCCAAACACTAAACCATTTCATAGAAAATGCTAAGAAGTGTTTGGAGATACCAAAGGGGCAATCATAATAGGTAAATCGAAGGACAGACAACACAATGGCCAAAAGAAAAATGACAAAAGAACAAACAACGATCTACAAAATATATACTAAAACTAAAGATCGAGTAACACGAACCTCACTAAGTTTGGATGACGTTAATACGCATCATAATGCATTAAGTTTTAATATTCTAATGTTTCAAGTACCATAACTCTGGAGCGACAGTTGTAAAAATCTGAAGCAATCTCTTTTACTTATCAATCTCACGAAGGAGTAAACATGTGTTCAAAATCGTGCTTCAGTCACAGTATTCAATATTGAAAGGAAGCTCAATATTTGCAATATTAATTTGGTAAAATTCCAAGAACAAATGCAGACAATCTTTTAGTAAAGTATAAGAGACTGTTTGTACCCATTCAAATTTGATAAATTTGGAACAACAAAAGACACCGTAAAAATCAAAATTGAGTTTACTTCAACTTAAAGTGACTGTGCCAAGCCAGGATAGTGAGCGGTAATGTATATGGGAGTTGGGATTGTCGATTGAGCGGTAATGTACATGGGAGTTGGGATTGTCGATTGAGCGGTAATGTATATGGGTGCTGGGATTGTCGATTGAGCGGTAATGTATATGGGAGTTGGGATTGTCGATTGAACGGTAATGTATATGGGAGTTGGGATTGTCGATTGAGCGGTAATGTATATGGGAGTTGGGATTGTCGATTGAGCGGTAATGTATATGGGAGTTGGGATTGTCGATTGAACGGTAATGTATATGGGAGTTGGGATTGTCGATTGAGCGGTAATGTATATGGGAGTTGGGATTGTCGATTGAGCGGTAATGTATATGGGAGTTGGGATTGTCGATTGAACGGTAATGTATATGGGAGTTGGGATTGTCGATTGAGCGGTAATGTATATGGGAGTTGGGATTGTCGATTGAGCGGTAATGTATATGGGAGTTGGGATTGTCGATTGAGCGGTAATGTATATGGGAGTTGGAATTGTCGATTGAACGGTAATGTATATGGGAGTTGGGATTGTCGATTGAGCGGTAATGTATATGGGAGTTGGGATTGTCGATTGAACGATAATGTATATGGGAGTTGGGATTGTCGATTGAGCGGTAATGTATATGGGTGTTGGTATTGTCGATTGAGCGGTAATGTATATGGGAGATGGGATTGTCGATTGAGCGGTAATGTATATGGGAGTTGGGATTGTCGATTGAGCGGTAATGTATATGGGAGTTGGGATTGTCGATTGAGCGGTAATGTATATGGGTGTTGGTATTGTCGATTGAGCGGTAATGTATATGGGAGTTGGGATTGTCGATTGAGCGGTAATGTATATGGGAGTTGGGATTGTCGATTGAGCGGTAATGTATATGGGAGTTGGGATTGTCGATTGAGCGGTAATGTATATGGGTGTTGGTATTGTCGATTGAGCGGTAATGTATATGGGAGTTGGGATTGTCGATTGAGCGGTAATGTATATGGGAGTTGGGATTGTCGATTGAGCGGTAATGTATATGGGAGTTGGGATTGTTGATTGAGCGGTAATGTATATGGGAGTTGGGTCTATTTTACCTCTACTTCTAACATTTTCCTATTACATTGTTGAACTGTTCTGACAGTGTATCATTGGTGTATTTAATCTTATTTTCCTGATATTTTAGAATTTCAAGAAAATATAAATAACAACAAATTTGAGCTATGGTGTGAAAATTTTCTGGACAGATGGATTAACAAACAGCGGAATGCAACAATATGTGGAAATTTGTCTTGTGAAAACAATGGAAAGTAAAGAACACATTTATAACTCGTCTTATAAGCATTCATTTATATACTCGCTTGCAGAGCTGTAAACAAATTAGCAGTAGTGCATATCTGTGTTCCTAGATATATTTCTAATCATCTTAAAAGCCTCATGTCAAAGACTTAATCAGCTATAGTTGTCTTCTAACAGAGCCTATTGTTTACGTATTGCACTAAGTTATGTGACGACCTTTGTTTTTCTAAAGCCTTTGATCTTAGTTTACCTAATCATACACATGACATATAATTACATTGTATACATATAAATGACAATATTATTTTCACCAATGTTATTATTAATTTGCTGAAACAATACGGTTTCGTTAAAGCGACTCCATATATGCAATATTTATCACAATAAAATAATAAAACCTTCAATCAGATAACTCTGTACTGCGTTTCACTTTTTATTATCACGTTTATTAACAATTTATGTGAGGAAATTGTAAAACCAATAATTACAACCTGTTAAAATAATTTCAAGTTTAAATATTTAGCTTAAATGCATGATTTTGATCATGGTTGCTGGCCAATTAAACTGTAACTGTTTAGAAATCTAAACGAATATCTATGAAAATGCATAATTAAAAGTACGGATAGTTTTCTGGCAATCGTGCTCTATTAAATGATGGAAAAGACCACAATAATTAGCCTACACATACCATATGTACAGACGTTAGGTAAATAGTCAAAATAACATAACATAATTGAATGGCATTGTCTTATTTTTATTATAGACCTAAATAGCATCTTGATAATTGCTGGAGAAATATTAAGACTTTGGATGTGCTATGTTAATGATATTTCAACTGTAAATTAAATTCGAACTTGTCTGTGTTTACACACAATTACATGATTTGTCATCTACATGTATTATACTATTGATAATGCATGGAGGCCGCTACATGTATCATGACGACTACAGATGAGGAGCTCTTATGTGTAAATTGGAACCTTTGAACCGTAATGAGAGCGGGAGGTTTGGCGCCTTAAAATCTGATTCAACCCACCATTTCTTTAGAAATGCCTGTACCAAGTCAGGGTCATTACGGTTTCACAGTTTTCCGGTTGTTGACTGATTTTGTCTGTTTATATAATTATAAGTTTTGACTTTCCCTTTGTAAGATTGTTCGGAGTTCGGTAATTTTGTTATTACCCTTATCTCCACACTGATCATTCATGTGGGATGTCTACATCATGATATGAATCATCATATCTTGAATATAGTGTTGTTTTTACATGCTACTGTCCATTTACGAGGACTTCTACATACTTCATGATACTAACTATTTATTTAGGCCTCTAAGTTTATTACGATACTGTCCATATATAAATGCCGGGAATACTGAACATTAATGGGTGGTGTTAATTACTGGCCATTCTTTTTGGCGTCTACACAGATCACGACAGAACCTGTTGCATGCTATGTTATATGTGCGTGCGTGAACTTGACATTCTCCCATTCCAAGCCACGCATGAAATTTCCTTCCTATGTGAAAGTTGAATATTTGATTCTTATCTGCCCAACAAACGGTAGAAATTTCGGTAGGGTTGCATACCACAACAGTGAAGCAAGGTGCCATCTTCATACAACAAATTCCACAGTTTGTAACAAACAAAACTACACCAAACACAGACTGATGTTAATTCTTATTGATTAATGAAGTACACATACATTATGTTTTCTGTTGTATGGCATCACATAAGCTGACAACTTACATTAGTGTTTATGTGCGAAAAATCTCTCTTGTTACGATTCAAGCAGAGTTGTGTTTTTCGGTCGGCTTTTGGATACCATGATTAAGACATTAAAAATCATCAATTGCGATGTAATACAACAGAACCGAAAGAATTCTACACGAACACTAATTTAGAGCAAAACAACAAAGCCAGTGACATCAAACGGTAACAATGATATAATATGTTAACTTATTAAATGATTCGCATGATGCATTCATGTCACTCCTGTCATTTCATCTACCTTACCCAATAATGAGGTGCACCGATATAGCTTCTCCTGTCAAGAATGTTATTGTATCAGGTCAATTGCTGGATTGATCTTGATACAGCATTACTTTTCAGACGCGAACAATCATAACAATATAACAAACAACCTTGATAAAGAAACGCCAAAGATTACATCTTTATATTACTTATTGAACTGTTGTATTTGAATACATGATGTCTGATGTTGTCCATCAGGTTTAATCATATAAATAATAAACCGCTGACGTATTTTTTTCAAAAACACGTCCTCCTGGTTAGTCACCTTTCTCTCCTTCTTTGTTGTGTTTTTATTGTGCTACATCCATCCTCTTGTCGTGTGCGTGCAAATATTGATATTGAATGTTTGAATTTATCTCTGTACCATTGTAATGCATTGGTTTATGAGAATAAAGAATCTTGAATCGTGACGTATGTGTATACAGATAGCTATCGAATCTAATAAGCTCGATGCGCCTCTGGAAGAACCTTCATCGGTTACGCTCAAGTTCAAAGAGTTAGAAAGTCCAATAACGAAAAACTTGTGAGCAAGAAAACCAAAAAGCCCAAGGAACATAGGCACATTCGGCTAAGGTCACCTATGCCTGAGCGAAATGAACTTTTGTTGTAAAAATTATTACTCTATTTAGAAACTTAAATATCATTAATAAATACATTTGTTTATATCTTAAGACCTTCATAAAGAGATGTAAATATCATTAATAAATAAAGTACATGTAAGATTAAAAGATATGTTATTTTCTTAGAAAAATTGTGTTGCAAATAAATGTTCTTATATTATCTGTTTTTATGTGTGGCAACGGTTTACTTTCCTATATATACACATTACTTTCATTTCAATAGTTTTTTTGTGGGGAAAATTTACATCGCAAAGTATAAATCCTAGCCATTTGACAAAATGCACGTGCTACTTACTTATTTTGTTTATTTATCATATTTTTTATTTCTTATGTCTCAATTAGTAGATAATAAATTATCAAGCATAAAATGCTGAAGATCCTTTGGTAAATCTTACATCATCATCAAATACTGTTGCCTCCACAAAATGCAGTAACATAGGAAATATGCATTATTTAGCATAACTTACGTGATATTTATTGTTTAACATTTATTACGGAAAATATTAATTTTTTTTAGTAATCTATTACTTTATAAAAATGAAAAGACACACTACTAACTGCAATGAAAAAAATAATATTTTTCACAATAAAAAGAGTAATGCAGTTTTTCTATTAGTGTAAAAGAACATTGTTGTATTTGTACCAAACAGTTTTAATATTAAAATATTTCAAAGAAGATCAAGTTACGATTAAGTCTACCTACTATCAATAACAACAGAAAAAACACATACCTGTCGGAAGATGTTCCTCTACTTGGTTCAAAAATGGGCGAATTTTTTCACATCACAATAATGTCCATTTCACAGGCAATAATCTTTTAATAATACAGTAGCCTGTAAACCATCTGATGTAATTTTCTACAGTGTCTCTGTCATTTCTACGTTCAACAAGTTTCTAATAAAATAGATTCCTCATGTTTTCAGAGATAACCAATCAAAACGTTTTCCACATAACGAATAATTATTACATTTAACAATTTTCTAACTTCATTTAATATTCATTGAAGGGTTTGTACGTATCTAAGTATTTGATACAGAAATATTGGAAAAACAAATTATGAGAAATTATACTATTGTTTGTGTAGCCGGTTGTCGATGGGTAATTACTGGTGACACGTAAAGCGCGGTATATATATATTACAGTCGATGTAACTTATACTGTTAAAGATTGAATGCTGAGACCTGACATAATCCTATGTTATCAATATCATGGTTTGTTTGTTTTAGCATGTATCTATATGTATAACTAAATAACAACAAGGAAAATACAGCAACTAGATAGAACAGATATTGCTGTTATTATTTGAGGGAACTATGTTATAATACAGTCGTACGTAGCATATGACGTTTGAATGCATATTGGTTTTTTCTTACCAGTTTCAAATGCAGCGACAGACCCGACAGTTACAATGTAAAGAAACATTTGTATTTATTCATTAAACAAATATTGTATCTTTTGTATTCTAATTACACGTTTAACAAATGATGTAAAAACATATAAGGTTTAATAAGTTTAGCACCTATGAATTAAAATTATATGTGTTGAACTTTGATTTTAGTATTAGCTCTCTCTGTGACTATATTAGCACGAAGCTTAGATACATCAGACGTTATATATGTTCTTACTTATATTGTTTTATTTTATTTCTTATTTAAATAATATTATAATATTAAAAAAAAATAATCTTCCAAATATTAGCCAATGTTTTGGATCCGATAGAGAAACATAATGGATAAACCATTGTTCCACTTGTCGTAAGCACTTTGCCATCCTTTCCACATTCATGACTTATCACCGTGTTTGTAACTAGAGTAAAACAAGGAGTGCCACCAGTGAAACAGGAACTGCTTACCCTTCCGATGATCCTGTGTTCACCCCTTTATTAGTGGGGTTCATGGTGCTCGAGCTTTGGTTTTCTGTGTAGTGTTTTATAGATTGCTGTTGTCCTTTTGTCCCTTTCCTTTACGGATTCTGATTCTGATTAAAAATATGCTTCATAATCCAATGAATGTGATCCTACCCATCATTATCATCACTATTTGAAAAAAAAAAATACTAATAACAAACACACAGGTGTTTGATCTCTCGCTCTCCCTTCTTTTTATTGATGACCTTTATAAGTATACACATTGATAACAGCGGTCAAACATTTTGCATCTATGAATATTTTATCATATCTGTATCCACTGGAACACCATTCAAATAACGTGGGTGGCGACCGGTCCAACTTCATGCCTTATACCACTGACGTAATGCCTCGTATATGTGCTAAACTAAAGTTTCAAGAGTTCCAGACACGTACACATTGCCTGAGGTTCAATGGTCAATTCCCTCGTGCAAGACGACGACCTAACACGTTTTCATTATATTGGAACGAATAACAACGCTCCTTCTAAATACATGTAGAATAAATACGAGAATTGCAGTTGGCAAGAAAGCAGACATTTATCTCTTTCTCGGAGTAGCCTATTTTTTGTTGTTGTTGATTTTTTCCACCGTACCGCTCGATATTTAAGGCAGCTACTTAACTCAGGGTTCCTAGTGGTTAAGTTGTAGTCATCACTTTGGAAGCTTTACGGTCGCCATCGGAATATCGGTGTCACAAATGATCACGGATATCTTCCATGTGTCGTAATCGCAATAATGTCCTTTCCGCATTCATGACAGGTGCCACATGCGGAGCAGGAACAGCCTACCCTTCCGGAGCACCTTACTTCACAACCGGATTTCAGTGGGAATCGTGTTGCTCTGTCTTTAGTTTTCTGTGTAGTGTTTTGTACATCAGTGTTTGTCATTTTGTACTTTCTCTTTTGACCATTGTTTTGTCTGTCCTTCAGTGTAAAAGGCTTCTGAATAGCCCTTTGGTATCTTCAATCTGTTCTTAAATCATGCATCTTTCTCCCAAGTTCAAATGAAAGGCAAACAATTCAACAACACCATAAGTAAGTGATAAAACAGAATCAATGTAAATGTTTACGGAAAGTTTGACAGACAATCTACTATTATATCAATTGTGTTAGATTGTTTTGCGACAGAAGACAATCATAATTATAAATTTTGAAACAGCACAAAACAGGATGTTAACACATTGTGTAGTATGAATGGGGTATTCTTGATGATTGAAGATTATTTGGAAGTCTTATCATATAATGTTGTTGTAAATTATGGTATCAATCTTGCAGCAGTAGTACTGGCAATTGGAACATACTCTTAGGCGTATTTTCTGGGCAATATATAGACTTAGTATGCCAGAGAGACACACTATATTGCTACATGTATTTAAAGATGTATTTAAAGATGTAAAATGTTCAAATCGAACACTAAATTTGTCATTATTATTAGAAATATTTAGTTTATCTGTGTACTTTAATGTAATATTCCTCAGAAGAGTTTGAAGATACCAAAGGAGTAATCAGAATCCGTATATCGAAGAACATGCAACACAATGGCAAAAAGAAAAAGTACAAAAGGACAAACAACGATCTACAAAACATACATATAAAACTAAAGATCGAGTAACACTAAACCCATTAAAAACCGGGGGTGAACGCAGCTGATCCGGAAGGGTAAGCAGTTACTGCTCCACTAGTGACACCGTCGTGCTAATCTAGTTACAAACCCGGTGATAAGTCTTGAATGAGGAAAGGATCGGGAACTGCTTACGACAAGTGGAACATATTCGTGGTCATTTGTGACACAAATATTCCATAGCGATCAACCAAGTCATGGTCGCGACCGTAAATCTTTCGAAGTGATGACTTCAACTTAACCAAGAGGAACCTTTGGTTCAGTAGCTTCCTTGTTAGCAGTAACCCTCTAACAATGAGAAAATTGAAATCATCTCTTTTGTCGTAAAGTTTCGTTCTTAACCGACCCTCACTGTCAATTTCGAGGGGTATGTCAAGGTATGAAGCAGACCTATATGTATCTGTGGTATTCTTTATTTCAAGCTCAATGGAATAGATACGATCAAAGAAATCACCAAACCTACAATTATTTAGTGAAAGGACATCATATAGCGAACGTGAAATTAAAGGATCGGGCTTGCTTCTTTTCGTTTTTCTTGAGAAGCCCCTGTATGAAGTCTGCCTCATACGAATAAAGGAACAAGTCAGCGGGAAGAGAGAGCACAGTTTGTACCCATGGATATGCCGACTGTATGTTGAAAAACACGTCCACCAAAGATAACAAATATGTAGTCAATCAAAAAAACTCGAGCATATTGATGATATCAGTTTCAGGGAACTTTTTGATAGAATCGGTGGCTTTTTGCCAAAAAAAAATCTGTCCCTTCCTATCACAATGGGTTTTCTATCTACGTTGGCCATTCTTTTTTATGAAATACAGTTGAACCAAATCCCTTAATCTGTCCTTCAGCTTAGAGTGAGGAATAGTTGCGTAGAGGGTAGAGAAGTCAAATGTGTTAATGATATTGCAAGAGGAGAGGGACCTAGATTGTATGTACTCTTGTTTCTTAATTATGTTTTCCTGTGGCCTTGTGTACTATCTAATATTTACATGATTGTAAAGGCCATCATTTCTCTTTTATAGAACTAATGGGGTCTAGGACAAAGGCCCCCCGGTGAAAAGCCCTCTTTCCCTAGCCCCACTAGGACAAAAGCCCCCCCACCCCCCCGGACAAAAAAAAACCAATAATGATAAGCATAAATTAATGTTTTTTGTGTCAAATATTTCTGTGTCTTTGTTTAACATGATTAAACTATTTTTACCTCTGTATTTTAATTCATTGTACCTCTGTTTTTTTTTAACTTGAATCATATTTATATATTTGTATCTTTGCATACATTTTGGACTTATTGTACTGGCGTACTGCTATATATGAATTAACATTATTTTTGAATATGATTTTTCATAATAAGTTATTTTTGAAGATATCATAAACCATTGAAGCTGTTGTTTAAGAATTATAATAACCCTTGCTAAAGAAAGTAAAAACAAAAATAAAGTTATTTTATCTTTAAAAAAATCATAGGATATCAAACAGGATGTGAAAATAACTCAGTTATAATTTAACACTCCATAAATGATCATTACCATGAACAAAATGTGGAAACAATTTGATTTTAAAGTGTTTTATATTTTGTATTAATTTCCCCACCTCTCCTTTTTAATAGGGATGAGTTTTGATCTTTAAGATATCCTTAATATCACCATCAATATAAAAAAATGTTATAAGATTGCATGATTATTTCATTATGGGGGGCTTTTTGTCCGGGGTTCTTTTGTCCTAGGGAGGCTTTTGTCCAGGGGGCTTTTGTCTGGAGGCTTATGTCTGTGGGGCTTTGTCCTGTTCCCGAACTAATGTTATATTACACTACTGGAGCAGGACATGCTTACCGTTCCGGAACACCTGAGTATAGCCCCCTTTTTGGTGGGGTTTGCTTTGGTCGAATTTCGTTTTCTGTGCAGTGCTTTATAGATCATTGTTTGTTTTTTTTGGCCATTGTGTTATCTGTCCTTCATCGATTTATGGCTTCTAATTACTCATTTTGTAACTCCAAACTTTTCTAATACATACAACAACATTTGTATCACGAAGAATAAATATATTATGTATAAAGTTTTAGAATTATGAGTCGATGAGAATACAAAATACTTCTCACACATGTAATATGTGGGGGTTGACACTTTCTTCTCGAAAACACTTCTATGACTGCATCATTTCACAAAGACCGGAGGTATTGGACCATAAAAGACGGGAGGCATTGGACCATGAAAGTAGATTAACCCTGCCACTTTTTATTGAAGTGCCGTATAAAGTGATCAGTCACCCACATATTGATTGTACTTTTGAACTGTTCCGACAGTGTGTTCGTTTTTGCGTTTCATTTTATTTGAACAATTATTGGTCGATGAGTATATTGGTCGATGAGTATATTCAGACGGCGATTCAAGTTTGCATTAGTCACAGCAGTATTAACACCATCACACGTTTTGATACAAACGTATAGTGATTAAGATTTTAAACATTGAAATTGATCTATTTCATCAGAAATGTGATTCACAATAACTGATAGCGTAATCTTGGTAATGAATTCCAAAATATGTCTTCAGTAACATTTCAAGCATGTGCAATATAATAAGTGCTTATCTGTTTCAGTGGCATATAATTGTTATTTGACAACAGCATTAGTGATATAAGCTAATATAATTTTCCATAAAATGTGACGTCATTAATTAACCTTCAATGCAACTTTATCCATTTTTCATTTTACGATTGAACCATATTAAGAAAGTAGCAAGCATTTCGATGATTGTTTTCTTCATTTCAGATTCGGACACTTAAGCCTAAATTCTACAGATGACCCCTATAGTAATAAAACACTAAGGAACACCGGAATATAGAAATAGGTTGCAGTTCCTCCAATGTGGCAACTGATTATAAAGATTTTTGGTGGGATCCATGTTGCTCATCTTTTTAGTTTTCAGTATTGTATTGTATTTTTGTATTTTGTATGCCTAGTATTGCCAGTGTCTCTGGGTTATCCATTCTTGATTGTCCCTTCGGTTTTCCCTAAAGTTTATTTAACCATCTCCAAGAGAGCCCCGGGATACCTTTATAGACTTTCATCTTCGCTGTGAAATATATAATTTTCAAACGGGTACCCCATTAAGATATGCAGAACAAATACACAATCTAAGGACTGGACGAAAAAAAAGCTTGAAGATACCAAATGGTAATCAGAAGTCGTAAATTACAGGACGGACAAAACAAGAGATATACAAAATGTGTGAAGAATGCCACACTTATTGCATCTTGCTCTTTGTTCTGTGGCAATATAGGCTATGGCCTTTTGGTTCGTTAGAGTGTTACCGTTAATGTATTGTTTATGAACTTGTGAAATACTGCATACTTTATGTAATGCAACAATTTATTTTACTAATCATGCTAGCCCTTAATCTGAAAATCCAAAATAAAAACGAACATTTCGTAACACCAATTAGACATTTAAAACAAATTAATGGTGCTAGAGCAGATAGTAAAACACAATCACACCAATAGAATGAAAAAGAATGACATTATTAAGATGATTAGCTGAACCGATATTTGTTTTACCAAAAGTGCAATGCGTTCTAGAAATAATAAATGTATAGCCATATGAAGAATTTCTACAAATACATTTGCTGGCAAAACATGTTGGCTGTTTTACCTTATGATATTCTACATCCATCTGCCAGCAATCAGCTGATCACCATCTTTTCAGTTATCTGTGCAAGATAATTTAACCTTTGAAATATTATTTTGATCAATCTCTGGTGGTCATAATAATGGGCTTTGAATATCACCACTACTGGTTGGGAGGTTGATTACCTCATTTTTCCATGTGTACTAGTACAACCTTGTATGCCATGATTTACATTTACCTCTGCCTATCACCACTACTAGTTGGGAGGTTGATTTCCTCATTTGTCCATGTCTACTCGTACAACCTTGTATGACATGATTTACATTTACCTCTGCCTATCACCACTACTAGTTGGGAGGTTGATTTCCTCATTTGTCCATGTCTATGCGTACAACCTTGTATGACAGGATTTTCATCTACCTCTGCCTATCACCACTACTGGTTGGGAGGTTGATTTCCTCATTTGTCCATGTCTACTCGTACAACCTTGTATGACATGATTTACATCTACCTCTGCCTATCACCACTACTGGTTGGGAGGTTGATTGCCTCATTTTTCCATGTGTACTAGAACAACCTTGTATGACATGATTTTCATCTACCTCTGCCTATCACCACTACTGGTTGGGAGGTTGATTTCCTCATTTGTCCATGTCTACGCGTACAACCTTGTATGACATGATTTTCATCTACCTCTGCCTATCACCACTACTAGTTGGGAGGTTGATTTCCTCCTTTGTCCATGTCTACTCGTACAACCTTGTATGACATGATTTACATCTACCTCTGCCTATCACCACTACTGGTTGGGAGGTTGATTGCCTCATTTTTCCATGTGTACTAGTACAACCTTGTATGACATGATTTTCATCTACCTCTGCCTATCACCACTACTGGTTGGGAGGTTGATTGCCTCATTTTTCCATGTGTACTAGAACAACCTTGTATGACATGATTTTCATCTACCTCTGCCTATCACCACTACTGGTTGGGAGGTTGATTTCCTCATTTGTCCATGTCTACGCGTACAACCTTGTATGACATGATTTTCATCTACCTCTGCCTATCACCACTACTGGTTGGGAGGTTGATTTCCTCATTTGTCCATGTCTACGCGTACAACCTTGTATGACAGGATTTTCATCTACCTCTGCCTATCACCACTACTGGTTGGGAGGTTGATTTCCTCATTTGTCCATGTCTACTCGTACAACCTTGTATGACATGATTTACATCTACCTCTGCCTATCACCACTACTGGTTGGGAGGTTGATTTCCTCATTTGTCCATGTCTACTCGTACAACCTTGTATGACATGATTTACATCTACCTCTGCCTATCACCACTACTAGTTGGGAGGTTGATTTCCTCATTTGTCCATGTCTACTCGTACAACCTTGTATGACATAATTTATATCCACCTCTGCCTATCACCACTACTGGTTGGTAGGTTTATTTCTTCATTTGTCAATGTGTAATCGCACGTTTTAAAGCTTAACAGTTAAACACACACTCCCAATCATAGAATCACTATATAGAGTGTAATAGAGATAATTGTCATTTAAAGTACATGGAGTTCTTTCAAACAATTTAGATATGACTAATCAGGTGTCTAAAATGCAGCAATGTACCATGAATAGTTGATGCTTTAATAGCAACATAATAAAGAGATGGATGTGATTTGAACTGAATTTTGATTAAATGCAATCAGAATGCTGTAATATATTGAAAAGGGATTATGGAATTCGCACTTCCTTACTGGGTGTTTTCTTCATGCATTGCTTTATTTGTGATATTTTCATGAAAGAGATCCACTATGATAAAGTATGTAATTAAATTGCATATGTTTGTTTAAGCTAGAGGTAATGAAAACGTAGATATCTAATTTAATGTGTACGATGCGTTTCTGGAATAACCTTCATCGGATACGCTCATAGTTAAAAGATCGAAAGCGAAATAACTGAAAGGTCATTTGCTGCAAAAAACTCAAAGGGCCTAAACAGCATAGCTAAACTCGGCTGACGTCACATACAACACATATAATCTCAATAGTCACAGATCCTAATTATTGACGTCATAATGAATAAAAGGTGGGTGCGGGGGTTATTAGTATTTATTGTCAATATCGGCCATTGTCATCCATAATGTAAGATACAATGGTAGTTACATAATGTACGGACAAATGAGATAAATAACACTCCCGCTTGACGTATGTGGACTTTATAATATGTAGGTCTAAGAATAACTAAAAACAAACAAAACGTAGGTATATTCAATCTACAGAAAAACAGGATATAAATAATATAATGGTAGAAAGAAAAAAAAATAGATGTGTCAGAGTTAGAATAAATTTGCTGATACAAAATGTACATGTATGGATAATAACATATACATCACAATAATAAAATACACAAACAATGGTCCACAGGTTTAACAGTAATATGTAGAACCAAATGATAAGAAACGCAATAGATGTAGTGAATCACCAAAATAACCAATGCAATTACTTATTAAAAATTTTCTTTGCGTTTATTGTGGTGAGTGAATAACAATATTAACTGAAGTGGCTCTGGAATGGTAATAACGATGGTAGTATTTTATTTAGAGGTATGTAAATATGTGGCTTTAACCATATCTATCATCGACAATACCATTAATCGATATTAATATTATTTAATTTAAAAACTGTATTGAAAGAATGCATTCTGCTCATTTGTAAAAACCCATTTCTTATTGAATATGACTCGTTGAATCTTTAAAAAAAATGTTTTGTTTTCCCTATGACATATAAGACAAAATTCAAGCAAAAAGAGAAAATTGACGTGGTCAATAATATCAAATTTGCTTTGTGATTTTGTTTATTTCACATTTCATGTCCACCATAATGTAGACACAACAATCATCCAGTACCGTACATGCCCGTCAGTCATATATCACGTGATCTTAATGCCCCTTTTTTTAATTAAACGGCCGTGATTTCGTGTTATCCACACCGTCATTTATTACGTATGTATGTTGAATATTTACATGTTGTAAGCTGTGTTGAAACATCCCAAAAGCATGCATTCTCTCAATCACCACCTACCCTAATATATTGATGTCATAATGGATAATATGTGGGTGGGTTATATTAATATTTATTGTCACTATATCATGACTCTCCGGCATAATGGGAGAGGAATACCTGGATATAGACCGAAACTTCTGTCTCCTGTGTACATATTTCCGCTATTCCATGTTCTATTTTCTTTATTTGGACGTTTATTTATTTTTTTTCGATTTTACTGTTGCACACGGAGACAAAACGCATTATTATGTAAAAATAGTAGAAAGCATACAATTTGTATGCAGTGGAATTTCGGAGTCGTGTCGTGATGTGTGTGCTGTAAACAACTACCGGTCGACTGTTTATGATTCATTACTTATCTCTGCCTATGTTCCGATGTTTGCATACCCTCTGGAGAGCCCCTATTATCTAAATTGTTTTTGTTTGCTTCATTCCACTTAAAACATCAATGGTCTCCAATCATAAATAATTTGACCAATCAAATTCAGTTTTGCATTTGGATGGGATGGGAGACAACTCTGACCTATATTGTTATTGTGCTTTTACAGCATGGCTTCTGTTTTGATCATGTGACCAGAGTTGTCTCCCATCCATCCAAATGCAAAACTGAATTTGATTGGTCAAATTACTTATGAATGGAGACCATGGGTTTTTTAAGTGGAGTGAAGCGAACAAAAATAATTTAGATAATAGGGGCTATCCAGAGGGTATGCAAACACCGGAACATAGGCAGAGATGAGGAATATCATGAACAGTCGACCGGTAGGTGTCTATAGCACTCACATCACGACACGACCCCGAAATTCCACTGCATACAAATTGTATGCTTTCTACTACTTTTACATAGTAATACTTTCTGTCTCCATGTGCAACAGTAAAATCGAAAATATAAAATAAACGTCCAAATAAAGAAAATAGAACATGGAATAGCGAATATATGCACACAGGAGACAGAAGTTTCGGTCTAACCTGGATAGTTAAAACGAATACCGAAACAGCGAAACCCCAAGCCACTGATAGGTGTTAGTAGCACTTCAGTTGGACGTGAACAAGGTGGTGTTTAACGCCACTTTCAACACTATTTCAGCTATATCGTGGTGGTCAGTTTTATTGGTGGAGGAAACTGGAGTACCCGTAGAAAACCACCGACCTGCGGCAAGTTACTGACAATCTTTATCATATATTGTATAGAGTACACCTTGCCATGAGCAGGATTTGAACTCACAACGTTAGTGGTGATAATTTACGATGGCCACTTGACGTCAACCAACACTAGGCCTGTGGTCAGAGGACAACGACCTTCATCTCTCAACCACTGAAACCCTTGACAAAAGAAGGTCTTAACAGGAAATAATTGATGAAACTCGTATTGTTTAATAAAACGTATATTTGCATGCGGCAGAAGTCGAAACTCAAATCTGAACTTTAACTCCACCACTGTCTTCGCTCTCTATCGCAGCTATGTTATCAACAATGACACATTTTGGGCTATATGTTTGTAAACTGCGCACGCGCATTGATTAATTTGTCGTTTTATTTCATTATTTCGATTTTGATAAGAAAAAAAGATTTGCTTTAAATGTCAATATCACGAATCTTTGAAACTTTCTCCATTACTGATTAGCTATACTGCAACTGCCACAAACATACTTAATAAACCGATATTACATTACTTTCCTTAGACGCTCAATTGAGGGGCCGTCGTAATCGTATGGTGTTTGGATTTACAACTATCTGTGCAAACAGTGCATATCACCAATATACAATTGTGAGGTTGAACCCCGTTCATGGCGAGGTGTACTTAAGTGTATTTGAAATCATATTTGGATGCATTTTGCATGTTGCTTAATAATTTATTGTTTCTACTTATAGGGGATCTCTTTAATTAGAAATAAACTTGCCACATTCTTGACTGAACATAGGACAGACATTTTTAAATATCTATTAATGTGAAGCTGTCTCCCATTAGATAACGTTTTCTTGTCATTTTGCAGCAGGTCGGTTAAAGTCAAGATGAGATCATATTCTAGACTATGGCTACATGTATCTATACGGGGCATACACAATGTCGTTAAATGTGCATGTGAAATTGTAAGTGTATTTAATGTTATCAATAGAAACATTGTATTAGGATAAAATTCAACCAAAAAATTACCACACTGTTGGAACATTTTCATAATCCAATAGACATATCGTAGCAAGAGGCAAAACTGATACCATAACACACAAATACGTGATCGCTAACTTTCCTGGCTTGGTACAGACACCTAAATAAAAAGTGGCTTGGTAAATTTGAAACGATTGTCCCAACATTGCATTTATTAGTGGATTTATTATTCAATTGTGGGTTATGTTCTTTATTGATATATGGAATACTATATTATCAATACTATTGGGTAATACCTTTATCTTAAGAAATGCCATCGTTTTACTATTTGTTGTTATTCTTGTATTAAAAATGTACAATTATTCATATCATTCTTTTCTGTGATTTAATATCGAATTTCGTATGCTCTCGTATATTGAATTACATTAGACGAAAGTATTTAAAAAACATTGTTTCCAATTGATTTTCGGTAGTTAACATTGACCGTCCTTCAATCCATCAACCTGTCAATCGGTGAAACATTTTATATATTGGATGTCCTTGATCCGACATGGCAATTTCACCATGCTCTTTGAGTTATTGTCTTCACTTCTACCAAAATATTTGAAATACTGTATTTCACACAAGGAATGAAAAAGATAAATTATGTTGCCTGCATTGTAAGAACAACAGTTACATGTCGGTGTTTTAGTAGATTGCTAATGGCGTATGACAGTGTTTTATGTTGTGTTGCGCTCTAGATGGTCAACGTTTTAATTTGCTGTTCCACTGGCACTGAATGTGACAGCAAAAATATCCAAAAAAAAAAGCTATACATTCAAAGCATGATATGTGTATCCTTATTTGTGTTTCAAATTAACAGTTATTAAACATTAAGATGAATCCCCTTCCAACATAGGTAAGCTAAGTCAATTTTGGCTGTTCTACTTATGCTCTTGACTACCTTCCAAATGTTTGGCTTTCTAATACTTTTGTGTTTGAGCGTACCTTCTGAAGCTAGAATAAGACAACATTTTCATGAAAATTTGTCAACTAGACTTCAGCATCAGGATTTCTGAAGATCGATAATGATTCGTTTCCACAAACCCTTATAGTTTCTGAATTCTAACTACAAGAATGAATATTGGAGAAATTGCTATCATCAGTAGGAGAAAATGAACTGTAGAGGGGGTAATTAAGGAGTAGATTCAACATTCGGTACTTTATTGTGTCATTTGGGACGTAGGGACAGCAATGGTCAATTAGTTTGGAGCGCATCTATTATTTGTCTAAAGTATGTGATCTATGACTGATTCTGTAGCCATATGTAAGACTATAATCGAATTATTATGTAATTGACCCCAACAAATAAGATATGATTGACTGCAATGTCATAGTAATGGTCAATGGGAATTGTTTATTTTTTCTCTTAAAATCAAAATAATTTCCAACTTATCCTGATTACGTCATACTTCAGTCCCGTAGAGATGGATCAAAGAGTAGAGATATTCGTGTTAATCGTCAATTTCGTCTATTTTCCAGCTATGTCATTACTATCGGTCTTCATCGGGGGAGAATTACCGAACAGTAACAACGAACTACTTATAATTACATTATTTAAGAACTGGTCCTTCCAAAATTGTTTTTTGATCTGGACACATATTAGAAGATCGAATAGCAGATAAAAATGAAACAGCTTTCACATTATTGGATTATTGTACTAATATCAATGCTGATCCTTATGTGTTCCTTTTGTGAGCGTTACCAAATAAATATCACTACCTGTTCTCCCAAATAACTATTTGACCTATTTACATAAATTATACCTAATTAATTATCAGTTTATGGCTGTTTATTATGTTTATGCCGATTGAATTCCAAATATATATATTCCATGACATAGGTGTTATTGACGAGTCGACTGACGAGTGCTCCATTCTCGTTCTCATTTCTACCTGCTCCAGAATAGGAGTGACCAGGTATTGATATTTATTCTATCCTCGTGGCGTACAAGACCAGTAGATCGTATAATGATGGTTTATTATTGCCAATATTCAGCATAATTTCGCTTTCAGTAAAAAAGGTTTGAAAGGATAATCAAATTCCGTAGATTAAAGAAGGTCAAACAATTCAATGACTAAAGGAAAAGGTACAAAAGGACAAACAATGATCTTCACAACACTATACAGAAAACTAAATATCGGGTAACACATAGCCCACTAAAAACAAACAATGATCTACAAAACACTACACAGAAAACTAAATATCGGGTAACACATAGCCCACTAAAAACAAACAATGATCTACAAAACACTACACAGAAAACTAAATATCGGGTAACACATAGCCCACTAAAAACAAACAATGATCTACAAAACACTACACAGAAAACTAAATATCGGGTAACACATAGCCCACTAAAAACAAACAATGATCTACAAAACACTACACAGAAAACTAAATATCGGGTAACACATAGCCCACTAAAAACAAACAATGATCTACAAAACACTACACAGAAAACTAAATATCGGGTAACACATAGCCCACTAAAAACAAACAATGATCTACAAAACACTACACAGAAAACTAAATATCGGGTAACACATAGCCCACTAAAACCAAACAATGATCTACAAAACACTACACAGAAAACTAAATATCGGGTAACACATAGCCCACTAAAAACAAACAATGATCTACAAAACACTACACAGAAAACTAAATATCGGGTAACACATAGCCCACTAAAAACAAACAATAATCTACAAAACACTACACAGAAAACTAAATATCAGGTAACACATAGCCCACTAAAAACAAACAATGATCTACAAAACACTACACAGAAAACTAAATATCAGGTAACACATAGCCCCCTAAAAACAAACAATGATCTACAAAACACTACACAGAAAACTAAATATCGGGTAACACATAGCCCACTAAAAACAAACAATGATCTACAAAACACTACACAGAAAACTAAATATCGGGTAACACATAGCCCACTAAAAACAAACAATGATCTACAAAACACTACACAGAAAACTAAATATCAGGTAACACATAGCCCACTAAAAACAAACAATGATCTACAAAACACTACACAGAAAACTAAATATCAGGTAACACATAGCCCACTAAAAACAAACAATGATCTACAAAACACTACACAGAAAACTAAATATCGGGTAACACATAGCCCACTAAAAACAAACAATGATCTACAAAACACTACACAGAAAACTAAATATCAGGTAACACATAGCCCACTAAAAACAAACAATGATCTACAAAACACTACACAGAAAACTAAATATCGGGTAACACATAGCCCACTAAAAACAAACAATGATCTACAAAACACTACACAGAAAACTAAATATCGGGTAACACATAGCCCACTAAAAACAAACAATGATCTACAAAACACTACAAAGAAAACTAAATATCGGGTAACACATAGCCCACTAAAAACAAACAATGATCTACAAAACACTACACAGAAAACTAAATATCAGGTAACACATAGCCCACTAAAAACAAACAATGATCTACAAAACACTACACAGAAAACTAAATATCAGGTAACACATAGCCCACTAAAAACAAACAATGATCTACAAAACACTACACAGAAAACTAAATATCAGGTAACACATAGCCCACTAAAACCAAACAATGATCTACAAAACACTACACAGAAAACTAAATATCGGGTAACACATAGCCCACTAAAACCAAACAATGATCTACAAAACACTACACAGAAAACTAAATATCGGGTAACACATAGCCCACTAAAAACAAACAATGATCTACAAAACACTACACAGAAAACTAAATATCGGGTAACACATAGCCCACTAAAAACAAACAATGATCTACAAAACACTCAACAGAAAACTAAATATCGGGTAACACATAGCCCACTAAAAACAAACAATGATCTACAAAACACTACACAGAAAACTAAATATCGGGTAACACATAGCCCACTAATAACAAACAATGATCTACAAAACACTACACAGAAAACTAAATATCAGGTAACACATAGCCCACTAAAAACAAACAATGATCTACAAAACACTACACAGAAAACTAAATATCAGGTAACACATAGCCCACTAAAAACAAACAATGATCTACAAAACACTACACAGAAAACTAAATATCGGGTAACACATAGCCCACTAAAAACAAACAATAATCTACAAAACACTACACAGAAAACTAAATATCAGGTAACACATAGCCCACTAAAAACAAACAATGATCTACAAAACACTACACAGAAAACTAAATATCAGGTAACACATAGCACCCTAAAAACAAACAATGATCTACAAAACACTACACAGAAAACTAAATATCGGGTAACACATAGCCCACTAAAAACAAACAATGATCTACAAAACACTACACAGAAAACTAAATATCGGGTAACACATAGCCCACTAAAAACAAACAATGATCTACAAAACACTACACAGAAAACTAAATATCAGGTAACACATAGCCCACTAAAAACAAACAATGATCTACAAAACACTACACAGAAAACTAAATATCAGGTAACACATAGCCCACTAAAAACAAACAATGATCTACAAAACACTACACAGAAAACTAAATATCGGGTAACACATAGCCCACTAAAAACAAACAATGATCTACAAAACACTACACAGAAAACTAAATATCAGATAACACATAGCCCACTAAAAACAAACAATGATCTACAAAACACTACACAGAAAACTAAATATCGGGTAACACATAGCCCACTAAAAACAAACAATGATCTACAAAACACTACACAGAAAACTAAATATCGGGTAACACATAGCCCACTAAAAACAAACAATGATCTACAAAACACTACAAAGAAAACTAAATATCGGGTAACACATAGCCCACTAAAAACAAACAATGATCTACAAAACACTACACAGAAAACTAAATATCAGGTAACACATAGCCCACTAAGAACAAACAATGATCTACAAAACACTACACAGAAAACTAAATATCAGGTAACACATAGCCCACTAAAAACAAACAATGATCTACAAAACACTACACAGAAAACTAAATATCAGGTAACACATAGCCCACTAAAACCAAACAATGATCTACAAAACACTACACAGAAAACTAAATATCGGGTAACACATAGCCCACTAAAACCAAACAATGATCTACAAAACACTACACAGAAAACTAAATATCGGGTAACACATAGCCCACTAAAAACAAACAATGATCTACAAAACACTACACAGAAAACTAAATATCGGGTAACACATAGCCCACTAAAAACAAACAATGATCTACAAAACACTCAACAGAAAACTAAATATCGGGTAACACATAGCCCACTAAAAACAAACAATGATCTACAAAACACTACACAGAAAACTAAATATCGGGTAACACATAGCCCACTAATAACAAACAATGATCTACAAAACACTACACAGAAAACTAAATATCAGGTAACACATAGCCCACTAAAAACAAACAATGATCTACAAAACACTACACAGAAAACTAAATATCAGGTAACACATAGCCCACTAAAAACAAACAATGATCTACAAAACACTACACAGAAAACTAAATATCGGGTAACACATAGCCCACTAAAAACAAACAATGATCTACAAAACACTACACAGAAAACTAAATATCAGGTAACACATAGCCCACTAAAAACAAACAATGATCTACAAAACACTACATAGAAAACTAAATATCGGGTAACACATGGCCCACTAAAAACAAACAATGATCTACAAAACACTACACAGAAAACTAAATATCGGGTAACACATAGCCCACTAAAAACAAACAATGATCTACAAAACACTACACAGAAAACTAAATATCAGGTAACACATAGCCCACTAAAAACAAACAATGATCTACAAAACACTACACAGAAAACTAAATATCAGGTAACACATAGCCCACTAAAAACAAACAATGATCTACAAAACACTACACAGAAAACTAAATATCAGGTAACACATAGCCCACTAAAAACAAACAATGATCTACAAAACACTCCACAGAAAACTAAATATCGGGTAACACATAGCCCACTAAAAACAAACAATGATCTACAAAACACTACACAGAAAACTAAATATCGGGTAACACATAGCCCACTAATAACAAACAATGATCTACAAAACACTACACAGAAAACTAAATATCGGGTAACACATAGCCCACTAAAAACAAACAATGATCTACAAAACACTACACAGAAAACTAAATATCGGGTAACACATAGCCCACTAAAAACAAACAATGATCTACAAAACACTACACAGAAAACTAAATATCAGGTAACTCATAGCCCACTAAAAACAAACAATGATCTACAAAACACTACACAGAAAACTAAATATCGGGTAACACATGGCCCACTAAAAACAAACAATGATCTACAAAACACTACACAGAAAACTAAATATCGGGTAACACATAGCCCACTAAAAACAAACAATGATCTACAAAACACTACACAGAAAACTAAATATCAGGTAACACATAGCCCACTAAAAACAAACAATGATCTACAAAACACTACACAGAAAACTAAATATCAGGTAACACATAGCCCACTAAAAACAAACAATGATCTACAAAACACTACACAGAAAACTAAATATCAGGTAACACATAGCCCACTAAAAACAAACAATGATCTACAAAACACTACACAGAAAACTAAATATCAGGTAACACATAGCCCACTAAAAACAAACAATGATCTACAAAACACTACACAGAAAACTAAATATCGGGTAACACATAGCCCACTAAAAACAAACAATGATCTACAAAACACTACACAGAAAACTAAATATCGGGTAACACATAGCCCACTAAAAACAAACAATGATCTACAAAACACTACACAGAAAACTAAATATCAGGTAACACATAGCCCACTAAAAACAAACAATGATCTACAAAACACTACACAGAAAACTAAATATCAGGTAACACATGGCCCACTAAAAACAAACAATGATCTACAAAACACTACACAGAAAACTAAATATCAGGTAACACATAGCCCACTAAAAACAAACAATGATCTACAAAACACTACACAGAAAACTAAATATCGGGTAACACATAGCCAACTAAAAACAAACAATGATCTACAAAACACTACACAGAAAACTAAATATCGGGTAACACATAGCCCACTAAAAACAAACAATGATCTACAAAGCACTACACAGAAAACTAAATATCGGGTAACACATAGCCCACTAAAAACAAACAATGATCTACAAAACACTACACAGAAAACTAAATATCGGGTAACACATAGCCCACTAAAACAGGGGTTAACAATCTAAACAGGTCATTAGCAGAGATAACAGTGTTCTAGGTTGTTCACATTATATTACTGTTAAATTTGTGTTAATTAAATTTTGTATTTTTAGGATGGATTTTTTTTAAAAATAAATACAACATTTAATTAACACAAATGTTTTGCTTGAAAATTGAAAATGCCATGATTTCAATAAATATAGTGTAGTATTGAAAGACAGAATGCATGTTTGAAGACATTTTGATCACAAACATCTAAAAGATGTAGGCCAACACTTTTTATATTGCAGGTCCTAATGGAGTAACACTTCGACTGTGCCAATATTTATTTCTTAGCGAAATATAATCTTCCAGCATATATTGTGCATACTTCCCCATTACTGATTAGCAATACTGCAACTGCCACAAACGTACTTAATAAACCGATATATATAACAGATCAAAATAAAACTGTCATATTGTCATATCAGCAGAAAAACAATATAGCAATTCAGAAAACTACAATGTGAAGGTGACGTTGAGAAGAAGACATTGTTATTGATTACATCAGCATAAAACGTTGACTGTTTTAATTGATTTACAGTCAATAAAAAACATGTCATCGAAGTTCACATAATTAACTGTTTTTGAAGTTCACATATAATATGAAACCGGCACGGCCATGAATGCTCGCGAATCTGAAAATTATCTGGCAATTTCACGTTCATCCAGTGCATCAAAAAGTGTCGAGATTTTTCGGGCCCAGATATATCGGGGACGACTTTTTTTTAGGGCCGAATCTAGTCTCATTCAATCGAGCTGTCGTTCCTTACGAAATCTCAAAAATTAACTTCCGCGTAAAAACACAAATTCTTGTCAATATGTGAGAAGAGATTTAATAAATTAAAAAATATCAATATAAGTAAAACAAGCTAACAAAATGACTTTTATTTCACACGGGTTCCGGGTTTCAGTGGTATCGGGCGTACGAGAGAGGGTACGAGACTTAGGATCACCTTTGCGCTTTATGTTAAGAAGATCTTCATTAGTTGAGTGTGTTAGTGTGTTACACGGAACGTGTTTACAATGCGCAGAATTTTTTTTATTCATCAGTATGTGCAGCCATGTTTGTCAAAAAATCCTAAGTATACATTTTATATCATAAAGAGCTCGCTAACGCTCGCATACTAACATTGAGTTCGCTACCGATTATTGTCCATGAAATGTCAATAGTCATTTGTCATTTTAAACTAGATCTGATCAAATTAATTGTTGATCACTATTGAAAACAACGACAATCTTTTTACTTGTAAATCCAAAAAGATAGCATAATACAAAGATTATTTGTACCTATATTCAGTTTCAATACGTGAATGATTACTAGTCATGGGTGAATTAAATCTCGCTTCCTCCATTCATGTCATAGTTACTGTGACTTACACTTAATTTATTTGTCATAGAATATAAATCTAGATTAGAATTATATTTGAAACATTTGCATTAAACTTCGAATAACTGAAATATTGTTGAAAAGGGCGTTAAACATCATAACCCTAAGTTAACACAACGGGTGCCACTAGTGGAACAGGAATTGCTTACCCTCCCGGAACACTTTCATCCCCGGTTTTAGTGCGGTTCATGTTACTCGATCTTTAGTTTTATGTGTATTCTTTGTAGATCGTTGTGTGTCCTTTTGTCCTTTTTCTTTTGGCCATGGTGTTGGTTGTTCTTCTTCGACTTACTGATTTTGATTACCCCTATGGTATCGTCAAACTCTTCTAACCCATTTGAGAGATATAAAAATATTTTTGTGTTCAGCGATACATCTAAGAATCGCAAATAGTATTATTAGGACTTATAATTTACAAGATGGCTACATTTCGGTCTGTGTTACCTACCAACGTTTATTGAGTAGTATTATTAGGACTTATAATTGACAAGATGGATACATTTCGGTCTGTGTTACCTACCAACGTTTATTGAGTATCACAAGAAAAAGGACAATTAAGATAAGATAAAATATATAGACACATGTAGATTACCAGCGTTCAAATAATAGTATGAGAAAACACATATCATTGCATTCATTTTTATTGATATAATGACATTATAATTAACTGGTTTAACCCGCCCAATGTTTGTGTATTTCCCAAGGAAGGACCTAGATTTCCAACGTCATATTTCGTGGTCGTTTTTTATGTTCAATGATTTAAGATGAGAGGTGATTTTAGTTTTGTTAGTATTGGTAGAATTTTTCAACAATCACTGTTTAAATTTTATTTTCATAATTAAGTAATATAAGACTACATATACTTGTGAAAATGTTTTAAATAGTTTGACAAGATTCAAAATTATTTATTTCTCATAAAACCATAGTAGAAACATTTGTACACAGAAACGTCTCTCATTAAAATGTATGTCATGTATTTAGTATAATGGGAAATTTCGAACACCATGGGAAGAACATAGTATCTGACCACAAATGAATAATGTTAAGACATCGACTTCTTAGACACAGCTAAAACGATTGAGTCTTCACACTATGCACGATTTATCAATGACTTGTCCTTCATAAAGTATTGGATATTTTGTTTGTTCATGACAAACAGAAAAAACCACCATCACAAGAGAAATTGTTACAAACAATAATATTATCAATCAGAAATTATTGAATGCATTATTGAACCAATGCATCAGAAGAAATAGAGGACAATCTTCCAAAATTGCGTTTCTGTGTTCAGTGGAAATTTGAAAAGTCTATGGGAAAATGATTTGCAAATATTAATATAAACAATGCGACAATTATTAATTAATTTGAGTGCCACACACTCAGTAAAACATGAGGTACTTTTTTTTGAAATTTTTAAATTTTTAAAAGTTTTATAATTTTGAAATTTTTTGAAAATTTTGAAAGAACTGGGTGCTATAAGAGCTAAGATCGGCCCCACCTTAGATGTCGATAAAATTTTCTCCAAAATGTATTCCCAGTATGTGCTTTTCAGAAATAAACACAGTTAGTTAATATGTGCATCTATTTCCTCACAACTGACCGATAAAGTTAGGTAATGAAAAGCATTGAAGGTAAATTTTTTCAGAATACAGAAATTACGACCTATCATTGTATTATAATGTGTATCTTAAAAAAAAGTAATAAAACTCAATAACCAAGGATAAATTTTACTTAATATGCAATGTGGATTGATTTAAGGAATACAAGCATGTTCCAAAGCTGTATAATGCAATTAAAGAGAAGGAATAGTAATATCGCAACGTCACCTATTTTCGACGTTCGCCTGATTTCGACGGTTTGTTTCACGTAATAAAATCTCTCATTATTTTGATCGCTTCATTTGTCAGAGGTTATATTATGATGCTGAAATTGCTTAAATGGTCTCAAGAAATCTGATCTAAAAATGTCATCTTTAAATGTAAGAACTACGTACCACATCTATTATTTCACGCTCATATTGTATTTGTTCGTAGTTCATTTTAAGAACAAGTTTACAACCATATGATAAATCATGTAGGTAAAATATGTGTCGCTGCCATGGGTCTGTGTATAATTGTATTGATTGCCACTAGATAAAGAAAAGATGGTATATATTATTTTACCTTTTGACAAACTAACAACAACACTCGTAATAAACTGTTGCTATCAGTTGTCTTTTACGAGTAAGGAGTGTGTCCTTTACACCCCGAGCTAATGGGTGTATTAAATTCGTTCCTCACAGCTGTCCGATATCCCTTTCACATAAAGTCGGCGTTTTCCTAGAGGAAGCCATTTGTTATTTTATTTATGTCAAATTATTATATTATATTACTTTGTTGTATTTTGACTGGCTTCAGACATAGCAAATATATTTCAAAATGTTGGTCCAGAAAACATTTTGTAGTAAATAATAAAGATAAATATCGACATGTTAGACCGGGTAATACCGGACACGTGAAAAGACTATTGTTTGGTCATTAAATACAATACATTATGAACACTTGCCTCGACTACAGCTTGAGTTTCGAATTCACATTGAACATCAGGATCGCACAGCGAGTTCTCCAGAACCATGATGGCCATGCATAATCAATGCCCAGAAGTCTGCATACTGAGATTAAACAGTATGCATAGTATCTGTCTTTTTAGGGCATACATCAATAACACACTATCTAGAGTTGAGAGTCTTTATTTTTGACCAATGAATAAAAATTGTTAGATAACACACTTGTGGAGGGTGTTTAATTAATAAGCCAGGAAATAATGGTACAGGTTTACAATCTACTCTTATAGGGTTAGGGTGATGGTGTTTAATGCCATTTTCAACAAATATTCAGTTATATCGTGGGGGTCAGTTTTATTGGTGGAGGAAACCGGAGTATCCGGAGAAAACCACCTACCTGATGTAAGTCATTGACAAACTTTATCACATAATGCTGTATCGACGGTGGAAAATAATAAAAATAACGCCGGGTTATTAGTGAATTCTTTGAAGATAAAACGGAAAATGCGGCTTTTTAAAACATACTTTGGATTTGTATGCATAAAACATTGCATACACAACACGAAATCTTGAATAAGATGGATAAACTTATGTGGTACTTTTACGTGGTCACCTGAGAATACAACAATTGAAATAATGCTTTTGTTCAAAAAGCAGGACAACCCGAAAGGAAATGTTCCATTCAATAAATAATTACATGCATCGTAGACGCATTGTCGTTTGAACTCAAAGGAATGGAACACTTTCTGAAGTGCCAATAAATATACAATATACGTACATTGTCGGTAAATATAAAATTTATTTGTACGAGCTTTAGAAACAGGCATAATAGCGAGCCTTAGGCGAGCTTTTCAGGCCTGTTTCGCAGCGAGTACAAATGAATTTTTTATTTAACGACAATGTACGTATTTTGTGTTTATCCTGCAATGTCAAAAAAGTCGGAAAACTTGTCAGATTTAGACAAAAAGGACAGAAACAAGCGTCATTCCTCGCCTTTCATAAATGTTGTCAAGGGTGTCTTCTTCGTGGTCCGCGTTACATTAGTACCAGTTTCATATTTGTCTGCGCCCTCCGCTGTACATAGCTACAGGGTACCAGGAAAGTTTATTCGTAGGCTGAAAAGTTTATTCGTATAGTACGAAAAGTTTATTCGTCTAGTACGAATAAAGCAAACACTTATTCGTATAGCATATCTGTACAGCAAATGTACTGATTGCAGGATAAACCACAATATCTGATAATAGCCGCGGATCTACTCTAAATGAATGCATCAATGTGAAAATCATAAAAACGAGAAAGGACTATGTACAGAGAAAATTGGAAGTTCTCTATCTTCAAATAACATTTCTTCCACTCGCCATTAGACATCATATTATTTAATCAAAAACGTTTTTACATTTACGTTCCATGAAGGTATAGTCCGTTTGACTTCTATAAATCTCCAGAATGTAAATTCTTAAAGGTTTTAAGTATAAGTAATTTGTAAATATTTTTACTAATATTCCGTCGTCTCCAGGAATCGAATATTTCTTTTTTTTTTCTTTTGATCAGTTAATCCAGATTGTTGTATTTATGTGTATGTATTCCAACGTAACAAGGCTTGTTTGTGGTTGTACAGTTCTAGTTTTTATTTAATTGAAACATTTAGAAAAATAAAATAATTAACATCCGTGAAAAAATTTCGGTTCCGTTTTTTTTCCCACATCATTCCTTCTATGAGCGGGATGATAAACTAACCCCATGTCTAAGCGAAATACAATTATTGGATATTTATTTAAAGAGATGTAGGAATGTGCCCAAAAATATCTACTATTTTGGGATCAAACTATTTTAATTCATTTTAGAAGTAGCAGCGATAGGTATTAAAACTATCTCAGTTTCCCGGTAGTAATAACTATTTTATTCCGGAAGAAAATATATAATCAATAATTGGGGGCTTATGAAAAAAAAATATTTTTAAAAAAGTTGTGTTTATTTTATTTTGATCTTATATAGCTGTTTATCGGTAATTTGTGTAGTTTTCCTTTGAAGTGTGTCGATTGATAAAGCTTATCTCAACGTACTGGTCGTGATATCAAAATTATTCGGTCAGTCCATAATAGGCATGCGTCAACTACCGCGCATGAATATACTTGTTTTAAAAAAAGATTGGTTGCGTCATCAAAATCAATAATACGGGAAAAGGTCAATGTCATTTTCGTTACTATCATAAACAAAGCATTTAGCGCTTGACCATATTATTTCAATAATCAGCATCCCTCAAAACCAAAATGAGAGAAAACCAAGAAATAACTACTTTGTAAAGATTGAACATCCTTAGGCTTACACACTGCAATATCGAATGATGATTTAAAATTGAAATCAATCCAATTACCGAAAAGAGCTAAAATTTAATACAACATAGCACTGATCAGTAACAGGCAAGACTCAACTAAAACTTCTGTATTCTGGATATGCAAATATATATACATTTGTTATACATAACCCCCCCCCCCCCCCCAAAAAAAAATCATATATATATATATATCTATTCATACATGCATATCTGCCATTCTTAGTAAAAATAAAGACTTTGTGTCGGTGTCTATTATTAACTTTCTAAAATTAATCACATAAAATCTTAAATGCCTTCCGAGTGGTATCATTATGGATTGGATGTTAATTGATTTGACCTACATTCAGAATATTTCAGTGAAACGTATTCGATACGGTTTCAGCACAAGTTTTTATGACAAAAATTACTTACCGGTATCATATTCGAACATTATAATTTCCAAAACACACTTAAATCCAACAAAACCATCATAATATATAACACACGTCAAATAGTAAAAACACATCTTGCCGCCTCGTTAACTAGTTTTTGAAAGAACCTCGCGCGCCAGAACCGAATCACATTTACAAACCAGATCCATCCACAAAAAAATAATCCCATCAAAATATCGTTTTAAAGAATTCATTTTATTATTTTTTTGAAAGTTAAATATAAATTACCGATAAACAGAATATTAGGCATTTAGTTTTTGGGACTGACTTTATCACGGGGTATATCAGGTATTCTGTTTTAATTGGTTACGTGCCGACATGCCATCGTTTTTTACGGCAAAGATAGAAAATATCGTCACAGTGCTTCTCAAACCTCGAAACGTCATCTAAGTGCTGGTAATATTTGAACATTTTTTCGTCGTTTTTTTTAAAGAAATTTAAGTATTTGCGTTTTATTCATCTGTTAAAATATTTTTCTGGGGCACGACTGCGGAGGTGCTTAATTTCTTCGAAAACCGTCGAAATATCGGCAAAATTCCACGAAATACAGTAAACAAATTACGCTCATGACGTCAGAATGACGTCAAATACGTACCGATTTTGTTGGAAACAAGTTTTAACGTCAAACGTATGATGTCGTCTATAGAATAAAACGCATCAAATTTTAATCAAGTATTCTAGAAAATTCATTAAATATGGGACCATATAGTCCCCAGTCCTTTTCTCCCATTGACGACTGCATGCACTGAGTTTTCCTCCTGGTTTCAATATACAAAAACTGTATTCAAAATAAATACAATTATTTACAGAAACGTAAGTTATTTACTGATAAATTTCATTTCTTGAAATGAATCATAAAATGTACAGAGATAATTGTCTGATACATGTATATGCAATCAGAAGAGTGAAAATATTGATTTTAAGGTCTGGTCGAGGTTATAAATAAATTAATATTTAGCAACCTCCACAGCCCTCCACCAACAAAATATTTTGATACAATCATTTACCCTCTATACTCAAGACAACTGCTTAATTTGGTGTTGGTGGAAGAATGTGGAGGTATATAAAATAGCTAAAATGTACTTTAAATGTGTCGTTTATAGTCCATTTTTAGCATTATCCGCCTAATTATGATGTCATTATGATGTCATTAACGCATGCAATTTCACGGACAGATTTATTTTTTGAAAATTTGTTTATTTAAGAGTTACATTAGTAAATTGTTTTTAATGTATGTCAAGCATTATTTTTTTAATAAAATGTGTGGCCAATTTTGCACCTTAAAGCCTCTCTCTCTTTTTTGAAAAATTTGACCTTTTTTGTATATTGCATGGGTGTTACTATAATTAGTAACATCCGTGCAATACTTATCAATTATGGACTTTTTACGAGGTCCATATATAACATATTGACAGAGTAAAAAGTCCTTAATCTTTATATTACATATGTAATATATTACTCGTGTCATTGAAAATAAAATATTAACACATCATTATTTTATTGTTTAAGAACACAATAAAACTAGAAAATTGTTTATTACAGATGGAGTGTAAACGCGGTACGGAAAGGACAATATCCGGATCTAAATTTAGTAACATAGCGTCAATATACTTAAAAATAGAAACATAGCGTCAATATTTTTTAAAAATAGAAACAAAACGTCTGGTTTCTTCACAGTGGAAAAAATACATTGCATATTCTGTATATCACGTGACTGATTTAGCCAATGAAATTGTACGAAAACCACACCATAGGTAATATTACTTTTCATAGAACGTCATGTGACCCGTTTTCAGCCAATCAACGTTTCCAAATAATATACAAAAATAATAATATACAATTATAGTCTTTTATTGAGGTCAATACGAGTTTTTATGGACCTTAAACACGATATTCACCGAAGCCTTTAGACTGAGGTGAATATTGATTTATAAGGTCCATAAAAACTCGTATTGACCGATACAAAAGATTGTAATTGTTGTATTACATTAAAATGAAAAGTGAAAGTGAAACAAGTCTCCGAGATTTCTGCAAATCTCCGTTTGAATTCTGCAAGCCCATTGCCTGCGTCGGACATGATGATTACTTGTTCATTCTAAAGTAACGCTAATACGACGATTCTGATTGGACGAAATTTCACATTACCTTTATGTCCATTGGTCGAATAGAAATAGAATTCACGTGATCTTTTTTATAGATTTCGTTAAAAAACGAAAGTGAAACCAAGTCAATACGAGTTTTATTCAAAGGATATCAAATTTTACGGAATGTCAGGTGACAGCATGATAGCCAATACAATTGTTTAAATAAAATCATTATGTAATAACAATTAATATAGTTTTAAAAGACAGAATGCATGTATGAAAACATATTAATTACAAACATCTAAAGGAAGTAGCAAAACACTAGTTTATATTGCAGGTCCAAATAGAGTGACACTTCAACTGTGCCAATGATCATTTCTTAACGAAATATAATTTTTCAGCATATATTGTGCATACTTCCCCATTACTGATTAGCAATACTGCAACTGCCACAAACATACTTAATAAACCGATATATATAACAGATCAAAATAAAACTGTCATATTGTCATATCAACAGAAAAACAATATAGCAATTGAGAAAACTACAATGTGAAGGTGACGTTGAGAAGAAGACATTGTTATTGATTACATCAGCATAAAACGTTGACTGTTTTAATTGATTTACAGTCAATGAAAAACATGTCATCGAAGTTCACATAATTAACTGTTTTTGAATTGGTCGAAGTTCACATAACTAACTGTCTTTGAATTGGTCGAAGTTCACATATACAAACTCTCTTTGAGTCCTTTACCAATTATTACGCATAACATGCAATAGTAATATTTCATTTTAAACTAGATCTGATCAAATTTATTGTCGATCACAATTGAAAACAAACGATCACACTTTTTACTTGAAAATCCACAAAGATAGCATAATACTGAAAGATTATATTCAGTTTTGAATTCATGTACTGCAACTTTACTCACAAACAATACGTGAATGATTACCAGTCTCGGATGAATTAAATCTCGCTTCCACCATTCATGCCATAGTTACTGTGACTTATACTTGATTTTAGTTGTTATAGAATATAAATCTAGATTATAATAATAGTTGGAAACATATCACTAAACATTCGAACGTTTGAAAGTTATGAAAACTGTTTTTGTGCGCAACGATACATCTAAGAATCGTCAATAGTATTATTAGGACTTACAATTGATAAGACGGATACAAGTCGGTCGTTGTAAACTACCAACATTTATCAAAAGAGAAAAGGCAATTAAGATTTAACAAAATATATAGACAAATGTAGAATACCTACGCTCATATAGTAGTACATGAGAAAACAAATATCTTTCCATTCATTTTTATTGATATAATGACAATATAATTAACTGATTCAATCCGCCCAATGTGTGTGTATTTCCCAGGGAAGGACCTAGATTTCCAACGTCATATTTCGTGGTCGTTTTTTGTTTGCAGTGATTTAAGATGAGAGGTGATGGTTCGCTTTGTTGATATTGGTGGAAGTGTTGCCCATCAGTGTTTAAGCTTTATTTTCATAATTAAATAATATAAGACTACATGTACATCTGAAAATGTTTTAAATAGATCGACAAGATTCAAATTTCTTTATTTCTCATAAAACCATAGTTGAAACAGTTGTACACAGAAACATTGAAATTTCGAGCACCATGTGAAGAACATAGTATCTGACCACAAATTGATACTGTTAGAACTTCGTCTTCTTAGACACAGATAAAATGATTGAGCCTTCAAACTATGCACGATTTATCAATGAAATTTCCTTCATAAAGTAATGGATATTTATTGTTCTTGGCAAGTAAAAAAAGCCGCGATCACAACAGAACGTTTCACAAGCAAAATCATTCTCCCTCAGAATTTATTGAATACATTATTGAACCTATGTATCAGAAGAAATAGAGGACAATCTTCCAAAATTACGTTTCTGTGTTCAGTGGAAATTTGAAGAAAAAATATCTTGTCAGTCTATGGAAAAAATGTTTTGCAAATATTAACATAAACAATACGACAATTATTTATTAATTTGAATGATACACACTCAGTAAAGATATGAGGTGCTTCATTGTTGACAAAATACAATCCAGTCATTTAAGTGTTTATATTTGTTAATTTATTGTGAGTATTGATCCTTCATATCTCTAACACGATAAAGCGTGATCATAGCTTCCAAAAAATCTAAATGTCATCTATTTGTATCAAATGATCAACAAATGTGGGTTGTTATTGTATTTCATCACATAGAAAAGTCATTTGTTATAGTAGATATTTAAGAAGAATCAGTTACGTATGTGTCGATATTTACAAATATAGTAACAGGAAATTGATATAAAAACTAACAATTGACCAAGTGAACAATGGTTAACAGACAATTGTCTTTTGTATGTCACGAACAGAATACAAATCCTATAAATTATAGCTAACATAACGTTAAAACCCATCTAACTGAAGAACAATGATAGATCAATGATAGACGTATCAAATGTACATAGAAAACCACAACAAATATCATATACACGGTGTATAGTGTATGACGATTGTCTACTGTGGATCGTGGATAATTAAATAAACATCATAATTGTTAATAAACTGAAAAACAAAACCTACATACTGTCGGAACACTTCTAACTTCTAATAGAAAACATATAGAAACGGAGGCAACATAGATCGCCCTAACACAAATATACAGGACCACTTACTTTCCTGGCTTGGAACAGACACTTCAACAATACCCCTAACACAAATATACAGGACCACTCACTTTCCTGGCTTAGAACAGACACTTCAACAATACCCCTAACACAAATATACAGGACCACTGACTTTCCTGGCTTGGAACAGACACTTCAACAATACCCCTAACACAAATATACAGGACCACTGACTTTCCTGGCTTGGAACAGACACTTCAACAATACCCCTAACACAAATATACAGGACCACTCACTTTCCTGGCTTGGAACAGACACTTCAACAATACCCCTAACACAAATATACAGGACCACTCACTTTCCTGGCTTGGAAATAAAGGTAATAACAAAATTACCGAACTCCGAACAATCTTACAAAGGGAAAGTCAAAACTCATAATTATATAAACAGACAAAATCAGTCAACAACCGGAAAACTGTGAAAACCGTAATGACCCTGACTTGGTACAGGCATTTCTAAAGAAATGGTGGGTTGAATCAGATTTTAAGGCGCCAAACCTCCCGCTCTCATTACGGTTCAAAGGTTCCGGCTGTCACTGTAACAGTATTTAAATACAGGAACAAAATAGGTAAAATAGTTGTCAAAGCAGTACCATATTCGGTGACGGAAATGTCAAAAATACTTTTACGTCACACATTGACAAAAAAATTCTTGACATTTGCGACTTCTTTATCTTTATGCATTTTCACTATATGAAAATGCATCGCTTATAATTTTTTCTGCAGAGACGGAATATATTTCGACAAGATATTGGTATCGGAATATAAACTTTTTAAGAGATCGAATAAGGCGAATCTTTTTATAGCCCTGGTCCAGTAGCCTGTTTCTCAGATGAAGATGACGTTTCAGGAAATCAGAATAATTGCTACTGGCCCTTGCATAGCGAATCAATTGCGAGATGTAAACACCATATGCAGGAGAAGCTGGTATATTGCTGCACATGTTTGGAAAATTTATGATTTTAAAATTGAAGTCGTCCCGCTTATCATAAATTTTAGTACTGAGTTGACCACTGTCGTCAAATTCGAGGTATAAGTCCAAAAATGATGCGGACGAAGCTGTATCGGTGGTCTCTTTAACTTCCAGCTCTGGAGGATATATCAATGGAAGAAATTCTGCAAATCTAGAATTATTGATAGATAAAACGTCATCAATATACCTGTATGTGAAATTAAAGGCTCTAGCCTCATGAATCTTCTTATCTTTTACAAGCTTTTGAAGAAACTCCGACTCATATGAGTATAAAAATAAATCGGCTAGAAGAGGGGCACAATTCGTACCCATTGGTATGCCGACGACCTGCTGAAACAGTGTCCCTCCAAAGGAGACAAATATGTTATCGATGAGGAACTCCAGCATACTGATCACTTGTTCCTCGGAGTAGCATGTTTTACCTTTATGAATTTTGTTTGAAAAATATGTGGAATTGTAGCCTAACACAACAAATTTTGAGCCATAGTTTCTATGACCAAAAGCTTTATGAATTGTTTCTTTTAAGCGGGTTTTTAATTTGTCATGCGGTAGGGTGGTATATAGAGTTGAAAAATCAAATGTTTTGATGGAGGATACATGAGAGAAAGATCTTGATTTCAGGTTATCCAAAAGATCTTTAGAGTTTTTCAAAATCCACATGTGATTTATGCCACTACGCGAGTAAACAGTTTCACAATATTTCTGTTGTCCCTCTTTTACTGCAGACAGAATCTTTGTCAGGTGAATAGACAATTCTTTCGTCGAACAAGTTGATGATCCCGCTATGTACCTTTCTTTGTATGGTGTCTTATGGAGTTTAGGTATCCAATATAAGTAGGGTAAATCCTCAGACTCTTTACCAGAGGGAATGTTTAAAGAGGTCATGAATGATCTGTGGTTAGCTAGGATTTCATCTTTGTCGAACGAAGTTGGTTTCTATGTGATATTACTAGAGGTGTTGCTATTTATGCCTAATTCCTTGATTAGGCATTCGAAGTAATATGATTTACATACAAACACGATATTGTTGGAAGCCTTGTCAGCAGGAACGATAACATATTTGTCATGAAGAGAGGAAAGACACTTAACAGCTTCTTGGTCTTTAAATACAGACTTAGGTCGACTATTAACACAATTTTTGAGTTTGTGAATCCGACCTTGTACTAGAGACCTAATTGTTCTAACCCAGTCTGACACTTCAACAATACCCCTAACACAAATATACAGGACCACTCACTTTCCTGGCTTGGAACAGACACTTCAACAATACCCCTAACACAAATATACAGGACCACTGACTTTCCTGGCTTGGAACAGACACTTCAACAATACCCCTAACACAAATATACAGGACCACTCACTTTCCTGGCTTGGAACAGACACTTCAACAATACCCCTAACACAAATATACAGAACCACTCACTTTCCTGTCTTGGAACAGACACTTCAACAATACCCCTAACACAGATATGCAGGACCACTCACTTTCCTGGCTTGGAACAGACACTTCAACAATACCCCTAACATAGATATACAGGACCACTCACTTTCCTGGCTTGGAACAGACACTTCGACGTTAAAGCATACCAAAGGGTAATGAGAAGCCGTAAATCGAATAAAGACAGATAATGCAATTGCCAAACGAAACAGGACAAAAGGACAAACAATGATCCACAAAACATTGCACAGTAAACTAAGGATTTCCCTACATGATCCCCACAAACCGGAAGTAAACGTGGGTGCTCCGGAAGGGAAAGCAGTTCCCGTTCAACTAGTTACATTTGTCTTACACAAAACTGTTCTTATTTCATATCTACTTACATCCTACCCATTCATGAACACAATGGTATGGGAAATCTCTGTACTACATGACATTCATATTCTGCTTCATTGTAAATGTTGTCAGATGTACTGATCATAAATTCTTAATTTTACATTTTCACTTGAATATACGGGTTTTTGGTTAATAAAAATTTATTATTTAATGGTGTTGCGTTCAATGTAATCCCTGTAATATATGCAAGATAGTCAGCAGTGAATGTGAGCTCCCCATCCATGTATATTTCTTTTTCAAATAGAAAACTTGTACAACTGAAATTGATACACATGTCATGGTAAATATTTGTATAATATTACAAGGACAACAGAAATAGATGTTAAATACTTCATTCGTAATTTGTGTCTACGTTATACATTTGTATTAAGACCAACAATTCAGAGTTGTATTAGTAATTTAGTGTATTCTAAAAACTGACATTGATAAATAGTGTTCTCATTTGTTTTTGAAAAAAGCTGTAAAATAATCAATTGGTTAGGGGGAAAAGTTAATTCAAAAGTTTAATTTAATTCCAAGAAATCAGGATATTGCTGTTAGTGTGAATGATATATTAGGACATTTAAATTGATGTGCATTTTATGTTTTATCCCGGCTAACATTTATTGATTGTGGTAAAACAAAAAATAGTCTGTAGTTGCTTAGACCAGCAATCTCTATAGTATATCTTTAACTGTGACATACAATTATTTTGTCAAAAATGTAATTTTATATCACCTTAATGACCTTCGAAGCACAAACTTTCAGATTTGAATTATATCAACAAAGTAAAAAATATATTAAAACTCTATTCGACACACATTCCTAATCTAAATACATATACGTATATGAAGGGTTTATAAAATGATAACTGTTAGCCATTAAGTAATTCATACTTTCGGATGCTCTATTTTCACATCAAAACATTGGTGTATCTTACCGTAAGGTTGGGTGTTTTTACAATAGGGTGTTGTCTTATTATGTATCTTTACGTTCTGAGTTCCGTGTTGTGATGTCTGTTACGATTGCCGCATAAAAACGATGTTCGGTTCGTCTTTACCTCCAGTTGTTTGTAGGAGGGCTCATGTCTTCTTTATGTTATTTGCATTTGCTTGCGAATAGTGGTGTCCAACACATATTGTGTTGTGTTTTTGCTTTGTTTTTCTACGTCTTCTGTACTCTATGTTGCTAGTTTCTCAGAATTGTCCATTTTTGATTGCCCCTTCGGTGTTCTCTACCGTTTATTAACATAAATTTCATGGAGAACGACATACTCCAATACACTTGTAGATATATATAGGAGTATAGCTTGTATTTTCTATCAAAATTCCATTGATAGAGGGTTGCTGATAACAATGAAGATGCTGAACAAAGAGTTTCTAGTTATTAAGTCATCAATTGGAACGTTTGATGGTCGCCTTCATTACTTTGTTAACCGTTACAGAATATATAAATAAGCAGTTTCTACTCCACATTCACCCCCAGTGTTAATCAGTGTGATAGCCAAATTCGTTAAACGTAAGTTTACTACGAGGGATGGTTGCTAGGAAAAAGAAACACGGATCTCATCAAGATACCAGGGTCAGCTCATGTGCAAGCAAGTCAATGTTCCTTGATGTATCGTTAGAATTTTTCAGGAGCACCATCTGATTCACACCACTCCTGTAGTGTCAAGTTTCTCCCGAAGGCCATATTTGACAGTTTGTGTAAAAAAGAGGCATCGTGGAACATTGTGTTGACCAAGAAATATATCGCTGGTTGCATAGACGGAAATGCAATTGTGGTATCCAAAACAGTATAGGTCCATTTGTGTTCGTGAAATGCCTACAGAACACAAAACTGAAGAATGATTTAAAGGTTGATCTTTTGTCAGCGTTGTCAGTGTATAAGTACGATTGCATATTTGAAATTTCAGCATCAAGTTGTTTTATTAATCAGTCTATGACGCTTCTTACATACTGAGACAACATTATTTGGAGTCTTGTCAGCTTGGACAACTGAAGGTTGGAAGGTTCCAAGGTTGAAGATTGAACATATGTTTCCCAACATCTGGGTCTTTGCAAGTAGATCAACATCAGTGCTCATTTAACTATTTTGAATTTTGATTTATTCATCGATCTCACAGCATTTATCCATTCGGGGAGAGTATCAACCTCTTATTTTATCCGTGAAGTTCATTGTCTCAGTAAAATCCATAAGTATTTTAAATTTATGTTTATGTTGAAAAGTGCTTTATCTGTAAATAAATGTACCAGGCGACTATGAACTATTGACAATTATGTTTTGGTTAATTGTGCGCGTTCAACATGCTTACGGAGCAAAATTTTATGCAAATTCTTATGCGTAAACGAAAAACGTATACTTCCACTCCTACCAAATACTGACAGCCTTCAACAAGGTTGCACATGACATATATTTTTCAATTCGTTTTGACATAGCTCTAGTATTTATGAAATCAGAGAAATATCAATTGTAAGCTGTTTGAGTTATCTAGGTATCAGTTGTTCATCTGCTCCAACTACTTTTAAATGGTACCATTTCAACAATAGTTGAACAACACCTTCACATGTTATGGCTATATTTGGCATTTATGATAATTTAGAATTAGATGTCATAGTATACATCTTTTATCAAACTCATCTGATAGATAATTGTCTGCATATGAAAAAAACCTGAACGCAATTCATGGTTCATGGTACTATCGCTAATAGGTCGGTTATGTGTTTTCTGCCTTGGTTGACAATATTCCTTTGTAATTTAATTTGATGTTAATTCCCCAATATGATTGGTTGATCTGCCTAGAGCATCATTGGTTATACTACATAACCCGGGTTGCTATTATGACGTCACCAACGCATTCATTCGCCACAGACAAATTCAAATAGTCCCATGAAATAATCGTAATCATTAATGTTGTAAAAGTTAAATTATAAGGAATATTTCCAAAGCGTTTCATTTTTGTATTATACTATATATTAATTCCGTATATGAAAAATAAATACAGATACCACATTATGTAATATTAATAAACCATAGTATGTCGTATATGGTAACAAGAGTAACATAACGGATGCCACTAGTGGAACAGGAACTGTTTACCTCCAGTTTTATTGTGGTTCGTGTTGCTCGATTTTTAGTTTTCTGTGTAGTGCTTTGTAGATCATTGTTTGTCCCTTTGTCCTTCTTCCTTTTGCTGTCGTTCTTCGATTTACGACTTTTGATTGCTCCAATGGTGTCTTCAAACTTTCTTAATATTATTTTATACTTTGATCATCAGAGATCACTACTCTTCAGATAAACCCATTTACAGCCAGGTTCAATGTATGCTGGAACATTGAATTAAATTGTGAACAGCAAGGTGTAATTTGTTGAATAAGAAAAATAAATTTAGAGCTCAGTAGGTTAAAATATACAATAAGACTCTCATATAGATGATACAGACAATATCATGGGATCAGGAAACCTCGGCATCAGGATTATTCCATCTACAAAACTGTGGAGACGTATATCTCACGGGATACAAATAACTCTTAATAAACGTTCTCAACATCAAAACTCACTTAAGGTACAAGACCTGTTAACGATTTAAAAACAAATAATGGACGACACAGTTTGCTTTGTGTAAATTGAGCGTGATATCAATCTTACTCTGACTAAATCTTAAAAGATTGTCGGAAGTTCTTTTGTTATCAATAGTTCTTCACTATAATGGACACTTTTTGTAATACAACACCTCAATATAGTTTTAGATTGCATTGATATATTGGATATTCTAAGGAAACCAAAGTTGTTCACCTTATTTTGATAAAACAAACACAAAATATATTATCGTGTTGATAAACATAACCTAGATCATTATTTGAATTACAGTTCATTCACCTCTGACGTAGACTTCTATATATGAGTTTGAGAGAATATTCTAACACAAATATTAAAATAATGCTCAGATCAATATTGTGCAGATTGTGGAAATCAGAATGAAACCTTTAGAGATTACCTTCATGTATATCAAACTACAAACATATATTTATTTGTGTTAAACTTTAATTTAAGTGAGTTAACCAAATATTCTGTATGTTCCAACAGATATGCTTAGCGTTTTCAATTCAGGAAAACTGAAGATTTTCAAATGAAAAATAAGTCTCTATTAGAGTCAACTTTTGTTTGCTTACCAAACGATTAAACATTAAAATTTTCATCTGAAACGTCTTAAATTTAGTGACCCTATAATTTATTTCCAAGACTAAAATTTATATCTTTCCGACTAGTGTCCCTACCACTCTCAAACATTTTGTAAAGGACGTAGTCAATATTATAGGTACACTAAATGCTAATAAAGTTGTTGGTTCTAATATCATTAGCGATAAGATGATGTATTCTGTGAAAGGGGGTTTCAAAACCATTGTGCACTTTATTTAATCAAATTTAATAAGTAATAATTCTTATATGATATACATAATTAGAAATCCTATACTCTGATTGGGTATAAGCGCTTATGGAGGCGGGGTTTTTGTCAGTTTATTTTTCGAGAGACGATGTTCATCGGACTACTTTTTTCGTAATGCAAACAAAATGGTGGCTTGGATTGCCGATAATAAAAAAAAGATAATAGAAACAATGTTTATTGTTAATAATTGCACTAAGCATAGATTGTTATTATCCTTTATATTGTACTTTTATGTTATCATTTCTTTGTATTTTTTAAAGTGATAAGCGACATTTAAAAATTCGTATCAGTTTTGTACATGTGGTAAGCGACGGCGCTTTGCCCATGCAGTTGTATAAAACTTTCCCGCCAAAATACGAATGAGATATATATAAAGGAAATTGGTTTTTGTCTTCATTTCAAATTGAACGCAAAAGGAGGATCACCGGAAATCCCTTTTTAAGATTGAGTTTTCTGTTGTTTGATTTATATTTTCAGATTTATTCCTACTACTCAACTAGAACGTTATGACTTTATGCAACACCTTGGATGGTATAGATGATTGATCAACAGATGAGATGGTGGAATTTATCACTTATACTGCTGGTGGTCCGGTGGTGTCAATGATGGTTGCCCGTCATTTAATAACTTTCCGTCATCTAATTAGCTTTTGTCAACATTCATTTAATTGTTGATCAGTTAATTGTGTTGTTAATAAAGTCATGACAATATTCGCCAAAGAAGTCAAACTATTGTTTGCTGTTTATAGAACCTAGAAGTAATGAAATGAACTTAAAGATTATAGTAGTATATGGGTACAGCTCAAGCCACATTTGAGGGGGTGCTGTGAAGGGGTGCTACCCGAAGTGATCGCGTACAACTGCGCAACCAGAAGTGACGTCAAATGGCTGGAAGTGACGTCAGTCATCAGAACCGGAAGTATGCTCTGCGCATGCGCAACTGGAAGTTATGCAATATCCGCCCTAGTGGGTCTTTTTGACCGGAAGTGACGTCAGTCACGTGACTTCCGGCAGTCACGTAACCGGAAGAGGCCATGTCCGGAATCGACCTTGACCGGAAGTATGTTCTGCGCATGCCTGGCTTTTTCCCGCGGTTTTTTTCTGACTAGAGTAGCATTACAATTTTGATCGGAAGTGAGGTCAGACTGACGTCACCGGAAGAGGCCCTGTCCGGAAGTATGTTCTGCGCATGCCCGGTTTTCCCCGCGTTTTCTTTCCTTAGTAGTAGTACAGTAGTAACATGGCTATCGGGGTTCCATTGGGTGTGCGCATGCGCAACCGGAAGTTGATATTTTGAAAACCAATAATGTTTTGGGAACCTCTATACAGTAATGTATTTTATGTAATATAGTCACTGCTATTGTTGTCTGTGTCACGTAAATAGGATCCACACATGTAATACTACAAACATTTTAATTGGACATCAGTTATTTAATGATGATTTTTTTTATAAATGATGGGAAATGTTTTACTACAGAGTATCAGATAAAAATGTATCAACGATCGTACAGTGTTATCAACCGTAGACGTTCACTGGTGGATGATCAGTAATTGGTCAAATTTATCAATATATTTCAGCCTGGTTGTAGATTGGTAAGACAATTCATATTTAATCTTCAGCTTTTGTAGAGGAGCTAAGACCATCTCATTGGGCAACATTGTATTAATGTGGTTGCTTTGAGAAGCTATAGCATGCTGTAGTATTGATAGTAAAAATAGATTCTGGGCCGAAAATGAAAATTTAGGAAAATAATAAAACTCGTAAAAAATAGATTCTGCGACGAAAATTATTTTTTTTTTGGAAAAGGTACGGGAAAATGTTACGCGGAAAATGACGTCACGTCGCGGAAAATGACGTCACGTACGCAGAAAACAAGTTACGTTGCATTTCAAACGTTGCGGTTTGAAAAAGTACGGTAAAATGAATTTTTTTATGACGTCATGTACGCGGAAAACAAGTAACGTGGCAAGTTATATTCGTTTAACAGAGTTTTAATATGTTTATATAGATTTCACTCTTCTGAGAGTAAACACCACAATATCATAGTCATGGCGTATGAAGTGAGGATTTTAATCATTCTTTTATATTTCCAGAATTAACAAAACATAATTAATCTTGGAAAATCAGCAAACATGGAGAGAACATTCTGATTTGAAAGAATCATTAGAAACAATGAAAAAAAGAAATGGAACATATGGAACAAACGTAAGTTGAAGAGTGAAAAGATAGGGAAAATATGGAAGAAAAGTCAGTTGAATAGTGAAAAGATATGGAAAATATGGAAGAAAAGAAAGTTGAATAGTGATAAGATTTGGAAAGTATGGAAGAAAAATCAGTTGAATAGTGAAATGATATGGAAAATATGAAAGAAAAGTAAGTTGAAAAGTGAAATGATATGAAAAATATGGAAGAAAGCCAAGTTGAATAGTGAAAAGATATGGAAAATATGGAAGAAAGCCAAGTTGAATAGTGAAAAGATATGGAAAATACAGAAGAAACCCAAGTTGAATTGTGAAATGATATGGAAAATATGGAAGAAAGGTAAGTTGAAATGTGAAATGATATGGAAAATATGGAAGAAAGGCAAGTCGAATAGTGAAAAGATTTGGAAAATACAGAAGAAAATTGTGAAAAGATATGAAAATATGGAAAATATGGAAGAAAAGTATTTTTTATTTACAAAACAATTAATACTGCCTGTCATTTATTTAAGTTTACATTATGCCCTACAGTAAGGGGGAATACCTCTGTATCTGAAGGGATAAATCTGTAATAGGGGGACATAACTCTTTATGTGGGGAATAAGTTACAACTCTGTATGTGCAAGGATAATATTAAAGTAGGTGAAATAACTCTTTATGTGTAGGTTTAACACTGCAGTAGGGGACATAGCTCTTTATGTGGAGGAATAAGTTACAACTCTGTAAGTGCAAGGATAATGCTACAGTCGGGCTACATAACCCTGTGTGTGGAGGTTTAACACTGTAGTAGGGGACATAGCTATTTATGTGGGATAACACTGCCGAAGGGGACATAACCCTGTGTGTGGAGGTTTAACACTGCAGTAGGGGACATAACTCTTTATGTGGAGGAATAAGCTACAACTCTGTATGTGCAAGGATAATACTACAGTAGGGGGAATAACTCTTTATGTGGAGGTTTAACACTGAAATATGGGGCATAACTATATATGTGGGTATAACACCGCCATAGGGGACATAACCCTGTGTGTGGAGGTTTAACACTGCAGTAGGGGACATATGTGGAGGAATAAGTTACAACTCTGGTTGTGGACACATACCTGTGCAGAAAGAGAAATACTATATAATACGTATCAAGAAATGGCTATTTGGAAATCGATTGTTATACTTATATACAGAGAGTTACTTGCCCTTGGCAGGAAAATAGATATACTTAAACTTATATACAGATATTTGCTTGCCTTTGGCAGGTAAATATATACTAAATCCCTGTTCAGGAAGTAAGTTTTCTTACTGCTCTAAAAATAGAACACTGTGGTATGCTGTTATGTAAAATAAATTTGATTGTGGAAATCTGAAACTCATCAAGATAGGAAAATAACTAGCAAAATTGAATAAAATTTATAATTCTGATAAAAATGTATATTGATAGGTAGGTAGGTATATGTCTTTGCAAATAACAGATTAGGTTGATGGTGTTTAATGCCACATTCAACAATATTACAGTTATATCATGGCAGTTTGTACATAAAGGAGATATCATAACTGTTAATGCTTGTTTCTGATAATTGGAAAACATTGCCCAATACTCTTTTCAAATAGCTGGAGAACACAATATATTTTAGAGCAATGGGAATTCTTTGAAATAAATTTAAATCACAGGAGAATTTTAAAACTTAATTATATTGGCAATATCATTGAGTGAGTTGTGTAAGTGAGTGAGTAAGAAATGAAGAAAGGTATGTTGAATAGTGAAAAGATTTGGCAAATACAGAAGAAAAGTAGGTTGAATAGTGAAAAGATCGGGAAAATATGGAAGAAAGGTAAGTTGAATAGTGAAAAGATATGAAAAATATGGAGGAAACCCAAGTTGAATAGTGAAAAGATTTGGAAAATACAGAAGAAAAGTAAGTTGAATAGTGAAAAGATATGGAAAATATGGAAGAAGAGTAGGTTGAATAGTGAAATGATATGGAAAATACGGAAGAAAAGTAGGTTGAATAGTGATAAGATTTGGAAAGTATGGAAGAAAGCCAAGTTGAATAGTGAAAAGATATGGAAAATACAGAAGAAATCCAAGTTGAATTGTGAAATGATATGGAAAATATGGAAGAAAGGTAAGTTGAAATGTGAAATGATATGGAAAATACAGAAGAAATGTCAGTTGAATAGTGAAAGGATAGGGAAAATATGGAAGAAAAGTAAGTTGAATAGTGAAGAGATATGGAAAATGCGGAAGAAAAGTAGGTTGAATAGTGAAAAGATTTGGAAAATACAGAAGAAATTTGTGAAATGATATGGAAAATATGGATGAAATGTGAAATGATATGGAAAATATGGAGGAAAAATAAGTTGAATAGTGAAAAGATTTGGAAAATATGGAAGAAATGTGAAATGATATGGAAAATATGGAAGAAAAGTAAGTTGAATAGTGAAAAGATTTGGAAAATACAGAAGAAAATTGTGAAATGATATGGAAAATATGGATGAAATGTGAAATGATATGGAAAATATGGAGGAAAAATAAGTTGAATAGTGAAAAGATTTGGAAAATACAAAAGAAAATTGTGAAATGATATGAAAAATATGGATGAAGTGTGAAATGATATGGAAAATATGGAAGAAAGGCAGTTGAAAAGTGAAAAGATATGGAAAATGTGGAGAAAAGGTAAGTTGAATAGTGAAAAGATATGGAAAATGCAGAAGAAAAGTAAGTTGAATAGTGAAATGATATGGAAAATACAGAAGAAAAGTAAGTTGAATAGTGAAAAGATATAGAAATTATGGAAGCAAAGTAAGTTGAATATGGAAATTGAACCAATGAGATGACAGAATCCAGTATACAGAGCAGCAGCAGCAGCCATATACCCCAGAGAAGCAGCAACAGCAGCAGCAGCCATATACCCCAGAGCAGCAGCAGCAGCAGCAACAGCAGCCACCAGGCTCTTAGAAAAACCTGTGGAAGCAACGACCATTGTACAGAATTTTGTTTTATTACTTGTTGAAAATATTGTATGAAAAAAATATCAGAAATAATAAGACTGATATAAAAAAAAGTCAAAAAAAGTCATCCAGCTTGCTTATGACGTCACTGAGAGGTTTGCAAGTACCATAGTTCGATAGATAAATGAAAGGGCTACAAGTTACGAAAAAGGTGCGAAGCTACGAAAAAGGTACGAAGTTACGGAAAAGGTACGAAGTTATGAAAAAGGTACGAAAAGGGTTACGAAGAGGTTACGAAAAAGGTACGAAGATACGAAAAGGTTACGAAGAGGCTGCGAAATAAATTACGAAAGACCTTGGTTATGAAGTTGCCAAGTTACGAGATAGTAACGCCACCTATCGGGATAATTTATTATGACGTATAGTGATGCATTATGGGAAAATCCCTCGGCGACGCTGGAGTCACGTGACCTTTGGTCACCTGGCTCTTAGAAATACCACAGTGAGAACGCGGACACCCTTGGAGTAATACACAACCTATACATATAGAGACTATAATATATGAAAATAAAAGGGGCAGATAACCAGGGATAGTTCCGGTAACCATGCTAAATATAGGATGTGGACGTCGTAGAAAACACCCCAACCAACATTTTGTACGACTAAGAAAAAAGCGCGGGAAAAAAACCGGGCAAGCGCACATCCAAGGGAGCCCCGAAGGGCTTAAGTGACCTTCGGTCACATCCAGTAGCCATGTTACTACTGTACTGTACTACTGTACTACTGTACATGTACTACTACTAAGGAAACGGGTGTTGCGCAACATCCGGTAGCCATGTTACTACTGTACTACTACTAAGGAAAAAAAACACCGGAAAAACCGGGCATGCGCAGAACACACTTCCGGACAGGGCCTCTTCCGATCAAAATTGTACTATTACTCTAGTAAGAAAAAAAACGCGGGGAAAAGCCGGTCATGCGCAGAACATACTTCCGATTAGGGCTGATTCCGGACAGGGTCTCTTCCAGTTACATGACTGCCGGAAGTCATGTGACTGACGTCACTCTAGTCAAAGGGCCCCACTAGGGCGGATATTGCGCAATTTCCAGTTGCGCATGCGCAAAACATACTTCTGGTTCCGGTGACTGACGTTACTTCCGGTGACGTCACTTCCAGCCATGTGACGTTACTTACGGTTGCGCATGCGCACACGATCATTTCCGGTAGCACCCCCTCAAATGTGGCTTGAGCTGTACCCATATAGTACTGATAGAGGGATTTATTAAACATAAATTCTTCTACATCTGCATTTCTATTTAAATATTAAGTGATTAACGATGGGTTTTTTTAAAACGAAATGACTGAGAAACGTCCTCGAGTTTTAAAAAACATCTTTAATTATTTTATTGCTATTTTGTATTCATAATTAAATAATTTATATTGAGATATTGACATTTTTTTAAACACAATTAATATTTTATATCGTTAATCACTTAATTATCAAGAATTTGGTAATGTGACGTCATTATAACGTCATATTAGAAAACAAGATAATAATACGTGCGTCCTTGACAACGCTTAGCAATTAGCGATAATTGGAATCATCTTATGCGCCCACATGATATGAAATATATCGGTTTTAAACATCAAAGGGAAAATAAACAAAACAGCGATAATCAGAGATATCTAGTTGCATACTAATATATCGTTAGTTGAATGTTATTAGCATATGTGCAATAATAAATCCATACATCAAAATATCTATCCCGTAGATTGGAAAATAGCCCATGTTATTCCACTTGTTAACATCATTACCTTCTAATTATAGACCAATGTCGTTACTTTCATGTGTGAGCTAATAACTTGAAAAACATTTTTCAGGCATGTGTTCAACTACAAACACATATTTTTTTTTTATGGAGACCGGTACTTTCGTATTTTGCACACTAGATTAAGAAACAAATGTCGTTGTCTAGATGTCGATTTGTTCAGATCTAACTAAGTACCTAGTCCTTCATGTTTATGTGGTTATTTAAATGAAAGTGTTGAACATTATCTGTAGTACTGTAACAGTTTCACTACATTTAGAAATAACATGTTGAATGAATTAAGTGTGCATGACATGAGAGGTTTACCAATTATATATGTGAAATATTGCTATTTGGAAGTGATCAACTATCTGCTGATACTAATATTAATTTTTTTTTCAAGTGTTCAAAATATATTAAACAAACTGGACGCTTTTCTTTGCACTGACACACCGTGTACATTCATCTGTTATCGTATGCAATGACTAACAATTGTATGTGAATTGACAATCTTCTTTTGATCACACTAGATGTATTGAATGATTGACAAGTTACAGGTCAATGAAATATACCACTATTAGATAAAAACTAAATAAATTGTACTTACCAATACAGCTTAATATACTAAACATGATTATACACGCACATTCAAATCTCAATATGTGTATATTGTATTAATATGTGTCAAGCGGCTTGTATATAATAACATTAAGGTGTGTTCGACATGGTCGTATTGATATATGAACATAATTTTATGTTTATACTTTTTCTCCGTTTTCATATTAAAACAAATGTTTACTTATTATATATGAAATATATATGTACATTGATGTAATTACTGGAAAAGATGTTTTAAGTTGAAAAGTTTGTGTTTTCTCCATTTGTTGTTTTTAACAATAAAATATGTTTAAGCTATGCCTACATTAGAGTTCGTTATTGTTTTAGTGTTAAATAGTCTGTTGACGTTATGCTTTGTTCTTTTGATTGACAGTTTGATTCTGTCGACAGTAATATATTTTCACATCGTAGACCAATCTTCCACATAAGCTTACAATGACAGAGTGTCTTATTCATTCATGGTTATTATGTAAATCTACATATTTGTTATTGATACCATGAACGTCGAAGGCTGAAAGACCTACTAATAAAAGGAGGTCAACTACTAAGAATAATAAAAACAGATCATTCAGATAGAAAAAGAGGTCATCTACTCATGATGATGAAGGGATGTCTTCTGCTCAAGAATATAAAGGGGTGTCGTCAACGCAGGACTGGTCAGTTACTCCTGCTCCGCGAATAGCATCCGTCATGTGCTGTTGATCCGAAACAGACATCGAAGTGATGGAAACCGCACAAGTACATAAAGGCATTCAGCATAAAGTAAGACAAAGTCTTATACAAAAAGGTATTAAATAGAGTAACACAACACATATGGCAAAAATTAACCAAATATCAATGACAAGAAAATATATATTAATATATTAGTATTATTAGATATTTTGGTTGGAGGTTCGATTGCACCATCCTATGAGACTTATATTTCTCCGCCAGATCGCTTTGACCGTATTTGTAATGTTTTGTTGTTTTTTTTTGGTTTTTTTCTTAACTTTTATGAACCTACAGTCTGTTTCATAATTAAAGGGATATTGTCTACTAAAATCATAATTTTTTTCATACCCAAAATTATTGTCGTTTTCCGTACTGACCCTCATAAAATGAAGATTAACACCGAGTTATGCTGTAAAAGATACGATTTTTTGACAAAAACACCCAAAACTATCGTTATCGGAATTATTGTTCAGGATAACAAGAATTCAAATCTATTCATATGGCCTTCTATGTGAACCCGTCTTGAGCATGCGCACTGTTTAGAAACAATAAACAACATGTGGTTCCTGGGCAAAAGAGAAAGTGTCAACGTGTGGAAGAAAGCGGACTTTGACGAATTCAGAGAGAAAGTTGAATAGAAGTGAAGTATCTTCCAAATGGAACAAATGCAGGATATATGTAGGGGATCAGTTGGACCGTTGGAACGAACTCACGGAAGTGCTACGCGTCCAAACTCGCGCTGAAGTGGCAAAGATTTTGCTTGATAGGTAAGCCGAGCATGTTTTTTCCTTCTTTTCTCAATCGTTTTTCATATTTTATGAATTTATAATGATGCCTATGATCATTTTCGGTAGATATTATTCAATATATGTAATCTTGCACCTGGCAACAGCAAATTATTGTCAATGAATAGCATAAAACGGCCGTATTTGCGAGGTAAACAAGCACGAATTTTAACATCCATGCTGCAGCATCCGGGCTACTGGCATAAAAATAGATAAAAATAGATTTGGCCTCGCTCATGTCAGTGCATAATTAATTAGCTTCCAGTAACGATGGTCAGCTTTTTTAAATCGAAAATACAACGTTTCGTAGCGTTTTCGCCAATAATTCGGTGTTTAATCTTCATTTTATGAAGGTTAGTACGGAAAACGACAATAATTTTGGGTATGAAAATATTACGATTGTGGTAGACAATATGCCTTTAAGCAATTACTTTTTAATCAAGACTTTAAATTATTATTAATATCTATCAAATTCTTAATACCACTACAACGATATAACATAGAAATAGTATTACAACTCCAGAGCTGTAAGTGTATGTCTACCACTTCTAGAGTTCTAGCATCTTTATGAAATCTTATTGCCAGCATCAAAGAAGCCTTTCTGTTAAATAAAATGCAAATAACCTCATTATTGAACTAACAAGGTTTGTTTTGCAACTACAGTCAGACCTGCTTTAGTGACCACCTCTATTATGTAATAACTTGTATTATGTCACCTTAATTTTGATTTTCATTCAAAGTGCATTTTATATCAATAAAACCTGTATTAAGCGACCATCTGTCTTATGTGACCAAATTTCACTGTTCCCTTGGAAGGTCACATAAGACAGGTTTGACTGTATTTAAATAACTTTTGCATTGGTGCTGTCATTTCAGTTGTATTTCTAATACTAAACTTTGGTGACATTATTTACATCTTGTCTCTTACAAAGTCATCAATTTTATTACATGCTTATGACAGAAGAATCAATTTTGAATTTGTGTATTCAGAGAGAACTAAAACCAACATGCTCTAGATAATTAAGTAAAAGCAGTAACTGATCCTGCATTTTTACTATCCAAATGTTTTGCTGTCGAAAGTGTAAAAAAAAGAATATAAAAGTGTACTTATTTTTAATCACAAATACGGGAACGTATATATAAAGAAGATCGTTGTCGTCTGATGTAATATATATAGAATACATTTGTATATAAATTTACTAGACAAATCTTTAGAGTTTAGAATATATTTTTAGAAAAGCAAGAAAAATTTAGAGTTTTGCCATTTTCACAAGAAGCATTTCCAAAAAATATATTTACGATATTTTTTTCAAAACTCAAATTTCTCATGCCACGGAATATGTGTACTCTTTGCTCATAATATATATATATTAGGTGTAGGAGGGCTAATAGTAAAGTTCAACATGTTGTCATATCATATGACTTTACGTTCTGAGTTCCGTGTTGTGATGTCCACTACGATTTCCGCATAAAACGATGTTCGCATCATCTTTACCTCAAGTTGTTTGTATGAGGGTTCATGTCTTATTTACGTTATTTGTGTTTGTTTGCGGATGTTGGTGTCCCACAAATATTGACTACTTGAGAAATATGGTGGGTATCTTGTAACAGGCAGGGACTGCTTGCTCTTCGTTTGGGTTCGCCCCCGATTGTCGGTGGGGCCCGTGTTGCTCCTCTGTTTGGTGTTCTGTTTTGTTTGTCTTCGTCGTGTGTCTTGCGTACCCAATGTGTCTTTGGATTGTCTCTTCGTGATTGTCCCTTCGTTTTCTCTGACGTTTATTTTCCACAATCACAATTGCAAGAGACAATTAAATTACATCTAAATAGATCGTATTTGAGGCTACTACAATTTTGATGTATATTATATCATATATGTTTATAGACACTGTATATCTGCTTATCAAGTCTTGTAGGCTTGTGATCTATGTCACAAATCCGGCGATATGTTAATGAGGAAACGTCCTGACTGTGATCACGACAAACAGAACATATCCGTAGTCATTTGTGACACAGATATTTCGTAACTGTTACCCAAGTTGTGCTGCTGGAATGTTGACCACTATTGCTTAGTTTTTTGTTCCAATATCTATCATAGCTATAGAATATATAAAAGATGTATTATTCACCCTTTGTAAATCATGGAGGATAAACCTTTATATTTTGAACTTTCATTACTTTCTTTATTTAGATAATAATTCAGAAACACCCAAAAAACCATATTTTGTATCTCTAGCCACCAATATATATGTGGTCTTATTTCTTTAGCCATTGTTGAAAGTGGCGTTAAACACCATATCCCTAACTATATTTCTTAAGCGGATGCCTTGATAAACCTCTCACATTTCATTATAAGTGTGCATACACTTTTCTTCATAAACTATCAATGGTAAGAAGCAAACCGTTCCAATTCTCCACATACCTACTCTCAGCACCGGGATCTGTAGGTGACTCATATCATAACCATTGTTTATATAAAAGTTACTGATATGGAGGGCAATATCAGGATATACAGACTGCCCAAGGGTCGTGGTACGGACCAGTAGAAATGATATTGCCCGAATCGGCTTCTAATTACTTCTTTGGTATCTTCAAATTTTCTTATGTTCATTTTGCAGCCGTGATTATCGAACAATTTTATATATACAATTTATCGATATAAGATGTATTTATATTATTAGTATTTACGTGTATTCTTGGTGGTTTTGTTTGTTTGTTTGCTTGTTTGTATTGGCTTGGTTATTTGTTTGTTTGTTTTTTGTTGTTGTTTCTTTCCTGTCTACAAAAACGCTTTCAATTGCCAGTTCTGACAGACACATGCAAGATTTAAAATATGCATCTGACATAAGTAATCTGTGTTAATTAAACATTGTTACAGTATACTCTGTATTGTATTGATTGGTTCTCCAGTCTATTGACCTTGAACCTATCTGATAAATATTATACCAGAAACTGGAAGTGTGCCCTAAATTAGATATCTACATGTTTATATTATTTTACAGATTACCGGATCTATTCATTTTCTTTTTGAATGGATTCATCCATTACAGGTATCAAAATATGACAATGAATATTGAACAGCATTTGTTAGTTATAATGTAATGTTTGGCTACAAAAGCCCCACCAGAGTAGGGTTCACGATGCCTGCACATTTATTCTTGATTTCACACCTTTTCATGGGCAACAAATGATCTACCACGACATCGCTGCAAGTGACATTTAATGTTCATAAACATAAACAAGAGTAGGGGAGGTCAAGAAACCTACAATAATCAATGACGTAAATATGAAGCGGTAGTGGAGATATCTGATTACCGATGTACATCTTTGAAACAAAGAAACCTACAACCGTCAGTTAAACAAGTATGAAAGTAATACCTATACCAGGAACAAATATCTAATATTTAGTCCTTAATTAATATAATCATTGTAAGGATTGATGCTGTTTCCTGGATTTGGTGTAAATAATTGGTGTTCGTCTGGCTTCTACGTCTGACAACAGCTTAGTAAAATCTGATTCAACCCACCATTTCTTTGGAAATGCCTGTACCAAGTCAGGGTCATTACGGTTTTCCCAGTTTTCCGGTTGTTGACTGATTTTGTCTGTTTATATACATATGAGTTTTGACTTTCCCTTTGGAAGATTGTTCGGAGTTCGGTAAATTTGTTATTACCCTTGTTATGTTAAATCAAGAGTACAGCTGATATGTCTAACTGACTGGACAAGATTGACCTGTTACATATATCAATGTTATCACGTTTAACAATACAATGACTGCGAAGTAACAGTTACGCAATTTACGTTGCAATACAGTTTATTAAACTCCTCTTTCTGGTGGAAAATAATTAAATCTAAATCCATTTATTGGCCTTGAGTAATATGCAAGTTTACAGTTTACAAAACCATGAGACATTTTCCTTTTGTTAGAACATACGACTAAATTCTCACAGAAAAATGCATTAATGATCTTTAAAACGTTAAATCTCCCTAATCACGTACATTTACAAGGCTTCTCCGTGCTAAGATAATGTACATTCAAATGGTCTATATATATACTTGAGAGGGATAGGCAGGGATATTAATTGGTTGTTTTGGAATTACAACGCCTCCTTAAATGTTTTGCGGGAAGAATTAAATACATAACTCACTCTTATGATTGGACGCAAATGTTCAAACTACATAATTGTTAGTAGACATATAAAATTACGTACTCATGACCTTATATCACCTTAGGTTAACGCACTTTTATTCTCACTTTGTGTGGAAAATAATTCAGAAATGTTGGTGTTGTTATCTTACATTAGAAACATGTATGTTGTTTGGCTTTCTCATCTTTAGACTTTAAGTGTACCTGATGAAGATTATTCCAGATATGCGTCATGCGCACTAATTTAGATATCTATGTTTGAATTGCGTACAATAAAGTTCTACAAAATCTTAATTTAACGTCAAAGGGTAATAAGTATTGACAAATGTCAGCACAATATCCTGGGGACACCCACCATGCCTTGTTTGACACGGTGACTGATGACGTATTTCTGATGTCATAACAACAATGAATGTTATTTTCATTAACAGGGACTTACTAATTTCTGGATAGCATGAGTATTTTGTAACTGGCTTCATAGAATGAATAAAGTTCGACATTATTAAAATATAATTAAAAATAAAAACAAATACCACGATGTAGGAACAACTCCAAAATCAAATTTCAAAACCCAAGAGGCGAAATTGTTAACACAAACACAAATATAAGAAAGTTTAAACAGTGATGGTCATCAATTCCACCAATATCCGTAAAACACTGAAAGCAAAAAGACCACGACATGTGACGTTGGCAGGGGCGGATCCAGGATTTCAAGTTAGGGGGGGGGTGCACTTAAAAAAAATTGCGCCGAGTGGAGGGAGGCGCGAAAATGTTTGGAGTATTTCGTGTGAAAAATCACGATTTTACGCCAAAAAATCATATTTTTTCCAATTGCGGGGGGAGGCGCGAAAATTTTTGAGGTATTTCGTTTGAAAAATCACGATTTTACGCCAAAAAATCATATTTTTTTCCAATTTTAGGGGGGGGGGGGTCGCGCGCCGGGTGCGCCCCCCCCCCTGGATCCGCCCCTGGTTGGAAATCAAGGTCCTGGCTTGGGACAGACACAAACATGTGGTGGGTTAATACTCCCCTCTTGATAACTGGGTCTCTAACGGCAATGAATATACATGTATGTTGGTTTTTCATATTATCGCCATTGTTATTTTATTTATGTTCTTTTCATTTCTGGAACTGGACTTTAAAACGACATCAACGCTGTTTGTTGATATAATTACAACGGACTCACCTATAGTCCTGATACTTTTATAGATTTGATTTTTGATTTTTGGTGTTTTAACGCCACTTTCAACAATATTTCAGATATATCATGGCGACCAGTTTTGGTGGTAGAGGAAGCCGGAATACACGGAGAGAACCACCGACCATGGGCAAGCAACTGGTAAACTTTATAACTTGCGACTGCGAGTCGAGTGCACCCCTTTTGTAATTTACAAAGCCGGGCGCGAACCCATGCCGTATTGGTGATAAGCTTGTATGAGTTGTTAGATCCAACGACCTAACTCATTGAGCCACACGGGCCCCGATACTTTTATACATTTACCCTTTATACCATTAATTTGATATTGTCAACAAAAAACGTTAAATGCAGTATAAACACTTATAACCACAGAAAAGACTTAGAATTATATTAATGTAAAGAAACATAGTCCGACATATTCCGGATATAAACGAATTGTAATTAATAAAATTGAATGTTAAACAGTGGTACTTCTTGGTCAAAAAAAATAAATTTGTGTCATTTCTTTTGTCCGCTAGTATATTTACGTCTTTTAAGAAAAGTTTGAAGATACCAAAGGGGTAATCAGAATCCGTATATCGAAGAAAAACAGAACACAATGGCCAAAAGAAAAAGTACAAAAGAACAAACAACGATCTACAAAACATACATATAAAACTAAAGATCGAGAAATACGAACCCCTCTAAAGACCGGGGGTGAATGCAGGTGCTCCGGAAGGGTACGCAGTTCCTGCTCCACTAGTGACACTCGTCGTGTTAATCTAGTTACAATATAGTGTTAATATAAAAGTAAAACAATTTAGCACGGTATCTATACAACTGTTAGTATACTGTCTGTCGCTCAGGGTATCTATCACCAGGATAGTTCCTCTCTGTGTGATGCTGTTGAAGACTAGAACTTTCCATGCTTGGTTCATGAATTATATAAATGTGTATAAAACTACGCTTTAGCCTATCATACAATTATTAACTTATCTCGATTTGACTTTTGGTCTTTGTACGGTTTTCTTTGGATTGGATTTTCCGCTTTTAGCATCGAGCAACGCTGCTGGTTCTTTGCACGGAGAGATATATCGTAGCTTTAGATATTTCTAATAGTTAAAACACATGACAGATACATAATTCAACCGACCAAATATGAAACCATTACAAAATCAAAGCAGAGAAACGCAGTAATTGCAATTGCGAAAATTCAATTTAATATCTGGAAAAATAACATTCAACACTGCTTGATTCCAATGCAATGGAATATTGGTAGACATTAAACACCATTGCTTAGTAACTATATAAACTAAACGTATTAATAATATATAAATATCGTCGTTTTCATAATAAAATACGACTGATTGAGGGCAGACCAAAATGAAAAGAAACAAATTAAGCAGACAGCACTATAGCCTGAGATGTGCAGAATTTATATCAATCATCAAGTTTTGAATTGTGATAAGCGTTTATGTAACCCTATTAGATGTATCATTGATTGATATTGTAAAGGATGTATATTGCCTTTCAAATCAAAGTCTAAATAAAGGAAAATAGCTTATGAAACTTGCTATTTTGTGGGGAATAAAACTTTATTTTATATTTCCCAGAGGATATAAGAAGATGCAACCGGCTCCAAATTTGTATTGTATTGTCATAGGAAAGGTTTTAGAATCAAACCGTGATTATTGTCATTAATTGACTACTGTTTAACAGTGTAGTAATAGTTCAGCTATATGCATGCAAATAACCTACATTGAATCACCATAAATGATAACCCACACCATCAATGTAAAGGTGGTGGCAATGACATAGATATATTGACGAATGCTGGATTGCTAAAGTAAGATTGGGGTTAAAGAGCAGTATAAATAATGTCAGAGTTAAAACATTTGGGGTTTTTGGGGGGGGGGGGGGGAGGGGGGGTAAATGACTCTATCGATTTTGTACATAATTTATAATTAATTGCGAAAAGAACGTCACAGCATTTACAGATATATGAACAACAAAACATTCCAAAGCTATACTATGTCAGAATCCAATTGGAAAGGAACAATCGACATATTTTACAGTAAGCAACATGACTGTTCATTAAAGCACTTTCCTTCAAACTTAGTATTATTATTCTCACAATATATTGTTGAATCGCTTGTTTTCCATTTCAGGAGAACAAATTTAAAAACATCGATTTCACATAATATAATAAAAACGTAAATATCAAATTTACTGCGCACGACGCGTTTCTGGAATGAATCTTAGTACTTAGTTTTCAACCTGCACCGATGTTCTTTCTGTGTTTTTATTGGGTTTATGTTGTTCAAGCTTTAGTGTTTTGTAATGTGTTATATTTGACCTCTTCCTTTTCGTCATTGTGTTGTCTGTTCTTCTTTGATTTACAGCGTCTGGTTACCCCTTTGGCATCTTCAAACTTTTCGTAAGCACTGTCATTCATATAAAACAGTAAGTGGCAATACAGATGCTTGTTTCGCAATGATGGGTCAAGCAGAAAATGTCAATTTGTATCAATTCTAAGCAGGATATCGTTCCATCAATTCAACTGACATTTGATTTAGTGAATGTCAAATATATAAGGAATAAGATCAAGGTTGAAGGAAAGGAAGCAGTGCAATTAACCAGAATGTATATATATATATAGATGTTTATATTGTTACTAATGTATTGTATTTTGTCTCTAGTTGAAATAAAATTGTGATCGAAAGTCGGAGTGAATGAGTAAATTCAATAATCTTTGACTTGTAATAAAAAATAATAATAACAAGATGTGTTTTTGTCCATCATATCATTCGCAAATTGTTTTTTTTTATGACAACAACATCGTAACATTTTAGCATAGAGTTCAGACGTGACAATAACAATTGCGATCAGAAATCGGGGCAAAGGGGTAATTACCCATACTTTGAATCCCCTTTCAACCCAAATGTTATCAAGCAAAAAATTAACAAACACTTACTGTTTATATCATTGAAGCAAACACAATTATTAATCAATTAATTCAGGATATATGGATATGCTCTGAAAACCAGAGCTTTACTTGCTACTCCCCAACTGTCCGGTACACCTGTTTGCACATGTGTTCACCCCCGATTTTAAGTGGGGTTTCTGTTGCTCGTTCTATAGTTTAATCTATAGTGTTTTGTGCCTAATTATTTGTTCTTTTTTCCTTTTACTTTTGGCCATTGTGCTGACTGTCCTTCCTCGGTTTACGGCTTCTTATTACTCCTTTGTCATCTTGTGGCCATTGTGCTGTCTGTCCTTCCTCGGTTTACGACTTCTTATTACCCCTTTGTCATCTTCAAGCTTTTCCTATTGGCGCATATGCTAAAATGGATTGAAAACAAATACGCTATTTTCCATAATCCGATTATATTTGCTCTTTAATATAATATGATTTCTTCAATTTTTAACGTGTTTACATCTAACCAGTTGATTAAATTCTCGTAATATTTTAAATCATCAAGGTGGACAAATTTCTGCATGAGAATTCCCTCCAATTTCCATTCGACGATCATAAACAACATAAATTAACAACTTAAACATATTTTTCACGAACTTTATAATTTGAAAACCTCAAGTAGAGAAATAAAGCAATTCGCTTGCTGCAGAAAGAGAACCTAAATTTAACTATTAAAACTAGACAAATTTGATCATACACTGATCGACACAAAGAATAATTACACTGAATGCTAAACCGAACTGCTAAGACATGTAAACTTAATCGAAATAGCACATAGACATTTTTCAGCTATTGTGTTGTCTTCAAATTACGGCTTCTGATTACCCTTTTAGTATCTTTAAACTTGCACAGATATAATCATAGAAAAATAAGCGAAGTTGATTTTCTTTAAATTTTACTATTAGGTATAAACTGGGATATTCCCGAGATCCCATTAGAACCACATCGGTGGTGTTGTCGTTACTGTGCTCGCCCTGATCGTGGTAGATTTGGGATCGATCCACGGCCATGTCAAACCAAGAATATAAAATTTGCATTTGATGCTTATATGTCAAGCATGTGGCATTGAGAAGCTAGAGCAACAATACGTGGCTCGGAGTTAGGATAATATGTAAGAGTGTAGCGACATTGCATACATATGGTCTGTTTCAAAGAGATGGTACTATTAAAAACATATCCAACTTTTTTGGTTTAGTACAAAACAGATACCATCATCATCTTATAATGGAATTAACTTGTTCTGGTCATGATATAGCAAACATCATATGCTTAAAGATCTCGTATTATACTGGATTTCCTTAGACCGTTATAATCAAAACTCAAAAGGGGGTCGTTGTGGCCATGATTGTATGGTAGCTGGATTTACAACTACCTATGCAATAAGTGCCTATCACCATTGATGCTGTGAGTTCGAATCCCGATTAGTCCGGGGAATACAAGATTGTATGATAAAGTTTGTCAGTGACTTGCGACACGTCGGTGGCATTCTCCGTGTCCTCTGGTTTCCTCCACCAATAATAACTGACCACCACGATATAGCTGAAATATTGCTGAAAGTGGCTTTAAACACCATAAAACCAAACTAAGCAATGGCAAATATAATGAGTAATATTTACGTTTGTAACTATTTTTTATGTTCTTCGAAATATTTTGGGGGAGCATTTAGTGGCTGCTTTGTACATGTATCCTTCTGTCTGTTCGTCCGTTCTAAGCGAATGGATCTTCTGATATAAGTGTACAGTGTCTCAGCATATATCTTTCAATTGTTGCATGAACATTATTTACAATAAAATGCAGATCAATTTTGATTTTCACTGCCGTATCCTGTTCGATATCGTTCAGGAATTATGCACCCTTTTTATGGTTTCCATAATTCATAATTATATTTCTGTAAGCGTTGTTATTGCTATTATCTTGTCACATGACCACAGATATGTTCCGTTTGTCGTAATCACAATCCTGTTCTTTCCCCATTCATGACTTATCACCGGCTTCGTAACAAGAGTAACACGACGGGTGTTGCATGTGGAGCAGGAATTGCTTATCCAGAGTTTTTATTGGACTTCATGTTGCTCAATCTTTAGTTTTCTGTGTAGTGTTTTGAAGTTTATTGTTTGTCACTTTGTTGTTTTCTTTCTTTTAGCCATTCTATTATCTGTCCTTAGTTTGTCACTTTGGTGTTTTCTTTCTTTTAGCCATTCTATTATCTGTCCTTAGTTTGTCACTTTGGTGTTTTCTTTCTTTTAGCCATTCTATTATCTGTCCTTAGTTTGTCACTTTGGTGTTTTCTTTCTTTTAGCCATTCTATTATCTGTCCTTAGTTTGTCATTTCGGTGTTTTCTTTCTTTTAGCCATTCTATTATCTGTCCTTAGTTTGTCACTTTGGTGTTTTCTTTCTTTTAGCCATTCTATTATCTGTCCTTAGTTTGTCACTTTGGTGTTTTCTTTCTTTTAGCCATTCTATTATCTGTCCTTAGTTTGTCACTTTGGTGTTTTCTTTCTTTTAGCCATTCTATTATCTGTCCTTAGTTTGTCACTTTGGTGTTTTCTTTCTTTTAGCCATTCTATTATCTGTCCTTAGTTTGTCACTTTGGTGTTTTCTTTCTTTTAGCCATTCTATTATCTGTCCTTAGTTTGTCACTTTGGTGTTTTCTTTCTTTTAGCCATTCTATTATCTGTCCTTAGTTTGTCACTTTGGTGTTTTCTTTCTTTTAGCCATTCTATTATCTGTCCTTAGTTTGTCACTTTGGTGTTTTCTTTCTTTTAGCCATTCTATTATCTGTCCTTAGTTTGTCACTTTGGTGTTTTCTTTCTTTTAGCCATTCTATTATCTGTCCTTAGTTTGTCATTTCGGTGTTTTCTTTCTTTTAGCCATTCTATTATCTGTCCTTAGTTTGTCACTTTGGTGTTTTCTTTCTTTTAGCCATTCTATTATCTGTCCTTAGTTTGTCACTTTGGTGTTTTCTTTCTTTTAGCCATTCTATTATCTGTCCTTAGTTTGTCACTTTGGTGTTTTCTTTCTTTTAGCCATTCTATTATCTGTCCTTAGTTTGTCACTTTGGTGTTTTCTTTCTTTTAGCCATTCTATTATCTGTTCTTAGTTTGTCACTTTGGTGTTTTCTTTCTTTTAGCCATTCTATTATCTGTCCTTAGTTTGTCACTTTGGTGTTTTCTTCCTTTTAGCCATTCTATTATCTGTCCTTAGTTTGTCACTTTGGTGTTTTCTTTCTTTTAGCCATTCTATTATCTGTCCTTAGTTTGTCACTTTGGTGTTTTCTTTCTTTTAGCCATTCTATTATCTGTCCTTAGTTTGTCACTTTGGTGTTTTCTTTCTTTTAGCCATTCTATTATCTGTCCTTAGTTTGTCACTTTGGTGTTTTCTTTCTTTTAGCCATTCTATTATCTGTCCTTAGTTTGTCACTTTGGTGTTTTCTTTCTTTTAGCCATTCTATTATCTGTCCTTAGTTTGTCACTTTGGTGTTTTCTTTCTTTTAGCCATTCTATTATCTGTCCTTAGTTTGTCACTTTGGTGTTTTCTTTCTTTTAGCCATTCTATTATCTGTCCTTAGTTTGTCACTTTGGTGTTTTCTTTCTTTTAGCCATTCTATTATCTGTCCTTAGTTTGTCACTTTGGTATTTTCTTTCTTTTAGCCATTCTATTATCTGTCCTTAGTTTGTCATTTCGGTGTTTTCTTTCTTTTAGCCATTCTATTATCTGTCCTTAGTTTGTCACTTCGGTGTTTTCTTTCTTTTAGCCATTCTATTATCTGTCCTTAGTTTGTCACTTTGGTGTTTTCTTTCTTTTAGCCATTCTATTATCTGTCCTTAGTTTGTCACTTTGGTGTTTTCTTTCTTTTAGCCATTCTATTATCTGTCCTTAGTTTGTCACTTTGGTGTTTTCTTTCTTTTAGCCATTCTATTATCTGTCCTTAGTTTGTCACTTCGGTGTTTTCTTTCTTTTAGCCATTCTATTATCTGTCCTTAGTTTGTCACTTTGGTGTTTTCTTTCTTTTAGCCATTCTATTATCTGTCCTTAGTTTGTCATTTCGGTGTTTTCTTTCTTTTAGCCATTCTATTATCTGTCCTTAGTTTGTCACTTTGGTGTTTTCTTTCTTTTAGCCATTCTATTATCTGTCCTTAGTTTGTCACTATGGTGTTTTCTTTCTTTTAGCCATTCTATTATCTGTCCTTAGTTTGTCACTTTGGTGTTTTCTTTCTTTTAGCCATTCTATTATCTGTCCTTAGTTTGTCACTTCGGTGTTTTCTTTCTTTTAGCCATTCTATTATCTGTCCTTAGTTTGTCACTTTGGTGTTTTCTTTCTTTTAGCCATTCTATTATCTGTCCTTAGTTTGTCACTTCGGTGTTTTCTTTCTTTTAGCCATTCTATTATCTGTCCTTAGTTTGTCACTTTGGTGTTTTCTTTCTTTTAGCCATTCTATTATCTGTCCTTAGTTTGTCACTTTGGTGTTTTCTTTCTTTTAGCCATTCTATTATCTGTCCTTAGTTTGTCACTTTGGTGTTTTCTTTCTTTTAGCCATTCTATTATCTGTCCTTAGTTTGTCACTTTGGTGTTTTCTTTCTTTTAGCCATTCTATTATCTGTCCTTAGTTTGTCACTTTGGTGTTTTCTTTCTTTTAGCCATTCTATTATCTGTCCTTAGTTTGTCACTTTGGTGTTTTCTTTCTTTTAGCCATTCTATTATCTGTCCTTAGTTTGTCACTTTGGTGTTTTCTTTCTTTTAGCCATTCTATTATCTGTCCTTAGTTTGTCATTTCGGTGTTTTCTTTCTTTTAGCCATTCTATTATCTGTCCTTAGTTTGTCACTTTGGTGTTTTCTTTCTTTTAGCCATTCTATTATCTGTCCTTAGTTTGTCACTTTGGTGTTTTCTTTCTTTTAGCCATTCTATTATCTGTCCTTAGTTTGTCACTTTGGTGTTTTCTTTCTTTTAGCCATTCTATTATCTGTCCTTAGTTTGTCACTTTGGTGTTTTCTTTCTTTTAGCCATTCTATTATCTGTCCTTAGTTTGTCACTTTGGTGTTTTCTTTCTTTTAGCCATTCTATTATCTGTCCTTAGTTTGTCACTTTGGTGTTTTCTTTCTTTTAGCCATTCTATTATCTGTCCTTAGTTTGTCACTTTGGTGTTTTCTTTCTTTTAGCCATTCTATTATCTGTCCTTAGTTTGTCACTTTGGTGTTTTCTTTCTTTTAGCCATTCTATTATCTGTCCTTAGTTTGTCACTTTGGTGTTTTCTTTCTTTTAGCCATTCTATTATCTGTCCTTAGTTTGTCACTTCGGTGTTTTCTTTCTTTTAGCCATTCTATTATCTGTCCTTAGTTTGTCACTTTGGTGTTTTCTTTCTTTTAGCCATTCTATTATCTGTCCTTAGTTTGTCACTTTGGTGTTTTCTTTCTTTTAGCCATTCTATTATCTGTCCTTAGTTTGTCACTTTGGTGTTTTCTTTCTTTTAGCCATTCTATTATCTGTCCTTAGTTTGTCACTTCGGTGTTTTCTTTCTTTTAGCCATTCTATTATCTGTCCTTAGTTTGTCACTTTGGTGTTTTCTTTCTTTTAGCCATTCTATTATCTGTACTTAGTTTGTCACTTTGGTGTTTTCTTTCTTTTAGCCATTCTATTATCTGTCCTTAGTTTGTCACTTTGGTGTTTTCTTTCTTTTAGCCATTCTATTATCTGTCCTTAGTTTGTCATTTCGGTGTTTTCTTTCTTTTAGCCATTCTATTATCTGTCCTTAGTTTGTCACTTCGGTGGTTTCTTTCTTTTAGCCATTCTATTATCTGTCCTTAGTTTGTCACTTTGGTGTTTTCTTTCTTTTAGCCATTCTATTATCTGTCCTTAGTTTGTCACTTTGGTGTTTTCTTTCTTTTAGCCATTCTATTATCTGTCCTTAGTTTGTCACTTTGGTGTTTTCTTTCTTTTAGCCATTCTATTATCTGTCCTTAGTTTGTCACTTTGGTGTTTTCTTTCTTTTAGCCATTCTATTATCTGTCCTTAGTTTGTCACTTTGGTGTTTTCTTTCTTTTAGCCATTCTATTATCTGTCCTTAGTTTGTCACTTTGGTGTTTTCTTTCTTTTAGCCATTCTATTATCTGTCCTTAGTTTGTCACTTTGGTGTTTTCTTTCTTTTAGCCATTCTATTATCTGTCCTTAGTTTGTCACTTTGGTGTTTTCTTTCTTTTAGCCATTCTATTATCTGTCCTTAGTTTGTCACTTTGGTGTTTTCTTTCTTTTAGCCATTCTATTATCTGTCCTTAGTTTGTCACTTTGGTGTTTTCTTTCTTTTAGCCATTCTATTATCTGTCCTTAGTTTGTCACTTTGGTGTTTTCTTTCTTTTAGCCATTCTATTATCTGTCCTTAGTTTGTCACTTTGGTGTTTTCTTTCTTTTAGCCATTCTATTATCTGTCCTTAGTTTGTCACTTTGGTGTTTTCTTTCTTTTAGCCATTCTATTATCTGTCCTTAGTTTGTCACTTTGGTGTTTTCTTTCTTTTAGCCATTCTATTATCTGTCCTTAGTTTGTCACTTTGGTGTTTTCTTTCTTTTAGCCATTCTATTATCTGTCCTTAGTTTGTCACTTTGGTGTTTTCTTTCTTTTAGCCATTCTATTATCTGTCCTTAGTTTGTCACTTTGGTGTTTTCTTTCTTTTAGCCATTCTATTATCTGTCCTTAGTTTGTCACTTCGGTGTTTTCTTTCTTTTAGCCATTCTATTATCTGTCCTTAGTTTGTCACTTTGGTGTTTTCTTTCTTTTAGCCATTCTATTATCTGTCCTTAGTTTGTCACTTTGGTGTTTTCTTTCTTTTAGCCATTCTATTATCTGTCCTTAGTTTGTCACTTTGGTGTTTTCTTTCTTTTAGCCATTCTATTATCTGTCCTTAGTTTGTCACTTTGGTGTTTTCTTTCTTTTAGCCATTCTATTATCTGTCCTTAGTTTGTCACTTTGGTGTTTTCTTTCTTTTAGCCATTCTATTATCTGTCCTTAGTTTGTCACTTTGGTGTTTTCTTTCTTTTAGCCATTCTATTATCTGTCCTTAGTTTGTCACTTTGGTGTTTTCTTTCTTTTAGCCATTCTATTATCTGTCCTTAGTTTGTCACTTTGGTGTTTTCTTTCTTTTAGCCATTCTATTATCTGTCCTTAGTTTGTCACTTTGGTGTTTTCTTTCTTTTAGCCATTCTATTATCTGTCCTTAGTTTGTCACTTTGGTGTTTTCTTTCTTTTAGCCATTCTATTATCTGTCCTTAGTTTGTCACTTTGGAGTTTTCTTTCTTTTAGCCATTCTATTATCTGTACTTAGTTTGTCACTTTGGTGTTTTCTTTCTTTTAGCCATTCTATTATCTGTCCTTAGTTTGTCACTTTGGTGTTTTCTTTCTTTTAGCCATTCTATTATCTGTCCTTAGTTTGTCATTTCGGTGTTTTCTTTCTTTTAGCCATTCTATTATCTGTCCTTAGTTTGTCACTTCGGTGTTTTCTTTCTTTTAGCCATTCTATTATCTGTCCTTAGTTTGTCACTTTGGTGTTTTCTTTCTTTTAGCCATTCTATTATCTGTCCTTAGTTTGTCACTTTGGTGTTTTCTTTCTTTTAGCCATTCTATTATCTGTCCTTAGTTTGTCACTTTGGTGTTTTCTTTCTTTTAGCCATTCTATTATCTGTCCTTAGTTTGTCACTTCGGTGTTTTCTTTCTTTTAGCCATTCTATTATCTGTCCTTAGTTTGTCACTTTGGTGTTTTCTTTCTTTTAGCCATTCTATTATCTGTACTTAGTTTGTCACTTTGGTGTTTTCTTTCTTTTAGCCATTCTATTATCTGTCCTTAGTTTGTCACTTTGGTGTTTTCTTTCTTTTAGCCATTCTATTATCTGTCCTTAGTTTGTCATTTCGGTGTTTTCTTTCTTTTAGCCATTCTATTATCTGTCCTTAGTTTGTCACTTCGGTGGTTTCTTTCTTTTAGCCATTCTATTATCTGTCCTTAGTTTGTCACTTTGGTGTTTTCTTTCTTTTAGCCATTCTATTATCTGTCCTTAGTTTGTCACTTTGGTGTTTTCTTTCTTTTAGCCATTCTATTATCTGTCCTTAGTTTGTCACTTTGGTGTTTTCTTTCTTTTAGCCATTCTATTATCTGTCCTTAGTTTGTCACTTTGGTGTTTTCTTTCTTTTAGCCATTCTATTATCTGTCCTTAGTTTGTCACTTCGGTGTTTTCTTTCTTTTAGCCATTCTATTATCTGTCCTTAGTTTGTCACTTCGGTGTTTTCTTTCTTTTAGCCATTCTATTATCTGTCCTTAGTTTGTCACTTTGGTGTTTTCTTTCTTTTAGCCATTCTATTATCTGTCCTTAGTTTGTCACTTTGGTGTTTTCTTTCTTTTAGCCATTCTATTATCTGTCCTTAGTTTGTCACTTTGGTGTTTTCTTTCTTTTAGCCATTCTATTATCTGTCCTTAGTTTGTCACTTTGGTGTTTTCTTTCTTTTAGCTATTCTATTATCTGTCCTTAGTTTGTCACTTTGGTGTTTTCTTTCTTTTAGCCATTCTATTATCTGTCCTTAGTTTGTCATTTCGGTGTTTTCTTTCTTTTAGCCATTCTATTATCTGTCCTTAGTTTGTCACTTTGGTGTTTTCTTTCTTTTAGCCATTCTATTATCTGTCCTTAGTTTGTCACTTTGGTGTTTTCTTCCTTTTAGCCATTCTATTATCTGTCCTTAGTTTGTCACTTTGGTGTTTTCTTTCTTTTAGCCATTCTATTATCTGTCCTTAGTTTGTCACTTTGGTGTTTTCTTTCTTTTAGCCATTCTATTATCTGTCCTTAGTTTGTCACTTTGGTGTTTTTTTTGTTTTAGCCATTCTATTATCTGTCCTTAGTTTGTCACTTTGGTGTTTTCTTTCTTTTAGCCATTCTATTATCTGTCCTTAGTTTGTCACTTTGGTGTTTTCTTTCCTTTAGCCATTCTATTATCTGTCCTTAGTTTGTCACTTCGGTGTTTTCTTTCTTTTAGCCATTCTATTATCTGTCCTTAGTTTGTCACTTTGGTGTTTTCTTTCTTTTAGCCATTCTATTATCTGTCCTTAGTTTGTCACTTTGGTGTTTTCTTTCTTTTAGCCATTCTATTATCTGTCCTTAGTTTGTCACTTTGGTGTTTTCTTTCTTTTAGCCATTCTATTATCTGTCCTTAGTTTGTCACTTTGGTGTTTTCTTTCTTTTAGCCATTCTATTATCTGTCCTTAGTTTGTCACTTTGGTGTTTTCTTTCTTTTAGCCATTCTATTATCTGTCCTTAGTTTGTCACTTTGGTGTTTTCTTTCTTTTAGCCATTCTATTATCTGTCCTTAGTTTGTCACTTTGGTGTTTTCTTTCTTTTAGCCATTCTATTATCTGTCCTTAGTTTGTCACTTTGGTGTTTTCTTTCTTTTAGCCATTCTATTATCTGTCCTTAGTTTGTCACTTCGGTGTTTTCTTTCTTTTAGCCATTCTATTATCTGTCCTTAGTTTGTCACTTTGGTGTTTTCTTTCTTTTAGCCATTCTATTATCTGTCCTTAGTTTGTCACTTTGGTGTTTTCTTTCTTTTAGCCATTCTATTATCTGTCCTTAGTTTGTCACTTTGGTGTTTTCTTTCTTTTAGCCATTCTATTATCTGTCCTTAGTTTGTCACTTTGGTGTTTTCTTTCTTTTAGCCATTCTATTATCTGTCCTTAGTTTGTCACTTTGGTGTTTTCTTTCTTTTAGCCATTCTATTATCTGTCCTTAGTTTGTCACTTTGGTGTTTTCTTTCTTTTAGCCATTCTATTATCTGTCCTTAGTTTGTCACTTTGGTGTTTTCTTTCTTTTAGCCATTCTATTATCTGTCCTTAGTTTGTCACTTCGGTGTTTTCTTTCTTTTAGCCATTCTATTATCTGTCCTTAGTTTGTCACTTTGGTGTTTTCTTTCTTTTAGCCATTCTATTATCTGTCCTTAGTTTGTCACTTTGGTGTTTTCTTTCTTTTAGCCATTCTATTATCTGTACTTAGTTTGTCACTTTGGTGTTTTCTTTCTTTTAGCCATTCTATTATCTGTCCTTAGTTTGTCACTTTGGTGTTTTCTTTCTTTTAGCCATTCTATTATCTGTCCTTAGTTTGTCATTTCGGTGTTTTCTTTCTTTTAGCCATTCTATTATCTGTCCTTAGTTTGTCACTTCGGTGTTTTCTTTCGTTTAGCCATTCTATTATCTGTCCTTAGTTTGTCACTTTGGTGTTTTCTTTCTTTTAGCCATTCTATTATCTGTCCTTAGTTTGTCACTTTGGTGTTTTCTTTCTTTTAGCCATTCTATTATCTGTCCTTAGTTTGTCACTTTGGTGTTTTCTTTCTTTTAGCCATTCTATTATCTGTCCTTAGTTTGTCACTTCGGTGTTTTCTTTCTTTTAGCCATTCTATTATCTGTCCTTAGTTTGTCACTTTGGTGTTTTCTTTCTTTTAGCCATTCTATTATCTGTACTTAGTTTGTCACTTTGGTGTTTTCTTTCTTTTAGCCATTCTATTATCTGTCCTTAGTTTGTCACTTTGGTGTTTTCTTTCTTTTAGCCATTCTATTATCTGTCCTTAGTTTGTCATTTCGGTGTTTTCTTTCTTTTAGCCATTCTATTATCTGTCCTTAGTTTGTCACTTCGGTGGTTTCTTTCTTTTAGCCATTCTATTATCTGTCCTTAGTTTGTCACTTTGGTGTTTTCTTTCTTTTAGCCATTCTATTATCTGTCCTTAGTTTGTCACTTTGGTGTTTTCTTTCTTTTAGCCATTCTATTATCTGTCCTTAGTTTGTCACTTCGGTGTTTTCTTTCTTTTAGCCATTCTATTATCTGTCCTTAGTTTGTCACTTTGGTGTTTTCTTTCTTTTAGCCATTCTATTATCTGTCCTTAGTTTGTCACTTTGGTGTTTTCTTTCTTTTAGCCATTCTATTATCTGTCCTTAGTTTGTCACTTTGGTGTTTTCTTTCTTTTAGCCATTCTATTATCTGTCCTTAGTTTGTCACTTTGGTGTTTTCTTTCTTTTAGCCATTCTATTATCTGTCCTTAGTTTGTCACTTCGGTGTTTTCTTTCTTTTAGCCATTCTATTATCTGTCCTTAGTTTGTCACTTCGGTGTTTTCTTTCTTTTAGCCATTCTATTATCTGTCCTTAGTTTGTCACTTTGGTGTTTTCTTTCTTTTAGCCATTCTATTATCTGTCCTTAGTTTGTCACTTTGGTGTTTTCTTTCTTTTAGCCATTCTATTATCTGTCCTTAGTTTGTCACTTTGGTGTTTTCTTTCTATTATCTGTCCTGTGATTTACAGCTTCTTATTACCCCTTTGGTATCTTAAAACCTTTTGTAGCTGACGTAGTTCATTATGGGGAACGAAAGGTTTACCTTGCATGACAAAGATGTAAAGAATGCAATTTTGTAGGCATCTGAAGTGACAAATACTAAGGGATAGGCTTCGACCCCCCAAGAAGTCATAAGTGACTATTTTGTATCTAACAGATTGTAATGCGACTTCGATATTACACTGTTGGACGACAGGTTGTCGTCTCATCTCGACATGACGACATGACGACCAAAATGGCGACTTGTCTAAAAATTAACCGACAAGGATTACAGCGTCATATAAGTGCTCTATGTGATATTGCTATAGATAAAGTGGAAACATTACAAAATGAACGAATGCTTTCAATAGGATGAGAAAATAAGCTAAACGTGTCTGAATGAGACCTGTTACCCCGCTACATGTATTTCGGATGAAGATATTGAAAACACTTCAAGTATTTCTGACTACGAACTTTAAAGATATCCTGATTTTACCGCATAAGGCACATATTTTACCATATAAGGTCATTTAAAGTATACCTTTATCTAGTGTTATGCTCAATTAATATCATTTTATTTCCGTATTTTTATTTTGGAGAGGTTTTGTTTATTTTACAATATTGTATAAATACATTATATATTTCCCTGTCCGTGTTGAAATTGCTCTATGTTTCATTTTAACTCAATAGAAATTCATTTGTTGCATCACCATGGTAAATTTGTAATATACATGCTCATGTTCATTTCTAGTTTATTTTAAGTTAAAAAAAACTACCTACATGCACATTTATCGTAGATGGTACCTGATACAGTTATTCCAGAAACACGTCATGCAAATATCAATGTTTTATTAAATGGTTTATTCTGTGCAATATGTCTGAATTGCATTTTAACAAGAAGCACTTGCATTGATTTATTTAGGGCAACAAAATATGCTAACTGCAACTATTTTGTGGGTATTCACTGACATTTACATTTTTCACATTTGAAGAAGAGGCCATGAAAATTTAGGTTACAGTGTACATTTGCATGTATACAAGGCAAAATATGAGCAAATCAAATATCATCAAGCCGATGGCAAACAGTTATTAGATAGCTGCATGTATGAAATTAAATAACGAAGATATAGACAAAATGTATTGACGTAAACATTGTTATATAACCCTATGATGTGCAGTCAAATAAACGCTAGAGAAAAGATGGTGATAACCACAAACGGAACATATCCGTGGTCACGTGTAACACAGATATTCCGTAACGGTTAACTAAGTGAGGGTGATGACGGAACATATCCGTGGTCACGTGTAACACAGATATTCCGTAACGGTTAACTAAGTCAGGGTGATGACGGAACATATCCGTGGTCACTTGTAACACAGATACTCCGTAACGGTTAACTAAGTGAGGGTGATGACGGAACATATCCGTGGTCACTTGTAACACAGATACTCCGCAACGGTTAACCAAGTCAGGGTGATGACGGAACATATCCGTGGTCACTTGTAACACAGATACTCCGTAACGGTTAACTAAGTCAGGGTGGTGACGGAACATATCCGTGGTCACTTGTAACACAGATACTCCGCAACGGTTAACCAAGTCAGGGTGATGACGGAACACATCCGTGGTCCGTGGCCACGTGTAACACAGATATTCCGTAACGGTTAACTAAGTCAGGGTGATGACGGAACATATCCGTGGTCACTTGTAACATAGATACTCCGTAACTGTTAACTAAGTCAGGGTGATGACGGAACATATCCGTGGTCACTTGTAACACAGATACTCCGTAACGGTTAACTAAGTCAGGGTGATGACGGAACATATCCGTGGTCACTTGTAACACAGATACTCCGTAACGGTTAACTAAGTCAGGGTGATGACGGAACGTATCCGTGGTCACTTGCAACACAGATACTCCGTAACGGTTAACTAAGTCAGGGTAATGACGGAACATATCCGTGGTCACTTGTAACACAGCTACTCCGTAACGGTCAACCAAGTCAGGGTGATGAACGCCAAACTTTCGAAGTGATGACTTCAACTTAGCCAATAGGAACCATTGGCTTAGTAGCTTCCTTATTAGCAGCAAGCCTCTATCAAAGAAATCATAATATGAACCAAGACGCTCTGGAATATCGGATCAACTGAGAGATATATACCCCATATGCAAGTGGTGCAGGAATGTTGCTACGCTACATATAAATGGAGAGTTCACAATGGAAAAATTGAAATAATCGTAAAGTTTAGTTCTTATTCGGCCCTCATTATCAATTTCGAGGTGTAGGTCAATGTATGAGACGGACATAGCTGTATCTGTGGTAACCTTTATTTCAAGCTCAATGGAATAGATACGATCAGCAAAATCACCCAGCTTACTATTATTCAGTGAAAACGCATCATCTATATAGCGGAATGTGAAATTAAAGGATCTGGCTAGCTTCTTTTCGTTTTTCTGCAGAAGCCCATGTATAAAGTCTGCCTGGTACGAATAAAGGAACAAGTCGGCGAGAATGGGAGCACAGTTAGTACCCAGAGGAATGCCGACTCTCTGTTGAAAAACATGCCCACCAAACGTAGCAAATAAAGTTTTCCGTGATTTTCTCCGATTTTCTTCACCAATAAAACTGACTGCCACGTGCACGATATAACTGAAATATTGTTGAAAGTGGCGTTACGCATCATAACCCTAACCCCCGTATAAATTTACAATAAACATCGGACTCACACATGTATGAACATTGTCATTGAGGGGTATTTGGGTATTTAATGTTCTTACCTCGTGTATGGAAGGCGCATGGTCATCAAAACAAGGTGGTGCTAATATTTACTGTTCTTACCTCACGTATAGAACGCGAGTGCATTAACTTGCCACACATGGGAGCTACACATGTACAAATATTGTCAATATATAAGGATGTGGGTATATTTACTGTTCTTACCTCACGTATAGAACGCGAGTGCATTAATTTGCCACACATGGGAGCTACACATGTACAAATCTTGTCAATATATAAGGATGTGGGTATATTTACTGTTCTTGCCCCACGTATAGAACGCGATAGTGCATTAATTTGCCACACATGGGAGCTACACATGTACAAATCTTGTCAATATATAAGGATGTGGGTATATTTACTGTTCTTGCCTCACGTATACTACGCCTAAATACTGTATACATAATTTATTAAGTGCATTGACATTATAGAATTGTTTAGCTTTGATTATGTCTATGTTTTGTACCAGAAATAAGGTTATTATGAATTCTGTAGGAGTAATTAATTATATCAGAACATATCTTATATTAAATCTAACTATATATACGATATTAGATCTTGTCCGTTTTTAATTAGACTATTTGAGTTTTGTTATAAGAAATTACTGTTAATCAAAACAGGAATGAAAACATTGGTATGACCGTGTTCCTATAATAACATATTATCTTTTCACTAATTAATTTGATAAAGCATGATAGGTTTAACATGCACCAAATCAATTCAAGTGATTTTTTTTATTTGTAGTATGTTTCACAAAAATAGGATTAATATGAAGGATGTAAAACTGAAATCTGTGATAATTGGATAGTATATATAATAGACAAATTTGTACAGAATATAACAGTTAAATTGAAAATTTTGTCATTCTGGTCGAAATTAATTGACGGAAAGCAATTAAAACTATCATCTCTGATCTATAGATTATTGTATTTGAAAACTCATGGAAATAATACTTTTTCATGGATTAATTTTGTTAAATCAATACTTGATGACTGTGGTTATTCAAACGTTTGGCATACTCAAAATTTTATAAGCCATAAATGGCTAATTGAAAGCATTAAACTGAGATTAACCGACCAGTTCAAACAAAATTGGCATTCTACTTTGCAAATATCTCCAAAAGCATTGAGCTATAGATTATTCAAGTCGGATTTTAGATTTGAAAAATATTTAGACGTCTTAAATGACAAAAATAGATTTACTTTTTGTAGATTTAGAACATCTAATCATAGATTACCGATTGAAGTAGGGCGCTGGACAAATGTAGAAAGGCACAATAGACTGTGTCAGCTATGTCAATCTCGCGAGATTGGTGACGAATTTCATTATGTATTACAGTGTCCAAATTTTGTAACTGATAGAAAAAAATCTAATTCCAAAATACTTTTCAACAGACCAAACACATTAAAACTGTCATCATTATTTAACAAAAAGAAACCTGAAACTGTTCGCAAATTATGTAAGCTTATTGATATAATAAATAAGAAAATTAGTTCTCCTTGAAAAAAATCAATCACACCTCTGTTAGTATTTGTATCATTTGTATGTAACGTTTAAACATTTTTTTTTTCATAATTTGAATTCAATGTACACCCATAATCTTGATAATTGATGTAATGATATATATTTACTTTGTATTGATTTGAACACTCTCACTCTGTAACCTTTGTAACATTGGTTTAGAGAATAAAGTTATTATTATTACAGTCGATATTCAGATTATATACCTAAAACACTAATCATAATCCGAAGTCGTCGTGAGTCAAGTAGTCAACAATCATTCTGTCAGTGTAATTAACTTGATATGGCATATCATATGGTCATTTCTTGAGTCAAGTAGTCAACAATAATTTTGTCAGTGTAATTAACTTGATATGGCATATTATATGGTCATTTCTTGAGTCAAGTAGTCAACAATCATTTTGTCAGTGTAATTAACTTGATATGGCATATCATATGGTCATTTCTTGAGTCAAGTAGTCAACAATCATTTTGTCAGTGTAATTAACTTGATATGGCATATCATATGGTCATTTCTTCGTATTGTATGTAAATATTTAGTTGAAGTGTCCACGGTTTTATTATTTGTTTAGAGTAATTATCTTGCCATATATATATATATATACAACGTCTGAAAAACCGGTCAACGATCAATCTTACGGTATAACGATACTATACAAGTAAAACAATTATAAACGTCTAAAATGGTTTGTAAAACAACACCAAGTACACAAAACAAAGTGATAAAGAATTAAACACTTCGTTGAATGACAAAATTTTCGTCCCACCGAGGGACTTTATCAATGTCTAATTAAATATAAATCTCGAAACAATATAGCGACTTTTCAAATTTCAAAAAAAAGTTTTTGACGGTCCATGTACGGCACAAAAGAACCAGAAGATGCACATATGAAACTACATGCATAAAAGAATGGAAATCCTACATATAAATTAATAAAAGTACAATAACAATAATATAAATATACAATAGGGCTACACATTTAAATAAATGCTAAATTAGAAATAAAAATAAATATAAAAATGAGACATTATTGGTAAATGTATCAAATAGCACTGTCAAAATATTGTTGAAAACGGTATAATACCCAAACTCATTAAAAAAAACGGCCCGCCACAGTCTGGAATATATACTTTGGGCCAATGTATGTCCTAATACGACTGGAGGAGATCAACACGAATAGGAGTCAAGAGATGATATTACTTTTTCTCATTGATTCCATTCGGTGATAATGTCTTAAGTTTTCTAATCCAGAAGCTTTCCCTTTCCTGTCTGCTTTTATCATCCCACTTGGGGTTATGGTCAATTATGGTGACCTTCAGTTTGCCAAAATAATCATGGTGGCCCGTCGATCTGAGATGTCTGCTGAGTGGAAGGTCAGGTTTGCAATTTGCATCGCTTTTGTGGCCATTCAAACGTTTACTAAGTTGTTGTTTAGTTTCTCCGATGTATTGAAGACCACAAATTGCACATTCCAGGAGGTAGATACTATTTTCTGTCTTGCAGTTGGCATTGCAGTATATGATGAATTTTTCTCCTGTATGTGTGCTGCTGAATTTGTGTGTGCATTGGATGTTTTTGCACGTCATACATCGTCTCGAATTACATTTTTGACACTGACCATTGTAGGCAGATCGAAGGGAGATGTCAACTCTCACCAAGATGTCTTTCAAACTTTTGGGTTTCCTGAAGGCCAAGACGGGTGGTTCTTTGAAGATTTTACACAGTTCTGGGTGTTTTTGTATGGTTGTCCAGTGCTCACGAACGATGCTGGATAAATTATTGAGCGCAGGATGGTATGTGATGACAAATGGCACTCTGTTGTTCGCGTTCTTTTCTTTATATTGGATGAGGTCTTTTCTGTCAATACCACTTGCTTTGTTAAAACAATGGTTAATGCTCGCATTGTTGTAACCTCTCTTTTTCAGATATATAAATATCTTTATTTCTCAACAAACCATATACGTGACATGTATATGTATATTGTATGTTGTTGTGTCACCAGTTTTATTTATAGATTAATGCATGCCCTTTTCCATATCAGGACTGTTATCATCCCGAGAGACCGATATCGGCCAGAGGGCTTTAGCCCGAGGGTTGATATCGGTCGAGGGATGAAAACAGTCCTGATATGGAAAAGGGCATGCATTAATCTATTTATCACATATTTCAACATTGAATTAAAAAGAACAAAATTAACTTCACACACACACACACACACACACAACTATGAGTGATTGCTATCGGTTGAGGGATGATAACAATCCTGATATGGAAAAAGGCATGCATTGTTCTATTTATAAAGAGGCTTTGATATTTTGTTCTATTTATAAAGAGGCTTGATATCATGTTATCAGAGTTTTGCCCAGATATCTGCCCATGGGCTGACATCGCTGTGGGACTTCAGTGTTTACGTATGGGCAAAATTGACGTTATTACTTATAAATATGTGATAATACTTGTTTATAGTAATTATTTATGTAGTAACTATGTTATCGTGGCATTGTATCTATATTGTAAGTCATTGTGTACCTAGTTTTATTAATTATTTGTAGTAACCATGTTATCGTGGTATTTCATCTATGGTATATGTCATGGTGTACCTAGTTTTATTAATTATTTGTAGTAACCATGTTATCGTGGTATTTCATCTATTGTATATGTTATGGTGTACCTAGTTTTATTAATTATTTGTAGTAACCATGTTATCGTGGTATTTCATCTATTGTATATGTTATGGTGTACCTAGTTATATTAATTATTTGTAGTAACCATGTTATCGTGGTATTTCATCTATGTTATATGTTATGGTGTACCTAGTTATATTAATTATTTGTAGTAACCATGTTATCGTGGTATTTCATCTATGTTATATGTTATGGTGTACCTAGTTATATTAATTATTTGTAGTAACCATGTTATCGTGGTATTTCATCTATGTTATATGTTATGGTGTACCTAGTTTTATTAATTATTTGTAGTAACCATGTTATCGTGGTATTTCATCTATGTTATATGTTATGGTGTACCTAGTTTTATTAATTATTTGTAGTAATCATGTTATCGTGGTATTTCATCTATGTTATATGTTATGGTGTACCTAGTTATATTAATTATTTGTAGTAACCATGTTATCGTGGTATTTCATCTATGTTATATGTTATGGTGTACCTAGTTTTATTAATTATTTGTAGTAATCATGTTATCGTGGTATTTCATCTATGTTATATGTTATGGTGTACCTAGTTATATTAATTATTTGTAGTAACCATGTTATCGTGGTATTTAATCTATGGTATATGTTATGGTGTACCTAGTTTTATTAATTATTTGTAGTAACCATGTTATCGTGGTATTTCATCTATTGTATATGTTATGGTGTACCTAGTTTTATTAATTATTTGTAGTAACCATGTTATCGTGGTATTTCATCTATGTTATATGTTATGGTGTACCTAGTTATATTAATTATTTGTAGTAACCATGTTATCGTGGTATTTCATCTATGGTATATGTTATGGTGTACCTAGTTTTATTAATTATTTGTAGTAACCATGTTATCGTGGTATTTCATCTATGGTATATGTTATGGTGTACCTAGTTTTATTAATTATTTGTAGTAACCATATTATCGTGGTATTTCATCTATTGTATATGTTATGGTGTACCTAGTTTTATTAATTATTTGTAGTAACCATGTTATCGTGGTATTTCATCTATGTTATATGTTATGGTGTACCTAGTTTTATTAATTATTTGTAGTAACCATGTTATCGTGGTATTTCATCTATGTTATATGTTATGGTGTACCTAGTTTTATTAATTATTTGTAGTAACCATGTTATCGTGGTATTTCATCTATGTTATATGTTATGGTGTACCTAGTTTTATTAATTATTTGTAGTAACCATGTTATCGTGGTATTTCATCTATTGTATATGTTATGGTGTACCTAGTTATATTAATTATTTGTAGTAACCATGTTATCGTGGTATTTCATCTATGTTATATGTTATGGTGTACCTAGTTATATTAATTATTTGTAGTAACCATGTTATCGTGGTATTTCATCTATGTTATATGTTATGGTGTACCTAGTTATATTAATTATTTGTAGTAACCATGTTATCGTGGTATTTCATCTATTGTATATGTTATGGTGTACCTAGTTATATTAATTATTTGTAGTAACCATGTTATCGTGGTATTTCATCTATGTTATATGTTATGGTGTACCTAGTTATATTAATTATTTGTAGTAACCATGTTATCGTGGTATTTCATCTATGTTATATGTTATGGTGTACCTAGTTATATTAATTATTTGTAGTAACCATCTTATCGTGGTATTTCATCTATGGTATATGTTATGGTGTACCTAGTTTTATTAATTATTTGTAGTAACCATGTTATCGTGGTATTTCATCTATTGTATATGTTATGGTGTACCTAGTTATATTAATTATTTGTAGTAACCATGTTATCGTGGTATTTCATCTATGTTATATGTTATGGTGTACCTAGTTATATTAATTATTTGTAGTAACCATGTTATCGTGGTATTTCATCTATGTTATATGTTATGGTGTACCTAGTTTTATTAATTATTTGTAGTAACCATGTTATCGTGGTATTTCATCTATTGTATATGTTATGGTGTACCTAGTTTTATTAATTATTTGTAGTAACCATGTTATCGTGGTATTTCATCTATGTTATATGTTATGGTGTACCTAGTTATATTAATTATTTGTAGTAACCATGTTATCGTGGTATTTCATCTATGGTATATGTTATGGTGTACCTAGTTTTATGAATTATTTGTAGTAACCATGTTATCGTGGTATTTCATCTATGGTATATGTTATGGTGTACCTAGTTTTATTAATTATTTGTAGTAACCATGTTATCGTGGTATTTCATCTATGTTATATGTTATGGTGTACCTAGTTTTATTAATTATTTGTAGTAACCATGTTATCGTGGTATTTCATCTATTGTATATGTTATGGTGTACCTAGTTATATTAATTATTTGTAGTAACCATGTTATCGTGGTATTTCATCTATGTTATATGTTATGGTGTACCTAGTTATATTAATTATTTGTAGTAACCATGTTATCGTGGTATTTCATCTATGTTATATGTTATGGTGTACCTAGTTATATTAATTATTTGTAGTAACCATGTTATCGTGGTATTTCATCTATTGTATATGTTATGGTGTACCTAGTAATATTAATTATTTGTAGTAACCATGTTATCGTGGTATTTCATCTATGTTATATGTTATGGTGTACCTAGTTATATTAATTATTTGTAGTAACCATGTTATCGTGGTATTTCATCTATGTTATATGTTATGGTGTACCTAGTTATATTAATTATTTGTAGTAACCATATTATCGTGGCATTTCATCTATTGTATATGTTATGGTGTACCTAGTTTTATTAATTATTTGTAGTAACCATGTTATCGTGGTATTTCATCTATGTTATATGTTATGGTGTACCCAGTTATATTAATTATTTGTAGTAACCATGTTATCGTGGTATTTCATCTATGTTATATGTTATGGTGTACCTAGTTTTATTAATTATTTGTAGTAACCATGTTATCGTGGTATTTCATCTATGTTATATGTTATATTATACATTGTGGTGTACCCAGTTTTATTAATTATTGTTGTCTTAGCTATGATATCTCGGTATTACCTTTATATTATACATTGTGGTGTACCCAGTTTTATTAATTATTGTTGTCTTAACTATGATATCTCGGTATTACCTTTATATTATACATTGTGGTGTACCCAGTTTTATGAATTATTGTTGTCTTAACTATGATATCTCGGTATTACCTTTATATTATACATTGTGGTGTACCCAGTTTTATTAATTATTGTTGTCTTAACTATGATATCTCGGTATTACCTTTATATTATACATTGTGGTGTACCCAGTTTTATTAATTATTGTTGTCTTAACTATGATATCTCAGTATTACCTTTATATTATACATTGTGGTGTACCCAGTTTTATTAATTATTGTTGTCTTAACTATGATATCTCGGTATTACCTTTATATTATACATTGTGGTGTACCCAGTTTTATTAATTATTGTTGTCTTAACTATGATATCTCGGTATTACCTTTATATTATACATTGTGGTGTACCCAGTTTTATTAATTATTGTTGTCTTAACTATGATATCTCGGTATTACCTTTATATTATACATTGTGGTGTACCCAGTTTTATTAATTATTGTTGTCTTAACTATGATATCTCGGTATTACCTTTATATTATACATTGTGGTGTACCCAGTTTTATTAATTATTGTTGTCTTAACTATGATATCTCGGTATTACCTTTATATTATACATTGTGGTGTACCCAGTTTTATTAATTATTGTTGTCTTAACTATGATATCTCGGTATTACCTTTATATTATACATTGTGGTGTACCCAGTTTTATTAATTATTGTTGTCTTAACTATGATATCTCGGTATTACCTTTATATTATACATTGTGGTGTACCCAGTTTTATTAATTATTGTTGTCTTAACTATGATATCTCGGTATTACCTTTATATTATACATTGTGGTGTACCCAGTTTTATTAATTATTGTTGTCTTAACTATGATATCTCGGTATTACCTTTATATTATACATTGTGGTGTACCCAGTTTTATTAATTATTGTTGTCTTAACTATGATATCTCGGTATTACCTTTATATTATGCATTGTGGTGTACCCAGTTTTATTAATTATTGTTGTCTTAACTATGATATCTCGGTATTACCTTTATATTATACATTGTGGTGTACCCAGTTTTATTAATTATTGTTGTCTTAACTATGATATCTCGGTATTACCTTTATATTATACATTGTGGTGTACCCAGTTTTATTAATTATTGTTGTCTTAACTATGATATCTCGGTATTACCTTTATATTATACATTGTGGTGTACCCAGTTTTATTAATTATTGTTGTCTTAACTATGATATCTCGGTATTACCTTTATATTATACATTGTGGTGTACCCAGTTTTATTAATTATTGTTGTCTTAACTATGATATCTCGGTATTACCTTTATATTATACATTGTGGTGTACCCAGTTTTATTAATTATTGTTGTCTTAACTATGATATCTCGGTATTACCTTTATATTATACATTGTGGTGTATCCAGTTTTATTAATTATTGTTGTCTTAACTATGATATCTCGGTATTACCTTTATATTATACATTGTGGTGTACCCAGTTTTATTAATTATTGTTGTCTTAACTATGATATCTCGGTATTACCGTTATATTATACATTGTGGTGTACCCAGTTTTATTAATTATTGTTGTCTTAACTATGATATCTCGGTATTACCTTTATATTATACATTGTGGTGTACCCAGTTTTATTAATTATTGTTGTCTTAACTATGATATCTCGGTATTACCTTTATATTATACATTGTGGTGTACCCAGTTTTATTAATTATTGTTGTCTTAACTATGATATCTCGGTATTACCTTTATATTATACATTGTGGTGTACCCAGTTTTATTAATTATTGTTGTCTTAACTATGATATCTCGGTATTACCTTTATATTATACATTGTGGTGTACCCAGTTTTATTAATTATTGTTGTCTTAACTATGATATCTCGGTATTACCTTTATATTATACATTGTGGTGTACCCAGTTTTATTAATTATTGTTGTCTTAACTATGATATCTCGGTATTACCTTTATATTATACATTGTGGTGTACCCAGTTTTATTAATTATTGTTGTCTTAACTATGATATCTCGGTATTACCTTTATATTATACATTGTGGTGTACCCAGTTTTATTAATTATTGTTGTCTTAACTATGATATCTCGGTATTACCTTTATATTATACATTGTGGTGTACCCAGTTTTATTAATTATTGTTGTCTTAACTATGATATCTCGGTATTACCTTTATATTATACATTGTGGTGTACCCAGTTTTATTAATTATTGTTGTCTTAACTATGATATCTCGGTATTACCTTTATATTATACATTGTGGTGTACCCAGTTTTATTAATTATTGTTGTCTTAACTATGATATCTCGGTATTACCTTTATATTATACATTGTGGTGTACCCAGTTTTATTAATTATTGTTGTCTTAACTATGATATCTCGGTATTACCTTTATATTATACATTGTGGTGTACCCAGTTTTATTAATTATTGTTGTCTTAACTATGATATCTCGGTATTACCTTTATATTATACATTGTGGGGTACCCAGTTTTATTAATTATTGGTGTCTTAACTATGATATCTCGGTATTACCTTTATATTATACATTGTGGGGTACCCAGTTTTATTAATTATTGTTGTCTTAACTATGATATCTCGGTATTACCTTTATATTATGCATTGTGGTGTACCCAGTTTTATTAATTATTGTTGTCTTAACTATGATATCTCGGTATTACCTTTATATTATACATTGTGGTGTACCCAGTTTTATTAATTATTGTTGTCTTAACTATGATATCTCGGTATTACCGTTATATTATACATTGTGGTGTACCCAGTTTTATTAATTATTGTTGTCTTAACTATGATATCTCGGTATTACCTTTATATTATACATTGTGGTGTACCCAGTTTTATTAATTATTGTTGTCTTAACTATGATATCTCGGTATTACCTTTATATTATACATTGTGGTGTACCCAGTTTTATTAATTATTGTTGTCTTAACTATGATATCTCGGTATTACCTTTATATTATACATTGTGGTGTACCCAGTTTTATTAATTATTGTTGTCTTAACTATGATATCTCGGTATTACCTTTATATTATACATTGTGGTGTACCCAGTTTTATTAATTATTGTTGTCTTAACTATGATATCTCGGTATTACCTTTATATTATACATTGTGGGGTACCCAGTTTTATTAATTATTGTTGTCTTAACTATGATATCTCGGTATTACCTTTATATTATACATTGTGGTGTACCCAGTTTTATTAATTATTGTTGTCTTAACTATGATATCTCGGTATTACCTTTATATTATACATTGTGGTGTACCCAGTTTTATTAATTATTGTTGTCTTAACTATGATATCTCGGTATTACCTTTATATTATACATTGTGGTGTACCCAGTTTTATTAATTATTGTTGTCTTAACTATGATATCTCGGTATTACCTTTATATTATACATTGTGGTGTACCCAGTTTTATTAATTATTGTTGTCTTAGCTATGATATCTCGGTATTACCTTTATATTATACATTGTGGTGTACCCAGTTTTATTAATTATTGTTGTCTTAACTATGATATCTCGGTATTACCTTTATATTATACATTGTGGTGTACCCAGTTTTATTAATTATTGTTGTCTTAACTATGATATCTCGGTATTACCTTTATATTATACATTGTGGTGTACCCAGTTTTATTAATTATTGTTGTCTTAACTATGATATCTCGGTATTACCTTTATATTATACATTGTGGTGTACCCAGTTTTATTAATTATTGTTGTCTTAACTATGATATCTCGGTATTACCTTTATATTATACATTGTGGTGTACCCAGTTTTATTAATTATTGTTGTCTTAACTATGATATCTCGGTATTACCTTTATATTATACATTGTGGTGTACCCAGTTTTATTAATTATTGTTGTCTTAACTATGATATCTCGGTATTACCTTTATATTATACATTGTGGTGTACCCAGTTTTATTAATTATTGTTGTCTTAACTATGATATCTCGGTATTACCTTTATATTATACATTGTGGTGTACCCAGTTTTATTAATTATTGTTGTCTTAACTATGATATCTCGGTATTACCTTTATATTATACATTGTGGTGTACCCAGTTTTATTAATTATTGTTGTCTTAACTATGATATCTCGGTATTACCTTTATATTATACATTGTGGTGTACCCAGTTTTATTAATTATTGTTGTCTTAACTATGATATCTCGGTATTACCTTTATATTATACATTGTGGTGTACCCAGTTTTATTAATTATTGTTGTCTTAACTATGATATCTCGGTATTACCTTTATATTATACATTGTGGTGTACCCAGTTTTATTAATTATTGTTGTCTTAACTATGATATCTCGGTATTACCTTTATATTATACATTGTGGTGTACCCAGTTTTATTAATTATTGTTGTCTTAACTATGATATCTCGGTATTACCTTTATATTATACATTGTGGTGTACCCAGTTTTATTAATTATTGTTGTCTTAACTATGATATCTCGGTATTACCTTTATATTATACATTGTGGTGTACCCAGTTTTATTAATTATTGTTGTCTTAACTATGATATCTCGGTATTACCTTTATATTATACATTGTGGTGTACCCAGTTTTATTAATTATTGTTGTCTTAACTATGATATCTCGGTATTACCTTTATATTATACATTGTGGTGTACCCAGTTTTATTAATTATTGTTGTCTTAACTATGATATCTCGGTATTACCTTTATATTATACATTGTGGTGTACCCAGTTTTATTAATTATTGTTGTCTTAACTATGATATCTCGGTATTACCTTTATATTATACATTGTGGTGTACCCAGTTTTATTAATTATTGTTGTCTTAACTATGATATCTCGGTATTACCTTTATATTATACATTGTGGTGTACCCAGTTTTATTAATTATTGTTGTCTTAACTATGATATCTCGGTATTACCTTTATATTATACATTGTGGTGTACCCAGTTTTATTAATTATTGTTGTCTTAACTATGATATCTCGGTATTACCTTTATATTATACATTGTGGTGTACCCAGTTTTATTAATTATTGTTGTCTTAACTATGATATCTCGGTATTACCTTTATATTATACATTGTGGTGTACCCAGTTTTATCAATTATTGTTGTCTTAACTATGATATCTCGGTATTACCTTTATATTATACATTGTGGTGTACCCAGTTTTATTAATTATTGTTGTCTTAACTATGATATCTCGGTATTACCTTTATGTTATACATTGTGGTGTACCCAGTTTTATTAATTATTGTTGTCTTAACTATGATATCTCGGTATTACCTTTATATTATACATTGTGGTGTACCCAGTTTTATTAATTATTGTTGTCTTAACTATGATATCTCGGTATTACCTTTATATTATACATTGTGGTGTACCCAGTTTTATTAATTATTGTTGTCTTAACTATGATATCTCGGTATTACCTTTATATTATACATTGTGGTGTACCCAGTTTTATTAATTATTGTTGTCTTAACTATGATATCTCGGTATTACCTTTATATTATACATTGTGGGGTACCCAGTTTTATTAATTATTGTTGTCTTAACTATGATATCTCGGTATTACCTTTATATTATACATTGTGGGGTACCCAGTTTTATTAATTATTGTTGTCTTAACTATGATATCTCGGTATTACCTTTATATTATACATTGTGGTGTACCCAGTTTTATTAATTATTGTTGTCTTAACTATGATATCTCGGTATTACCTTTATATTATACATTGTGGTGTACCCAGTTTTATTAATTATTGTTGTCTTAACTATGATATCTCGGTATTACCTTTATATTATACATTGTGGTGTACCCAGTTTTATTAATTATTGTTGTCTTAACTATGATATCTCGGTATTACCTTTATATTATACATTGTGGTGTACCCAGTTTTATTAATTATTGTTGTCTTAACTATGATATCTCGGTATTACCTTTATATTATACATTGTGGTGTACCCAGTTTTATTAATTATTGTTGTCTTAACTATGATATCTCGGTATTACCTTTATATTATACATTGTGGTGTACCCAGTTTTATTAATTATTGTTGTCTTAACTATGATATCTCGGTATTACCTTTATATTATACATTGTGGTGTACCCAGTTTTATTAATTATTGTTGTCTTAACTATGATATCTCGGTATTACCTTTATATTATACATTGTGGTGTACCCAGTTTTATTAATTATTGTTGTCTTAACTATGATATCTCGGTATTACCTTTATATTATACATTGTGGTGTACCCAGTTTTATTAATTATTGTTGTCTTAACTATGATATCTCGGTATTACCTTTATATTATACATTGTGGTGTACCCAGTTTTATTAATTATTGTTGTCTTAACTATGATATCTCGGTATTACCTTTATATTATACATTGTGGTGTACCCAGTTTTATTAATTATTGTTGTCTTAACTATGATATCTCGGTATTACCTTTATATTATACATTGTGGTGTACCCAGTTTTATTAATTATTGTTGTCTTAACTATGATATCTCGGTATTACCTTTATATTATACATTGTGGTGTACCCAGTTTTATTAATTATTGTTGTCTTAACTATGATATCTCGGTATTACCTTTATATTATACATTGTGGTGTACCCAGTTTTATTAATTATTGTTGTCTTAACTATGATATCTCGGTATTACCTTTATATTATACATTGTGGTGTACCCAGTTTTATTAATTATTGTTGTCTTAACTATGATATCTCGGTATTACCTTTATATTATACATTGTGGTGTACCCAGTTTTATTAATTATTGTTGTCTTAACTATGATATCTCGGTATTACCTTTATATTATACATTGTGGGGTACCCAGTTTTATTAATTATTGTTGTCTTAACTATGATATCTCGGTATTACCTTTATATTATACATTGTGGGGTACCCAGTTTTATTAATTATTGTTGTCTTAACTATGATATCTCGGTATTACCTTTATATTATACATTGTGGTGTACCCAGTTTTATTAATTATTGTTGTCTTAACTATGATATCTCGGTATTACCTTTATATTATACATTGTGGTGTACCCAGTTTTATTAATTATTGTTGTCTTAACTATGATATCTCGGTATTACCTTTATATTATACATTGTGGTGTACCCAGTTTTATTAATTATTGTTGTCTTAACTATGATATCTCGGTATTACCTTTATATTATACATTGTGGTGTACCCAGTTTTATTAATTATTGTTGTCTTAACTATGATATCTCGGTATTACCTTTATATTATACATTGTGGTGTACCCAGTTTTATTAATTATTGTTGTCTTAACTATGATATCTCGGTATTACCTTTATATTATACATTGTGGTGTACCCAGTTTTATTAATTATTGTTGTCTTAACTATGATATCTCGGTATTACCTTTATATTATACATTGTGGTGTACCCAGTTTTATTAATTATTGTTGTCTTAACTATGATATCTCGGTATTACCTTTATATTATACATTGTGGTGTACCCAGTTTTATTAATTATTGTTGTCTTAGCTATGATATCTCGGTATTACCTTTATATTATACATTGTGGTGTACCCAGTTTTATTAATTATTGTTGTCTTAACTATGATATCTCGGTATTACCTTTATATTATACATTGTGGTGTACCCAGTTTTATTAATTATTGTTGTCTTAACTATGATTTCTCGGTATTACCTTTATATTATACATTGTGGTGTACCCAGTTTTATTAATTATTGTTGTCTTAACTATGATATCTCGGTATTACCTTTATATTATACATTGTGGTGTACCCAGTTTTATTAATTATTGTTGTCTTAACTATGATATCTCGGTATTACCTTTATATTATACATTGTGGTGTACCCAGTTTTATTAATTATTGTTGTCTTAACTATGATATCTCGGTATTACCTTTATATTATACATTGTGGTGTACCCAGTTTTATTAATTATTGTTGTCTTAACTATGATATCTCGGTATTACCTTTATATTATACATTGTGGTGTACCCAGTTTTATTAATTATTGTTGTCTTAACTATGATATCTCGGTATTACCTTTATATTATACATTGTGGTGTACCCAGTTTTATTAATTATTGTTGTCTTAACTATGATATCTCGGTATTACCTTTATATTATACATTGTGGTGTACCCAGTTTTATTAATTATTGTTGTCTTAACTATGATATCTCGGTATTACCTTTATATTATACATTGTGGTGTACCCAGTTTTATTAATTATTGTTGTCTTAACTATGATATCTCGGTATTACCTTTATATTATACATTGTGGTGTACCCAGTTTTATTAATTATTGTTGTCTTAACTATGATATCTCGGTATTACCTTTATATTATACATTGTGGTGTACCCAGTTTTATTAATTATTGTTGTCTTAACTATGATATCTCGGTATTACCTTTATATTATACATTGTGGTGTACCCAGTTTTATTAATTATTGTTGTCTTAACTATGATATCTCGGTATTACCTTTATATTATACATTGTGGTGTACCCAGTTTTATTAATTATTGTTGTCTTAACTATGATATCTCGGTATTACCTTTATATTATACATTGTGGTGTACCCAGTTTTATTAATTATTGTTGTCTTAACTATGATATCTCGGTATTACCTTTATATTATACATTGTGGTGTACCCAGTTTTATTAATTATTGTTGTCTTAACTATGATATCTCGGTATTACCTTTATATTATACATTGTGGTTTACCCAGTTTTATTAATTATTGTTGTCTTAACTATGATATCTCGGTATTACCTTTATATTATACATTGTGGTGTACCCAGTTTTATTAATTATTGTTGTCTTAACTATGATATCTCGGTATTACCTTTATATTATACATTGTGGTGTACCCAGTTTTATTAATTATTGTTGTCTTAACTATGATATCTCGGTATTACCTTTATATTATACATTGTGGTGTACCCAGTTTTATTAATTTTCTTTGTAGTAATTGTGTTATTTTAGTATTACATCTATATTATATGTTGTGGTATAACCTATTTTATATTCTGTATTGTGGTTTACACATATTTATTAAATATTTTTGTAATAACTATGACATCGAGTTATTGTAATTATATACTATGTTGTTGAACTCCCAGTTTTATTATTTTTGTATTAAATATGATATCTTGGTATTGCTTCTATATTGCATATCGTAGCGGACCAAGTTTTATTAATTTTGTTTGCAGTAGCTCTGCTATTGTGACATTGGATCATATTGTATATTGTGGTGGGCCCAGGTTTATTAAATATTTTTGTAGTAACTATATAAGGGTAATAACAAAATTACCGAACTCCGAACAATCTTACAAAGGGAAAGTCAAAACTCATAAGTATATAAACAGACAAAATCAGTCAACAACCAGAAAACTGTGAAAACCGTAATGACCCTGACCTGGTACAGGCATTTCTAAAGAAATGGTGGGTTGAATCAGATATTAAAGCGCCAAACCTATGCTATCGTGGTATTACATCTACCTTGTATGCTGTGGAGTTCCCTGTTTGATTATTTTTGTAGTAACTATAATATCACGGCATTACATCTATATTGTATGTTGTGGTGTACCCAGCTTTATTACTTATTTCTTTGGTATCGATGTTATCGCGGTATTGCGTCTCTATTGTATGTTGTGGTGTACCCAGCTTTATTAATTATTTCTTTGGTATCGATGTTATCGCGGTATTGCCTCTATATTGTATGTTGTTGAGTTCCCAGTTTCTTTGATACAGCCATTCATTTCGTAAATGCTTTCTAATTTGTATATATTTTTATCGATGATTTGTACATGTTCCCTTTGATTTTTCCACGTTATAATATTTATTATCAAGCAACTATCGCGATATGAAAAAAATATGTTTTTTTTTAAATGAGACACTTTAATGACGTCACTGTCATCTCACCAAATCCTCGAAAAACATACGTCGTTGATAAATTTTACTCGAAATAGACTTTTCATCGCTTCTCTCATCTCAGACTTAACCGTCGATGCGGGATTGCTCTGAGAAATCATTTTTCGTAAAACAAATCAACGGTAGCATATATTTCTCTCTCCTCTTTTTTCTTTATTCATTAAGTTCTTTTGTTTATACTTGTATTGTATTATGATATATCTCCTTAAGGAGTATAAATAAATAAAGAAAAAGAAAGTTGTTTAAAATATTTAGAATTTACATTTATTGGAAATATAATGTGCTTTGCCTTAATATGCTAATATCAGTATAAATATACCATGATCCCATTAAATATTTAGTTGCAAAACGATGGGACCCTCCTGCACTTTTCTAAAGCATTTGATGGAGTGCTGCACCAATGTTTTCGTCTTCAACTCCAACATTATGGTGTCTGTGGCTACATCTTTAAAGGATTCAACACTACAAGTCTGACATATTTCAGACAGTCGTCCATTTTTATCCTTCGACCCTGTTACCCCAGGGGTAAGTAAGTGAAAATGGCGAAAAGGTCACCAGTGTTCCACAAAACACACACTACACAGAAAATTGGAGATTGACCAACACGAACTCCACTAAAAACTCGTGTCCTCTGGAATGGTAAGCAGTTCCTGCTACACTAGTGTCATCCATCGTGTGTTTCATGTTTAAGATTCGGTGATACTTCAAATTTCGTTATGTTACCCATTTAAAAAAAAATCATTTATATGTACAAAAGTCGTAAAACCAATTTAAATTCCCCCGTTAGTACCGCACACAACTACCCTTTGACAGCTGTGTATTGATCGGTAATTATGGAATGTCAAGACTGGGGTGCGTTCAACATCGTAGCTGCTAGGTCGAGCGACGTAGAAAAATCCTATTGAACGGAAAGCTAGCCTAGCCGCTACATAGCTCTAGCTAGCTTAAAAAATGTCTGCTAGCTTTTGAATCCAAGATGGCGGCTTAACTAAATTTAATTTCGTAAGGTAAAAATAGTGGCATTGCAGAAAGTGGCAACGCTTTTAATATGGATGATAATATATTAAGGTAACTAGACAAATACGATTAGCTAAAATGTTCCAAGAAATTATTCTATATGATTGGCGCCATATTTGTTAGCACTGCTACGTAGCTAATCGTTCAATAAGGTCATGGCTAGTTTACCTAGCAGCTAGGCTAGCTGCTACGATATTGAACGCAGCCCTGGTCTTCGGACACGTTCATTGATTTCATAGTTGAGGGTCGGAACAGGTGAATTGTTTTGGTTAGAATAATTACCTGTATTTACTTTTCTAGTGATTACTTTTAATCCTGAGTAAAAATTGTAATTTAATTAGTTGTCATAAAAATGTCGTCCTTAGAACGTTTTCAGAAACCATGTAGCTTGATATGGGATATGATGCAATAATGTCATATTATATCTACGTTTTTATTATATGTATTTAGAGACGTAATAATAGTTACACTTTTTATACAACAACACAAGATGATTCAATCTTTGGTTCATAAAGGAGTGTCATCATTCGTTGCATAACGAGCATTTTCCATGTTTTCTTCGTAATCCATTTTGACAGTGCCAGACGACGGAGGTAAACAACGATACATTAATAACGAGAACTGATCGGACCTATTCTAATTTATTTATTTATTAAACATGTATTATTTATACTTATGTCTTTGTACAAGTGCAAAATGTATGTCAGTCGAGTTGAAACAATTTGAGAAAGTTTATCTTTTCATTTGATCACATGATTTCCGGTTTTCAATGTCCCTCGGTTTATCGCCAAACTCGTTATACTGCCAATCTACCGACTGCACAGAAGGTGGCGGTTTAACGAGGGAGCACTGTATATCCATAAATTTTCGAAGTTACAATATTATCCTTTTCTTCCTGCACCATATAACATTTAAGCGAGATAATTAGTGTCCTAGGCTGATTTTATCACTGGTCTATGTAAGATGTTAGATAACCATACAATGTCGGTATACACCTACACATTGCACGTTATCATTATTCAACATTAGTTAACACGATTAGTATTATTACATTCTTATAGAGAATCATTACAATTCTCTAATATTTCGTTGACGCATGATGTGTTAATAATACAATTGTCTCTTGAAGGGAACACGCTAGTAGTCTTTTACTATCTCAGTGTATCTGAAATCTAGCTTGATAAAATGGGTGGCCTCTCTTGAGGATGACAATTTAGTAGTACTTTACTATCTCAGTGCATCTGAAATCTGGTCTGATAAGAGGGGTGGCCTCTCCAGAGGATGACAATTTAGTAGTACTTTACTATCTCAGTGCATCTGAAATCTAGTCTGATAAGAGGGGTGGCCTCTCTTGAGGATGACAGCTTAGTAGTACTTTACTATCTCAGTGCATCTGAAATCTGGCCTGATAAGAGGGGTGGCCTCTCTTGAGGATGACAATTTAGTAGTACTTTACTATCTCAGTGCATCTGAAATCTAGTCTGATAAGAGGGGTGGCCTCTCGTGAGGATGACAACTTAGTAGTACTTTACTATCTCAGTGCATCTGAAATCTGGTCTGATAAGAGGGGTGGCCTCTCTAGAGGATGACAACTTAGTAGTACTTTACTATCTCAGTGCATCTGAAATCTGGTCTGATAAGAGGGGTGGCCTCTCTAGAGGATGACAACTTAGTAGTACTTTACTATCTCAGTGCATCTGAAATCTGGTCTGATAAGAGGGGTGGCCTCTCTAGAGGATGACAACTTAGTAGTACTTTACTATCTCAGTGCATCTGAAAGCTGGTCTGATAAGAGGGCTGGTCTCTCTAGAGGATGACAACTTAGTAGTACTTTACTATCTCAGTACATCTGAAATCTGGTCTGATAAGAGGGGTGGTCTCTCTAGACGATGACAACTTAGTAGTATTTTACTATGTCAGTGCATCTGATATCTGGCCTGATAAGAAGGGTGGTCTCTCTTGAGGATGACAACTTAGTAGTATTTTACTATCTCAGTGCATCTGAAATCTGGTCTGATATGAGGGGTGGCCTCTCTAGAGGGAGACAACTTAGTAGTTCTTTACTATCTCAGTGCATCTGAAATCTGGTCTGATAAGAGGGGTGGTCTCTCTTGAGGATGACAACTTAGTAGTACTTTACTATCTCAGTGCATCTGAAATCTAGCTTGATAAGAGTGGTGGCCTCTCTTGAGGATGACAACTACATAGTACTTTACTATCTCAGTGCATCTGAAATCTGGTCTGATAAGAGGGGTGGTCTCTCTTTAGGATGACAACTTAGTAGTACTTTACTACCTCAGTACATCTGAAATCTGGTCTGATAAGAGGGGTGGTATCTCTTTAGGATGACAACTTAGTAGTACTTTACTACCTCAGTACATCTGAAATCTGGCCTGCTAAGAGGGGTGGCCTCTCTAGAGGATGACAACTTAGTAGTCTTTTACTATCTCAGTGCATCTGAAATCTGGCCTGATAAGAGGGGTGGTCTCTCTTTAGGATGACAACTTAGTAGTACTTAACTATCTCAGTGCATCTGAAATCTGGTCTGATAAGAGGGGTGGCCTCTCTTGAGGATGACAACTTAGTTGTACTTTACTATCTCAGTGCATCTGATATCTGGTCTGATAAGAGAGGTGGCCTCTCTTGAGGATGACAACTTAGTAGTACTTTACTATCTCAGTGCATCTGAAATCTGGTATGATAAGAGGGGTGGTCTCTCTAGAGGATGACAACTTAGTAGTACTTTACTATCTCAGTGCATCTGATATCTGGTCTGATAAGAGAGGTGGCCTCTCTTGAGGATGACAACTTAGTAGTACTTTACTATCTCAGTGCATCTGAAATCTGGTCTGATAAGAGAGGTGGCCTCTCTTGAGGATGACAATTTAGTAGTACTTTACTATCTCAGTGCATCTGAAATCTGGTCTGATAAGAGGGGTGGCCTCTCTAGAGGGAGACAATTTAGTAGTACTTTACTATGTCAGTGCATCTGAAATCTGGCCTGATAAGAGGGGTGGCCTCTCTTGAGGGAGACAATTTAGTAGTACTTTACTATCTCAGTGCATCTGAAATCTGGCCTGATAAGAGGGGTGGCCTCTCTTGGGAGGGATAACTTAGTAGTCTTTTACTATCTCAGTGCATCTGAAATCTGGCCTGATAAGAGGGGTGGCCTCTCTTGAGGATGACAACTTAGTAGTACTTTACTATCTCAGTGCATCTGAAATCTGGTCTGATAAGAGGGGTGGCCTCTCTAGAGGATGACAACTTAGTAGTCTTTTACTATCTAACTGCATCTGAAATCTGGCCTGATAAGAGGGGTGGCCTTTCTTGAGGATGACAACTTAGTAGTACTTTACTATCTCAGTGCATCTGAAATCTGGTCTGATAAGAGGGGTGGCCTCTCTTGAGGATGACAAGTTAGTAATACTTTACTATCTCAGTGCATCTGAAATCTGGTCTGATAAGAAGGGTGGCCTCTCTAGAGGATGACAACTTAGTAGTCTTTTACTATCTAACTGCATCTGAAATCTGGTCTGATAAAATGGGTGGTCTCTCTTGAGGATGACAACTTAGTAGTATTTTACTATCTCAGTACATCTGAAATCTGGCCTGATAAGAGGGGTGGCCTCTCTAGAGGATGACAACTTAGTAGTCTTTTACTATCTAACTGCATCTGAAATCTGGCCTGATAAGAGGGGTGGCCTCTCTTGAGGATGACAACTTAGTAGTACTTTACTATCTCAGTGCATCTGAAATCTGGCCTGATAAGAGGGGTGGTCTTTCTAGAGGATGACAACTTAGTAGTACTTTACTATCTCAATGCATCTGAAATCTGGTCTGATAAGAGTGGTGGTCTCTCTTGAGGATGACAACTTAGTAGTATTTTACTATCTCAGTGCATCTGAAATCTGGCCTGATAAGAGGGGTGGCCTCTCTTGAGGATGACAACTTAGTAGTACTTTACTATCTCAGTGCATCTGAAATCTGGTCTGATAAGAGTGGTGGTCTCTCTTGAGGATGACAACTTAGTAGTATTTTACTATCTCAGTGCATCTGAAATCTGGCCTGATAAGAGGGGTGGCCTCTCTTGAGGATGACAATTTAGTAGTACTTTACTATCTCAGTGCATCTGAAATCTGGTCTGATAAGAAGGGTGGCCTCTCTAGAGGATGACAATTTAATAATACTTTACTATCTCAGTGCATCTGAAATCTAGTCTGATAAGAGGGGTGGCCTCTCGTGAGGATGACAACTTAGTAGTACTTTACTATCTCAGTGCATCTGAAATCTGGTCTGATAAGAGGGGTGGCCTCTCTAGAGGATGACAACTTAGTAGTACTTTACTATCTCAGTGCATCTGAAATCTGGTCTGATAAGAGGGGTGGCCTCTCTAGAGGATGACAACTTAGTAGTACTTTACTATCTCAGTGCATCTGAAAGCTGGTCTGATAAGAGGGGTGGTCTCTCTAGAGGATGACAACTTAGTAGTACTTTACTATCTCAGTACATCTGAAATATGGTCTGATAAGAGGGGTGGTCTCTCTAGAGGATGACAACTTAGTAGTACTTTACTATCTCAGTGCATCTGATATCTGGTCTGATAAGAGGGGTGGCCTCTCTAGAGGATGACAACTTAGTAGTACTTTACTATCTCAGTACATCTGAAATCTGGTCTGATAAGAGGGGTGGTCTCTCTAGAAGATGACAACTTAGTAGTACTTTACTATCTCAGTGCATCTGATATCTGGTCTGATAAGAGAGGTGGCCTCTCTAGACGATGACAACTTAGTAGTATTTTACTATGTCAGTGCATCTGATATCTGGTCTGATAAGAGGGGTGGTCTCTCTTTAGGATGACAACTTAGTAGTATTTTACTATCTCAGTACATCTGAAATCTGGCCTGATAAGAGGGGTGGCCTCTCTTGAGGATGACAACTTAGTAGTATTTTACTATCTCAGTACATCTGAAATCTGGCCTGATAAGAAGGGTGGCCTCTCTAGAGGATGACAACTTAGTAGTACTTTACTATCTCAGTGCATCTGAAATCTGGTCTGATATGAGGGGTGGCCTCTCTAGAGGGAGACAACTTAGTAGTTCTTTACTATCTCAGTGCATCTGAAATCTGGCCTGATAAGAGTGGTGGCCTCTCTTGGGAGGGATAACTTAGTAGTACTTTACTATCTCAGTGCATCTGAAATCTGGTCTGATAAGAGGGGTGGTCTCTCTTGAGGATGACAACTTAGTAGTACTTTACTATCTCAGTGCATCTGAAATCTAGCTTGATAAGAGTGGTGGCCTCTCTTGAGGATGACAACTACATAGTACTTTACTATCTCAGTGCATCTGAAATCTGGTCTGATAAGAGTGGTGGTCTCTCTTTAGGATGACAACTTAGTAGTACTTTACTACCTCAGTACATCTGAAATCTGGTCTGATAAGAGGGGTGGTCTCTCTTTAGGATGACAACTTAGTAGTACTTTACTACCTCAGTACATCTGAAATCTGGTCTGATAAGAGGGGTGGTCTCTCTTTAGGATGACAACTTAGTAGTACTTTACTACCTCAGTACATCTGAAATCTGGTCTGATAAGAGGGGTGGTCTCTCTTTAGGATGACAACTTAGTAGTACTTTACTACCTCAGTACATCTGAAATCTGGTCTGATAAGAGGGGTGGTCTCTCTTTAGGATGACAACTTAGTAGTACTTTACTACCTCAGTACATCTGAAATCTGGCCTGCTAAGAGGGGTGGCCTCTCTAGAGGATGACAACTTAGTAGTCTTTTACTATCTCAGTGCATCTGAAATCTGGCCTGATAAGAGGGGTGGTCTCTCTTTAGGATGACAACTTAGTAGTACTTTACTATCTCAGTGCATCTGAAATCTGGTCTGATAAGAGGGGTGGCCTCTCTTGAGGATGACAACTTAGTAGTACTTTACTATCTCAGTGCATCTGATATCTGGTCTGATAAGAGAGGTGGCCTCTCTTGAGGATGACAACTTAGTAGTACTTTACTATCTCAGTGCATCTGAAATCTGGTCTGATAAGAGGGGTGGTCTCTCTAGAGGATGACAACTTAGTAGTACTTTACTATCTCAGTGCATCTGATATCTGGTCTGATAAGAGAGGTGGCCTCTCTTGAGGATGACAACTTAGTAGTACTTTACTATCTCAGTGCATCTGAAATCTGGTCTGATAAGAGAGGTGGCCTCTCTTGAGGATGACAATTTAGTAGTACTTTACTATCTCAGTGCATCTGAAATCTGGTCTGATAAGAGGGGTGGCCTCTCTAGAGGGAGACAATTTAGTAGTACTTTACTATCTCAGTGCATCTGAAATCTGGCCTGATAAGAGGGGTGGCCTCTCTTGAGGGAGACAATTTAGTAGTACTTTACTATCTCAGTGCATCTGAAATCTGGCCTGATAAGAGGGGTGGCCTCTCTTGGGAGGGATAACTTAGTAGTCTTTTACTATCTCAGTGCATCTGAAATCTGGCCTGATAAGAGGGGTGGCCTCTCTTGAGGATGACAACTTAGTAGTACTTTACTATCTCAGTGCATCTGAAATCTGGTCTGATAAGAGGGGTGGCCTCTCTTGAGGATGACAACTTAGTAGTACTTTACTATCTCAGTGCATCTGAAATCTGGTCTGATAAGAAGGGTGGCCTCTCTTGAGGATGACAACTTAGTAGTACTTTACTATCTCAGTGCATCTGAAATCTGGTCTGATAAGAGGGGTGGCCTCTCTAGAGGATGACAACTTAGTAGTCTTTTACTATCTAACTGCATCTGAAATCTGGCCTGATAAGAGGGGTGGCCTTTCTTGAGGATGACAACTTAGTAGTACTTTACTATCTCAGTGCATCTGAAATCTGGTCTGATAAGAGGGGTGGCCTCTCTTGAGGATGACAAGTTAGTAGTACTTTACTATCTCAGTGCATCTGAAATCTGGTCTGATAAGAAGGGTGGCCTCTCTAGAGGATGACAACTTAGTAGTCTTTCACTATCTAACTGCATCTGAAATCTGGTCTGATAAAATGGGTGGTCTCTCTTGAGGATGACAACTTAGTAGTATTTTACTATCTCAGTACATCTGAAATCTGGCCTGATAAGAGGGGTGGCCTCTCTTGAGGATGACAACTTAGTAGTATTTTACTATCTCAGTACATCTGAAATCTGGCCTGATAAGAGGGGTGGCCTCTCTTGAGGATGACAACTTAGTAGTACTTTACTACCTCAGTACATCTGAAATCTGGTCTGATAAGAAGGGTGGTCTCTCTTGAGGATGACAACTTAGTAGTCTTTTACTATCTAACTGCATCTGAAATCTGGCCTGATAAGAGGGGTGGCCTTTCTTGAGGATGACAACTTAGTAGTACTTTACTATCTCAGTGCATCTGAAATCTGGTCTGATAAGAGGGGTGGCCTCTCTTGAGGATGACAAGTTAGTAGTACTTTACTATCTCAGTGCATCTGAAATCTGGTCTGATAAGAAGGGTGGCCTCTCTAGAGGATGACAACTTAGTAGTCTTTCACTATCTAACTGCATCTGAAATCTGGTCTGATAAAATGGGTGGTCTCTCTTGAGGATGACAACTTAGTAGTATTTTACTATCTCAGTACATCTGAAATCTGGCCTGATAAGAGGGGTGGCCTCTCTTGAGGATGACAACTTAGTAGTATTTTACTATCTAACTGCATCTGAAATCTGGCCTGATAAGAGGGGTGGCCTCTCTAGAGGATGACAACTTAGTAGTACTTTACTATCTAACTGCATCTGAAATCTGGCCTGATAAGAGGGGTGGCCTCTCTTGAGGATGACAACTTAGTAGTATTTTACTATCTAACTGCATCTGAAATCTGGCCTGATAAGAGGGGTGGCCTCTCTTGAGGATGACAACTTAGTAGTACTTTACTATCTCAGTGCATCTGAAATCTGGCCTGATAAGAGGGGTGGCCTCTCTTGAGGATGACAACTTAGTAGTACTTTACTATCTCAGTGCATCTGAAATCTAGTCTGATAAGAGGGGTGGCCTCTCTTTAGGATGACAACTTAGTAGTACTTTACTATCTCAGTGCATCTGAAATCTGGTCTGATAAGAGGGATGGCCTCTCTTGAGGATGACAACTTAGTAGTACTTTACTATCTCAGTGCATCTGAAATCTGGTCTTATAAGAGGGGTGGCCTCTCTTGAGGATGACAACTTAGTAGTACTTTACTATCTCAGTGCATCTGAAATCTGGTCTTATAAGAGGGGTGGCCTCTCTTGAGGATGACAACTTAGTAGTACTTTACTATCTCAGTGCATCTGAAATCTGGTCTTATAAGAGGGGTGGCCTCTCTTGAGGATGACAATTTAGTAATACTTTACTATCTCAGTGCATCTGAAATCTGGTCTGATAAGAGGGGTGGTCTCTCTTGAGGATGACAACTTAGTAGTCTTTTACTATCTAACTGCATCTGAAATCTGGCCTGATAAGAGGGGTGGCCTTTCTTGAGGATGACAACTTAGTAGTACTTTACTATCTCAGTGCATCTGAAATCTGGTCTGATAAGAGGGGTGGCCTCTCTTGAGGATGACAAGTTAGTAGTACTTTACTATCTCAGTGCATCTGAAATCTGGTCTGATAAGAAGGGTGGCCTCTCTAGAGGATGACAACTTAGTAGTCTTTCACTATCTAACTGCATCTGAAATCTGGTCTGATAAAATGGGTGGTCTCTCTTGAGGATGACAACTTAGTAGTATTTTACTATCTCAGTACATCTGAAATCTGGCCTGATAAGAGGGGTGGCCTCTCTTGAGGATGACAACTTAGTAGTATTTTACTATCTAACTGCATCTGAAATCTGGCCTGATAAGAGGGGTGGCCTCTCTAGAGGATGACAACTTAGTAGTCTTTTACTATCTAACTGCATCTGAAATCTGGCCTGATAAGAGGGGTGGCCTCTCTTGAGGATGACAACTTAGTAGTACTTTACTATCTCAGTGCATCTGAAATCTGGCCTGATAAGAGGGGTGGCCTCTCTTGAGGATGACAACTTAGTAGTACTTTACTATCTCAGTGCATCTGAAATCTAGTCTGATAAGAGGGGTGGCCTCTCTTTAGGATGACAACTTAGTAGTACTTTACTATCTCAGTGCATCTGAAATCTGGTCTGATAAGAGGGATGGCCTCTCTTGAGGATGACAACTTAGTAGTACTTTACTATCTCAGTGCATCTGAAATCTGGTCTTATAAGAGGGGTGGCCTCTCTTGAGGATGACAACTTAGTAGTACTTTACTATCTCAGTGCATCTGAAATCTGGTCTTATAAGAGGGGTGGCCTCTCTTGAGGATGACAACTTAGTAGTACTTTACTATCTCAGTGCATCTGAAATCTGGTCTTATAAGAGGGGTGGCCTTTCTTGAGGATGACAACTTAGTAGTACTTTACTATCTCAGTGCATCTGAAATCTGGTCTGATAAGAGGGGTGGCCTCTCTTGAGGATGACAACTTAGTAGTACTTTACTATCTCAGTGCATCTGAAATCTGGTCTTATAAGAGGGGTGGCCTCTCTTGAGGATGACAACTTAGTAGTATTTTACTATCTAACTGCATCTGAAATCTGGTCTGATAAAATGGGTGGTCTCTCTTGAGGATGACAACTTAGTAGTATTTTACTATCTCAGTGCATCTGAAATCTGGTCTGATAAGAGGGGTGGCCTCTCTTGAGGATGACAACTTAGTAGTACTTTACTATCTCAGTGCATCTGAAATCTGGTCTTATAAGAGGGGTGGCCTCTCTTGGGAGGGATAATTTAGTAGTCTTTTACTATCTCAGTGCATCTGAAATCTAGCTTGATAAAACGGTAGACCTTCTTGAGGGTGATACTTTAGCAGTCTTTTACTATCTCAGTGCATCGTAAACCTGGTATAATAATAAATGTGGCCTTTGATTGGAGGGGACTTACATGAGGAGGACAACTGTAGTAATGGTTTACTGAGTTCCCCAGGTAATGTACCTAGTGAGAATGAATGCTGGAGCCAGGGCTACCATACAATAGAAATTCTGAGATGTTCAGTTCCACGGTATGTGTAATTGTCACAACTGAAATTCATTTTAAGAGGATGTTCTGAATAACACTGACATCAAGTAGCACAATCGAGACCTTATCTATGGTTGCCATATGACAAAGTAAAAGACTGGGTTAATTATATTGTGATATGCTATTCACCTAGGAGATAATGACTATACGTAATATTATAAGAACTATAAATCTTATATAAAACTCATGGCCTACATGAACCTACACTATACTACACTGGAATAATATTTTCAATTTCATACTTTCCAATCCGATCAGAAATAAAAAATGATGAATAACATTTTATATACGAGTCAATAAGAAATGAATAAACACTGTAAATACTGAATGTTCGAAAGCCTTCCGTTCTCTCATAAAACCTTCCAAATGGCAACTAACCCAGAAATCATTTGATACTCATAAATTACTGGTCATTACATAATATCCATTACACTACTAAGTATTCAGCTAATTCGTTGCTTTCGTTTATGCTATTAAATTCCATACGACTATTTGTAGACGACATGGTTACACACATCACTATAAAATCCACCATCGATGCACAAAGTTTGCAACAAGATCCGCACAAACTTGCAATATGAGCAGGGAAATAGAAAATGGCTTTCCATCTAGACAAATGCAACTTCCTGTCTTTCACTCGATCAAATGTAGTTACACTCTCAATGGTCATTCACTCGAGTAATTACAGGAAGTCAAATATCTTGATCTAACAATCAGACAAATTTCAAATGGAATGGCCAAAACAATAAAAGCTTGGCTTTCTACGCAGAAACCTTCACATCAGTTAGAACTACGTAAAGAAACAAACATATAAATCTTTATTTTAGACCATCCCTTGAGGAAGCTGGATATTCCTGGGATATGTACAATAATGGCGAAATATCAATTCAGGCCTTCCATGTTCGTAACCAACAGACAGCAATGCACATCTAGCATTGGTGACATATTACAACACTTGTACTGGTACAGTCTTGAAGACGAGAGTAATGATGTTCGACTTATCATGATGTATAGAACGAACATGTAGCTATCACTAAACAAGACAGACTTAAGCCGCCATTGAGACAATCACGAAACGTGCAATCGTCGCCTTTTATTATCCTTCCTTGTAAGAAGACAAGATTCGTTCCGCCCTCGTACTCTATTTTACTGGAACCAGCTGCCACAGACATAGTTTTGAGTCGTTTGGTTGAAACATTCTATCGAATACTAATTTATAAACTTTTAGTTTTTTTCAATTGTCATGTGCAACCTCTGCAATAATTTTCAGCTTGTTGAAAATAGTTAGTATTTGGTAGAACAATATTAGTTAGTATTTGGTAGAACAATATTAGTTAGTATTTGGTAGAACAATATTAGTTAGTATTTGGTAGAACAATATTAGTTAGTATTTGGTAGAACAATATTAGTTAGTATTTGGTAGAACAATATTAGTTAGTATTTGGTAGAACAATATTAGTTAGTATTTGGTAGAACAATATTAGTTAGTATTTGGTAGAACAATATTAGTTAGTATTTGGTAGAACAATATTAGTTAGTATTTGGTAGAACAATATTAGTTAGTATTTGGTAGAACAATATTAGTTAGTATTTGGTAGAACAATATTAGTTAGTATTTGGTAGAACAATATTAGTTAGTATTTGGTAGAACAATATTAGTTAGTATTTGGTAGAACAATATTAGTTAGTATTTGGTAGAACAATATTAGTTAGTATTTGGTAGAACAATATTAGTTAGTATTTGGTAGAACAATATTAGTTAGTATTTGGTAGAACAATATTAGTTAGTATTTGGTAGAACAATATTAGTTAGTATTTGGTAGAACAATATTAGTTAGTATTTGGTAGAACAATATTAGTTAGTATTTGGTAGAACAATATTAGTTAGTATTTGGTAGAACAATATTAGTTAGTATTTGGTAGAACAATATTAGTTAGTATTTGGTAGAACAATATTAGTTAGTATTTGGTAGAACAATATTAGTTAGTATTTGGTAGAACAATATTAGTTAGTATTTGGTAGAACAATATTAGTTAGTATTTGGTAGAACAATATTAGTTAGTATTTGGTAGAACAATATTAGTTAGTATTTGGTAGAACAATATTAGTTAGTATTTGGTAGAACAATATTAGTTAGTATTTGGTAGAACAATATTAGTTAGTATTTGGTAGAACAATATTAGTTAGTATTTGGTAGAACAATATTAGTTAGTATTTGGTAGAACAATATTAGTTAGTATTTGGTAGAACAATATTAGTTAGTATTTGGTAGAACAATATTAGTTAGTATTTGGTAGAACAATATTAGTTAGTATTTGGTAGAACAATATTAGTTAGTATTTGGTAGAACAATATTAGTTAGTATTTGGTAGAACAATATTAGTTAGTATTTGGTAGAACAATATTAGTTAGTATTTGGTAGAACAATATTAGTTAGTATTTGGTAGAACAATATTAGTTAGTATTTGGTAGAACAATATTAGTTAGTATTTGGTAGAACAATATTAGTTAGTATTTGGTAGAACAATATTAGTTAGTATTTGGTAGAACAATATTAGTTAGTATTTGGTTTTATGGTGTTTATCGCCACTTTCAGGAATGGTAGGAATAGATGTTTATGTTTATGTTAATATATTAGAATACTATCACTCTTTTAAATACCTATCAAAGCAAAAATTAAATCACAGATATATTTGTCGTTTATTTTACGTAATAAATGATATATTATCTTCTAATGACGTTAGGGTATATGTCTGCTTTTGCACCCATGTCTGTTACAGTGATTGAGTGGGTGATTGTCTGTTACAGTGAGTGAGTGGGTGATTGTCTGTTACAGTGAGTGAGTGGGTGATTGTCTGTTACAGTGAATGAGTGGGTGATTGTCTGTTACAGTGAGTGAGTGGGTGATTGTCTGTTACAGTGATTGAGTGGGTGATTGTCTGTTACAGTGAGTGAGTGGGTGATTGTCTGTTACAGTGAGTGAGTGGGTGATTGTCTGTTACAGTGATTGAGTGGGTGATTGTCTGTTACAGTGAGTGAGTGGGTGATTGTCTGTTACAGTGAGTGAGTGGGTGATTGTCTGTTACAGTGATTGAGTGGGTGATTGTCTGTTACAGTGAGTGAGTGGGTGATTGTCTGTTACAGTGATTGAGTGGGTGATTGTCTGTTACAGTGAGTGAGTGGGTGATTGTCTGTTACAGTGAGTGAGTGGGTGATTGTCTGTTACAGTGAATGAGTGGGTGATTGTCTGTTACAGTTAGTGAGTGAGTGATTGTCTGTTACAGTGAGTGAGTGGGTGATTGTCTGTTACAGTGAGTGAGTGGGTGATTGTCTGTTACAGTGAGTGAGTGGGTGATTGTCTGTTACAGTGAGTGAGTGGGTGATTGTCTGTTACAGTGAGTGAGTGGGTGATTGCACTGACAAAGATTCTGTCTGCAGTAAAAGAGGGACAACAGAAATATTGTGAAACTGTTTACTCGCGTAGTGGCATAAATCACATGTGGATTTTGAAAAACTCTAAAAATCATTTGGATAACCTGAAATCAAGATCTTTCTCTCAGGTATCCTCCATCAAATCTTTTGATTTTTCAACTCTATATACCACCCTACCGCATGACAAATTAAAAACCCGCTTAAAAGAAACAATTCATAAAGCTTTTAGTCATAGAAACTATGGCTCAAAATGTGTTGTGTTAGGCTACAATTCCACATATTTTTCAAACAAAATTCAAAAAGGTAAAACATGCTACTCCGAGGAACAAGTGATCAGTATGCTGGAGTTCCTCATCGATAACATATTTGTCTCCTTTGGAGGGACACTATTTCAGCAGGTCGTCGGCATACCAATGGGTACGAATTGTGCCCCTCTTCTAGCCGATTTATTTTTATACTCATATGAGTCGGAGTTTCTTCAAAAGCTTGTAAAAGATAAGAAGATTCATTAGGCTAGAGCCTTTAATTTCACATACAGGTATATTGATGACGTTTTATCTATCAATAATTCTAGATTTGCAGAATTTCTTCCATTGATATATCCTCCAAAGCTGGAAGTTAAAGGGACCACCGATACAGCTTCGTCCGCATCATTTTTGGACTTGTACCTCGAATTTGACGACAGTGGTCAACTCAGTACTAAAATTTATGATAAATGGGACGACTTCAATTTTAAAATCATAAATTTTCCAAACATGTGCAGCAATATACCAGCTTCTCCTGCATATGGTGTTTACATCTCGCAATTGATTCGCTATGCAAGGGCCAGTAGCAATTATTCTGATTTCCTGAAACGTCATCTTCATCTGAGAAACAGGCTACTGGACCAGGGCTATGAAAAGATTCGCCTTATTCGATCTCTTAAAAAGTTTATATTCCGATACCAAGATCTTGTCGAAATATATTCCGTCTCTGCAGAAACGATTATAAGCGATGCATTTTCATATAGTGAAAATGTATAAAGATAAAGAAGTCAAGAAAAATGTCAAGGATATTTTTTTATCAATGTGTGACGTAAAAATATTTTTGACATTTACGGCACCGAATATGGTACTGCTTTGACAACTATTTTACCTATTTTGTTCCTGTATTTAAATACTGTTATAGTGACAGCCGGAACCTTTGAACCGTAATGAGAGCGGGAGGTTTGGCGCCTTAAAATCTGATTCAACCCACCATTTCTTTAGAAATGCCTGTACCAAGTCAGGGTCATTACGGTTTTCACAGTTTTCCGGTTGTTGACTGATTTTGTCTGTTTATATAATTATGAGTTTTGACTTTCCCTTTGTAAGATTGTTCGGAGTTCGGTAATTTTGTTATTACCCTTATTTACAGTGAGTGAGTGGGTGATTGTCTGTTACAGTGAGTGAGTGGGTGATTGTCTGTTACAGTGAGTGAGTGGGTGATTGTCTGCTACAGTGAGTGAGTGGGTGATTGTCTGTTACAGTGAGTGAGTGGGTGATTGTCTGTTACAGTGAGTGAGTGGGTGATTGTCTGTTACAGTGAATGAGTGGGTGATTGTCTGTTACAGTGAGTGAGTGGGTGATTGTCTGTTACAGTGAGTGAGTGGGTGATTGTCTGTTACAGTGAGTGAGTGGGTGATTGTCTGTTACAGTGAGTGAGTGGGTGATTGTTGCTTAACGCCAATTCAGCAATTTTTAAGCTATATCATGGCGTGAACAAGTTAATTTTTAATGAGATGATCATGAGATCGCTCTGTTCTAGACCTAGACCAACACTCTGAGTTGGATTTTTATCGTGCTAGCTCACTGAAACAACAGTCCGCCAGTAGACATGTCGTTCCACTCGGACACATTATTCTGATTCCGATCCAACCAGTCTTTGTTCTTTCTCCTTAATGTTGTGTGCTTAGCGGAGAAGCAATAAATACCAATTCTATCGTGTCTGGTTTGACCCGACCGGAGCTCGAACCGACGATTTACCGCACTCGAGGCTAGCATGCTGCCACCAATGCGGTTCGTGTCTGTTCCATATTATTGACAAAAGTACAATAAGATTTTACAGAAATGTAAATAGACATGTAAGCTGATGATATTTCAGTAATTAAAGTGGATATCTCCCCTGTTTCAGTGTGATTATTCAAAGTTACATAGAAACTTGTCCAGCATTTATTACGCAATAATCTTCATGTGTCCTTACGATAGTATTTAACATATGTAATTAACCCAGTAGATTTAACGTCTACCTATTGATTATAAGGCACTTTTCAGATAAAAGTTAGACATATTTAAATATAAAACGATTTATTTGAGTATGAACATTTTTCGTGCTATTTTATGATGATTGAAACTTAAAAATAGTGTTCATTTAGAATCTGTGTTTGCAATGATGGCAAATTAACACGTGACTGACTTGAACAATATTAAATGATAAATACATATTACATGTACATACATAGTGTGGTGGTACAGGACTTTGTATCATGTTGAATCTGTTGAGTGAACCAGTGTCACTACGAGTTTCGATAGCGACGAGTTGTGATGCGGTTTGTTCACACAATAGACAAGACCTGATATAAAGTCTTGCACAAACACACTATATATGTAATAAGTTTATCTAACATTTCATTAAAAACAAATTTTAAGCAAATAACAAGGGTCGAAATAAGATTAACACATTTGCACAATACTCTGAGGGAGACTACATTTTGTGCATGACGTCACGTTTGTTACTGTCCATTCTATTGCTTTGTTAACGTTGCTCACATTGACGTGATTTATCCCGCATTCCAATGATATGACGTCATGACAAAATAGTTCGGTAGAGAAGATCTCGTGCAACGTCGTGCCATTCTTTTATCACCACAGTGTGGTGATACAACATCTTGTATCAGACACCTTGTATCAAGCAGGCTACTTTCTTTAAATTCAAAGGAAAACGTACAAAATGCTAGATAATGCATCTTATTTTCGTTAGAAGTAGACGTTTATCGGTGAATTTAAAGATTGCATTTATAGAAATTAAATGATAATTAAAGGTCGTTATTAACGCAAAAACATGTCACAATCTATAGTCAGCTAAAAAGGGTAGGACTTTATTATAAATAGGCAACTTCTGTATTTGTTTATCATCGGAGAGGCTAATAGCTCCTTCAATAATGAATCTATCAATTTACAAAAGCAATATGCGCATCTCAAAATGGCAATAAACAAGCATGGTAAGTTTTAAAGAATTCTCATTTATAATGTAGGAGGGAATGCAAATAGAATGTTTCATGAAAAATGATGTCAAAACGAAAAAGGAAATAATTCCTTCAAAATATGACACTACCAAACTGCCGTTAAATATATACAAATATCCATATGTAAGAAGCAAGCATACTAAATTGTATTAAGGAATTCCCTCCTAAAAGTTAGGTATACAAACATTTTGATAAAAAGGACAATAACTCCTTTGAAATAAATAGTCCAATCAAGCTGCCGTAACGCTATGCGATTCTATATATGGTAATAAGCAACCATGTACGATCTTATTGATTTCTTTTCACAAATGTAGTAGAGGTTACACCTTCAAACGGACAGAGTGACAGACGAACGGGTAGAGAGGAGGAACACATTTTATCTCTCCGTGAAAGGGGAATAATTCCGTCAGTACGCAGTGACTTTATATACTTTTCCTGATATGTGAACATTATCAACCTGTCACTTGCGTTGTGTATGTCACCATATACTCATTAAGATATAAAATCATATGTATATGTGAAGTAGATAGTTGTTTGTCTCTTTGTACTTTTTGTTTTGGTCATTGCGTTGTCTGTTCTTCTTCGACTTACGGTTTCTGATTACCCCTTTGGTATCTTCAAACTCTTCTGTTTATTTACAGTATTTTTAAGAAGGCAAAGAATGGAAAAATTCCTGTCTTGTCATTAAACTACAAACAAATTATAGGATAAGACTTACAACCAACAAATCTTCTCTTTGTTCCAGAACAGTTGCTCCAAGATCATTATAAAAGTAGGAAATCATCAAATCAATGTAAACCCTAAGTTATTAAAATACCAGTCTTCTTCACAAGAACTATTTTATGTCAGTGTAAGAATATATGTCAGTAAATCATCACCAGGATACCTGAAGGATGTTCAATCTCATGAAATGTTCACCTACTACAGAAATTTAAATCTTATTGTACATAGTCGGATCCAATGCGTGTCAATTCCGATCATGTTCCGACATTTTGTGTCTTAACGTCTGAAATGTTAGGCAGACGACTTCCGGTGTCTACTATATTACGATGACAACGGAAACATATCAGGTAGTCGTAGATGTGGTAGATCATAATTAATTGTAATATGGAGACAATACTGGTCTTCGATACCACACTGTCTGTCTGATAACAGAAATATATCAAGACAGATCGTTTTCCTTCATGATTCTGATTCATGTACATGTACAATCACAGCAGTAAATAAAGAAAGAAAACAAATCTAATTTTAAAGAAGTTATTGTCTGTGGATTGAAGTCTTTGATACAAATAAGATAATTTATTTGATATCTGTCTTTTACAGAAAATGTTCAGAATTATTTAAATTGAGAAAGTTTAAAACGCCACATATCGATTGGAGTTTTCATTGTGTACATTGGCCTCGGTAGTCAAGTCCCTAACATTCCATCAAAATCAGGTGGTCTGGCAGACGAAAATAAAAAATAAACTTTTGACGGAATGGAAATGATTCGAAACAAACCTATTAAATCGATTTATTGCAGCTATAATATTTACTCCGTTCAGGTAAAATTGTACTGATATAAGAGAGTATTATGTACCCCGGTATGTACAATAACATTGTGATGATCAAATAGTGTATGTAAGCTTGAGATCGAATGCTGAAGCCACCAAGTCAAAACAATGCTACAAGAAGAGACAATTTTCATATAAACAACATACTAAACAAATTATAACACGGTCCAACAATCTAAGCAAAGCTGTAGTACATAACATTACAATCCGCTCGGCGAATTTACATCAGCCTGTCATAAGAAAAGCTTGCAGATATCAAAGCCGTAAATCGAAGGACAGACAATACAATGACCAGAGAAAAAGTACAAAAAGAAAAACAATAGTCGACGACAAAACACTACACAGAAAACTAATCATTGAGCAACTCGAGACCCACTAAAACCAAGGGGTGGACTCTTGGTTTAAAAACAGTTGATTGATGATAATTACAAATTTTCAAAATTATCTAAATAGCTGTTTGTTAATTTGGAAATCATCAAAACAATGGAAATCCTAAGTTATTAAAATGCCTGTCTTCTTAACAAGAACTATTTTATGTCAGTGTAAGCATACCTGTCAGTAAATCGTCACCAGGATACCTGAAGGAACTTTACATTTGTTTAATCTGATGAAGTTTTCACCTGCTACATAAACTTACATCATATTCTACCTTGTCGGATCCAATTGCTCAACATCTGATGATAAATCATGAAAAAAGGACAATTACAAATATGACAGTTTTGTTGCTATGACAAATGCAACATTTCCTTTTTTTTTGTTGCAAATCCGGACAAAAACAGAACAGTATAAGACTAACACAAAATATCAATTAGATGTAATATAAACGTCATGGCAATACCGATAAACATAACTAGACTAGTGATATATCAAATACCAATCAGAGAGAACAGTTAAAACAATCACAATTTGGATGAGACAAAGCAACACCCCATCCGTGATAAATAACATAACACTTAGAGGGAGCAATGCAAAGCATATTTTAGGGATATAGCAAAAATGTGATAAAGTAAGCAGGAAGAACAAAACGTATGTAAGACTATAAATATAGACAATATATATAGGGTGGATGTGGCCGAATGATCTAGGGAGCTGGGCACCGTGCTAGGCGATTGGTGATGTTGTGCATCAAAACTGTGAGTTAGAATCCCATTGAATGAGAACAGAAAACAATTGTCAACTCAAAAAACGAATTTTAACACTGTTGGGTTCAATTTGCAGACGTATCCAATGAAAAGGTACATTACCCTTCTTTTAAAGCGAGTTTAATAGAGAAACATAACGGAGTTGATATCTTTTTAGTCATATACAATGATGTATGATGCATTCTAATGATATGAGACAGGGGGCATCGGAAACCTTACATGAATGAGGGCAAACAGGTTACCCAAGTCGTCTGAATCGACGACGAGAGAGATATTAACAATTATAGAAGCGTCAGGATAAATACAATAACTTGAGAACGTACAAATGTCAGTCTGTAGAGCTAAATGTATTTCTTTAAGCAAGCAAAATATTAAAACCACATATAATTTTAATACTTATTCTTACAACTTTGTAATCAAAATCTTTATGATTAATATTTACATATAAATAAGTATTCTTGGAAGAATACAAGGGGACTATTAATACCATGTAGCGAAGGACTGGATAACAAAAATATATTGTAATAGAACATTATAATTGATCGTTCAACATGGTTGCAGACAAGTTAGTTTTTAAGACAAAGGCGGTCCAACTTTATAGATGAAATACAGCGGATTCACGGAGAACGCAATTACTCACATGTTTTGTAGTTGTGCACTGTTCCCGATTAAAATTTTCTTCAAGAAAAGTTTGAAGATACTGAAAGGGAAATCAGGAGCCATGATTCAAAGGACAGACAATACAATAGCAAAGAAACAGGGCAAAAGGATAAACAATGGTATATATAACATTACATAGACAACTATAGATTGACCAACATAAACCCAACTAAAATCATTGGAAATAAAATTATATGAAAAGTATAAGAAGAAACTATGCTTTATTCTGCTTTTAATGCTGAACATTTCATTTGGAGTACACGTAGGAAACAACTTGACAAGACTCTTTATTATTAAATCTTGGATTTATATGAAATACATAGGGAAATATTAAGTGCGAAAAAACCATTGAACTCTTTACTATAGATTCAACTAGAAATCAAAGAAAACATCTTAAAATTTATAGAAAGCTACATTGATTGTAATTTGATATTAAAATAAGGGAAGGGGGAACTATGGAGGGAATATCAAATATGTATTACTTAAAACTGGAACGTTAGGTTACAAATCATACAATAAGGGAAGGGGGAACAATGGAGGGAATATCAAATATGTATTACTTAAAAATGGAACGTTAGGTTACAAATCATAAAATAAGGGAAGGGGGAACAATGGAGGGAATATCAAATATGTATTACTTAAAAATGGAACGTTAGGTTACAAATCATATAATAAGGGAAGGGGGAACTATGGAGGGAATATCAAATATGTATTACTTAAAAATGGAACGTTAGGTTACAAATCATAAAATAAGGGAAGGGGGAACAATGGAGGGAATATCAAATATGTATTACTTAAAACTGGAACGTTAGGTTACAAATCATATAATAAGGGAAGGGGGAACAATGGAGGGAATATCAAATATGTATTACTTAAAAATGGAACGTTAGGTTACAAATCATAAAATAAGGGAAGGGGGAACAATGGAGGGAATATCAAATATGTATTACTTAAAAATGGAACGTTAGGTTACAAATCATAAAATAAGGGAAGGGGGAACTATGGAGGGAATATCAAATATGTATTACTTAAAAATGGAACGTTAGGTTACAAATCATAAAATAAGGGAAGGGGGAACAATGGAGGGAATATCAAATATGTATTACTTAAAACTGGAACGTTAGGTTACAAATCATAAAATAAGGGAAGGGGGAACAATGGAGGGAATATCAAATATGTATTACTTAAAAATGGAACGTTAGGTTACAAATCATAAAATAAGGGAAGGGGGAACAATGGAGGGAATATCAAATATGTATTACTTAAAAATGGAACGTTAGGTTACAAATCATAAAATAAGGGAAGGGGGAACTATGGAGGGAATATCAAATATGTATTACTTAAAAATGGAACGTTAGGTTACAAATCATAAAATAAGGGAAGGGGGAACAATGGAGGGAATATCAAATATGTATTACTTAAAAATGGAACGTTACGTTACAAATCATAAAATAAGGGAAGGGGGAACTATGGAGGGAATATCAAATATGTATTACTTAAAAATGGAAAGTTAGGTTACAAATCGAGAACAGTGAGCATAAATAATGACAAGGAAAAGCTTGAAGATATCAATGGGGTAATAAAATATCAGAAGGCCAGACAATACAATAACCAAAATAATAAACAAGGTATTACAATTCACTACACAGTAAACCATTTATATGTCTATTATTATCAGGGATTACATTATTACAATGTTTTTATTATATTTCCTGACAGTCATTGTAACCCATGTCCCCCTCTTTCTACTGTTGTCATACATCGTGTAGAATCATAAACATCAATTAACTTGTATTAATAATACGATTACTTCTCGGAACTGAACCACTACAACTGATACGTTATATCACATGAATCCTTGTTAAAGATAGAGTTAAGGAAGATATATTTTAAAGTGTCTATTATGACAACGATGTCAAGTACGATTACACAGATTTATAGGTTTTCTTTTTTTTTAAATCGAAGTTAGGCTGTAAACATCATGGCAGGGCAGTACATGACTTTGTGTGATGTTATTTGGATCTTGACTTTCAAACACTATTAAATTAAATTTTATTAAGTTAAAACCTACAGCTCTTTTAGAACTAAACTAGTAACTGGCGACATTTTACAATTTATGTTGATGGTTTTTAAGTTAGAGACCCTTAATGTACAAACCTCTAGGTTATAGATTTTATTGTAAACAGACGTTTTTCTTAATTAATTAATCTTTATTGCAAATAAAACCCTTGCGGGTAAAGCAATATAATACAATACAACATTACAAAACATATATACATGAACAACATTACAAAACATATATACATGAACAACATTACAAAACATATATACATGAACAACATTACAAAACATATATACAATACAACATTACAAAACATATATACATGAACAACATTACAAAACATATATACATGAACAACATTACAAAACATATATACAATACAACATTACAAAACATATATACATGAACAACATTACAAAACATATATACATGAACAACATTACAAAACATATATACATGAACAACATTACAAAACATATATACATGAACAACATTACAAAACATATATACATGAACAACATTACAAAACATATATACATGAACAACATTACAAAACATATATACATGAACAACATTACAAAACATATATACATGAACAACATTACAAAACATATATACATGAACAACATTACAAAACATATATACATGAACAACATTACAAAACATGTATACATGAACAACATTACAAAACATGCATACACGAACAACATTACAAAACATATATATATGAACAACATTACAAAACATATATACACGAACAACATTACAAAACATATATACATGAACAACATTACAAAACATATATACATGAACAACATTACAAAACATATATACATGAACAACATTACAAAACATATATACATGAACAACATTACAAAACATGTATACATGAACAACATTACAAAACATGTATACATGAACAACATTACAAAACATGTATACATGAACAACATTACAAAACATGTATACATGAACAACATTACAAAACATGTATACATGAACAACATTACAAAACATGTATACATGAACAACATTACAAAACATGTATACATGAACAACATTACAAAACATGTATACATGAACAACATTACAAAACATGTATACATGAACAACATTACAAAACATGTATACATGAACAACATTACAAAACATGCATACATGAACAACATTACAAAACATGTATACATGAACAACATTACAAAACATATATACATGAACAACATTACAAAACATATATACATGAACAACATTACAAAACATATATACATGAACAACATTACAAAACATATATACATGAACAACATTACAAAACATATATACATGAACAACATTACAAAACATATATACATGAACAACATTACAAAACATATATACATGAACAACATTACAAAACATATATACATGAACAACATTACAAAACATATATACATGAACAACATTACAAAACATATATACATGAACAACATTACAAAACATATATACATGAACAACATTACAAAACATATATACATGAACAACATTACAAAACATATATACATGAACAACATTACAAAACATATATACATGAACAACATTACAAAACATATATACATGAACAACATTACAAAACATATATACATGAACAACATTACAAAACATATATACATGAACAACATTACAAAACATATATACATGAACAACATTACAAAACATATATACATGAACAACATTACAAAACATATATACATGAACAACATTACAAAACATATATACATGAACAACATTACAAAACATATATACATGAACAACATTACAAAACATATATACATGAACAACATTACAAAACATATATACATGAACAACATTACAAAACATATATACATGAACAACATTACAAAACATATATACATGAACAACATTACAAAACATATATACACGAACAACATTACAAAACATATATACATGAACAACATTACAAAACATATATACACGAACAACATTACAAAACATATATACATGAACAACATTACAAAACATATGTACATGAACAACATTACAAAACATATATACATGAACAACATTACAAAACATATATACATGAACAACATTACAAAACATATATACATGAACAACATTACAAAACATGTATACATGAACAACATTACAAAACATGTATACATGAACAACATTACAAAACATGTATACATGAACAACATTACAAAACATGTATACATGAACAACATTACAAAACATGTATACATGAACAACATTACAAAACATGCATACATGAACAACATTACAAAACATATATACATGAACAACATTACAAAACATATATACATGAACAACATTACAAAACATATATACATGAACAACATTACAAAACATATATATACATGAACAACATTACAAAACATATATACATGAACAACATTACAAAACATATATACATGAACAACATTACAAAACATATATACATGAACAACATTACAAAACATATATACATGAACAACATTACAAAACATATATACATGAACAACATTACAAAACATATATACATGAACAACATTACAAAACATATATACATGAACAACATTACAAAACATATATACATGAACAACATTACAAAACATATATACAATACAACATTACAAAACATATATACAATACAACATTACAAAACATATATACATGAACAACATTACAAAACATATATACATGAACAACATTGCAAAACATATATACATGAACAACATTACAAAACATATATACATGAACAACATTAAGAAATGTCATATATTCATAAACTATATGATCTTCTTAGATAAAAAAAAAAAATTCTCGTTCATCCTTATATAATTTACAATGCATGCTTGTTTGTGATATATGTTGCACTAAACGTACCTTACTGTCTTGGCAGCTCTCATTCTTTCAACATTTAATGACAAATATGTATTTTGGGGCAGGTCAAAAACATATTGTCTTAATAACATTGGTAGAAGCTGTTTTTTACTGTACTGAGCCCCAGACTGTGGCTATAAAATCATAAATACCAGTCACATTGTTATCTCGCATCTTGACTTGAACCACATGCCGGCACAAAGATGCAAATATTTTATCTAAGCATTACGAAATGATCCATCTCCTCGCATATTTCGGCTTCTTCTGCTGCATAAATAAATTTAAACATAGTTTATTGTCTAAATAAGGACAAAAGGAACAGACACAAGTTTTTCAACTTTGTATTGTTTTCTACATATACATACAATATACAATATGATATGTATTATAATTACATAATTTCGCTAAAAATTAAACATGAATACATTAAACAATAAATATAGTAATACAGCAGTATAATACGTGTACAATTAAAGGTAACTTATCAAACAGATCCTATTATAAAAAAAACTTGGACAAACAACAGTCACAATATATCGCAAATATTTTTGAAACTGACGTTAAACGTCCAAACCAACCATTTCCTTTTATCAGACTTGACAATGAGTAACACGGTGAATGTTTTATTAGGAACAGGAACTGTTTATCCCTTCGCGAGCACCTGCGTTCCCCCTCGATTTTTTGTGAGGTTCGTGTTGCTTATCTATTGGTGTTTTGTTTTCTGTTTTTGTTGTCTTTGGTCTGTGTTTTGTGCGTCATGTTGCCTGTGTCTCTGGAGTTTCTATTCTTGATTTGTCCTTCAGTTTTCTTAAACTTTTATTTTGAAAGAATATTGATTACGAATCGACGTGTGGCACAACATTGTCGCATATATTTATATTTGTCAGCTCAGAAATCTAATTCTAACACTGTTTTGGCTTAATTTTGAGGCGTAGACGTATATACATTAGTTGTATGTTATTATACATTACATTTATTTTTGCTATGTAAAAATAATAGGTCAATTTGGTTGTTTTACGCAATATCTGTTGTAGAGAGAGACAACTCGATGGATATCTCAAAAATAAATAATGTTGATGGAGACAAAATCATATTATATAATACAACAATGTTCACATTTATAATTCCACTTATCCAAATAAGATGTGTCAAAATTACCCTTGTTTGTATGAAGAGTTTGAAAACACGAAAGGGGTAATCAGAATCCGTATATAGAAGAACAGACAACACAATGACCAAAAGAAAAAGGACAAGCAACGATCTACAAAACATACACACCGAGCAACACGAACCTCACTAAAAACCGGGTGTGAACTCTAGTTTGTGCTAGCCTTTTAGATAGTGGGTTGATATATCAATATATATTACATTTGTTTTATGCAGTAAAAGTTTACGAAGAAATTATTTACATCCGTCAATGAGTGCATAAACTCGCTAATGAAACACATTCCTTCTTTAGAAGCCTTCAACATATGACATGAAATGACCTATAGAGGCAGCCATTATCATTAAGATAAGAGCTATTACTGTTGAGCTCTCGGTAGTAATGAGCTACAGTTATATGTTCAATTGTATTTTCTCGTTAATAAATGGTCAACACTCTTGGCATTCTCAGATCTTCAACGGAATCAACTAATTCTTCTGCTTAACGGAGTAAATAATGAGGAAAGAACTATTTCTAAGTGAACCATTGTAAATGCTATATTACATTTAATATGCTAACAAACGTATGAGGAGAAAGAAAGAAACAAACCTAAAGTTGCTAATCAAATTATCTCGGCAAAACATGACATATCAACCCTAGACAAATTAATATTGGAGACCAACTATATCAATATTTCGCATTGATTCAGGGAAGCCAGCTATGATATGTTTACATGTTGAATCTACTTAAAAGTTGATGCGATTCTAGAATTCAAGAATAACATGTATTCAATTTACAATTTATAATTTTGTACTTGCACTGACGGTATCACCCGCCCAGTAGTCAATGTTTCGGCACTGAAAGAGTTTCTTTGATATGTTAATCATTTAAAATTAAACTTCCTATCTATTATTAACACTAAAGGTATTCTCCCTCTCAATCACACTTGACCTTAGATCGATATTTGCTATCTTGCATGGTAATCTTGTCCCAAATGATTTTTAAATCATTTGGCTCTCTGATCTTTTGACTAAATTATATATACTAGTATACGTTTTTATTTCAATACATTCTGTCGTAATCATGTGCATTTTATCAGTACAATCCTGTACACGTGTAGTCTTAATACGTGTAATAACTAGTGGTACCAAGGGAGAATATCAATATTCATAACGTTAATAAAGAAAGTATTTATCATGTTGGCCAACTAATGCAGCAGGAACTGCTTACCCTTCCGGAGTTCACAACCGGTTCGTAGTGGGGTTCGCGTTACTCGATCTTTAGTTTTATGTGTATGTTTTGCAGATCGTTGTTTGTCCTTTTGAACTTTTTCGCTTGGCCATTGTGTTGTCTATCCTTTGATTTACGGATTCTGATTACCTCTTTGGTATCTTCAAACTCTTCTTACATAAATGTGACTCTCATGTTTATCGTTTGTCATAGTGATATCTATGAATAATAGTACACGCATTATAGTATGATCTACGGGTGCCACTCGTGTAGTAGGAAAATATATTACCCTTCCAGAGAACCTGACTTTATCTCTGTTTTTATTTGGTTCTTATTGCTCGACTTTTAGTTTTCTGTGTAGTGTTTCGTGTGTCATTGTTTGTCCTTTTGTCTTTTTTCCTTTGGTCATTGTGTCGTCTGCTCTTCTTCGACTTACGGCTAGTGATTACCCCTTTGGTATCTTGTGGTCATTGTGTCGTCTGTTCTTCTTCGATTTACCGCTAGTGATTACCCATTTGGTAACTTGTGGTCATTGTGTCGTCTGCTCTTCTTCGGTTTACGAATAGTGATTACCCCTTTGGTATCTTGTGGTCATTGTGTCGTCTGCTCTTCTTCGATTTACGGCTAGTGATTACCCCTTTGGTATCTTGTGGTCATTGTGTCGTCTGCTCTTCTTCGATTTACGGCTAGTGATTACCCCTTTGGTATCTTGTGGTCATTGTGTCGTCTGCTCTTCTTCGAATTACGGCTAGTGATTACCCCTTTGGTCATTGTGTCGTCTGCTCTTCTTCGATTTACGGCTAGTGATTACCCCTTTGGTATCTTGTGGTCATTGTGACGTCTGCTCTTCTTCGATTTACGGCTAGTGATTACCCCTTTGGTATCTTGTGGTCATTGTGTCGTCTGCCCTTCTTCGATTTACGGCTAGTAATTACCCCTTTGGTATCTTGTGGTCATTGTGTCGTCTGCTCTTCTTCGATTTACGGCTAGTGATTACCCCTTTGGTATCTTGTGGTCATTGTGTCGTCTGCTCTTCTTCGATTTACGGCTAGTGACTACCCCTTTGGTATCTTGTGGTCATTGTGTCGTCTGCTCTTCTTCGGTTTACGAATAGTGATTACCCCTTTGGTATCGTGTGGTCATTGTGTCGTCTGCTCTTCTTCGAATTACGGCTAGTGATTACCCCTTTGGTATCTTGTGGTCATTGTGTCGTCTGTCCTTCGATTTACGGCTAGTGATTACCCCTTTGGTATCTTGTGGTCATTGTGTCGTCTGCTCTTCTTCGAAATACGGCTAGTGATTACCCCTTTGGTATCTTGTGGTCATTGTGTCGTCTGTCCTTCGATTTACGGCTAGTGATTACCCCTTTGGTATCTTGTGGTCATTGTGTCGTCTGCTCTTCTTCGAATTACGGCTAGTGATTACCCCTTTGGTATCTTGTGGTCATTGTGTCGTCTGCCCTTCTTCGATTTACGGCTAGTAATTACCCCTTTGGTATCTTGTGGTCATTGTGTCGTCTGCTCTTCTTCGATTTACGGCTAGTGATTACCCCTTTGGTATCTTGTGGTCATTGTGTCGTCTGCTCTTCTTCGATTTACGGCTAGTGACTACCCCTTTGGTATCTTGTGGTCATTGTGTCGTCTGCTCTTCTTCGGTTTACGAATAGTGATTACCCCTTTGGTATCGTGTGGTCATTGTGTCGTCTGCTCTTCTTCGAATTACGGCTAGTGATTACCCCTTTGGTATCTTGTGGTCATTGTGTCGTCTGTCCTTCGATTTACGGCTAGTGATTACCCCTTTGGTATCTTGTGGTCATTGTGTCGTCTGCTCTTCTTCGAATTACGGCTAGTGATTACCCCTTTGGTATCTTGTGGTCATTGTGTCGTCTGCTCTTCTTGGATTTACGGCTAGTGATTACCCCTTTGGTATTTGTGGTCATTGTGTCGTCTGCTCTTCTTGGATTTACCGCTAGTGATTACCCATTTGGTATCTTGTGGTCATTGTGTCGTCTGCTCTTCTTGGATTTACGGCTAGTGATTACCCCTTTGGTATCTTCAAACTTTTCTAAATAATATGGCTGATAAGACTTTGATACACCAAGTATTATTGTATTGTTATTTATACTTGCCTACATCATTAAATTTAAAAGGTTCTTAGAAGCTACATAAAGCTTTAAAAAATAATATCTTTGTATGTGCCGTATATTTCATATAGTACAAAGATAAAAGTATATATATTTATGATGTAAGGCTGTGATATTGAAGTGTTTACGGTGTATACATATAAAGATTTCAGTGCAACTTTAAAACAGGCTAATGGATATACAAAAATATAATTAGTCAAGACAAATTTTGAAATCCAACGTTCTTAATTATTTTGCTTTGCAAATTTCTATAATCAACATCCTTTCATTTCGTAGTATAGAAGTACAAGAAATGCCATTCACATCAGAAGAGCGTCTATTACTAATAACGTCATTATTCTTAACATTTTAAACATGATAACGTGGTATAGCTATATTAATCAAAGACTTTACCCATTTTATTGTGTCTTGTTGTGATATAAAAGAAAACGTACAAGTTTTTATTTTCAGCTATAATAGTATGTTGTCAGTCGTCGGACATGAGCTACGTCAAGTGGTAAGTACAGAAAACAACTTTCTTTAATTTTTAGCTTGTTTATTCCATGTCATATATTAACTGTCGTGACTTACCTTTATTAATGCTATTATTATATCTTAAGAGACTTAGATTTACCAGCTAAGTGGTTCGTGTTCTTGTGCTGTCATTATATAGTCGAAGGTTTGTCAGTTGAGTGGTTCGTACTGTTTTGCTTGCTGGTAGTCGATGGTTTGTCAGTGGAGTGGTTCGTACTGTTGTACTGTTAGTCGAGGGTTTGTCAGTGGAGTGGTTCATACTGTTGTACTGTTAGTCGAGGGCTTGTCAGTGGAGTGGTTCGTACTGTTGTACTGTTAGTCGAGGGCTTGTCAGTGGAGTGGTTCGTACGTTATACTGCTAGTCGAGGGTTTGTCAGTGGAGTGGTTCGTACTGTTGTACTGTTAGTCGAGGGTTTGTCAGTGGAGTGGTTCATACTGCTGTACTGGTAGTCGAGGGTTTGTCAGTGGAGTGGTTCATACTGTTGTACTGTTAGTCGAGGGTTTGTCAGTGGAGTGGTTCGTACTGTTGTACTGTTAGTCGAGGGCTTGACAGTGGAGTGGTTCGTACTGTTATACTGCTAGTCGAGGGTTTGTCAGTGGAGTGGTTCGTACTGTTGTACTGTTAGTCGAGGGTTTGTCAGTGGAGTGGTTCATACTGTTGTACTGTTAGTCGAGGGTTTGTCAGTGGAGTGGTTCATACTGCTGTACTGGTAGTCGAGGGTTTGTCAGTGGAGTGGTTCGTACTGTTGTACTGTTAGTCGAGGGTTTGTCAGTGGAGTGGTTCATACTGCTGTACTGGTAGTCGAGGGTTTGTCAGTGGAGTGGTTCGTACTGTTGTACTGTTAGTCGAGGGCTTGTCAATGGAGTGGTTCGTACTGTTGTACTGTTAGTTGAGGGTTTGTCAGTGAAGTGGTTCGTACTGTTGTACTGTTAGTCGAGGGTTTCTCAGTGGAGTGGTTCGTACTGTTGTACTGTTAGTCGAGGGTTTGTCAGTGGAGTGGTTCGTACTGTTGTACTGTTAATTGAGGGTTTGTCAGTGAAGTGGTTCGTACTGTTGTACTGTTAATCGAGAGTTTGTCAGTGGAGTGATTCGTACTGTTGTACTGTTAGTCGAGGGTTTGTCAGTGGAGTGGTTCGTACTGTTGTACTGTTAGTCGAGGGTTTGTAAGTGGAGTGGTTCGTACTGTTGTACTGTTAGTCGAGGGTTTGTCAGTGGAGTGGTTCGTACTGTTGTACTGTTAGTCGAGGGTTTGTCAGTGGAGTTGTTCGTACTGTTGCACTAGGCCTTAATGTCAAAAACTAATATATCTTCAAAACGCTCAAAATATATAATAGCACAGAGTTAATACGACCAGACACGTTAAATAAATTAGGTCAGTGACGACTCATCAGTCTATATGATTCCTAGTTTTTACATTGTGACGGATCATATAGGCCTACATGTATTGATATATTTTCTCCAGTTTTGGTTATAATCAAAAATAGAAAAAGAGATATCATATTTGGGGCGCACAACGCGTATCTGGAATAATCTTATCTTCATCAGGTACACTCAAAGCCAAAATATTGGAAAGCCAAATAATCTAAAAGTCTTTGAGAGCAAGAAAACAAAGGTTCTAAACAGGATAGACAAAATCCAGCTAAGGTCACCTATGTCAGAACTGTGAAGTTCAAGTTCAATAAAAATTATATTTAATAAGTCAACACACCATTTGTTAACATGCAGTGTCATATGATATTATTTTATGTTGTGGTAGCAATCTTTTATTTCCGATCAACACAAGATCGTTCATATTCGTTTTATACAGTTTGGGTGTAGCAGTTTTCCAAAAGATCATCGTATTAAATTGTGTTCAAATTTACAAAAGATACTAACCATTCTTAGATTGGTTTTATATATTATCCAATAAGGGGTATTGTGTCAAACTAGATATATGGCCTCTGGTGGAAGAAGGCGGTCGACTTTGATTTCCGACCGTCACGAATAACAAACACATTAGGCTGAATCATTTAAAGATCAAGTCTGCTTAGGTTTTCATATGATTTAGTGAATAGACGAGTGAGCGATTGTTGTTTAACGCCAAGAGAGCTATTGCCAGCTTTGTACTAGACCAACACGCTTAGTTGGATTTGTATAGTGCTCGCTCACTGAAACAACAGTCCGCAGGTAGACAGACCCCTGTCGACCTTCAAAGTCCCATTAAAGACAAAGATAGCTACAATCTAATGTTGAATCGCCATAGAGAAAGTCTCGGTCTTATTCATTAATTTAAATTCAAGGCATAATATACAGGAAAAGCTTGAACATACCAAATGGGTAATCACAAACCTTAAATCAAAGAAGAAAAGACCAGACAATGGCCAAAGAAAAAGGACAAATAACGATCTACAAAACTTTACACAGAAAACTAAAGATCGAGCAACACGAATCCCACTAAAAACCTATGGTGAACTCGGGTGCTCCGGAAGGGTGAGCCGTTCCTGCTCCACATCATGTCGTTTTACTTACTCTTGTTATAAATCAAGTCACGAATGAGGAAAGAACCGAAATGTGATTACGTCAAATGGTGCATATCCAGTTATTTATGACACCGATACACCGTAACAGTTAACAAAGTCATGGTGACGACCGTTAAGTCATCACTTAACCTCTAGGAACTTTTGGTTCAGTAGCTTCCCTGTTAGCAGCAACCCTCCTTCAAGGACATCATGGTAGGAACCACAAGCTCTAGAATATCGGATCACCTAAGAGATACAAGATGCATCATTTATATTGAAGTGGAGTATAATATTTGATTTCAGTGCAATAGGGTAATGTAATGGCATATAAAAATACCGTATTTTGGAAAAACTGCCAATGAGACACAGGGTATAATTGAATTTTCATAGTGCTAGCTCGATGAAACAACAGTCCGCGAGTAGACATGCCGCTTCACCAGGGTTCATTATCCTGATTCCGATCCGAACAGTATTTGCTCTTACTACTTAATAATGCGTGCTTAGCGGAGAAGCAACAAATTACAATCTTACAATCTATGGTTTTATCTGACCGGGAAATCGAACCCACGATATATCGTACTTAATGCGAGCAAGGTAACCACTACACCACCGATGCGGTTCCGAATAAACGAAGTAGTAGAGAGGCTGTCAACTGACTAAAGGTAGCATCACATGTTCATCGTATGTTGGTTTTTTTAACACTATTTACGTTTTATTGTTGAACAGATGAAACGTTTGAAGATCCCACAGGGGTAATCAGAAGATGTAAATCTAACAAGAACAGGCGATACAAATACCAAAAGAAAACGGACAAACGATGATCTTCACACAAAATTAAATATCGAGCAACACAAATAAGACAAAAAACGTTAGAAGCAACCCTCTATAACTAAACTTATGATAGGATCCACATGCCATGGAATATCGTATCAACTGAGAGATATATAAATGGAAAATTCACAATGGGAAATTGAAATCATCTCTTTTGACGTAGTTTCATTTTCAATCCATCTTTAATGTCAATTTCTAGGTATAGGTCCAGGTATGAAGCAGACTTACCTGTATCTGTGGTATTCTTTATTAAAGCTCAAGGAGATAGATGCGATCAACTTAATTATCAAAAATAGGCTATGACTAACAAACAGCTTCGTAGCTAGTGTTTATATTATGCAAATTCAATTTTACAAAATCTTTTAATGTGGAAGAGTGAAGTCATCAAATAACATATGAAACTTAATCATAATCAATAAAAACGTAGATATCTAATTTGGTGGGCACGATGCGTTTCTGGAATAACCGCCATCAGGTACGCTCAAAATCAAAAGATTAGAAAACCAAATAAATGTTGGTTCATGTTGACACTTAGATACGATAACGTAACCCTCATTCCGCTTGTGCTCCAGTTAGGGTTACGAATCGGTCCCATTCAACGTATGGGAGCAAATTAAAATTTTGGTTAATTGAATATTTCAACTTTCTTTTTGCATATCTGGTCATAACTTATTATTCCCTACAATTTTTAAGTAATGGCGATACGAAATAAGTGTTACAATACCTGTTTCTACCTTCACGATCGATTTAGTATTCGAAAATTATTTCTTGTCCGCCATGGCACCTTACGTATACTCTCGTGATGGGCGGAGCCTATCCATATATGGATCTGAATGCCAAATATGAAAAACTTTACTATTAATTTTTACTACGATTGATCCAAATTAGGATATCTCCAAAACGAGGCAAGTGCACGTGAAATAGCAACTTGTAAACAAAATGTCGGACAGAAAGAAGATTTCATGCATTCAAATTTTCAGATGGATATAAGTCTACCATGGATTGATGCAGCGTTTACTTAACACCTCAAGGTTTACCTAAATATATTTATCTTTCACCTCTTACAACCACTTACAATGGAATTAGGACAAAAAACCGCCCGGTGTGAATCACTCCGGGCGCTCGATTCGTAACCCTCGCTGGGAGCAAAAGCGGACTGAGGGTTACGTTATCGTATCTAGTTGACGCTGTGATTTGTATTAAGCTCAAAACAAGCTATTTAGACGATACAACCAAAACGATTCATATGGTTTTCAATATGATGTCCTTAAATGTACATATACATGATGCCCAGACAAGTTAAACAGCATCCATTCTAACATTTCCTATTTGTAAGCAGAATTACAAATTTAGAAAATCAGAGGTAGGGCTATGGTGTTTACTGCCACTTTTAATCATATTTCAGTTATATCGTGGCGATCACTTTAATTAGTAGAAGAAACTGCAGTACCAGGAGAGAACCATCGACCTACCGCAAGCCTTTCACAAACTTTATCACATAATGTTGTACAGAGTACACCTCGTCATGAGTTAAATAATATGACATGGATATCGACAATGACTATGCTTAATTATGGTAAAATGAAAATAACAAATCATAGGACAGCATGTTACATTTTTCGATATATTAGTTCAATGTGCTTATTCACATAGTGTTCTTAAACTTAGAAATTTCCATTTTCAATTTAGCATTTTGTAATTCCATATTTTCATTTTTTAACAATAAATGTGAGCGTTCAAGTTGCAATATTTCATATTTGACTACAGCAATGTCATCTCCCGACACCGGTAATGAAGGGTGTATGTATTCTTTATTACAAGACAATCTCCAGTCAGTCTGTGTTGTGGTAGTTTGTGTATGACTGACATCAGAATAATCAGTTGGCTCGGGCTTAATAACTACACCTGGCATGTAAATCCTATCTTGACTGAAATCGGGAGCATATGTTCGTACTGTGTTCTCTAGTCTGCTACTAGAGCCGATATCATTTGAAGAGAAGTCATCGTGAGGCCAGGACTGTGGTCGATTATGTAATACATCAGCCATTAAACCAGGTTGACGAGTATTTCCTACTGTAGGAACGTGGTTCTGTGTATCCATCCAGTCGGTTTCGGTTGTTCTTTGTGGTTGGTGGATAGATGTTTGCAGTTCGTTGTTGTTCTGTTGTTTGTCTGACTCCACCCCGTCATCTTTGGTTGTTCTGTGTGGTTGTTTGTACGGTAATTCAGCATGTGTTTGTCGGTGTGGTTCACTGTAAGGTAATTGCAATTGTTCGTCGTTTTCTTGTTTGTTTGTATTTACCCATTCCGTTTGTGATCTTCTGTTTGTTCCGAGTGAAGCTTGTTGGTCATTCCTAATAACGTCTATGGTATCAATCGTTGGTACAGATTGGCTTTCAATATTTTCTGCTAAAAACAAAGAAAAACAATGATAAGATAATTCCTAGAGAAAAACCCACATGACAATAGTGTAAACTGGTTGGATGTCCATTATATTGCATATCCGTATAGGGGCTCAGGGTAAATCCACGGCGAACTAGTTTATTCAAACGTGTAGGGTTAGGGGTTAGGGTTGTGGTGCTTAGTGCCATTTTCAACAATAATTCAGTTATATCGTGTCGGTCTGTTTCATTGACCAGTGGAGGAAAACGAGGTACCCGGAGAAAACAAGCGACCTGCGGCAAGTCAGTGATAAACTTTATCAAATTACATGTATGTTGTATCCAGTACATTCCGTCTGAGTGGGATTCGAACTTACAACTTTAGTGGTGGTTGATATTGATTGCATAGGTAGTTGTAAACCCAACTACCATTCGATCACGACCACCCCCTTCAAAAGTGTAGTCCATGCACAAATCAACCAATTGGAAATGTCTGAAATAAACTAAACTGAAATTGATGTATTTTGTTATGATTCAAGCTGAAAAAAATATTGTATAAATTAATATACTCCTATGAAAAGAATAATCAAAGGGAGATAATTCTATTGGTGATTTTTCGACAAGTTAAACCATATTCTAACATGACCTCACTCTTTCCCTTTGTTAAAAAAAACCCAGAATTATTTCTTCGTATTATCTCATTAGCACATGCGCCGATGAATGTGACAGACGTTTCCATTGGAAGCATAAATTGTGACGCGAATAATGCCGATAGAGGGCGCAGTATTATTCGAGCTACATAAATTGTGTGCGACATTTTCCGCAAGCGTACAGGTATATATAAATTACCGTCTTCCAATCAAAGTATACTACCGTATTTGTACTCTTAGACATATCAGAATCGAAATAAATCATAGAAGCCAGAATGTGTTTTGAGTTTTAACATGGATTGGCGGATATTAGTAAATTTTATCCCTCGCTTCTGGCTCGGGATAAAATACTAGTATCCGCCGATCCATGTTAAAACTCCCAACACATTCTACAATGATTTATTTCTTAAATAATAATATTTTTCGGTCTCAATTTCGTTGGTACAAATCAATGAAACAACGTTCCTTCTTGTGTGAGATGTTGATTTGTTCTATTTACAAACAGACTTGGAATATTTTTTATATGTGAATGGTAGTCCATGTATGAAAAAAGAGAAGGCATGGCACCTCGTTTGCAGTCACATTTGGAAATCCGTATTCTGATAAATTTCCCCCATTGAAGCAATGCTTTATAATATCACTCACTATTCACATAAATATAAGGGCGTTTATATCTATCTGTTCGCTGTCTTTTAAATAGAAGAAAACGTTTAGATAAGTTCCAATCATACCAGGCATTTACCGTGTATATTCACTGCCGGTCAGAATTGATGCGTAGTTCTCATTGTATAAAATCAAATTAAAGTTACAATATAGGCTATACAAAGTTTGCGGGAATTTACAAACATAGAAAAAAGTCACCATGGGTGCAAAATACACTTTGTCCAAACGAACTGTCATTAGAAGTCAATGTACCTTCAACCCTAACATAATAATTTTAGTTTTATTTTGGCTCTCCTCATTCAAACATACCCCCTCCCCTATTCGCTAAACAGTTTTCAGTATGGACCAATTAATAAAGTACCATTTCAAACTTTATATACATTTATCATGTGGATTACCCCCGTCTTGTTTTTCATGATGCTATTCATACCAAGTCCCCACGATGAGCACCGGCCCAAGACCAGACAATGTTCGGACCAGTAATTTTTTTCAGTTTTTAATTATATATAATATAAAATAAATTCAAGAATTTGATTCAGACCAGTAAATTCAAATGTTCATTTCGAGGACTGCATACCCAGTCAAATTAAATGAGCAAAAACATAATGTTTAACATATCTGCCAAAGATCACTCATTATGTCGTAATAAATATGTTAGACAGATCGTGTTTGTACTGTGTGCCTGTATCTCCATTTCAAGTGCTTTTATTTTGTTTTGTTTTTAAATTCTTGTTGAATGAATATATTCTTTCTACTATGACTTCCATTATTAAAAAACAATATTATTGAATTGAAAAATATTATTTATTATAGTTTTCACGCTGAACATCAGCATTAAACTCGCCATTATTGAGGTTAGCAATACATTTCGTGGAATTGTATCAAACTAGAGTTGTCTCTCTTTTCATAGTTCGACGACGATTTAATTTCAATTTAAATCAGAGACTCAAAATAGCATGTAACACTGATCTTATTATTTTTTTAAAACATTCAATAATTGTGCATTCACAATTTCACCCAAACATTATATATTATAGTTAATGAGAAGAAATTTGAACAATTCCATAACGCCACCAACAATACAAAGTCATGCATGATTTTGTTTTAAATTTTAGGCAAATTTGCATAGTGCTCTGTCCTTCAGTTTGCTCAATGGTTGCATTAATATTATTATTTATTTTTTTTAGTTTGGAAGGTATATATATTGCTTTATATGGATACCTCTACAATGTATATGTTTGTAATTTGTTTTGTCGACTCTAAACAGATTTATTTATGGAACGATCTTTTAACTTGGGCAGGGGGGGAGGGTGCAAATATTATATATATAATCCCGTCGAGGGAAGAACAAAAATTTGACAGCTCTAAAATCTAATTCTAACACTGTTTGGTTTAATTTTCAGACGTATATAATATTTAGTATTAACCTAGTATCCTTTAAAGTAACTTTGAGATCCAGTGGGACAGATATATTGTATGGTTGTCACTTGCTTCTAGACGTTTGTATAATATACTTTATTTCCTGTGACTGTATAATGAATTCTTCATTATCCTATACAATATATTGCTGAGTTAGATTGCTGTCAAATTATAATATTAAGTATATATGTACCATCTACACACGCTTATACACATGTCTTACGTGTATCCCTAGATTTGCCTTACGAGACAAGGTAACACTACGACTATTGAAGCTCCTTTTTTAGGGAGTGGATGTAGTCGAGTGGTCTAGGGCGTTGGACGTAAGGCTAAGCGAATGGTGCTGCAGTGTATCAATGGTGTGGGTTCAAATCCCGTCGAGGGAAGAACAAAAATTTGACAGCTCTAAAATCTAATTCTAACACTGTTTGGTTTAATTTTCAGACGTATATATATATATATATACAACGTCTGAAAAACCAGTCAACGATCAATCTTACGGGGTGTTGAATCGTTACGGTATAACGATACTATACAAGTAAAACAATTATAAACGTCTAAAATGATTTGTAAAACAACACCAAGTACACAAAACAATGTGATAAAGAATTAAACACTTCGTAGAATGACAAAATTTTCGTCCCACCGAGGGACTTTATCAATGTCTAATTAAATAAAATCTCGAAACAATATGGCGACTTTTCAAATTTCAAAAAAGTTTTTGACGGTCCATGTACGGCACAAAAGAACCAGAAGATGCACATATGAAACTACATGCATAAAAGAATGGAAATCCTACATATAAATTAATAAAAGTACAATAACAATAATATAAATATACAATAGGGCTACACATTTAAATAAATGTTAAATTAGAAATAAAAATAAATATAAAAATGAGACATTATTGGTAAATGTATCAAATAGCACTGTCAAAATATTGTTGAAAACGGTATGATACCCAAACTCATTCAAAAAAACGGCCCGCCACAGTGTGGAATATATACTTTGGGCCAATAGAGCAAACTGTATGTCCTAATACGACTGGAGGAGATCAACACGAATAGGAGTCAAGAGAGGATATTACTTTTTCTCATTGATTCCATTCGGTGATAAGGTCTTAAGTTTTCTAATCCAGAAGCTTTCCCTTTCCTGTCTGCTTTTATCATCCCACTTGGGGTTATGGTCAATTATGGTGACCTTCAGTTTGCCGAAAGAATCATGGTGGCCCGTCGATCTGAGATGTCTGCTGAGTGGAAGGTCAGGTTTGCAATTTGCATCGCTTCTGTGGCCATTCAAGCGTTTACTAAGTTGTTGGCGTGGTCAAAGAAACGATTGAGGTTTTCTTCCGACTCGGTCCACTTCATGTCAACGTCGTCTATGAAACGAAACCAGGAAAGTGGCTTGTGAGGTGCAGACACATGTCTTACGCCTATCCCTAGATTTGCCTTACGAGAAAAGGTAACACTACGATTATTGAAGCTCCTTTTTTAGGGAGTGGATGTGGTCGAGTGGTCTAGGGCGCTGGACGTAATGCTAAGCGAATGGTGCTGCAGTGTATCAATGGTGTGGGTTCAAATCCCGTCGAGGGAAGAACAAAAATTTGACAGCTCTAAAATCTAATTCTAACACTGTTTGGTTTAATTTTCAGTAATATGACCCTGCAGTTTTCAAGATTAAAGGAGTTAACGTGGGCTTAAAGGAATCAATGCTTGAAATAGTAAAATGAGACAGATGCCCAACAGACAGTTGATTAAAAAAATTGATATGTCCAACATATAATTGTTTCCAGCAATGTATTGGGTCAAGCCAAATAATGTATCCACAATTGCTTTAAATGTACACTTATTCATCTTTCCCTTGCTCCGGTCGCATCATGTTTCGCTCGGTGTAGTCTTTGATGGACTATTTTAGGATTCCTCCAAATCAGCCTCTACATTACAACTGATTTTAATCATTTCCACGCGTATTTACAATTTAAAGTCCGATTGGTGTCAGCAAGGGTTTTAATTGATAAAATACACAAAACACAGGGTATCACCCTATGGTCTGAAAATTAGTAAATGATCCAAAAATGTTGACTGTCAGCATTCTGCATGACTATGACGCTTCGAAATAATCTACCTCTAATAAATGAATTCGAAGTCCTGGAAAGAGATATAGGGGTATTCCGAAAGGGGAGTTAAACCCGACAATCTAAAAACGCATAAAATACACATGTTTTTTTTTTTTTTTATCATTTTGTAATATTCACACCCTTATATGTGCCAAGCCCCTGTACAGTTAGGTACATGTATGAGGCAACAAACTACAAATCCATATCGATATGTTTATCCAACAGGGGGTCGAACCTGTTTGGTTGGAGAAGGGGTTATTTTGGTTGGAGACCAACAAGATGGCGGAAAAAAACGTCAAATTTCCACATCGGTAAGTGCATTCTCTGCTATTATCGGTGTTTCATTGAAATGTGTGCTTTAATACCATAGCGTTTCGGCAACTTGATTATCGGTTATGACAATGTGTGTTTGTTTTAGGACATCGGTTTGATCTAAAAGAAAAAGCTATTGACGTAAAACCGACCGACGAAACACGATATTTTGTCATGGGTAAATAAAAGGACCATTTCTGTACATTTTACGGATATAATGTTAGATTTTTCGTGTCATATATGTTCACTGCTTTATTCTAATTAAATATGAATGTTCAATTATTGTATTTAAACCTAAAATAACGAGTTTTTACCAATTAAGAATTTTTTTGGTTGGAGACTCGAGGTATACGACACAAACGGTTGGTGCTAGTTTTCTTAAAATAACTCTTACAGAGTGATAACGACAATGTTCATAATATATGGAGCAAAAATAATTTCAGATTAGTTAAAACATTTGCTAGTTGCTCTATAAATGCAAAATATATCAGGCATAAGTCAAATTAAATCTATTTTAAATGTCCCTTTCAGAGTAGACATTTGCATTTCGTGCGTTTTAGGTCGTTATCTCATGAACAAAACTCCTGTTCCACATGTTGAAGACCTCGTGGTTAACACTGGATTTATATTTCTATCGTTGCTTTTGGTGGTATGCAGCCTGGTATAGAATAGAATAGAATATATTTTTATTTTCCAAATTAAAGGGCCCACAAGGGGCAAAAAGAAATCAACACAACAACATATATGTCTAGACAATATCATGAAAATGCATCCAACAGTGAACAGAGGGAAAGAGTCACTTGATTGATAGAAAAAAAAACAGTATTCACAAATATAATGGTATAATTCATGGTATTTCTATCCTATACAATATTATATTACCATTGCAGATTATTGAATGTGAAAGCACGTGCGTACGACACAGGATTCTAGCACCAATAGTTGCTATGGTATGGTTGAGTCAGTCATAAAGTAAGTGGACCATAAAATATATCTGCTGGCTCCGCTGGCGGCCCAGTTTATTTGTCCAACCGGAACCAAAGATGGATCGTTTGTAAAAGACCTCATATAGAACATTTCTGCACAGTTTCAAATTATTTTGCATTGTAATTTCATAGGAGAACATTTTTGAAAATCGACCAATCAGTATCGAAGAACGCCTCTGGTAGCCATGTATTTCATCAAGCCAGTGCGAAATGTAGATCGATTGTAGGGGACCTTCCCCTTAATATCCCTGCCAAGTTTGGTTAATATCCGTCAAGCGGTTTCAGAGAAGATGGAAATGTGAAAAATTAACAGACGACGGTTTTCTGTATGTATGTTCGTTTTGGTTATTATAATTATTTTGTGTTGTTTGTAGTTATTGTCTGTTCTCTTGGCCAAGACTTTGTCCCTGGATTGTCACGAATTTTGATCACTGTTCTAACCTTTATTCCCTTCACTTCACTTCCAAAATAACGATGAAAGATCAGCATGTCAACTTCATTGAACACCTAGCACAGTGACCTCTAGAAATGCCCCACCGAAAAGTGTTACGGTCAAACATCAGAGACACTGCAAAAAGAAACAACCCTATTAGACTGGGAAAAGGGGGCTAATTTTTTGAAAGGCTGTCCTGATGAGTAAATAAATGTCCCATTTGTGACATTTAAGACAATAATCATGAATTCCATTTCGTATATAAATTGCTGCATTTTATTTCTACAATGAAGATTTAACAGTAGTTGTGTAGTGCCTTATGACGGGACAAAACATCCAGTGTTAAAGTTTTCTTTCAATGTCTTAACAAAACCAAAAATAAGTCATATACCTCGGGTCTCCAACCAAAAAAATTATTATTTGGTAAAAACTCGTTATTTTAGGTTTAAATACAATAATTGAACATTCATATTTAATTAGAATAAAGCAGTGAACATATATGACACAAAAACCCTAACATTGTATCCGTAAAATGTACAGAAATGGTCCTTTTATGTACCCATGACAAAAACTATCGTGTTTCGCCGGTCGGTTTTTATGTCAATAGCTTTTTTTTTTAGAGCAAACCGATGTCCTAAAACAAACACACATTGTCATAACTGATAATCAAGTTGCCGAAACGCTACGGTATTAAAGCACACATTTCAATGAAACACCGACAATAGCAGAGAATGCACTTACCGGTGTGGAAATTTGACGTTTTTTCCCGCCAATTTGTTGGTCTCCAACCAAAATAACCCCTTCTCCAACCAAATAGGTTCGACCCCCTGTGTAATTTAAGCTGACAAGTAAACATGCATGATATTTCGGTAATTGTCGATTTGAATTCACAAACAGTTTCGTCTACTACCATCTGCTCAGATGTACATTTTTTGTATAATAAAATTGTGTCTAGTTGATTGTTGTCTACGAATATTTATATTATAATTAAAATATTGTTGAAAGTGGCGTTAAACACCATAAACCTAAATCGAATATTTACATTATGCATGGTTGATTTGCTGTATACTTTTTTTTTATCATGCTATTTTTTAGCCCTGTTTAATACCACTTCTTCCATGTTAAATGATTTGAATCAGAGATAATCGATGGAGCCATTAAGCTTATTTATAATGGGGTCATTTATAATAATCAGCTTGAAGTGTATATTTAATTCTCCTAATTTCCGTTCTCGTGATAATAGATGTATAATGATTTAAATGGTTGACTGGAAAGATAATCACTACATATAACATGTACATGTACAAACCTTGTTCACCAGATCTGTCTACATCTAATTCAGATTCAAATGACGACTGTGAAATATCCACAATATCAAGGGAATCATCACCTCCATCACGAGGACCAGATGTCGACGAATATTGGCCTCTGACCTTCCGCCGTTCTGTCAGTCTCATATTAGACCATTTTATTTTTAGTTCCCGAATAGAACGTCTATGCAATCCTAAAGCATTGATACTTTCAGCTATTCTTTTCCAAACAAGGTTCTTTCTAGCATTCATCATGGCGTTAGTGTGTCGTGAATTCAGAAGTTCGCGATGGTTATGAATCATTTTTTTCAACACTTGAATTTCCAACAATTCCCAATTTTTATTTCGAATTCGTTTAGACTTTCCGAATATATAAGGAGGAAAGCGACTTTCGTGTTGAAAACCTGGTCCAAAGCGATCCGTCGCATGTGTATGTTGTCCCATGTTTCGTTGAAATCCTCCTGTCGTCTGCATATTTATAAAAAGAATAAAACCTACTACACACTTGTTAAAAGTTTTACTCCCATTCAAACATTATATTTTTCTTTGTCCTTGGAGTGTATCTTAATGCGTTCACAAGTCCGTTGCCATGGTGATTCGGTTAATAAATACGATACATTAATTTAATGACTCGGTAGAAGGATATTTAATCGATTTCTGTGTGTAGTAAAACATTAATATAATACCACGTCAAGATAATGACACCATTAACATGCTTGAAGCTAACATTAACTTGTAAAAAATAATTTAAATGATCACCTACGGCTCTCACAACATTATAGGTAAATGTATAATAATTATTTAATTATTTACATAGATCTATCAGACGACAAGTTTATAAGACGCGGGGAAAAGTAGATTGAAAACAACGATAAAGACTAAAGATGTACATCAGCACTATTAGTGTAAATGTTACCTCAGAATATGTAAACTTATTAATTGTACACGAAATAAAAAAAAATATATACAAAAAATATATACACTTGGCCATAAGTTAGGGACCACCAGTTTTTCACTGTAACTAAAATATTTTTCTCAAATGTGTGAAAAAACCTGCAGTTGCCCACAACAAAACTTTTTATGGATGAATACAATAAAACCCAGACCACCAAAAACGATCAGGTATTTATTCACAAATAAGCAACCGGAAGTACTATAGCTCGCAGAAGTGAGTATGCAAAATTGAACAAAAAATTAAGTGAAAAAAGTTTCAGTTTGGACTTCTGTTAAATAAACTTGCACAACCAAAACACGTGTAATCTGGTTGGAAAATGGAAACCAATCAATTTTCAACATTATTACTCATGATAAAGTCAATAACGAGTATAACCGCCTCGCATCCTGTACAGTTACTGAAAACGTCTCCTAATTCCATGAATCAAGCGTCTCAGTCTGTGTTGAGGGTACTGTTGCCATCCCTGAACCAAAGCAGTCCCTAATTCCTGAATGTTTTGATACTTCGGAGTACGTGCGTTCACATTTCGTCCTAGATAGTCCCATAAATGCTTTATCGGATTCATATCCGGTGACATGGCTGACCAAGGTAGTAGCTCTATTGCCTCCTGTTGCAGATAGTCTTGCACTATACGGGTTATGTGGTCTAGCATTGCCATCGATCAGAATTGGTCGACTTGCTAATGGATGACCATCAAAATGAGGTACAACTAATGAGCGCAGGATCTGATCACGGTACTTTTGTCCTCTTAAAGTCCCATCAATGACATACAAGTCAATCTTACAGTTTAGAGAAAAGCATCCCCAAACAGTAAAACCACCTCCACCAAACGCAGTTGTGCCCACAATATGTTCCTGTTGAAATGTTGTATTTCTCGGTCTCCATACGCGGACGTAGCCATCAACTGGATTCGACAAAAACGACTTTCATCCGACCAGTGCACTCTCTTCCACGACCTGATATTCCATCCCATATGGTCACGTGCCCATTGAAGCCTGGCAGTTTTGTGGCGTATTGTCAGTAGCGGACGTTTTATCGGTCTCCTAGCACGAAACATTGTGCTGTTAAGACGTCTATTGACGGTCCGTCTGCTAATACGCCCGTTGACAATCCATTGGCTTCGCAGCGTGTTTGTAGTACTGAATGGTTGCTGTCTGGTGAGCCTTTTAAGGAGTCTATCTTCTCTTGGAGTCATTTTCAGAGACCTTTCTGTCCTTTGGCGTTCTTTTACACTCCCGGTTTGGTTCACACGCTGCTTCAATCGAACAATGACCGAGTGGCTTACATTGAATCGTTCAGCAGTCTGTCTTGTAGGACATATCACCCCTTACCATTCCATTCGCTTGCCATCTCTCTGCATCTGACAGTTTTCGACGTGCCATGTTGAAATAAAGTTTAGAAAGTTTAAAGTTTCACCTGCACTGCACGTGTAGATACCGGTTAGAAACCCCCGCCAAACTTGAGTTTTACAAAGGTACAGGTGAACTTATAAAAACCTGTTTCATCGTTCTTTAGCTGATCGATCGATAAAAAATTACAGGTACCAAGAAAGAATATATGTTTATGTATAAGACATATATATTCTAACAGGAAAAAAGCGCGATGTAAAAAAATTTTCCATTTCAAATTTGGTGGTCCCTAGCTTATGGCCAAGTGTATATATAAAAACGAAGAAACAAGTTTCATAATTGGGTAGACGATTAATACATTATTAATAATTATAATGAATTAATTATTGCCTGTCGAACTTTCAACATGATGCAGAAATATTTATTTCTAAAAGAGAGAGGATTCAAAACTACTGAATATTCATCAATTTCCATTCATGACTAAAAAAAACGGAAAATTCGTAAAAAGAAATAAATTTTGAAAAAACTGATATTTTTTATATAGAAAACTTTTTAAAGACAGCAAAAAGAAATGAGAATGTGAGGATAAATCCATAATAATTTTACAGCCAGGGGTAAGATGCACGGGGTGGTGGAAAAAGGGGGGTATTTCAGGAATATTTGGTAAGGTAGTACCGTTGGCGTTTGAAAAACACCCTAATTCATATATCCTCTCAGCATGAGAACAATACCATTCATCTATTCGAAGTACGAAAGAAACAACTATGCCCATTCATATTGAACTGAAATCTAAAATAAACACTCGTACATGTAGATCGATATTTCAACTTTTCATGTTACATTATAACATAATTATGGAATAATTGGTTTTCGCAATAAAAACGTTAAATGAACTTTTATAAATAGTACCTATTGATGATATAGCATAGCTTAAAAATCACACCAATTTATATACATTGTAATGATATCGAAAATTCACAACCAATCATAATATTAGAAAGCTGTAAAAAGTCGACCCATTCCAGCGGTACATCTGTATAAACCTTTTAAATACAGTAAGTGGTCCCACACCGTGGAAAGATGAAGATATACATGGAAGGAACTTATAAACTCAGAACATTACAAAAAATTATATAATTATATATTTTTAATTTTGATAGTTTAGTTTAAACATATTTTATTGTCTTATAAATGTACAATTAGATTGGAAACAAGTTATATCAACTTAGTATATCCGCTCTATACAATAATGTTATATACATAAATAAGAAAATGACAGCAAGTTACATAATATAATAAATGTATACATGAATATATTTGATAAACAGAAGTAATGGGAAAAAAGGGGGGATAAGGGGATTGAGTGCAAATAAATGATAACATCCTGAGTACAGGGTATAATTTCGTATCATTCAAATCTATTAGAATGGTGTATATATTTTTGGACATTTCTAAACACTATTAAATTGTTTTCGTCAGTTAAATTATCAGAGCCAAATAATAAGTTTTCAATTGAGATAACTGTATACGGTGTAATACTCATAAATAATTGCATTCTTGCATTCGTATAAAGGGGACATTCTAATAAATAATGAATAGCATCTTCTAAAGGACATCCGCAGGCGCAGCTGGGGTCACTAACTATATTTGATAATTTTGATAGTGAAGTTATGATCGTATGGTAACTTGTCTGTTCAGATAAGATATGTTTATTACAAATAGAGGGTCCACAAGGGGCAAAATTAGACATCCAATAAGTGTCTTACACCACTCAAGTTGTGAGTTTGATTCCAGCATATGATGAAGTGTACTCGATACAGTGACCTGCGCAAGATCAATTGTTCCACCTCTAATCAAACTGACCCCCACGTTATAACTGAAATACGGATGAAAGTGATGTTAAGCAGGCATGATCTTAGCACCCCCTCCCTCCATCCATCCCCCCCCCCCCCCCCCCCCCCCCAATAAAAGCAAGAATGTTTCGTTTATATATAATATACATGTGAGAACATGTACACATAGGCATGTTCACATTATTGTTTACTTATTAATTGTTTGATGGACTGTCGTGGTCGTGTTCGTAGTTGGATTTACAACTACTTATGTAATCGGTGCCTTGTGAGCTCGAAGCTCGCTCACGGCAAGGTGTACCCGACAATACTCAAAGTTTGCCAGTGGTATTCAGCAGGTCGGTGGTTTTCTCCAGGTACTCCGGTTTCCTCCAACAATAAAACTGACCGCGCGTGTGTGTGTGCTTGTGCTATAACTATGTTAACTGACTTATCCAATGAATCCTTCTTTCAAAATCAAACGACAATATTCTCGTCACATTATATATAAAATCTATAAAATAAATATATTTAAGCAAAAATAGCGCCAAGTAAAAATAATATGTTAGCCAATATATGCATTTCATGGTTAAGATATATGGAAATTAATTACCTCGCGGGGGCTACGCCTCAATTAATATTGTTTTCATATACCATTATCAGGTATTGAATAATCTATGTATGCATGTATATTACATGTCTATTAAAATGGTAAAGAGATTATGATGATAGGCTAGTTTAATCATGCAATACTTGGTAATTACATTAAGAAGAAAAAAATCCCATCGGTTACGCTTCAGTGAATTATGTTTCATATACCATTACCAGTTATTGAATAAGCTGTGCATCTAAAATTATCACACATCAATCCAAATGGCAGCCTGGAAAACATTGCCCTTGGTTCTGACATTTGGCTTTTAACGTCACGTGTTAGTGTGATTATTTTATTACTGAAGACGATATTCATATTAGCCCGGTGACTAGAGACATCATTTCCAAAATTTAATCGTCATGAATACTATACGGCTGTGTTATATATCATTCGACTCGGCAATGTTCGTACTTTCAAAATAATTTGGTCGTCAAAAGAAAATATGGTGCAGTTTTTTCAGAAATTAAGGTCAAAGGTCAATAAACATTTTTCACACAAAAATTCATTGAATACCAAATTTCAATTAGAATCCCTTTTTCATTAAAGAAAGACGAAAAATTACATATTTGGTTTTCCTTATTCAATTTTCTATCTAAAACGTCGGATGTCATCAAAAAATAATTGTTCTGTGCAAATTGATGTGTTTTCACAAAAAAGGGGAGGGTTTTCGCTTAAAAACCTGGTAATTTTCCAAACTGTCGATAGTAAAGCCATTAAAACTTTTCCAAACTTAAAGAAAATATAGAAAAATATGTATTCTACAAAGTAAATATAAATAATAGCCAAATTATAATGAGGAATATAAGTTTTGTTCACATAGATTTGTGTTGGTACATGTCCAATTGGCAACATTAACTCATACAAAACATACTTATATGTGGGTTAAAAGCAAAAACACAACTTCTTGTATGCAACAAAATGCATCAACAGAATATAAATCAGCAACAAATAAGGCAAAACAACTGTACAATGCATTCTGAGTGACTGGAACTGCCCTTTTCAAGTGGAAATTGGAACTGTTCTACAGAAGACTTAAGCGAAACAAGATCTTTGCAGAACAATGAAACAGCTCGTCATAAAGGTGTACATTATTATGTTGTTAACACATTAAACGTCTTCTGCAAGGGTATATGAATGGACGTTTTTACATGATTCTGATCCTTGGCAAGAACATAAGTCAGTACATGTAAGGTTCTGCCCTGCACAAACACAGGACTTTTTACATTGCGATTTCACCTTGCATGAACACACTAGATCACGGAGAAATTCTGCTGACATGTTTCCTTCAAAGTAGACTGGATGCAAAGAATCATTGACAGTTCGCCATCCGTATTCCATTGGTGAAGGTATAGGTGGTTTTGCCAGACAGGAAGTATGCCAAACTTTGGTCTGGAATGAAACACGAAGAATATGCTGACGAAGCGCCGCTTCTGAAGGTGGTAATCTAACCAGACTTGCATCCCGAACTGTAGCAAGTTTTACTCGAAGCTTGTTAATGTTATGATGGGAGGATGCAAAAGACTTCTGATCACAAAGCCTAGCTACAAACCGTGAAGAGCATGAAATAGCAACATCTTTGTCGGGATCTCCCAAATTGTCTAAATCATGGAAATCTGATGCTGCATCTTTCAGTATTTTATACACTAACCTTTTGCCATTTCCAAAGAAGGAAGAGGTAGTGTTACACCCAGAGAGAGCATGTGCGCCAGGAAGAACTCTACGACCGTCCTTAACACTACTAACGTTTCCCATTTGGACCCACAGTTCACTGGTGTTTGTCATTTGCTTATCAAAATAAATCACATCTGCATCAGAGGTTTTGATAATGATCCTGCCTTGCTTTCCCAATTCTTTGAGCCTTTTGTCAGCATGTAAAGCCTGGAGGATCATACGGGTGTCCGCCTCTTCTTGAGTGATGTACAAGTCAGGACAATCAAAGACTTCCTGGTCTGAAACAACTTTCACAATTTCCGGATTTCCAAATGAACCGGCAATGTAATACAGATTTCCAGGGGGCACTAATGGGTTACTTTGATTGAATTTGACAATGAAGTCACCAAAAAAGTTTATGAGTACCTGCTTGTTTTCTTTGACAGATAGAAATTTCTTCAAGTCAGGAATATTTCTGCCTTCTATGACTTGAAACACCTTTGTATGGGCAGTCACGTTGGTACAACGCTCTCTTTCAGCCGACTTGATGGAAATTTTTTTACGTCATACCGGTCAAATACATCTGCTACTGTGTGTGCTTTTCCAAAGCATGATGTCAACTGTCTGCAGTAGGCGGTAGCAAGGTCTCCAAAGGTTATGTGCTTCTTTGCATCCATGCACTAAACTAGTGCCATGCTATCTCTGATGTAAGTTGTCAACGAAGGGTCAAAATCCGGCAACGAAAGAACTGGGGAAACTTCATTTTCGAACTGCTTCACTAGATCTGATTTACAAGATTTCCTCATTGTACCATCTTCATGGAACATGGACACCGGAATAGGCCCTGCAGGATGTGAAAGAATGTTGTCAATCGTGACATCATCTCTGCTATTAGCCAAAACCAGAGCACGTCTGAAACCAATTTCTGGATTGATATGACCGGTTATGATTTCACCAGATTTGCATTTCAGGGATGTTTTGGCATTCATGTGTTCAAATGTTTTCAATTTTGACTTTGAGATAGGGCTATAAAAATTCACAGACTGTCCTACAGAGAGAGCACTGTTGAGCAAAGTTTCTGCACTTTTTTTCACCTTCGTTGACAGCAGACGGCAACGAATCCTGTACTTCTCTGGTAGCATGCATGCCTGTAGAAATATTCATGAGACAAGGAGGGTGGGCCTCTATATCAAAGGGGTCAGTCATGATTTCGTTCAAATGGTTCACTATTGCTTGGACTTGTTCCTCATCTCGCTTCAAAGCTGTTTGCTTCATTTCTTCATGTGAGGTATGGCTGGTGCTTGTAATACCTGCCCTGTCATTCAATGCACTACTAAATGATGCTAGGAAATATCTAGTGAGTGTCCATCTAACAAGGGCAGATTTCTGATTCGTTATTCCTACGATACCACCTGAGCCCTTCAAATCTTTTATGGTGGTTTTTTCAGTGCCCATATCGCTCCAAATACCATTGAAGCTGCCGGATGTTTGTCTAATGGAAAACTCGCCTTTTTCAAAAGCTGATTTTATCTCGGCTGGAAGTTCGAGCATATCAAGTATATATACAGGCATCCATCTAGAGTAATTTGAACGGTTAGTAATGAAGAAATAGGGCAACATTTTTTATGAAGACATCAGATGTGCCGACCAATCACCCTCCCGTTCTGCTCGTACAATTGACAACATAATTTGAACCGCCACCAGAAACATATCCCAGTATTTGAATGTAGGTGATGCATCGTATCCCCATTTTCTAAACTTACCGATTAGAGGCTGTACGTGGTCTTCAAACAATTCTTCAACTTTAGTTAGTAGTACTGATGTTTCAATTGTCTCATCACAGATACTTCTATGAAATTCAAACAGCGCATTCCAGAACGCTGATGGTATCTGATCGATGTAGTCAAAGGTCATACACTAGTTCTAATAATATAACCCTAAATGCTCGCTTACTCGCAAGGAGACACAAGTTTGTCACATGAGCTACATTATTGCAGCTAGTCCTACACCAGTATATGAATGCCGCGATAAATAGAACTTGTAGGGCTTCAAATACAAGTGTGAACCCCCTGACATCCCTGTTAAATTCTTTGCCAACGAACATAAGCTCAGCTGTATTTCCAGCATACACGCCAGAATCAACCAAAAGATCACGAAGACCGCCATCGGCCCAAAGTTTCCCTATCGAAGATAAGAAAGAAGACAAACTGTAAAAACCACCAAGTCTAAGAATATGGCGATTGAAATAACTTACAACTCAATAACTAAATTTGCCTCTTAGAATGAACAAAAATGAAAAATAACTATCACCACAACCTCAAATTCGAACAAACAACATTTAAAAGTCAAAAAAACAAAGACACATCAACAAATACAAAAGAAATCAATCCATAGTTAACGTAAATTAATCAAACATAAGGTGCACTCGAAGTTCAAGATCAATATGGTGAACAAAGTATTCAGATCTACCGGGACCGGACACAACTTTCCGAAAAATTAAGTAAGGTAAAGATGTGTTAGTCTACATTTTGGATGGTATATAAAATCCCATTAAAGAAACTTAGATAAAAAAAAAAGGTGTGTCACTAAATAGGGTAATGATTATATTTTTAATTTCTACTAGTTACTTAACTATTTATCAACTGGTGCATTATTGTACAGAATTAAAATCTGGTGAAACTACAAAATGACCCCATTTACAATATTTGTTATTGTTATTATTTTTCAATAATAGGTTTATTGTGTTAGTTTTTTCGCTTAATGAATAAAACATTATATGTAAACTTTGAATCCAATGCGAAAGAAATATATGTCTATACAGTATTTAAATACCGGAGCAAAGCTGTTAGCCACTCGAGGTCCAAATTTAAGTAAATTTTGCTAACTATACATAGAATTTTAGAAAACTGCACCATACGACTTTTTGACGACCAATCTAAGATCAAAGTAAAATCATTTTCCTACAAGTATGCCAATTTTTAGCCGTATAGTATGAAGTGAAATTAAACTCCGTTAATATGCGACTTTTGCGTAGTTGGTCACCGGGCTATATCGATTGACTGTATACTGTCGGCTAATCTTTCAAATGAATAACATTTACTGCTTTCATTTTTCTTGGAAGTTTAATATGAATAATAATAATGATTATTAAGCTGTATTAATACATACTAAGATCTAGGAGGATAAAATTACAGTTTCCTGTTGTTTAATTACGTATACATTAACCGTCCTTTTTCAATTATACAAAGGAATTATGATGCGTTCAAATAACTCATCATTAAAGTCATGATATGGTTGTAAGTTGATAGAACTTACTATATTTGAATATATATCTGATTATATGGAAACCCAGAAGGAAGCTATGGCTAAAGAATTGTGTTTAAAATTTGAAATAAAAACCTACGTCGATGAATCTTCCACGATGATCTAATATTGTTATTGGTGATTTGTTGAATAAAGGACGACATATTCATGTATGTTACACTGGAGACAAATTGGCTAAATAGACGTTAGAGTTAATCGAAGAATGGACAACCTAGAGACATTGGCAACATGGGGCACAAAGCAAAGAACGAAGACATACAACCCAAAATAAAATCACAAAAGACTTAAACGATGAGCAACACGGATCCCACCAAAAAGCGGTAATCAACACAGGTGCTCACGAAAGGTAAGCAGTTCCTGTTTCTTATAAATCTTGTTGATGATAGAGGAAAGAAATAAATCTACATAAAGGGGAAAATATCCAGTGCCATTTGAGAAATGGATATTTCGTGAAAGTCAACTAGTTCGTGTTGTAGAATTGTCCCAGAGATTAATAGAGGAGCAACGAAGCCTCGTTTGAGTAGCTTTAGTGACAGCAGCTGAGCTTTGTCCAGAAACTAGATGTATTTCCAGATTAAATTACAATTTTATTTCTAATAATTGTATAACATTTCATCATATAATTTGTTTTTTATTCGTGGGAAAGATTGTAGATGTATAAAATACTATTGATGGAAAACGTTACTTAAAGGGATATTGTCTACCAGCTGCGTAATTTTTTCATACCCAAAATTATTGTCGATTTCCGTCCTGACCTTCATAAAATGAAGATTAACACCGAGTTATGCTGCAAAAGATACGATTTTTTGACAAAAAACACCCAAAACTATCGTTATCAGAATTATTGTCTCGATGACAATATTCAAATCTATTCATATGGCCTTCTATGTGAACACGTCTTGAGCATGCGCACTGTTTAGAAACAATAAACAACATGTGGCTCTTGAGCAAAAGAGAAACTGTCAACGCGTGGAAGAAAGCGGACTTTGACGGATTCAGAGATAAAGAGGAATAGAAGTGAAGTATCTTCCAAATGGAACAAATGCAGGATATATGTAGGCACAGTCACTTGAAGTTTCAAAAATAAAAAAAAATAAGAAAAACTTCGAAAAATTTTGGTCATCTATAATAAATAAGGGAAGTTATGAAATGCGTTTTTTGCGCCAACATGTAAACAATTATTAACTGACGATTGCCGGTGCCAAGGGGTGTGCTTTAACTGCCTTTGTCGATTCATGGCATATTTATTTACTCATCGGTAATGTTTTAACCTACAAGCATCCCCTATCTGCGACTATTCGACAACTTTTTCATCAATTTCGTGCCTATTTTCTATGAAACGGACTCCATGGCGGTAGTGTCCCGCAGTGAATGAAAACTTAGACTAAACGAGGAGTCAAAGTCGGAAAATTTCCGGATTATTCAAGAACGACAACTGATCATCAGCTGACAATGACGATCTCCAACATTGGAGATGAAGAGAGATCTATACAGATTACAGAATGGCGACTCCAGAACAACGTGCAGCCCTGCATTATTCTGAAGAGGGACATAACATCCTGATTACTGGACAGTGTGGAACAGGAAAGACATTCGCTTTAAAGTATGATTTCCATCATCATATATATATATAACTTTCATACCGCTTGAAAAAAGGGGAGGGCTCACATACTGTCATGTGAACCACAGGCACAGTATCAAATGTAGGCATGAGAGATTGGAAACCGACACACTGAAAACACCAAATAACCAAGGCTACACACTCTTTTACACTTATTCCGGAGGCCATGCAAAGTTAATTTAAAAATTTTTTAGGCCACCTCCCAAATATATATTTTCTTCTAAATTTGGAACACAGAAAAATAAATCTATTTGGAGAGATACAATATATGCCATTGTTTAGGGACTGACGTTTTAACTTCAAGAGGCGGGTGGCGCTATGTTTTTTTCTGGGTCAGAAAGGTATAGAAATAGAAATAGAAATAAGTTTATTAACCAAATCAGGGTCCCAGGAGGGCATATACAAATGACAATTATGATTGATACACAACAACAATACATCAAATTAAATATTCGCGGTGAAATATCAATTATTCTGGTGCAGGCACACTCGGGCAGGAAAAGAGATATATGCACATAAACGTACACACACTTACTCACATATATATGGGGGGGGGGGAGGTAGTCCTATAATATATGACCTCGCATTTATAAAGTCTAATTTTAACGTTTTCATGTTGATTTTTTCATTTTTATTTTTTATTTAAATGCGAGGTCATATCGGAAATGTCAAAATATACGTAGCACTTTCCGCTGTCATTTCAAGTCGGGAGCAGATTCACAAGTTAACCCACTGCACTCCCCCCGAATCATGTAATTTAAACCCCTTAACAATAAAAATGAATAAATAATTAACTTACCTTATCTGTAGAATCGTTAATCCCATTAGAACTGACAATTACTTTTCCAAGGCGAACTCATTCTCCTGCCGCCATAGTTTAAAATCAGTGTTAATTAAATTTACGGATTCTAGAAAAATATGTCACAAAACGAACTTTTTGTCCATTGTTTAGACTTTTTTAATGTTTGCTAATAAAATGCAGGTAACGAACCCCTGTTTTGGTAATAAACAGTATTCAAAGTATTATACTATCAATATAAAGTATTTTGTTTGTGGTAAGCGAGGTTCAGTCTTCCGTAAAGTATAATAGGGATTCATACAAATTATCCAGATCACGGTAAAATAAAAAGAAATCAGTCAGTTTTGCGGCTTTGATGAAATTGGGTTTTTTTCTAGCTGCATGTATCTTCTCAAGGAAATAATTCACAATACTGCCTGACGAGCTTGCGGTGAGCGAAGCAATCCTCATTCACCGCTAGTGATTTACGCAAACTTAACATAACTCCAAACTGTTTTTCAAACGGTTCAACTCAAATATTAGAATGTAGTAAGTATCCAATTTCACTGAGTGGCCAGTTAGCGGTGAGCGAAGCAATCCTCATTCACGCTATAGTGATTTTAACAGTTCACATAAGCAGACTAACTTCGATGATCACACTGTCTTCAAACGGTTCAACTCAAATATTAAAATGTAGTAAGTATCCAATTTCACTGCGTGGAGAGTTAGCGGTGAGCGAAGCAATCCTCATTCACCGCTAGTGATTTACGCAAACTTAACATAACTCCAAACTGTTTTTCAAACGGTTCAACTCAAATATTAGAATGTAGTAAGTATCCAATTTCACTGAGTGGCGAGTTAGCGGTGAGCGAAGCAATCCTCATTCACGCTATAGTGATTTTAACAGTTCACATAAGCAGACTAACTTCGATGATCACACTGTCTTCAAACGGTTCAACTCAAATATTAAAATGTAGTAAGTATCCAATTTCACTGCGTGGAGAGTTAGCGGTGAGCGAAGCAATCCTCATTCACCGCTGGTGATTTACGCAAACTTAACATAACTCCATACTGTCAACAACAGGAGTGGCAAGCTACCAGCTCGGATTTGGAGCAACAACGCTACACCATTGGTCGGGAATAAGAGATGGCAGATTGATTGTGGATGAATTAAACAGATACTTTCTGTTAGATGAGCAGTTTGCAGAAGCAAGGCACAGGATACGATCTGCACAGACACTGGTGATAGATGAAATTGGAATGCTATCGGAGCCCATTCTTGAAAAGGTTGAGTTGGTTTGTCGTCTTGCCAGAAACAACAAATTGGTTTTTGGAGGATTACAGGTAATTGAAATAATTTCCTCAAAGAAAAAAAGTAGATATAAGGCCATATCTATTTAATTTCTTGTTCTTTGGACCCGCTTGCTCACCCGTTGAGACCAATTTTTGGAGCAAAATTCCGAAGAACAAGAAGTATTATTAGTGTAGCCTAAACAAGAGATGTATGAAATCAACACAATAGACACTAACCCAGTAATTCAGTAATTTCTCACTTATTTTGCATATTCTATTACACCTTACAATGTGTGCAGTTTGTTAACGTATGCAACCATTTCACAAATACAAAACAAAGAGATAAATATGGAATAAATGTCCAGGAGACAACAATCCACAAAACATGTTATGATGTATTATTACACAATCTCAAACACTCAGATTGCCGTACAGTCTCCAACAATGGGTTACAGCCCACGCTGTAAGACAATCTATTAATGGCACTAGATTAGTCAAAAGAAAATGCGATTTAATCAATACCAGGTCAAGAAATGCCCAAACAGAAGACTCAAATGCTATACTGGGTTTCGAAACTAACCTTTACACCTCAGTATCCAGCAGGGCTAGAAGATTCCTAAAGTCACTATCTTACTGGTCGGTAAAATGTGTAGCTTAAGAGTTTTTTTGTAATTTTACTAGCCTGACAAGGCTACACAAGACTTAATAGCCCTTCACAAAATTTACTAGTTTCTTGTGTTAGTGGTAGACCGTGTTCACATATAGATCGATTGCGATCGGTTTAGGTTAGTTCGATTCAGTTTGAAACCGCTTTGTGTTCAGATTGGATCGATCTCGAACCGATTGCAATCGTTTCCGCTAATAACCACTGTTCACACTGCTCATCTGATTCGGTCTCGAATCAATTCAATGTTCTGTTGTCTTCCGGGCACGTGCCATCAGCAGACTGTTGCTTGGATATAATCATGGCTGATCTTGCAAACAGAGTGTCGTTTATGCATATTTGCATTTTAAATGCAATGATAGTTGACTTTATGACCAGAAGACTGCTTCAAAGGAGGATCTACAGACATTTTATTCAACGCATGCCTAATGAGCACGTTTTGAACCGATCTCGAATCGATTTAGTTGTTCTCATCTAACTGTGAAGCGCTCTAGTTTAGAGTGATCTAATTTAGACCACATATTTGATGGGTCTCAAATTAGACCGATTGTGATCGATCTTTCTTTAGTGTGAACATTGAAATCGATCTTGAAGCGATCACGATCGATCTAAATACGCTTAGAGTGAACAGGGTCTTAGCGTTGAACCCTGACAAGAACATTCGACAAAGATAAACTCTGAAAAACACTGACAAAGCTTCCTGGCTTAAGACTTATATAGGTTTATGAGTTTTTCGTCAGCGATTCATGAACTAGATGCCAGGTAAATAAAATTAATGAAAAAATCAGTTTCTTCCATGGATTTAATTTTCTTGTCTTTTATAGGTTATTGCAAGTGGCGATTTTAAGCAGCTTCCTCCTGTACCAAACTACCTGTTTGGTGATAGTGGACAGTACTGCTTCATTAGCAGTGTATTTCAGAAGACTTTTCCGCACCACTTTAATTTTAAACAGGTAATTGTTTTTGTAGCTGAACATGTATGATGCGATGTGGCAGAAATATTAATGATAGTATCTTCTGGCAGACGCAAAAGACAAAATTATATACTGAACCAAAAAAGTTTAGCATGAATTTTTTTTTTTAAATCTTTATTCATGTCAACAAATGGTTACTCGATGTTCAATATTTCATACTGTTTCCAGAGGTATCCAAGTTGTGTTGATAACATTCAATCATTTATGCTGAGGATAACTTTTGTAGAGAAGGGTCAAAATTCAAATTCACAAACCTATCCATTTTGTTACCCTTACAACCGGTCACCAAGGACCACTGAGGCGAGTTGTTATAAGGGATATTTTACATGCATTAATAATTTAAATGGAGGTGTTGTTAAACTTTTTTGGTTCAGTATATATTATATAGATTTTTGGTGTTTTAATGCCACTTTCAACAAAATTTCAGCTATATCAGTTTTAGTGGTGGAGGAAGCCGGAGTACCTAGATAGAACCACCGACCATGGGCACGCAACTGTTAAATTTTATCACTTGCGGCTGCAAGTCGAGTGCACCCTTTTTGTAATTTACAAAGCCGGGCGCGAACCCACGCCGTATTGGTGATAGGCTTGTATGAGTTGTTAGATGCAACGACCTAACTCATTGAGCCACCCGGGCCCCTAGATTTATTATTTCATCAAATATTCTCAAAATGACAGGTAGTTGGACTTAGTCATTTTGTTCGTTCGTCCGGATATAGATACATGGTTTGTCCAACTATCTCCTCCTACAGTTTTAAAGCTACAGCTTTAATATTTGGTATGATGTTTATACACATAATGGAGGTTGACTTGTTTATAATTTCTTATGGTCAGGTGGGGGGCATCATTTGTGTCTTACAAACACACTTAATTTTTAAAAAATCACTCCTAACAAAACAATTTTGTCCATAATTATCAAGTGCAGGGGCATACTTTTTTTCTAGTTTCTTTCAAAACAAAGATTTATTTATTATAGATGACCAAAATTTTTCGAAGTTTTTCTTATTTTTTTTTTATTTTTGAAACTTCAAGTGACTGTGATGTAGGGGATCAGTTGGACCGTTGCCGTTGGATGGAGCGAACCCAAGGAAGTGCTACGCGTCAAATCTCACGCTGAATTATTGTTGATAGGTAAGCCGAGCATGTTGCCTTCTTTTCTCAATCGTTTTTCATATTTTATGAATTTATGATGATGCCTATGATCATTTTCGGTAGATATTAATCAATATATGTAATTTTGCACCTGGCAACAGCAAATTATTGTCAATGACTGAGTAGCATAAAACGGCCGTATTTGCGAGGTAAACAAACACAAATTTTAAGAGGCCAGCAAAGGGGAAATGGGAGTGCAAAAATGATATCAATGGCAATGCAGTTTATTATTATCAATTTAGAAAAAAATATTGAATCAATTCATTTTTAATGCAAGAATTAAAACTGTACATGGCTTAATGAAAACCCTATAAAGTTCTTTTTATTCAAGCAAATTTATTTCTTTGATATACAACATATAATTAATAGGCTTTTAATTTTATCAAATTTCAACAACTTGGACATGAAACTTAGTTTTGGGAACCAAAAGTATATACCTTACTTTCTGCGAATTATCACTATAATGGAAAATCAGTATGTATTTTTCACATAAAAGCTTTCTATTTAAAGAAGTTTCATTTCAATTGCACTTTTAGTTTGGATCCTGTAAGTATAATATTTAATTATAAACAAGGTTTTGAAGAAATGATATGAATATCCATTGAAATTTTCAAGTTTCAGAACTTTTTTTATATATGACTACAAAATTTTATTGAAAATTTCAGAAATGTCTTTAAATGCATATTTTAGACCATGGCTAAATGAAAATCATTTTCAATTCCTTTATGCAAACAAGTTTATATCTTGGGTACTGGAAATACATTACATAAATAAGGTTAAAAGTACTTTTCAACAAGTTTGAACATAAAACTTTGTTATGGGAGCCAAAATTATATCTTCCTGTCTGTGAATTATCACCATAGTGGAAAATCAGTATGTATCTTTTATATAAAAAGCTTTCCATTTAAATAAGTGTCATTTCAGTAGCATTTTTAGTTTGGATCCTGTAAGTATGATACATAAACAAGGTTTTTAAAAAATAATATGAAGATCCATAGAAATTTGCAAGTTTCAGAAACTTTTCTATATATGTGACTATAAAATTTTACTGAAATGTCCTGAACTGCATATTTTAGACTATGACTAAATGAAAATCGTTTTCAATTTCCTTATGCAAACCAAGTTTATTTCTTGACTATTCTAAAAACATTACATTAACTAGTTTTTTACATTTCTACAATTTTGGACATAATTTTTAGTTCAGGGAGCCAAAATTATACTTTACTATCTTAGAATTATCAACATAGACATGATAGAGGGAAATCAATATGTATTTTTCATATAAAGGCTTTCTATTTAAAGAATTGTCATTTGAACTGCTTTTTATCCCCTCGCCAACGAAGTTGCGAAGGGATATAGTAACACTACCGTCCGTCCGTCCGTCACATCCTTGTGAACACTCTAGAATCAACATCCTTCAATGGATTTTGACCAAACTTGGTACATACTTAGTCCTTAAGAGAATTTGAAACCCTATTGATTTTCAAGGTCAAAGGTCAAGGTCACAGGGTCAAATTTTTACTGCGTAACATCCTTGTGAACACTCTAGAATCAACATCCTTCAATGGATTTTGACCAAACTTGGTACATACTTAGTCCTTAAGAGAATCTGGAACGCTATTGATTTTCAAGGTCATCACAGGCTCAAATGTTTACCGCATAACATTCTTGTGAACACTAGAATCAACATCCTTCAATGGATTTTTGACAAAACTTGGTACATACTTAGTCCTTAAGATAACCGAAATCCTATTGATTTTCAAGGTCATAGCCTCATAGGTCAAAGGTCAAGATAACCGGGTCAAAAGTTTACCTCGTAACATCCTTTTGAACACTCTAGAATCAACATCCTTCAATGGATTTTGACCAAACTTGGTACATACTTAGTCCTTAAGAGAATCTGGAACCCTATTGATTTTCAAAGTCAACGGTCAAGGTCACCGGGTCAAATTTTTAGGCGAGGGGATACGCCACGCTTTGCCCTTGTTTAGTTTGGATCTTGTAAGTATGATTTATAAACAAGATTTTTAAGAAATAATGTGAAGATCCATAGCAATTTGCATGTTTCACAGTGTGTGAATTTAACAGTAGACCGATGGCCCATGTCTGTGTTAAAATCATGAAGGTTTTTGTAAAATTATCTTAATTTTTTAGGCAAATTACTACAAAAACTGGTAATTTCAGACAAATGTGATTTTGTAGTGATTGATATTTGTACTTTTGATTTAGATATTTTGACCAAGGTATTTCTAGAGTAGAAGAAATGAGCAGCCATCACATTTCAACGAAACAGATGAAACTGGAGAAATCGAATTCATTTGTGAACCCATTTGAGTATGTTCATTTTGTTAAAGATTAGACATATTCTACATTATGTTTATAGGTAACATTGTCAATATTGTTCAACACAGTCACTTGTATAACAGTTTCCTATTAATTATTGTGGCTTGCATAGTGATACTACTAGTAGCTATATTATATAGGGATCGTGTTGGCTTCTGCGTCATCGTTACATTTTCATCAATCCACAAGCTGAAATGGCCAGTCCTCCTTAGCTACTTACGGGAATGAAACCAAACTAGGACAGAATTGACGCACGTCTGGTGCACCAAATTTTTTCCTGGAACTTTGATGTAATTTTGTCTCTTTATATTGGGTTGTGTAGATGTGTGCTGGATACATGTATATAGATTTAATATTATTTTGAAAAGCTTTTTCGTTATACAGCTGCACATCAGAACCATATAACAAAATTTGTTTCGATATTATACACATACACTGTAATAAACAATTATTTTTTATTCTTACAGTCTCTCAATAGATATTACTGAAGAGGGCAGTGATGTTGGTGATGATTCTGACGATGAAGATTTTGAACCTAGCCTCAACTTCACTCTAAGGTTTGTCATGTTAATTTCATATGTTTCAGTTGTAACTTACATACTTGAAATTTTGTCCTAATAACAGAACCATGCATGATCATATGTCATAGGAGCTTTATTATACCCCCGCTCCACTGGAAGGGGGGTGGGGGTATACTGTTTTACCTCTGTCCGTCCGTTCGTCCCAAGATGTTCATAACATTTTTCTCAGTAATTATTTATGGCAGCAATCTGATATTTGATCATAGGTTTCAGAAGGGTCAATCGAAAGTCGCAAACCCGCTGCGTTGTCCATGGTCAAGTCCGGTAGAAGTCCCATCCGATGAAGGGAAAGACATCAACAACAAATGACGATCAGTTCTGATTTGGGTAACAGACACCCTGTAACCATTGACCAGCCTGCTGTAGAACTTCTTGAGGGATGACCACAACCTAAAATCTGTCTACAAATCACTCAAATCCTTCATAAAGTGGACTTGTAATGATATGTTTAGTTGCTCATTCACTATGCATTCGAGATATTCATCTTGAATTGAAAGTTAGGGCTCCATAGAACATAATCTCAATTCTATTGTTTTATTCTTGTGAATTACATTGTATGTATTTTTCTACTTCAGGTGGCAGAGAAGTTACAACAAAAAGACAGCTAGATGGTCTGTGCAGCCTGTTAAAGCTGACAAGTCATATTCCTATGTTCCAAGACTATTAAGGGTCATCATTTGTAGGAGACTGCAAGATAATGAAGGAATGAATCAACGTGTGCAGTTGGAAGTAGATGATCCCAGAAGAATCTCGGTCCATCTTGCACCAATTCCACAACCTCCAACTCAGGATAATATTGTAGCATCTCAGAAATCCAGATTTGAAGACCAAGACAAAACAATTGACTATATTGTCGCATAATGGGCATTACAAATTGTCCAATGCACAATAATGATAGCACTCAATGTGTTGGTCTAGTTAGTACAAACCAGGACAACTTTTTAGGACCTCACAAGAAACATCTCTGCCAAGTTTGGTTAAATTCTGTTCGGTTGATCTCAAGAAGAAGATGAAAATGTTGTTTCCCATAGGGTTTCAATGCAAACTTTGACCTCCGCTGGTGGCCATTTTGAATTTTCAAATGGCACAAAAAGTAACAACACATGTTAAAGACATTCATAGGAACATATATACCAGATTTCAATTCAATCCCTTCAGCGGTTCTTGAGAAGTTTCTCAGAATTTTCAAAGTCACATGGTGGCCATGTTTTTTTGACGAATCTGCACAAAAGTAACAACTCTTGTGTAGGACCTCATAGAAAACAACTCTGCCAAGTTTGGTTTTGAATTATATAAAAGACTGTCAGTCCATTTTAGAAGAAGTTGTCAGTGCTGATAGAACAAAAAATAATAATAAGATGGCAAAACTTTCAAATTAAATTTACAATTCCAACTGACCAACTTGTGAAATTAACAACTCATTAGGGTTGATTTATTTTTTATTTTTGGTGTTTTAACGCCACCTTCAGCAATATTTCAGCTATATCATGGCGACCAGTTTTAGTGGTGGAGGAAGCCAGAGTACCTGGACAACCACCGACCATAGAGAAGTAAGTGGTAAACTTTATCATTAGGGTATATGGGATAAAATACAAAATATTTCATGAACAAGTTTTAATTAAGGCACAGGCTACGAATACGACGGAAACGTATTCGTAGCCTGGGTTCTACAAGTACGACGGGCGGAAGTTGTGACTAAATGATCAACCGCTTCCCGGACATGGACACCTATTTTACGGAAATTAATCACGTATTGCTAGCATCTAGAGGCTACGAATACGACGGATTTCTCGATTTTCTTAATTCTATTGTTTTTATTTCATTAAATGACAATTTATGAATTTTTTTATATAATTTTCTGTTTCTAGTTTATTTTTATTCCAATAAAATCTGATGCATTGAAAAACTAGTCTTACAATACACGATTAAGTCCATGGATTTCACTGGTATGAGTACTTCTCAGAGTACAACTCACACTTCCCAACAATAATTATTTTCAAAATGGACGACGATGGTAGTGCGCTCCGTGTTGGAGCAAAGTATAAATCTTTTACAGATTTAGAGTGTGCCCTAAAAAAATTCCAGCAGGATAACTACGTCCAACTTTATAAGCGTAACTCAAGAAAGCTTGGTACGGGGTCCAAATATAAAAACATGGAAGTTGCAGAAAGTGCATCGGGTCTTTTAATTTATAAGGAGTTGGATTATTCCTGTATTCATGGAGGGAACAATTTTAGTTCCATTTCCAACGGTCAACGCCCAAGCACAAGGTAAAACACAAGGTAAAATCACATATAATATACCTTAAATAAGCAAATGATCATCACTTTGATTGCAGTTCTTCATATTATATTCGCAGCGATGTCTTCAATCATGTTCTGCATAGCAGAAAATACATGTTTCTAGAATTTTTAAGTCATTACAATACTATCGTAACTTTATAGTATCACAGTAATAAATGTCTAAAAACAATATATTTAAGAAAACAAAAATCCGTCGTATTCGTAGCCTCTAGATGCTAGCAATACGTGATTAATTTCCGTAAAATAGGTGTCCATGTCCGGAAACCGGTTGATCATTTAGTCACAACTTCCGCCCGTCGTACTTGTAGAATCCAGGCTACGAATACGCTTCCGTCGTATTCGTAGCCTGTGCCTTTAATTAAATCGTCTAGGAATGAAATCCTTGTATTGTCCATATAGATCAGGACACTTGTCCCTAATTTTCCAAGTACAACAGCTTGGGATCACACGTCTGACCCCAGCTCCAAGTCGGCCATGTGCCCAAATGGTATACTGGCGGTAGGCTGCATACCTATTGGATCTGTTGTAATCCTCGTCATGGGGCATTACTACTCAAAACATTCTAGCAACCCCCAACACTGCCTCGTCAAGGACAATCCGATCAAAGTCCTGTAATAAAGATGGTTATACATTCATCTAGAAAAATGAGCTCTATTTAAAAAAGAAATATAATTCATTATAAGTGAAATAGTTTGCACAAATTCAGTTTAGAGAAATAAAAAAAAGTCTTATTTTGGAAGGAAAGATTTTCTCGTGGGACTTTCTTAAGACCAGTTTTATTTCGTTTTTTTGTTGGTTTATGAGAGAACCATTTTGGTCTTGCAATTTTTTTTTATTAATTTACCCCTCAAGCTATTCAATTTTAATTTTATGGGTTTTTTTCCTAAAAAATTATTTTGATTCTGAATCTTGAAGAAAAAAAATTGGCTGGACAGGAGAAAAAAATATATTCCGACTTGACATTTTCACAGTATAATCATATACAAAATTTTGAAGAAAAAAATTATTCCAGCACTTCGCCATTCTAATTAAAATTAAATCTACGCACTTGCTCCCTATTTTAGATCTAATTATACCCCCGCTCCCCGAAGGGGGAGGGGGGTATACTGTTTTACCTCTGTCCGTCCGTCCTTCCAAAATATTTTTCGTCACATTTTTCTCAGCAACTATTGATGGCAGAAATCTGATATTTGGTCACAAGCTTCACATAGGTATGCCATATCGTGGGAAGCGTTTTTGGAACCATCAGATTCCTACTTCCTGTTTGCCGACTTAGTTGGTTTTTATCCACATTGAACACATTTTTCTCAACAACTATTGATGGCAGAAATCTGGTATTTGGTCACAAGCTTCATATAAGGTACCCCATATCATGGGAAGTGGCAGGGGTATCATAAGTGAGCATTAGATCACAGTTCACCTTGTTTTAATTAGATTGGCACTTCGCCGGAAAATAAGAAAATATGATTTCTGTGGCGTCTGAAAAAAACATTTCTACGGCGAAAAAACGTGACATAGCCCCCTTCAAGGTAAATGGTCAGTCCCATATTATTTTGCAGCAACTGTCTTGTGGAACTAGAAGTAAGGTCTCGGTCTCTTTTGTTTCTAATCCAGCCCAAATTTCTCTGAAACATTCCAATCAATTAACAAATAAAACAACACTGGCTACCTCATTCGTTTTCATCAGACATGTATTTCACTGTGTTCTACATGTATGTCTCTGTTTTCATATTGTCGGTAAAACTGGCTAAATAAATTGATTTAACACGTGTATTAAAATCTCGGGGAACAACTTCATAACTTATAAGAAGAAAAAAAACTAATTTTGTTATTTTTAACGCTGGCAAAAATTTCCGATCGAAAATACGTAGTTGAGCTTGTCCCCATGGGGTGCCTCCTGGCATGTTTTCAATGGTTATCGTGGAAATATCGGCTGAATCTGTTAAGGCATGTAGTTTTCATCAAAGAAAATCTATTCCTGATACAGAAATTATTTATTCTACGTCTTTTAGATACAATCGGTTCACAAATAGCTTTTTTCCTCAACTTTTATAGAAACTTACCTCAATATCCATGCTGCAGCATCCGAGCTACTGACATAAAAATAGATAAATAAATAGAGTTGGCCTCGCCCAGGTCAGTGCATAATTGATTAGCTTCCGGTAACGATGGTCAGCTTTTTTAGTCGAAAAAACAACGTTTCGGAGCGTATTCATCAATAATTCGGTGTTTAATCTTCATTTTATGAAGGTCAGTACGGAAATCGACAATAATTTTGGGTATGAAAAAATTACACAGCTGGTAGACAATATCCCTTTAAAGGCATACAGGCTGTCAGAATTAATTTTTTTTTAATTAAAAGTTGCCAATATTCGATGTTTTATACTAATTGCAGTTGAAATTTTTCATAATATCATACGTAAATAGCCTAGAACGAAGGAAATACGTCGCTGTCTGATTTTCTTGTATCCAGTAAAATTTCAATGTTGACACGCGCAATATTCATACGACCTGACAGTGAACTCATTCGGGAAAACTTTTGCGCATGTGCGAAGTTGTTTGTTGAAGAAGAAATCGTCCTCAAATCGAATCGTGCAAGAACACAAACATTGACGGATTCTACACGAAAACGACACAAAAAGGAGGATTTAGCAAGCTTTGTGTAAAAATTAAAAAAAAAGATGTTATACCGACCTACTCCATTTTTCAACACGTATACGGTAAGCATAATGTAGTATCTTTTTTCGGACGAATCGTATTTTGACAGTAGAATTGCATCGTAGTTTTTTATATATTCTTTTTTTTTCAGGAGAAAACGCTAGGTGATATCTCTTTTAAATTAGACACTAAAATAATGAACTTCATGTCTGTTTTTTTCTAAAAAAAATAATAATCAAGTCAACTCAAGTGCAATACAATTTGTTTACACTTTTGCCTTTATCGGGCCCCTTTGCAGAGTTTGGGTTTGCTTTTATTGATTTCATCACGTATTTCCTGTTTTAAGTGTCATTCTTACTAAATACCATTAAATAAAATTAACTGATTTCCCCGGGATCCAATTTCATAGATACATTTCTTAAATTATATTAATTCCAACGAATTTACATGCAACATGCTTCCTGGTTATTCATAGCAGTTATCAGTGTTAGGCAAACTCCGGAACAGCAACCGACTTATAATTAGGTCGTGTTAATGGCGATTTCACCAACAGACATTCGAATTCTTTTCACTAATTACGACATTATAGCAAATTCTTTTAACCTGGTTTTTTGTTCAGAATATTTTATTAGTATAAAACATCGAATATTGGCAACTTTTGATATAAACAAAAAAATTCAATTCTGACAGCCTGTATACCTTTAAATATTGTTTTAAAGATTTTAATTCAAATTTGACATTACTTTACCTGATATTATCGGTATATTAGCTCTTTATAAGTGCTATACTATCTTTGACTTTTAACAGATATAGGTGTTAGACAAATTGTTTATCATTTCATCTTCGTGGTAACACCATCATTCCAAACAATTAAAAATATTTACTTTTGATAATATTGAATATCCTGTTAAATACAACTAATGTTTAGTTTTAACGTTTTATTACAAATCATTGTATATTCTAACTCCTATACTAATATTTGTATTATCAGGATACCCAGTATACGCTTTAGATACTGTGACCTCCCTTAAATGACAGGTAAGTGTGACTGGATTTTGGAATTGTACCGACAAGCTAGATTTGGTTTTAGGTTTGGATATGTTGAGCTATTACTGACATAACTGTATTTGTCTAGGTTTGGACATGTTGTGTATTTTTTGCTATAAATTAAAATAACAGTATGTGGTTTCGACTTTGACATATTGTGTTTACTTTGCCATAGACTGACATACCTGGATGTTGCTTTAGACTCAGAAATGTTGTGCTTGGTTTGCCATAGATTATCATAGCTGCATTTGGCTTCAAGCTTGAACATGGTGTGCTTTGTTTGTCATAGCTTGACATAGGTGTATATGGCTTCAGGCTTTGGAAACATGGTGTGCTTCATCTGTCATAGATAAACATAGCTGGTTGTTGCTTGTTGCTTTCGGTTTTTTTTTATTAGTATTATTATTTGTGATATCTAAACTTAGTTTGCTGACCGTTTGGGATCTAACATCACTGTAGACTCTAACTGCAGAAAGGTACATCTTAAACATTAAATTGATTGATATACGGTATTCCTTTTTTAAATTATCATGTTCTAGGAACAGCTGTGTTTGACACCAGCTTTATTGGGAAATGAGAAAGTATAATCAGTCTTACCTCAAGTTCTTAAAATTGTTCTTCTGTGATAGTTATTGCTGCTATGATATGTAGTTTATCGTGTTCATATTAGCAACACATGCATGGTTAGTCGGTTTATGGTGTTTAGCCCCACTTTCAACAATATTTCAGTTATATCGTGGTGGTCAGTTTTATTTGTGGAGAAAACCAGAGTATCCGGAGAAAACCAGGACAGTCACTGACAAACTTGCTCACATAATGTTGTATCGAGTACTTCTCGCCATGAACGTGGTTCGAAATCACCACTTTGGTGGTTGTAGGAACTGACTGCACAGATAGTTGTAAATCCAACCAACATACGATCCCGGCCACGACGGCCCCTCATATGCATGATAGTTACATTGGGTGAAAAATGCAATTTAATAAACTGCTATTACCTATTATGCTTTTATTATTATTATTATTATTATTATTATTACCATTACCTTATTTATGTCACAAACACAAAATATAGGAATAAAGCAAGGTGTAGAATCAGCAAATAGGGGTAATGCATTGACTCATTAGGATATCTTTGCGAAACATGGAATATGCCACCCTCCGTAAATAGTCAAGGTAACGGTTGTGTTTTCTTCTCTAAATAGCCATGGTAACAATCCGCTGTCCTATCAAACACTACACGTTCACTCTTACTAATTTTATCTCCCGCACAAGAATAGAATAAAAATTATCGGGTTTTTTAACAAAACAATAATATTTATTCACACTTGTTATATTTATAATGAGAGTCCTAGCCCCTCTCAAAATTCCCTGTAAAATCTATCTGACTAACATTATCTGTTTATTATCATACAATACAATTATTGAAATTGCACAAGTTACAAATAACATTAATATGAACAGTTACCTCACATTTACTGGTCACATTTGTTTTCTGGTTGAACTTTGGAGTGTTTTATCTTGTGTAGCGCAACATTCTATAAACACGATATAAAGTTCTGCCATCTAACAGAGTTCGCGGAATTCTCAGTCCTGTGAGATATGACCAGCAAAATTTGGGCAAATTTTGATAAGGACTGACACAAGATTGGTATTTTGTAATAGAAAATTAATGAGGACTGACATTATTTTAACTAGGACCACCAAGGCCATTTGCAATTTCGCGAACTCTGCACTTCCGGGGCCTTTGCGTTCACCCATGGTGATTTGTGGAAAGGGGGAGGGGTCGTGTTGCTCAATCGTTAGTTTTGTGTGTAGTATTTCGCAGATCATTGTTCTTCTAATTTCTGTCTTTTAGCCATTGTATTATCTGTCCTTCGATTTACGGCTTCTGATTACCCCTTGGTATCGTCACACGTTTTTCATTAAATATATGTAGTAGCATCTGTACATCGGATGAGAATGAAAAGACTGGTTAGCTTGGCACACTCCCGGTTAGGTCATTTAGTCAAGCTGGCTGATCTACATTTAATGCTCTTTTCTTTACTTTAATTTCATATTGTATTTTCGTATACTGTGTATTTATTTTTAGATTTTTACTTTGAATTCTCCGTCACATATCTGCATGTTTGACATCCTGGTTAGCTAACAACCGCTTGTAGGGAAGAGTTACCTTCCTTCCTACTATACAATGGGTTTTAGGCAAATTGTCTAAAATGTAGATAGCAACACGTTACACATGGTTGTGTTATCAGCAACCTTTCATAATAGGGACATAAGAAAAGTTTGAAGATACCAAAAGGGCACAAAAGGACATAACCATCCGGATTTGGTCGAGACCATCTTGCGTTAGACTTTTCAAAGTATACATACATTCAATTCTTGTTTTTAAACTTTACTGGAAAAAACGTTAAATCATACCAGCCTCAAGAAATCATCTAAAGTAAGCACGCACTCTTCTCATTGTAGCCCCTTAGCACATTTGTCATCCGTCTTTCAAACTTCGTGGGACTGTAGCCAATCCTTAGCTGACACAGCCCTTGGCCTGTAGAAAATGCATTCGTCTCTTTGTTCGAATCGTGGTCAAAGTTTACCATTTATGTCCTTACAACCAAACCAATCATATATTACTGACATTTTATATACACCCGCAACAGTTAGAAAATCAAATTTTCTGTAATCGAAGCACAATCTAGTCCTGTCATCTTTATTTGCCATTAACACAATTGTAGAACACCATAAACTTGTAGATGGTTCAATTACCACCATATTTCAATCAATCTTTTACCAAAAGGTGACCTCCTTGTTGGCTCTCTAATAGGAGCTGCATTTCCTATTTATTTGTTGTGGTACCAAATACCCGTATGCTTGGGTAATATACTTTCAAATTTTGTTAACAGTTCAGCTAAATCTGCACTAACATCGATAGTTCAATTGCAATTATCAATAAATCTTGTAAATCATCTAGTAAAATTTGATCATCTTCAATAGTACTTGATTCTGATTAACACATATTTACTCCTAATTTAAACGATTCACAGTAATATAATGTAATTATTAGGTGTACAACTACGTCAATCAATATAACTAGAATCGCCATATTAACACCATCTGAACTGTGTAGTAAACCTAGTTATTGTTATATTTTATCAGGAAAACATGAACTGAAGGTCCGACAATACAGGTATATCTTAAAACATGAACTGAAGGCCCGACAATACAGGTATATCATAAAATACGAACTGAAGGCCCGACAAGACAGGTATAACTTAAAACATGAACTGAAGGCCCGACAATACAGGTATATCTTAAAACATGAACTGAAGGTCCGACAACACAGGTATATCTTAAACCATTAACTGAAGGCCCGACAACACAGGTATATCTTAAAACACGAACCGAATGCCCGACAATACAGGTATATCTTAAAAGACGAACTGAAGGCCCGACAACACAGGTATATCTTAATCCATGAACTGAAGGCCCGACAACACAGGTATATCTTAAAACGCGAACTGAAGGCCCGACAACACAGGCATATCGTAAAACACGAACTGAAGGCCCGACAACACAGGTATATCTTAAAACACGAAATGAAGGCCCGATAACACAGGTATATCTTAAAACACGAACTGAAAGCCCGACAACACAGCTATATCTTAAAACACGAACTGAAGGCCCGACAACACAGATATATCTTAAAACCCGAACTGAAGGCCCGACAACACAGGTATATCTTAAAACACGAACTGAAAGCCCGATAACACAGGTATATCTTAAAACACGAACTGAAGGTCCGACGACACAGGTATATCTTGAAACACGAACTGAAGGCCCGACAATACAGGTATATCTTAAAACCTGAACTGAAGGTCCAACAACACAGGTATATCTTAAAACATGAACTGAAGGTCCGACAATACAGGTATATCTTAAAACCTGAACTGAAGGTCCGACAATACAGGTATATCTTAAAACATGAACTGAAGCCCCAATAACACAGGTATATATTAAGACATGAACTGAAGGTACGACAATACGGGTATATCTTAAAACGTGAACTGAAGGTCCGATAACACAGGTATATCTTAAAACATGAACTGAAGGCCCGACAATACAGGTATATCTTAAAACATGAACTGAAGGCCCGAAAATACAGGTATATCTTTCTTTTTTTTTTTCTTTTTTTTTTTTTAAATTTCAGATAATTTTATTCAAAAACCCTGCTATATAATTACCCTATGTAGCCCATGGGAGCTACATAGGGGTCCCTGTGGTTTACATAACTCATTTGACCAGGGAAAATATCAAATTGAGTAAAAAAAATACACTCCCTTTCATTCACAAAATGAATATTACAAACATACATGTACATTTAATTTTTTTTTCTTTAACTTTATTTTTTATAACAAATATTAGTGTAGCAAATAGAAAAACTAATTATAACGATTTGAGAACGGTATCACTAAATAAAACTAACTGCAGTTACCTGATAAATCGAACACACCTTATTGTTTTGAGTGTAGTTTTACGACAGCAGCGTGGCTATTTATTCTTACATACATTTTCCTATTTTCATTCTTGGGATCTACAATTATCATCAGTTTGTGTTATTCATTCAAATGGAATTATAGGGAAAATGCAGTTGGATTAATAAATAACATATACACTATAGGGTCTACATATTAACAGACAGCTTTGTAAGTAAGAAATAATCAATATATGTGTCAATACAACAATGTACTAGAAAGGAGTGTGTATCTGGTCATTTACAACACTGTGACGCAGATAAATTAATTCATATGAAAACAGTTAGATACAAAACATAGTTGTCATTTCTGTATAGATATTATTTCCCGTTTTACTTTTGGCAAGAGAAAATATGAATGAAATTTCGCTTTTAATTAAGTTGATAATTTTCAATTTAGTAATTTTTTTCTTTTGGTATTTAGCAACATTTCGTTCTTTCTAAATCATCCACTTTGTGGTTGTCAAAATCGTGTTGACTATTGCGTTAATTTGGTCGTCTCTGTGGCTTATTCCTAAGATTATCGAATTTCCTGATTTTGATATAGTTTTAATTTCATTTTGTTCATAAAATTCATTGATTTTTTGGAAAATTTCTGTCCACACACTATCCACCAATTTACAGTTAACGAAAAGATGCATTATATCTTAAAACACGAACTGAAGGCCCGATAACACAGGTATACCTTAAGACCCGAACTGAAGGCCCGACAACACAGGTATATCTTAAAACACGAACTGAAGGCCCGAACATACCGGTATATCTTAAAACATGAACTAAGGAGCCGACGACAGGAGTATATCTTAAAACGCTAACTGAAGGCGCGACAACACAGGTATATCGTAAAACACGAACTGAAGGCCCGATAACACAGGTATATCTTAAAACACGAACTGAAGGCCCGACAACACAGGTATATCTTAAAACACGAACTGAAGGCCCGAAAACACAGGTATATCTTAAAACACGAACTGAAGGCCCGACAACACAGATATATCTTAAAACCCGAACTGAAGGCCCGACAACACATGTATATCTTAAAACACGAACTGAAGGCCCGATAACACAGGTATATCTTAAAACACGAACTGAAGGCCCGACAACACAGCTATATCTTAAAACACGAACTGAAGGCCCGACAACACAGGTATATCTTAAAACACGAACTGAAAGCCCGACAACACAGGCATATCTTAAAACACGAACTGAAGGCCCGATAACACAGGTACATCTTAAAACACGAACTAAAGGCCCGACAACACAGGTATATCTTAAAACACGAACTGAAGGCCCGAAAACACAGGTACATCTTAAAACACGAACTAAAGGCCCGACAACACAAGTATATCTTAAAACACGAACTGAAGGCCCGAAAACACAGGTATATCTTAAAACACGAACTGAAGGCCCGATAACACAGGTATATCTTAAAACACGAACTGAAGGCCCGACAACACAGGTATATCTTAAAACACGAACTGAAGGCCCGACAACACAGGTATATCTTAAAACATGCTATTTTGACAGGCATGAACATTCTGCTGACATTATTGTTTTCTTACTTACTTGTACACTCCGTAGCATATTACAGCGGTCTAATATTGAAGTTTTATCACATTTTTCAGTAGGAAGCTTTCATCAATAATTGAATGGAATTAGACAATACCCATTCACGTGTCTAATATAAACTCGTTGTTTCTAAATCTATCTTACCGTTGTCCACTAATTTGACAGAGGTTCTACCTGTATGTAATGTTCTCGTAGACCCTGTATCCACAAGCAAAAACTTATTTTCGGAACGTGTCTTGATCGTTTCAAATACATATTCATTCTGTTTAGTTAAATCGTGAGAGATTTGAATAAAGGGAACCATATGTTTTGTTCCGTGTCTCGTAGAGCCGTCTCAACCAATCAAATGGTATATATAGAGTAATTTACAAAAAGTGGAATACTATTGTGTTATTGAAATATCACTAATATGGACTGTATGTCTACTTCATTATGTTATATTGTATTATTGGCAGAAATAGTAAGAGGTAGTCCTTAATATGAATGAAATAGTTACCGCTGAACGTCAAAAACCAATCAATCAATCAATCAATCATAATACTAGTAGCTTGAACTTGGTTACATCACATGTTCTATCCTTCAATGTTAATTTATTAACGTTTGTTTTCCCGCTGTTTCGACCATCACTAAAGAAGATGCACATCTTGTAAGCTAAATCAATACACTGATTGTTAGATTTTTGTTTATAATTTATATAGAGAATGATATATATTTTAAATATTTATGTAATTTACCCGCTTTAGAACCCCATCCATAAATGACGGCCCCCCCTTGAAGGTCAATTATATTTATGCTATTCATAAAGATAAAGCCAGACGCCAAGTTTCGTTCCATTTCACTCAATAGTTCTGTAAGGAGATCCAAATTTTATTTGCCATTTCGCTAGATGAAGAAGACACATTTGCCTTTTTGTGATATCCATCATATAAAAAAACAAACTAAACAATGCCCTTGGTGTCAGAAAAAATCCCAAATGACAAATTCCCAACAAAATATAATTTCAGCAATGCAATATTTCATTAGTGTAATGTCCGCATAAACATTGTCAGTCAGTAGAGTGTTGTAATCATGTGATTACTCCGTTCCCTTCCCTTTGTTGTGTAGGGTAATACGACTGGTTGATTTTCCTGTTTTACCTAGGTCAGTAGGGTAAACCAGCATAATCTGAAGTCACTTTACATTTCTCCGGCTTAAACGTTATCAATTCGGACTAAAGTTCGTCAAAAATGGCCGAGTCGGAAAGAACAGTTGTGGTGGCTATGGATGGAAGTGACCATTCAGAAAACGCTTTCAACTGTAAGTTATATAACTTATGTATTTTATCAGAAATATTATATTCGTATTTTTTCATTTAAAAAAATGGATATGGTTATTTGTAATTATTGATTTGTGTATTTTGGAATGATCAAGTAGCTTATTCATGAAGGTTATTGATTTCCACATCAAACTAAAGTGAAGATCCTGAGAAAATGTTACAATGTTACATACCGAACAGTGGCATATCCATATTTTGTATTGTTTAAATGATTTATCTTTTATCTGATTACAACGTTACAAACATCTGTTGTTATCTGTTTATATTATATATAGCTTGAACTATACATTTATATGTGTGAAAATTCAATGCCATTTATTGTTAAATACTAAAATAACATACATTTTGCCATATAGTGCCTTATTCAGACATTTTAATAATAATTTATTAGGTGTAGATTTGTTACTTATCAACATAAGAATTTGGTCAACGACTAGTTTTAATCAAGGTCCTATTAACGTTATCAAACATATTTTCTACCTTTTTGAGTATATTTCTACCAGTGAAGCATTAATTTCTAACCGTCATTTTGTCACAATGTAAAATTATGTATTTTGCCAATCTGTATTGTTTCTTAGGACATAAATGCCGCTCCATTTATATGTATTACTCAAAATTCATCAAGAGAAATAATAACAGTGACTGGGAGTACCCTTATTAGCCCCCAAAATGTAATCTTCATAATGATAAGAGAATGCGTTCCTCCGAGTATTTCTCTTTGACTTTGTCTGGCAGTATATCAATACTTTATTGTATATTGTCCATGGTGGAAATATAAAATGAATTTCTAGTATCGTTTTACAATGGGGTTATTGAAAAGTCAAAAGACCATCGAACTGAAGAAAAAATATCATTGCTACGTAAGACAATAGTATATTGTGTACTTGTTAAATACATGTATATGAAAGACCACTGCTAAGTTAATAAAGTAGACACAAAAATGAAATAAATCCTGGTACAAATTTCTATCACATCATGAACAATACTTTAATAATTAATAATAATAAAATTTTACTCACAATCCAGTTATAAGTAACAGTCGTTGACTTAAAGATATTATTCAGTAACCCTAATAGCTATTGGAAATACTGGTATGGAATATACCATTTGTTTTGAATTGCCAAGTACAACACCTCAAAAAGAGGATGGAAATTAAAGCATCTCTCTATAGGCAAACTCAGTGCCACCTTACTTGTGGTAATTAAAAGATCCCTCCACGGGCTCATCCAAGTGCCTCCTTACTTGTGAAAATTAAAACATCCATCCACATGCTCGTCCCATTGACAATCAATACATCTCTCCATAGGCTCACCCAAGTGCCCCCTTACTAGTGACAATCAATTCACACCTCACAGGCTCGCCCCAGTGACAATCAAAACATCCCTCCATAGACTCATACAAGTGCCTCCTTACTTGTGACAATTTAAGCATCCCTCCATATGCCAATCCCAGTGCCTCACTGCTTGTGGCAATGAAAACATTCCTCCACAGGTTCATCTCAGTGCCACCTTACTTATGGAAATCAAACTGTTCGTCCACAGGATCATCCCAGTCCCACCTTACTTATGGAAATGAAACCGTTCCTCCTCCATATGGCCAGTCCAGTGCCCTCTTGCTTGTGACAATGAAAACATCCCTCCATGGGCTCATTCTGGTGCCACCACCTTACTTATGGAAATCAAACCGTTCGTGCATAGACTCATTACAGTGTCACCTTACCCGTGACAATGAAAACATTCCCCCACAGGCTCGTCCCAGTGACAATCAAAATACCCCTCCAAATTATTCTGGTTAATTTGGCTCTCTTCATTTCTTTTATATCATGTATATCCTCTGCCCTTGAACAAACTTGACTTTTCATGAAAATATCTAAACGTTTTAGTTCTTTCAAAGCTGACAGAAGCATGTATATATTTTTCTGATCTATACGTTCATTCATCCACGACCAAGTATAACGTTTATGTGATAAGGGAAATGCCAACGTTATTTATAAAAAAAATTGTAATTAAGGGAATATACATTGCGTACAGTGGCACTAAAAATGCTAGAGAAAATCGAAGGGACAACAAATAATGGACAATGCAGAGACATAAACAACATTAGGCACATGGTACACAATACTAAAAATTAAAAAGATCAACAACACGAATCCCTTGGTTGTGATCGCATTGTAGTTGGATTTACAACTACCAATGCAATCTGTACCTATCACCATTAAAGTTGTGAGTTCGAATCACACTCATGGCGAGGTGTACTCGATAAAATATTATGTGATAAAGTTTGTTAATGACTTGCGACATGTCGGTTATTTTCTCCAGGTTTCCTGCACCAGTGAAACTGACAGCAACGATATAGCTGAAATATTGTTGAAAGTGGCGTTAATCACTAGAATCCTAACCCTAATCCTAACACTATAACAACTTAACAATCAAAACAAGGTGATAGTAGTAGGAACACTTTTAAATGAGGTAATTGTATTTACATGGCTAAGCATTTAATGTTTAATCATAGTTGTGCAATGGGGAGCCCCAACCTTCGTATATCTACCCGCAGCAGAGAATGAGAAGTGAAGCACTCAAACACATACCTCATTGTATCTAGCGCAAGACGAGGTTTGAACAAATAGTAACGTTGACTTGTAAACGACAGTTAATGTTGATGACAGTGATATAATCAGGACATATCAATTATTCTACTTCTACCAGTGGAATCTTTATCTGAAAGAAGTTATCGAAATCATCGGAAAGTTGGTGATTTTCTCTGAAAAACAGTAATTATTCAATCAAATATATCTCCTAATTAAATCTTACTTTACGTTTCCACATATTCATCCATTCATTTTATTTTCAGGGTACGTCAAGAATGGCTTTAGAGCTGACGATAGATTAATTATTGTTTACTGTGCCGAGTACAACGCCGTCAAAACTCAACGTAAGTTTAATATCTAACTCATTCAGCTGTTCATGTCATGGTAACATACATGTAAAATACCAGAATAAAATATTAACCACAAAATAACAGTCCGAATGGGCAAACCAAAGTCAAAGTTAACAAACAAATAAAAATAACGAAGGTAACTCCGATTCTTCGAAACAGAACGGAATATGATAGCACATGGGACATGCCTACAACTAACACAGACTATGAAATGTATAATGGTCACATATAGGCGGTAAAATGTTTAATGTGTGGTTTATTGGACAGAAATATTCCTCCGTTTTGAAAATCCCTATTAAAGATACATACACTTAAACTAACCCCATGCAGACGAAGAATAAAAGCACAAAATGGGAAATTAAAATAATAATGTTTGTAATATATTGTAGCATGCTGCCGGTGTTACATACTCATTTTTCCCCCTACTCATTCTTCCCCCCGGAAAAATTAGTATATACTAGTTTTTCCCCCGGAAAGATCAGTATATACTCATTTTTCCCCCCGGAAAGATCAGTATATACTCATCTTTCCCCCTGATTTTTAGAGGGGAAATCTGAGTATATACTGAAGTTTCCCCCTCATACTCAATTCTCCCCCTTTGCACTGATAGACTATACAAGGGCAATAACTCCTATAAGGGGTCGACCCTATGGAGACTTTTGTAGAGCTTTTGATGCTGAAGAAGGAAGATCACTTCTATTTTTCTCTATATGTAATACTTTTTGAAATATTAGCCAATGACTGCAGTTTGACCCCTATGTTCTATTTTTAGCCATGGCGGCCATGTTTTTTCATCGACGGATATATAATTCACAAACTATAGTATACACACCCTAAGGATCATTCATACCAAGTTTGGTTAAATTATGTTCAGTGGTTCTCAAGAAGAATATCAAAATGTAAAAAGTTAACGGACGGACGACGGACGGACGGAAGGACGACGAACGCAATGTGAAGGACGGGGGGGGGTTCCGACCACCGGAACCCCCCTGGATTCGCCAATGGTTATCTGTTAATTTATTCTTAAGAATTTCAACTGTTTACAGTACACCGAGACACAACATAATTAGCTTTAAACTAAACAAACTATTTTGTGGTAGCTTGTTTGTTTGTAATCGATCATTTTAAATAAAGATCTGTAACTATAAAATGGCAGTGTCCATCAATGACGCATAACTATGAACGATACAATTATTAGTTCTACTGTCAAGAGTGTGGATTTGTTTTACCGAACATAATTATACCAATTTATCATATTATGTTCATTTCAAATAATGAACTAAACGGTAACAGTATTCTCTAAATTAAACTACTACTACGAGGGGGGAAGGACCCTTTTCAGGACTCCGGGATGGTGTTTTTTTAAGCTCGAGAATTCGGGATTGACCATTTCGAGATTCGGGATTGAAATTTTATTATATTCGGGACTTCTGGATTTCAAGTATTTTAGTTCGGGACTAAGGGGATTTCAAGTTTTTTAGTTCGGGGTTTCGGGGTCAGACCCCCTCCTAACCCCCTCTACTATATCAGCACAACTATTTTTTGCTTCGTTTCATGATCAAATTATTATAAAATTGAGCCATCTTGATGAATGCGTTTGTCTCCATCTTTTTTGATTGATCTACCGAAAGTGGTAGCACTATAATACCATATTCACACGTATTCCGGATTGAAACTGAATCATTAAATCGAATTTAAATCCATTATAATTGTCGTATCGGATTTGAAATCAGTTAGCGTTCGCATATGGTCAACCAATGCGTAATTGTTCGTCTGCATTGAATTTATCTGTGGTTTGCATATTGACTAAAAATTGTACTGAGGGATCTGGTGTTTGTTTAGATCGGATGAGGGATTTTTTCCGATTCGTCAACAAATGGTCATCAGGAGACATTGGAAACATTGTTAGTTTTTCAATAATCTTTTTTCGAGAAACACTGAAGCGATGGTATGGAAACGTGATTTGTATGTTCATTTTAAGGTCCTTGACAGGTCTTGTTACTTTTTGAGCCCATCGGAAATTCAAAATCGTTGCCAGCGGAGGTCAAAGTTTGCTTTGAAACCATATGTAAAGCAACATTTTCATGGTCTACTTGGAAAACACTGAACAGAATTTAACCACACTTGGCAGAGGTGTTCACTATTATGTCCTACGCAAGTGTTGTTACTTTTCATGCCGATTCGTTAAAAAATGAATAAAAGAAGAATGTGTCTGAGGACACGGAGTTCTCCGCTTTCAGCTAAGTGGGCCTAACTTCCAAGCCGTATATGAGAGTCCTTTACAGGTGATAATGGTTTTTATGCCGATCGGAAATTCAAAATGGTCGACAGCGAAGGTCAAAATTGCTTTGAAAACCTATGAATTACATTTTCGTAATCTCATTGAGAACCACTGAACATAATTTAACCAATTTAACTTTGAGGGTGTTCACTATGAGGTACTACACAAGTGTTGTTTCTTTGGTGCAGATCGATAGGAGACTTTGAACATTCTGATTAATCGATTTTCAAGAACCACTGAAGGCATTGTCGGGGGGGGGGAAATTTATTAAAGTAGTCGTCCTCCTCACTACCTTTCTCACCCTTCCTCTCCATCCTCTTCCTCACTGCCTCTCTCTCTCCTTCTTCTCCATCCTCCTCCTCACTACCTCCCTCCCTCATTCCTCTTCTCTACTTATCTCCCTCCTTGCTCTCCTCTTCTCACTACCTCTCTCCCTCCTTCCTCTCAGTCATCCTCACTACCTCTCTCCCTCCTTCCTCTTCTCTACTTATTTCCCTCCTTCCTCTCCTCTTCTTACTACCTCTCTCCCTTCTTCCTCTCCCTCCTTCCTCTCAATCCTCCTCCTCACTACTTCTCCTCACTCATTCCTCTCCATCCACGTCCTCATTACCTATCTCCCTCCTTCCTCTCAGTCATCCTCACTACCTCTCTCCCCCCTTCTTCCACTTCTCTACTTATCTCCCTCCTTGCTCTCCTCTTCTTACTGCCTCTCTCCCTTCTTCCTCTCCCTCCTACTCACTGCCTCTCTCCCTCCTTCCTCTCAATCCTCCTCCTCACTACTTCTCCCTCATTCCTCTCCATCCACTTCCTCACTACCTATCTCCCTCCTTCCTCTCAGTCATCCTCACTACCTCTCTCCCTCCTTCTTCCACTTCTCTACTTATCTCCCTCCTTGCTCTCATCTTCTTACTACCTCTCTCCCTTCTTCCTCTCCCTCCTACTCACTGCCTCTCTCCCTCCTTCCTCTCAACCCTCCTCCTCACTACTTCTCCCTCATTCCTCTCCATCCACTTCCTCACTACCTATCTCCCTCCTTCCTCTCAGTCATCCTCACTACCTCTCTCCCTCCTTCTTCCTCTTCTCTACTTATTTCCCTCCTTGCTCTCCTCTTCTTACTACCTCTCTCCCTTTTTCCTCTCATTCCTGCTCACTGCCTCTCTCCCTCCTTTCTCTCAATCCTCCTCCTCACTACTTCTCCCTCATTCCTCTCCATCCACTTCATCACTATCTCTCTCCCTTCTTCCTCTGAATCATCCTCTCCCCCTCCTTCCTCTCAATCCTCCTCCTCACTACCTCTCTCTCCTTCTTCTCCATCCTTCTCACTACCTCTCTCCCTCCTTCCTCTGGCATCCTCCTCACTACCGCTCTCCTTCCTTCCTCTCAATCCTCCTCACTACTTCTCTCCCTCATTCCTATCCATCCTCCTCACTACCTCTCACCCTCCTTCCTCTCAGTCATCCTCACTACCTCTCTCCCTCCTTCCTCTCAGTCATCCTCACTACCTCTCTCCCTCCTTCCTCCCAGTCATCCTCACCACCTCTCCATCCTTCATTCCTTTCAATCCGCCACCTCATTACCTCTCTTCTCTTTCCTGTAATATTATCATCCACCTCATTACCTCTGTCTTTCTTCCGTCTCCATCCTCCTTATTTAACTCTTCCTAATTACCTTCTCCGTATTCCTTTCTCCTCCGTCGTCACCATCATCCTCCTTATTACCTCCTCTTCACTATTTCTCTCCTCCTCGTTTACTTCGTCCTTTCTATCCTCTTCCTTCAAATCTCCTCTTCAATACCTGTTTCACTACTTCCTCATCATTATCCTCCTCACTATCTCCATCCTTTTCCATATTGACTCCCTCCCTAATTCCTCCCCGTCATCCTCCTTATTTATACCTCTAGTATCTCTCCTTCCTCTCCATCGTCTTTTTGCCATTCTCCCTCCGTCCTCTCTATCCTTCTCTTTATATTCCTTCCTTCCTGCCCTCTTCCTCATACCTGTCAGCTGTGCCTTCCAGCACTTAGCAAACTTGAGTTTTTCTCACTTGCACTAAGGAAGATCGCTTTATCACTCAAGTGTTTTTCCCATCCTTTCCTCCTACCTCCTTATCCGTTCTCACTCCATGTTCATGCTTGCCTTAGTTATTACTATTATCATTGTTGATACCCTCTTTCGTCCACATTTAACTATTATGTCTTCCACCATATACATGAATATAAGTGTACACAAGAAAAACCCTATTAAAAAAGGAGAGGGGAAAAACTAGTATGAGGGGAAAAATGAGTATGTGTTAACACATACTTGGATTTCCGGGGGGAAAATTCAGTATATACTCATTTTTCCGGGGGGAAATCTCAGTATATACTCATATTTCCGGGGGGAAAACTGAGTATATACTCATTTTTCCGGGGAGAAAAATGAGTATGGGGGAAAAATGAGTATGTAACACCGGCATTTATAATTGAAAACCAAAAACTCCACCCCAAATTCGATAAATTCGATCAATACTTCCAGTATTTCTTCAGTGCCAATGATGATAAAATTATTTAATTATGATAATCTTTATCGATTGACCATACGGTCACAAGTTCAAACTAGAGGCTCAGTGGGTTGAGCCTGTGTCGCACACCTTTCACTCTGCTTTGAAGAAACTTACTACATAACCTTCCATAGCATAGGTGGTTCCCACCAAGTTTTGGTTCATTTGGCTGAGCAGTTACAGAGAAGAAGATTTTTAGAAATCGACCAATCAGAAACAAGAATGGCCTGTGGCGCCATGTTTATTAACGGATCGGAACTAAATAAGCAATCTTTATAAAGAACCTTCCAAGGATGCTTCCTACCAAGTTTCGATTCATTTGGCAAGCGGTTTCAGAGAAGAAGATATTTTTAGAAATCAACCAATCAGAAATAAGAATTGCCTGTGGCTGCCATGTTTGTTAACGGATCGAAACTAAATCAGCAAATGTTTTAAAGGATCTTCCAAGGATGCTTCTAACCAAGTTTCGATTCATTTAGACAAGCGGTTTCAGAGAAGAAGATTTTTTAGAAATCAACCAATCAGAAATAAGAATTGCCTGTGGCGGCCATGTTTGTTAACGGATCGGAACTAAATGAGCAATCTTTATAGAGGACCTTCCAAGGATGCTTCCTACCAAGATTCGATTTATTTGACCAAGCGGTTAAAGCGGAGAAGATTTTTTAGAAATCAACCATTCAGAAACAAGAATTGTCTGTGGCGCCCATGTTTGTTAACGGATCGAGACGAAATGAGCAATCTTTATAGAGGACATGTCATAGATGCTTCCTACCAAGGACGACAGACGACGGATGATGGACGACGGACGCCAAGTGATGGCAAAAGCTCACATTGCCTTTGGCAAGGTGAGCTAAAAAGTGGACTTGTGTGTGTAGTTTTACTGTTCTGATGAGGGAGGGTCAAGTCAATATTATAATAGATTTCAGAGTGTGTAATAGTTGATATTATTAATGACAAAGGCTAATGAATAATAATTAAGGATGTTTAAATAATATAGGCTGGGGGATAATTATGCAAAGAGTAGAGAAGTCAGATGTTTTAAAGCTTTTACAGAAGTACAGGGATATTGATTGTATATACGCTTTGATTTGTTTTTAGAATTTTACATAATCACACCAGCCCTGGAGTAGCTAGTGTGAGTAACTCTAAAACCCGGTGTTGTCCACTAATAGAATATATTTTAATAATTTTGGATAGCGGTTTTGTGGAGTACACATATCTATATAACTGTTGTCTTTGTTAAGACACATATACAATTTAGCTTCCAGTAGAGTGAGAGAAAAGTTAGTTCAATGAATATTGCCTACGTTAAAGGAGTCATGGTCATTATCGCATGGTAGTTGGATTTACAACTACCTATGCAATCAGTGCCTATCACCACTAACATTTTTTGTGTTTATACTGTCATCTATAGTAATGCCAACAGGCGATATCAAAGACGACACCTATAGACCTGTAATGATTTGAATTCGGATATGCAAGTAGGTTTTCCAAACACGAGTCATACAGAGTGCAGTTATGAAAGGAGTAGTGGAACATAGTTTCGCACGAATGTGATGCATACTCAAACGGCTTCAATTTTACAATGTAGATTGGTCCACAAAAATAAAAAGATACACGGAGCTCAGATCAAAGGTAGTACATTATTTGGGAAACACAATGGATCAAAACATTATGCACTTTAAGATCAGTTTTAAAATGATTTTGTTCTACACTCTGCATGTGACCTTCTATTAAATTCAGATGTAATTCAAAATATAAACAATATCAATCCCAGCGTTATTGGTTTTTTCTTACTGGAAAAGTTGGAATTAATATGTTTAATGAAGAACTCAAGGATATTATATTTACGTCATTCGTGAACTTAATGAGAATGAGGACAAATGGTGGTTTTTTATCAGTAAGTGCTATATATCTTGACATTGTTATGTTCAATGACAACAAATTTAACTTTAGATTTCATGCATACATTTTAGTGTTTTTTGTTGTTGCTGGTATGATATCAACCATCAGCCAATATGCCCTTTTAATTATTGTATACCACAGATACAGATACGTCTGCTTCATACCTTGACCTACACCTCGAAATTGAGAGTGAGGGGCGGTTAAGAACGAAATTGTACGACAAAAGAGATGATTTCAATTTTCCCATTGTGAACTTTCCATTCATATGTAGCAACATTCTAGCAGCACATGCATATGGAATATATCTCTCTCAGTTGATACGATATTCCAGAACTTGTGGATCCTATCAGGATTTCCTTGATAGAGGGTTGCTGCTAACAAGGAAGCTATTGAACCAAGGGTTCCTCTTAGATAAGTTGAAGTTATCACTTCGAAAGTTTTACGGTTGCCACCACGACTTGGTTGACCGTTATGGAATATCTGTGTCACAAATGACCACGGATATGTTCCACTTGTCGTAAACACTTCCCGGTCCTTTCCTCGTTCGTGATTTATCACCAGGTTTGTAACTAGATTAACACGACGGGTTCCACTAGTGGAGAAGGAACTACTGACTCTTCCGAAGCACCTGCGTTCACCCCCGGTTTTTAGTGGGGTTCGTGTTACTCGATTTTTAGTTTTATATGTATATTTTGTTGATCGTTGTTTGTCCTTTTGTACTTTTTCTTTTGGCCATTGTGTTGTCTGTTCGTCTTCGATATACGGATTCTGATTGCCCCTTTGGTATCTTCAAACTCTTCTTGCTGTAAGCAAGACCTTAATATTGAATGGAATCGTATATTTAATAATAAGTTAGCATTCCTATGGGTACCAACCGTGCTTCTTTTGTTGCTGACTTATTCCTTTATTCGCATTAACTCAAGAAAAACAAACGAAACAAAAAGAAGTTGTTCACGTGCTATATAGATGATGTCCTCTCACTAAATAATTCCAGATTTGGCTATTATGTTGATCGCATCTATCCAATGGAGCTTGTAATAACGTCTCCCATATATACAGTTAGATCTTCTTCATACATTGACCTACACCTAGCAATGTACAGTGAGGGCCGGTTGAGAACAAACCTTTATGACAAAAGAGATATTTAAACTTTCCCATTTTGGAACTTTCTTTTGATATGTTGCAACATTCCAGCAGCACCTGCATATAGAGTATATAGTTCTCAGCTGATACGATATTCCAGGACTTGTGGCGTCTATCATGATATCCATAATTGCTGCTAATAAAGGAAGCTACTAAACCAAGGGTTCCTAGTGGTTAGGTTGAAGTCATCAACTCGAAAGTTTAACGATAGCCACCATGACTTGGTTAACCGTTACTGTTCTGGTTGTCGTAATCACAATACCATCCTTTCGTCATTAATGATTTGTCACCATATTTTCAACAAGGGTAACATGACTGGTACCATTAATGTAGCAGAAACTGTTTGCCCTTCCGGAGCATCTGAGTTCACTCCAGGTTTCAGTGGACCATATTGGTTAATCTTTATTTTTCTGTGTAGGGATTTTTGAGCCTTTCTTTAGTTTTATATGTATGTTTTGTAGATCGTTGTTTGTCCTTTTGTCCTTTTTATTTTGGCCATTGTGTTGTCTGTTCTTCTTCGATATACGGATTCTGATTGCCCCTTTGGTAACTTCAAACTCTTCTTGTTTTTTGTCCTTTTGCCATTTAGTTGACATGTGTTTATGTACGGATGTTTTGATTGGCACCATGTAAAACAAGACAAAACCAGTTGACAGAATATTAAATGTTACTACAAACAGATTAAATATGAACCGTATAGCTTTGATTACGATAGTTTTGTAGCTTAAAAATTGTATGAATGTCATGTTGTACAATTTAAGTAATAAAACATGTTAATATGATTTATTTCTGAAAAAGAAGACGAAAATAGATTGCCGTATTTATGAATCATGGAATATTCGTGATGAAAAACCTGTACGTAATGATGTCTATAAGTCTTCTCAGATTGACTCATTATTCTGTGTATTGACAGCTATAACTTTGATGTCAGTGGACCCAACACTCATCACTAATCTAATTGCTCAAGAAGAAGAACACGTGAAGGAAATAGCATTGAAATTCCACGAACTGGTACAAAAACACAAGGTAATTACAGTTTAATATTAGAATTGAAAATTATGAAATATATATCCTCATTAATTTGATTTACTATTTAAAACAGATGCTTAAAGAAACCTATGTATACAATTATAATTATTATCAATCACGAATGGACAATCCAGAGAAACTGGCAACATTAGACACACAAGACCCAGGGCGAAGATGAACATAACAAAAAAAGCAACACAACACAGAAAACTAAAAAGATGAACACCACGGATGAGAACCCAGGTGCTCATGAAGGCTAAGCAGTTCCTGCTTCTTATAAGATGTGAACCCAGGTGCTCATGAAGGCTAAGCAGTTCATGCTTCTTGTAAGATGTGAACCCAGGTGCTCATGAAGGCTAAGCAGTTCCTGCTTCTTATAAGATGTGAACCCAGGTGCTCATGAAGGCTAAACAGTTCCTGCTTCTTATAAGATGTGAACCCAGGTGCTCATGAAGGCTAAACAGTTCCTGCTTCTTATAAGATGTGAACCCAGGTGCTCATGAAGGCTAAGCAGTTCCTGCTTCTTATGAGATGTGAACCCAGGTGCTCATGCAGGCTAAGCAGTTCCTGCTTCTTATAAGATGAGAACCCAGGTGCTCATGAAGGCTAAACAGTTCCTGCTTCTTATAAGATGTGAACCCATGTGCTCATGAAGACTAAACAGTTCCTGCTTCTTATAAGATGTGAACCCAGGTGCTCATGAAGGCTACCAGTTCCTGCCTCTTATAAGATGTGAACCCAGGTGCTCATGAAGGTTAAACAGTTCCTGCTTCTTATAAGATGTGAACCCAGGTGCTCATGAAGGCTAAACAGTTCCTGCTTCTTATTAGATGCCCGCCATGTTACTCATATAATCAAGTCCAGTTGGACATCACAATACGCAAATAAATACAAATAACATAAGTCAGACATGAACCCTTCTACAAACTACAGGGGGTAAAGGTCAACCCAACATCGCTTTAATGATATTCGTTAGTTACCATTAATACTCCATCAAAATGTGATCGAGTAAACACCTCTAGTTCAGAATTGAAATTGTGAAATGTGAATTGATAGAAGTAATACCGTTAGATATTTAGCTTAATGATATACATGTTGTATTATGCATACTACTCCTCGTAAACATTGAACAGCTCTTGTCACACCATAATGAATATGTGCCTTATGTTTACTATTTGTAATCGAATTATCCACTTTGTTTTGTTATTTATATCTAGAAATAATGAAGTATTTTGTTTTTGAAAGGTTTCCGCCACTAGATATTCGAAAGGTTCAGTGGTCCGAAGGTTTAATGGTTGAAGTATCGTTTGCCATAAGATTCAATAGTCTGACGTATCGATAGCCCGAAAGGGTCTATTTTAATCACTGGAAATGAAAATGAATAGTAAAATGTCATATTGTGATAATAAAATGGTTGAATACCATTCTGCGTTGTATTAGGTTTTTCTTTCATTTACACACTGGTTAATTCGAATGTAAATTACAATTGTTTGTTATTCATAATGATAACAATGAAAACTATTTCAATGACACTTCCGATGGTCCAACAATAGTTTTATAAACATACTAGTATATGATTTTCAGGGTTTTTGCAAAAGGAACCATTTATATATTTTTTTTTTAAATGATGAGTTTTCAAATATTTATGCGATCACTCTTCGCATGGTAGGCAAAAGCAAAAAAAAAAAAAAAAAAAAAAAAAAAAAAAGGCATGATCACAACTGTGATTTATTGTCATTTTTGTGTAATAAGGCGTCATATAGCTTCTGGATTAATATTTATGGTTGCAATTTCTATCGAAAACATCATCGATTTATAAGGGGTGGGTGTTTGCATTAAGAAGGGAAAGACGTTCTTCCATAAACGACTTGTGATTACCCCTTTTCCTAGTTTAATTTAATCTGTAGCTTCATAATAATGAGTCCTATGACGTTTGCTGCAACTTTATTTCTCACTATATATATATATATGCATGCATCTAGTATAAATCGTCATGCATACATTTAAAAAGCTAGAAATCTTTTCATCTCCAAAAAATCCAAAATTGTTACGTGATCGAATTCATGGCTCTACCTTTGATGTATTTTGACTATTCTCTTTAGGCCTTTTCGTTTTTTGTTTTTTTGTTTGGTTTTTGTTTTTTGCTCCTAAAGGCTATTAAATTATTTGGCTTTGCACGTACCTGATGAAGGTTATTCCTGTTGTCGATGAGCGTACCTGATGAAGGTTATTCCTGTTGTCGATGAGCGTACCTGATGAAGGTTATTTCTGTTGTCGATGAGCGTACCTGATGAAGGTTATTCCTGTTGTCGATGAGCGTACCTGATGAAGGTTATTCCTGTTGTCGATGAGCGTACCTGATGAAGGTTATTCCTGTTGTCGATGAGCGTACCTGATGAAGGTTATTCCTGTTGTCGATGAGCGTACCTGATGAAGGTTATTTCTGTTGTCGATGAGCGTACCTGATGAAGGTTATTCCTGTTGTCGATGAGCGTACCTGATGAAGGTTATTCCTGTTGTCGATGAGCGTACCTGATGAAGGTTATTCCTGTTGTCGATGAGCGTACCTGATGAAGGTTATTCCTGTTGTCGATGAGCGTACCTGATGAAGGTTATTCCTGTTGTCGATGAGCGTACCTGATGAAGGTTATTCCTGTTGTCGATGAGCGTACCTGATGAAGGTTATTCCTGTTGTCGATGAGCGTACCTGATGAAGGTTATTCCTGTTGTCGATGAGCGTACCTGATGAAGGTTATTCCTGTTGTCGATGAGCGTACCTGATGAAGGTTATTCCTGTTGTCGATGAGCGTACCTGATGAAGGTTATTCCACAAATGCATCATGTGCACTAAAGTTGATATCTACGTTTTTATTACTATCACTTGGTCGATACCACTGATGGTGGACTTTTATCCGCCTAGTGGTCAGTGCTTTGGCAATGACATTGTTTATCAGATATATGTTTTTTTCGAAATGCACAGTTCTTATCATATAATTATCATTAAAAACTAAGGTTCCCATCCCTCAGGCATAGGTGACCTGACCAGAATTTGGCTATCCTGTCTAGCCCATTTCGCTTTCGTCCTCCAAAAGACTTTTAAATTATTTAGTTTTTATATATATTGTCTTTAAGTGTATTTGTGGGATGTTTAGTTTTTATATATATATTGTCTTTAAGTGTATTTGTGGGATGTTTAGTTTTTATATATATTGGCTTTAAGTGTATTTGTTGGATGTTTAGTTTTTATATATTGTCTTTAAGTGTATTTGTGGGATGTTTAGTTTTTATATATATTGTCTTTAAGTGTATTTGTGGGATGTTTAGTTTTTATATATATTGTCTTTAAGTGTATTTGTGGGATGTTTAGTTTTTATATATATTGTCTTTAAGTGTATTTGTGGGATGTTTAGTTTTTATATATATTGGCTTTAAGTGTATTTGTTGGATGTTTAGTTTTTATATATATTGTCTTTAAGTGTATTTGTGGGATGTTTAGTTTTTATATATATTGTCTTTACGTGTATTTGTTGGATGTTTAGTTTTTATATATATTGTCTTTAAGTGTATTTGTGGGATGTTTAGTTTTTATATATATTGTCTTTACGTGTATTTGTTGGATGTTTAGTTTTTATATATATTGGCTTTAAGTGTATTTGTTGGATGTTTAGTTTTTATATATATTGTCTTTAAGTGTATTTGTGGGATGTTTAGTTTTTATATATATTGGCTTTAAGTGTATTTGTTGGATGTTTAGTTTTTATATATATTGGATTTAAGTGTATTTGTGGGATGTTTAGTTTTTATATATATTGTCTTTAAGTGTATTTGTGGGATGTTTAGTTTTTATATATATTGTCTTTAAGTGTATTTGTTGGATGTTTAGTTTTTATATATATTGTCTTTAAGTGTATTTGTTGGATGTTTATCTTTTATATATATTGGCTTTAAGTGTATTTGTGGGATGTTTAGATTTTATATATATTGTCTTTAAGTGTATTTGTGGGATGTTTAGATTTTATATAGATTGTCTTTAAGTGTATTTGTTGGATGTTTAGTTTTTATATATATATTGTCTTTAAGTGTATTTGTTGGATGTTTAGTTTTTATATATATTGTCTTTAAGTGTATTTGTGGGATGTTTAGTTTTTATATATATTGTCTTTAAGTGTATTTGTGGGATATTTAGTTTTTATATATATTGGCTTTAAGTGTATTTGTGGGATGTTTAGCTTTTATATATATTGGCTTTAAGTGTATTTGTGGGATGTTTAGATTTTATATATATTGTCTTTAAGTGTATTTGTGGGATGTTTAGATTTTATATAGATTGTCTTTAAGTGTATTTGTTGGATGTTTAGTTTTTATATATATATTGTCTTTAAGTGTATTTGTGGGATGTTTAGATTTTATATATATTGTCTTTAAGTGTATTTGTTGGATGTTTAGTTTTTATATATATTGTCTTTAAGTGTATTTGTGGGATGTTTAGTTTTTATATATATTGGCTTTAAGTGTATTTGTGGGATGTTTAGTTTTCATATATATTGTCTTTAAGTGTATTTGTGGGATGTTTAGTTTTTATATATATTGGCTTTAAGTGTATTTGTGGGATGTTTAGCTTTTATATATATTAGCTTTAAGTGTATTTGTGGGATGTTTAGCTTTTATATATATTGTCTTTAAGTGTATTTGTGGGATGTTTAGCTTTTATATATATTGGCTTTAAGTGTATTTGTTGGATGTTTAGCTTTTATATATATTGTCTTTAAGTGTATTTGTTGGATGTTTAGCTTTTATATATATTGGCTTTAAGATTTGTGGGATGTTTAGTTTTTATATATATTGTCTTTAAGTGTATTTGTTGGATGTTTAGTTTTTATATATATTGTCTTTAAGTGTATTTGTTGGATGTTTAGTTTTTATATATATATTGTCTTTAAGTGTATTTGTTGGATGTTTAGTTTTTATATATATATTGGCTTTAAGTGTATTTGTTGGATGTTTAGTATTTATATATATTGTCTTTAAGTGTATTTGTTGGATGTTTAGTTTTTATATATATTGTCTTTAAGTGTATTTGTGGGATGTTTAGTTTTTATATATATATTGTCTTTAAGTGTATTTGTGGGGTGTTTAGTTTTTATATATATTGTCTTTAAGTGTATTTGTTGGATGTTTAGTTTTTATATATATTGGCTTTAAGTGTATTTGTGGGATGTTTAGTTTTCATATATATTGTCTTTAAGTGTATTTGTGGGATGTTTAGTTTTTATATATATTGGCTTTAAGTGTATTTGTGGGATGTTTAGCTTTTATATATATTAGCTTTAAGTTTATTTGTGGGATGTTTAGCTTTTATATATATTGTCTTTAAGTGTATTTGTGGGATGTTTAGCTTTTATATATATTGGCTTTAAGTGTATTTGTTGGATGTTTAGCTTTTATATATATTGTCTTTAAGTGTATTTGTTGGATGTTTAGCTTTTATATATATTGGCTTTAAGATTTGTGGGATGTTTAGTTTTTATATATATTGTCTTTAAGTGTATTTGTTGGATGTTTAGTTTTTATATATATTGTCTTTAAGTGTATTTGTTGGATGTTTAGTTTTTATATATATATTGTCTTTAAGTGTATTTGTTGGATGTTTAGTTTTTATATATATATTGGCTTTAAGTGTATTTGTTGGATGTTTAGTATTTATATATATTGTCTTTAAGTGTATTTGTTGGATGTTTAGTTTTTATATATATTGTCTTTAAGTGTATTTGTGGGATGTTTAGTTTTTATATATATATTGTCTTTAAGTGTATTTGTTGGATGTTTAGTTTTTATATATATTGTCTTTAAGTGTATTTGTTGGATGTTTAGTTTTTATATATATTGTCTTTAAGTGTATTTGTTGAATGTTTAGCTTTTATATATATTGTCTTTAAGTGTATTTGTTGGATGTTTAGTTTTTATATATATTGTCTTTAAGTGTATTTGTGGGATGTTTAGTTTTTATATATATTGTCTTTAAGTGTATTTGTGGGATGTTTAGTTTTTATATATATTGGCTTTAAGTGTATTTGTGGGATGTTTAGCTTTTATATATATTAGCTTTAAGTGTATTTGTGGGATGTTTAGCTTTTATATATATTGTCTTTAAGTGTATTTGTTGGATGTTTAGCTTTTATATATATTGGCTTTAAGATTTGTGGGATGTTTAGTTTTTATATATATTGTCTTTAAGTGTATTTGTTGGATGTTTAGTTTTTATATATATTGTCTTTAAGTGTATTTGTTGGATGTTTAGTTTTTATATATATTGGCTTTAAGTGTATTTGTTGGATGTTTAGTATTTATATATATTGTCTTTAAGTGTATTTGTTGGATGTTTAGCTTTTATATATATTGTCTTTAAGTGTATTTGTTGGATGTTTAGTTTTTATATATATTGTCTTTAAGTGTATTTGTGGGATGTTTAGTTTTTATATATATATTGTCTTTAAGTGTATTTGTGGGATGTTTAGATTTTATATATATTGTCTTTAAGTGTATTTGTGGGATGTTTAGTTTTTATATATATATTGGCTTTAAGTGTATTTGTGGGATGTTTAGCTTTTATATATATTGGCTTTAAGTGTATTTGTTGGATGTTTAGCTTTTATATATATTGTCTTTAAGTGTATTTGTTGGATGTTTAGCTTTTATATATATTGGCTTTAAGATTTGTGGGATGTTTAGTTTTTATATATATTGTCTTTAAGTGTATTTGTTGGATGTTTAGTTTTTATATATATTGTCTTTAAGTGTATTTGTGGGATGTTTAGCTTTTATATATATTGTCTTTAAGTGTATTTGTTGGATGTTTAGTTTTTATATATATTGGCTTTAAGTGTATTTGTTGGATGTTTAGTATTTATATATATTGTCTTTAAGTGTATTTGTTGGATGTTTAGCTTTTATATATATTGTCTTTAAGTGTATTTGTTGGATGTTTAGTTTTTATATATATTGTCTTTACGTGTATTTGTGGGATGTTTAGTTTTTATATATATATTGTCTTTAAGTGTATTTGTGGGATGTTTAGATTTTATATATATTGTCTTTAAGTGTATTTGTGGGATGTTTAGTTTTTATATATATATTGGCTTTAAGTGTATTTGTGGGATGTTTAGCTTTTATATATATTGGCTTTAAGTGTATTTGTGGGATGTTTAGCTTTTATATATATTGTCTTTAAGTGTATTTGTTGGATGTTTAGCTTTTATATATATTGGCTTTAAGATTTGTGGGATGTTTAGTTTTTATATATTGGCTTTAAGTGTATTTGTTGGATGTTTAGTTTTTATATATATTGTCTTTAAGTGTATTTGTTGGATGTTTAGTTTTTATATATATTGGCTTTAAGTGTATTTGTTGGATGTTTAGCTTTTATATATATTGGCTTTAAGATTTGTGGGATGTTTAGTTTTTATATATATTGGCTTTAAAAGTGTATTTGTTGGATGTTTAGTTTTTATATATATTGCCTTTAAGTGTATTTGTGGGATATTTAGTTTTTATATATATTGGCTTTAAGTGTATTTGTTGGATGTTTAGTTTTTATATATATTGCCTTTAAGTGTATTTGTGGGATATTTAGTTTTTATATATATTGGCTTTAAGTGTATTTGTGGGATGTTTAGTTTTTATATATATTGGCATTAAGTGTATTTGTGGGATGTTTAGTTTTTATATATATTGTCTTTAAGTGTATTTGTTGGATGTTTAGCTTTTATATATATTGGCTTTAAGATTTGTGGGATGTTTAGTTTTTATATATATTGGCTTTAAGTGTATTTGTGGGATGTTTAGTTTTTATATATATTGGCATTAAGTGTATTTGTTGGATGTTTAGCTTTTATATATATTGGCTTTAAGTGTATTTGTTGGATGTTTAGTTTTTATATATATTGTCTTTAAGTGTATTTGTGGGATATTTAATTTGTATATATATTGGCTTTAAGTGTATTTGTGGGATGTTTAGCTTTTATATATATTGGCTTTAAGTGTATTTGTGGGATGTTTAGATTTTATATATATTGTCTTTAAGTGTATTTGTGGGATGTTTAGATTTTATATAGATTGTCTTTAAGTGTATTTGTTGGATGTTTAGTTTTTATATATATATTGTCTTTAAGTGTATTTGTTGGATGTTTAGTTTTTATATATATTGGCTTTAAGTGTATTTGTGGGATGTTTAGTTTTTATATATATTGTCTTTAAGTGTATTTGTTGGAGGTTTAGTTTTTATATATATTGTCTTTAAGTGTATTTGGTGGATGTTTAGTTTTTATTTATATTGGCTTTAAGTGTATTTGTGGGATATTTAGTTTTTATATATATTGTCTTTAAGTGTATTTGTGGGATATTTAGTTTGTATATATATTGTCTCTAAGTGTATTTGTGGGATGTTTAGTTTTTATATATATTGTCTTTAAGTGTATTTGTGTGATGTTTAGTTTTTATATATATTGTCTTTAAGTGTATTTGTGGGATGTTTAGTTTTTATATATATTGTCTTTATGTGTATTTGTGGGATGTTTAGTTTTTATATATATTGGCTTTAAGTGTATTTGTGGGATGTTTAGTTTATATATATTGTCTTTAAGTGTATTTGTGGGATGTTTAGTTTTTATATATATTGGCTTTAAGTGTATTTGTGGGATGTTTAGTTTTTATATATATTGTCTTTAAGTGTATTTGTGGGATGTTTAGTTTTTAAATATATTGTCTTTAAGTGTATTTGTGGGATGTTTAGTTTTTATATATATTGTCTCTAAGTGTATTTGTGGAATGTTTAGTTTTTATATATATTGGCTTTAAGTGTATTTGTGGGATGTTTAGTTTTTATATATATTGTCTTTAAGTGTATTTGTGGGATGTTTAGTTTTTATATATATTGGCTTTAAGTGTATTTGTGGGATGTTTAGTTTTTATATATATTGTCTTTAAGTGTATTTGTGGGATGTTTAGTTTTTATATATATTGTCTTTAAGTGTATTTGTGGGATGTTTAGTTTTTATATATATTGTCTTTAAGTGTATTTGTGGGATGTTTAGTTTTTATATATATTGTCTTTAAGTGTATTTGTGGGATGTTTAGTTTTTATATATATTGTCTTTAAGTGTATTTGTGGGATGTTTTTCATGAAACGCGTCGTTGGTATTATATTTGATATCTACGTTTTAATTACTGTTATTGTTTCGTATTCAATTGTTTTTTTTCTAGGAAACTATTCTATTTCCATCTAATTGACATCTAAAACATGTAATAAGAACCCATGAGAAGGAAGGGCTGTAAATTTATACGATAATGAACATTCGGACCAATCAACCGTCGGATCAACGAATCGTTGGATCACTGAACCTTTGGATTATCGATATACTACCCAATGTAACCTTGAAGTCATTCATAATAAGGAAATATTTCATTACTAGTGCTTTCGAACATGCCTGAAAAGTAGCTAAAGGATAATGTATTTTGCAATTGACAGAGTTCAAACTTGATAAACTTTGATTCTTGAGGAATCAATTTGCGTCTTCCTCACAAATGTCGTACACTTGCATATAATGATTTACATGACATTGTACAATCCAAACAACATCAATCGATGTTCTCTCATTTAAGTACATAGTGATATTAATTAATGTAAAAATCCAGTTTACATCAGTTCTATCTCAGAGTAAGCAAATAGAATTGTAATTAACAAAGATAATGACCAATCACATGCTCCAAAAAGGAACGCTTTACGCTGCCTAGTACTATGTCTAAAGATTTTAATTGAATTGAAATATTAGTGTAAACCATCAATATTGCAATTATATCGTGTTGATTAGTTTTATTAATGGAGAAACCTGACTATATACCGGAAGTAAGTGAATTGTATGATATAAAGTTGCATCGAGTGTACCCCGTCCTGGACAGGATTCTAGCTCACAAGCATTGTTGGTGTCATATACTGACTTCATAGATTGTAAATCTAGCCACCTTACTATCGCGGCGGCAAGTGATCCATATTTCTAAAGTTATCAAGGGAAATTATAAATGTTCGATCTGAAACTTCAGTCTCCTTCCACAGTGAGTGAGGCTATTCAGTCAGCATGCTGGTTGCAATAAAAGTATCACATGACTGACAAACTATGCATTTACACATATAATGGAAACCAGTTATAACCGGTTTATAGTATCTTAAAAACTGCTATTAAAATACTATTTTTAGATTTATTTATCTTTCCAACATTTTGACTTTTACATTTCTTATATAAAAATCAGTTTCCTTGGTAAATGAATTTTCTGTAAATAGAAATAGAGCAGAATACGTGTTACTTCAGATTATAGTTTAGTCTTTGAAGTCTTGCTAAGTAATACTTTGAAGTAGAGGAAACGACATCTCGATTGATATATAAGAAAATGTGCGATTGTGTCAAGCCTTGTTTATATTGTATTACAGATAAATGGGAAAGTCATACGAGTTAATGGAGAAGCTGGACCAGGAATAGTAGAAATGGCTACTAGAGAGAAGGCATCATATATAGTCATTGGAAGTCGAGGACTGGGTCAATTTAGGAGAACATTATTAGGCAGTGTTAGTGACTATGTATTACACCATGCCTCTGTACCTGTCGTGGTCTGTAAAAAAGACAATGGAAAAGATTGATATTGTTCAATGCATATTAATATACATAATCGGATTAATTAAATAGATGTTTATATCACACGAATGCAATATGATTTTTTAAAAAGAGCTATTTAACTAGTAGAATAGCAAAATCAACATAATAGTGAAAAAAGATGACAGCTTTTATTTTTATGCATTGTCAACCTAGTTTTTTGGGAAAAGTACTGTTATAATTGAAAGACACGTACGTGTAATGGCATGTTATGATGAAGTTTTTTTTTTTTAATTAAAAGACTAATGTTAACATTATTAGTGATATTTTCTAATGTTTCTTAACAGTGGTTGGCATATGCCTTTGGCTTGACATTCAATAACAATATTCAAGCAATATATATTGTGGAAAGCCTCACTACACCATTGATTCTTTGTCAATTTAAACATTTTGAAATTGCAATTAATTACATGGGAAAGTAAGTTAATAGCTAAAGGTTAATTAATTATGGCGAGATGTTTAGCTAACTAAGACAAAATAAGAAGCGTAATTAAAAATGTCAAACAATATCAATATACAGTCAATGGACATAAGTATTCGTCACCCTCGATTATACGCTATATATTTCATATAAAACCACATTTTTCAAAAAAAAATTAATTGTGAAGTCATTTCTATACGGATTGTGATCATTTTTGCACCAGAAGAAGCATAAATATTTAAAGATTATTTGATTATTTTAGCATGATTTTCCGCTATATTGCCTTTATTTTCTTATGATTTAAAGACAATTTTTGTTTTCTGACGTCAAATTTGCTATATATTTAACCAAAATAAAATCGGAAAAATCAACATTTGTGTTTAAATCAACAGAAAACAAAAAACCATGCAGACAAAAATTACTATCAGATAAACAAATAAAATTCAAAGAATTCAGATGAACAAATAAAATTCAAAGAATTCTGCGTGTCTTGAAATAAATTTCATAAAAAGCTGCCCAGAGATAGCTTTAAAATATTTTTTTGAAAAAATGTGGTTTTATATGAAATATATAATAAAAAATCGAAGGTGACGAATACTATACAATTACTGCACTTGAACGAGATCAATATGAGGTTTTATGGAGCAGAGTACAACAATATTGAACGAGGCTCTATTTTACTTTAATTTTGAAATTTTATGAAAACTTTGGAATTTTTGAAACTTTTTGAAAATTTTATCATTTTGAATTTTTGGAAATCTTATGAAATTTTTGAAAGTTTTGAAATTTTATGAAATTTTGAAATTTACAAAAAAATAATTGACCTTTAAATTATTTTTTTTTAATTTTATAATTTATAAATTTCTAACATATTGATTAGCAAAAAGCAATTTCTGTGCAATAAAAAACCATATTGCACTCTCGTGCCACGTAATTTCATTCATTGCAATATGATTATTTATTGCACAGAAATTTCTTTTTGCTAATCAATATGTTAGAAAATGGAATGTCACGTGTATTGCTTCTGGCCAATAGAAAAACAGTAAAATAGAGCCTTATGTAATAATTATGTCCATGGACTGATAGGTGAAAGCATTGGGAAATCAAAAATGTTTTAAGAAACGTTTTAGGATACCAACGGGGTAATAAGAAGCCATAAATCATAGAAGGTCAGAGGTCAGAGAACACAATGACCGAAAGAGAAAGGACAATAAGACAATCAATGATCTTCAAAACACTAAACAGAAAACTAAAGATAGAGCAACATGTTAGTAGTTCCTGCTCCAATAGTGACACATGTCGTGTCCACTTGTACGATTATTGGGTTACAGCTATATTATATATGTCGATATACTGAGCACTTGAATCAAGTGTATACCCGTATAAGATGTATGATGGCTTTATATGACCTAAATTAGTTTTATAAGATGTATAAGGTAATGACTTGGTGGTGCATAAAACATACCCATTCACAAGGTCAATAGATCAAGGTCGTACGAGATTCATATTTAATTCTTAGTTCCATAGTTTGTATTCTCGTCTTATGGTTATATTGGCATTTTAAAAATATTTTGGTAATTTTAAGCTTCACGCTTGTAATCTGCTTGTACTGTTAGAATGCTGCATTTATTGTCCTCACAATATAACAACAATACAAACCGCTCCTCTGTCTAGCATTAAACAATATAGCGAATCACAACAATACGGACCATTCCTCTGTGAAACCTATAAATAAAAAAACTGAATACATCAATCCTGACAAAAATAGTCGTATTATCTTTTATACAATAATAGCCTTCAAAAGGCAGCTAAACTAAATAATAGTCTGATGTGTCGATAATTTTCACTTTGCCGATCCTATAATGTAAATAAATATATTTTATATCATGTGTGGCATCCTTTGTTGAGGATATTAACATTCCACTTAATATTCTTAGTACAGATAATGTATATGATATGAATACTGGATTGGTAAATACTACTGTTCTAATGATGCCAAAGGGACAATATTTATCCGAAATCGTAAATGTAAGGAGATTAGCTACATCGCATCTATCCAAAGGAGCTGGAAGTTAATGATACAACTGATACTCAAAAGTCTGCTTCTTTCCTTGATATTTACCTTGAAATCGACAACGGAGGAAGATAAAAACAAAACTCTACAACAAACGCGATGACTTCACTTTTCCAATAGTCAACTTCCCCTTCATATGTAGCAATATTACAGCATCACCAGCGTATGTAGTTTATGTAGCTTGTACCCAGTACAGTATGTACCATATATTGCCAGTGTCTAGATTGTCCATTTTTGATTGCCGTTTGATATTCTCTAACGTTTATAGACATTACAGCGATCAACAGAAAAAAAATGACACTACACAGAAAACTGATGATTGAGCAACACCAAACACACTATAAACTCATGGGCTCCAGAAGAATAAATAATTCTTGCTTCTTCGTATTAACAATGTTATAAATGTGGCCAAATTCGACAATAAGTTGTGAAAGAGGAATGAAGCATGGGGTTGTGAATACGGAAAAATCAGAATATATCAGTAGTCATATATGACACATATATTTCGTAAATGTTAACTAAATCATGATAGCTTCTTTATTAACAGTTACCCTCTATCTGGTAAATCCTAATACCAAGCACAAACTCTGGAACATCGTATCAACTAGGAGATGTATCCCCCAGATTCTGGTGTTGCTTGAATCACTTGTACGCGACCGACTATGGTCATTCACTAATGCGCTAGCGCCCATACGTCAATTACTGCGTTGTTCGGTTATTCATGATTTATATTGATATTTGGAATGCAAGAGTAGTTATACAATTAGTATTGTTGTAAAAGTGGAGTGAAACATTCATAATACTACACCAATCACGGACGATTGCTTACTTGCTTGAAAGTGAAACCCAGCGTCAAGACACAGATTTCCAGTAATGATTCTTGTTTGGTTGTATATAGCTCCGTTCTTTAAGATGAAACCCAGCGTCAAGACACAGATTTCCAGTAATGATTCTTGTTTGGTTGTATATAGCTCCGTTCTTTAAGGTGAAACCCAGCGTCAAGACACAGATTTCCAGTAATGATTCTTGTTTGGCTGTATATAGCTCCGTTCTTTAAGATGAAACCCAGCGTCAAGATACAGATTTCCAGTAATGATTCTTGTTTGGTTGTGCATGTATATAGCTCCGTTCTTTAAGATGAAACCCAGCGTCAAGACACAGATTTCCAGTAGTGATTCTTGTTTGGTTGTACATGTATATAGCTCCATTCGTTAAGGTGAAACCCAGCGTCAAGACACAGATTTCCAGTAATGATTCTTGTTTGGCTGTATATAGCTCCGTTCTTTAAGATGAAACCCAGCGTCAAGACACAGATTTCCAGTAATGATTCTTGTTTGGTTGTATATAGCTCCGTTCTTTAAGATGAAACCCAGCGTCAAGACACAGATTTCCAGTAATGATTCTTGTTTGGTTGTATATAGCTCCGTTCTTTAAGATGAAACCCAGCGTCAAGACACAGATTTCCAGTAATGATTCTTGTTTGGTTGTATATAGCACCGTTCTTTAAGATGAAACCCAGCGTCAAGACACAGATTTCCAGTAATGATTCTTGTTTGGTTGTATATAGCTCCGTTCTTTAAGGTGAAACCCAGCGTTAAGACACAGATTTCCGTTAATGATTCTTGTTTGGTTGTATATAGCTCCGTTCTTTAAGGTGAAACCCAGCGTCAAGACACAGATTTCCAGTAATGATTCTTGTGTGGTTGTATATAGCTCAGCTGCTGTAGTAATTAGGTTTATATACCGTACAATGTATTAATTATCAACACTTGTATATCTAATAATGATAGTCGATAATTAAACAAAGACGTAACGACAAAATTATTGAACATGGTTATGCATGGAGTAAAGTAAATTTAACAGACTCTATTTCATGAGATGAGAGATTTCCAGTTTTCACTGCCATGGTGTTAATGGACAGCACACAAATAAAAAAAATCCTTAATGATATAAAACGGTAATCAGTAGCCGAAATCGAAGAAGGTCAGACAGTACAATGGTCAAAGTAGAAAGGACGGAAGGACAAACAATGATCTACAAAACACTACACAGAAAACTAAAGATTGCACAACACGAAACCCACTAGAAACCGGGGGTGAGCCCAGATGCTACGGAATGGTAAGATATTCCTGTTCCATTAATAATGTTAAAGAAATAGACGAGAGAGGACTTTTTGTTAATGAATTGAAATTTATTCGTCTGGTGTTCAGTTCATGAACTTCACAAAATAATGGTCAATAAATGTATAAGCTGTATATGATATATCAATCTAAAAACATTTATTGAAAATGACATAAATATTGCAATTGATGAACAAATATAAACAGTTTATTTGTCAAGAAATTGCTGTTTTGCAAAGTTAGATAAGATTTTGTATTTGTTGTTGGTACCCTTTACTTATAATATTATCTAATTATTCTAGGAAATTGAACAATCTTTTGTGATAAACAACTTGCTAATATTATTTTGTGTTGTTGATGTCAATGACCAAAATATTTGATTGAGTTTTAAATTGGATTAATATGTTCGTGTTGATATTAGAACAGTAATGGTTTTAGGATAGTGACTGGGGAGTAACATGTCGATTTGTTCGCGCGCGCACACACACACACACACACACACAGGCTATGAGATTTCGTTTAAATTTATGGACAGTTTTAAGAAGGTGTGATGTAGGATTCAGTGATGTTTCTTTCAAACATTTTCAAATGGTATGACTGTTGATATGAATGTTGTAAAACAAATTGTAAACAGACGATTCATCTATTGATCATCTCACACAGTTTTTAAATCTCGGTCCGATAAAAGTTAAACTCTCACATTCAAATGATCATGGATATGGTTAATTGGCGAAAATCCTCATATTTTGGTCCCTTGGTCTTTCTTGCTCCCAAAGACTAATGCGGACCGGATGAAGGTTATTCCAAAAAAGCGCAGTGCCTACAACATTAGATATCTACGTTTATATTACTATGACTCTGCCGATACCTCTGTTGGTGGACAATTAGTCCCCGCGAGTATCAGCCACTCAGTAGTCAGTGTTTCTGTACTGACAAAGTTTATAAGACAGATTTATTATTGAAATTTACACATCCTAAATAATGTAATCATTATTATAACGAAGATATATCTCGCTTAGACATTAATAATCTTAGACGTTAATAATCTTAGACATTAATAGTCTTAGCATTTGGCTATTCTATCTAGACATTAATAGTCTTAGCATTTGGCTATTATATCTAGACATTAATAATCTATTTAGACATTAATAGTCTTAGCATTTGGCTATTCTATCTAGACATTAATAGTCTTAGCATTTGGCTATTCTATCTAGACATTAATAGTCTTAGCATTTGGCTATTCTATCTAGACATTAATAATCTTAGCATTTGGCTATTCTATCTAGACATTAATAATCTTAGCAGATATATTTGGCTATTCTATTTAGACATTAATAGTCTTAGCAGATATATTTGGATATTCTATTTAGACATTAATAGTCTTAGCAGATATATTTGGCTATTCTATCTAGACATTAATAATCTTAGCAGATATATTTGGCTATTCTATCTAGACATTAATAATCTTAGCAGATATATTTGGCTATTCTATCTAGACATTAATAGTCTTAGCAGATATATTTGGCTATTCTATTTAGACATTAATAGTCTTAGCAGATATATTTGGCTATTCTATTTAGACATTAATAGTCTTAGCAGATATATTTGGCTATTCTATTTAGACATTAATTGTCTTAGCAGATATATTTGGCTATTCTATTTAGACATTAATTGTCTTAGCAGATATATTTGGCTATTCTATTTAGACATTAATTGTCTTAGCAGATATATTTGGCTATTCTATCTAGACATTACTAGTCTTAGCAGATATATTTGGCTATTCTATTTAAACATTAATTGTCTTAGCAGATATATTTGGCTATTCTATCTAGACATTACTAATCTTAGCAGATATATTTGGCTATTCTATCTAGACATTAATAGTCTTAGAAGATATATTTTTATATTCTATTTAGACATTAATAGTCTTAGCAGATATATTTGACTATTCTATCTAGACATTAATAGTCTTAGCAGATATATTTGGCTATTCTATTTAGACATTAATAGTCTTAGCAGATATATTTGGCTATTCTATTTAGACATTAATAGTCTTAGCAGATATATTTGGCTATTCTATTTAGACATTAATAGTCTTAGCATTTGGCGATTCTATCTAGACATTAATAATCTTAGCAGATATATTTGGCTATTCTATTTAGACATTAATAGTCTTAGCATTTGGCTATTCTATCTAGACATTAATAATCTTAGCAGATATATTTGGCTATTCTATCTAGACATTAATAGTCTTAGCATTTGGCTATTCTATCTAGACATTAATAATCTTAGTAGATATATTTGGCTATTCTATTTAGACATTAATAGTCTTAGCAGATATATTAGGCTATTCTATTTAGACATTAATAGTCTTAGCAGATATATTTGGCTATTCTATTTAGACCTTTTAATAATCTTAGCAGATATATTTGGCTATTCTATTTAGACATTAACAGTCTTAGCAGATATATTTGGCTATTCTATTTAGACATTAATAATCTTAGCAGATATATTTGACTATTCTATCTAGACATTAATAGTCTTAGCAGATATATTTGGCTATTCTATCTAGACATTAATAATCTTAGCAGATATATTTGGCAATTCTATCTAGACATTAATAATCTTAGCAGATATATTTGGCTATTCTATCTAGACATTAATAGTCTTAGCAGATATATTTGGCTATTCTATCTAGACATTAATAATCGTAGCAGATATATTTGGCTATTCTATCTAGACATTAATATTCTTAGCAGATATATTTGGCTATTCTATCTAGACATTAATAATCTTAGCAGATATATTTGGCTATTCTATTTAGACATCAATAGTCTTTGCAGATATATTTGGCTATTCTATCTAGACATTAATAGTCTTAGCAGATATATTTGGCTATTCTATCTAGACATTAATAGTCTTAGCAGATATATTTGGCTATTCTATCTAGACATTAATAGTCTTAGCAGATATATTTGGCTATTCTATCTAGACATTAATAATCTTAGCAGATATATTTGGCTATTCTATCTATACATTAATAGTCTTAGCAGATATATTTTGCTATTCTATCTAGACATTAATAGTCTTAGCAGATATATTTGGCTATTCTATTTAGACATTAATTGTCTTAGCAGATATATTTGGCTATTCTATCTAGACATTAATAATCTTAGTAGATATATTTGGCTATTCTATTTAGACATCAATAATCTTAGCAGATATATTTGGCTATTCTATTTAGACATTAATAGTCTTAGCAGATATATTTGGCTATTCTATTTAGACATTAATAGTCTTAGCAGATATATTTGGCTATTCTATCTAGACATTAATAGTCTTAGCAGATATATTTGGCTATTCTATTTAGACATTAATAGTCTTAGCAGATATATTTGGCTATTCTATCTAGACATTAATAATCTTAGCAGATATATTTAGCTATTCTATCTATACATTAATAGTCTTAGCAGATATATTTTGCTATTCTATCTAGACATTAATAGTCTTAGCAGATATATTTGGCTATTCTATTTAGACATTAATTGTCTTAGCAGATATATTTGGCTATTCTATCTAGACATTAATAATCTTAGTAGATATATTTGGCTATTCTATTTAGACATCAATAATCTTAGCAGATATATTTGGCTATTCTATTTAGACATTAATAGTCTTAGCAGATATATTTGGCTATTCTATTTAGACATTAATAGTCTTAGCAGATATATTTGGCTATTCTATTTAGACATTAATAGTCTTAGCAGATATATTTGGCTATTCTATTTAGACATTAATAGTCTTAGCAGATATATTTGGCTATTCTATCTAGACATTAATAGTCTTAGCAGATATATTTGGCTATTCTATCTAGACATCAATAGTCTTAGCAGATATATTTGGCTATTCTATTTAGACATTAATAGTCTTAGCAGATATATTTGGCTATTCTATTTAGACATTAATAGTCTTAGCAGATATATTTGGCTGTTCTATTTAGACATTAATAGTCTTAGCAGATATATTTGGCTATTCTATCTAGACATTAATAGTCTTAGCAGATATATTTGGCTATTCTATTTAGACATTAATAGTCTTAGCAGATATATTTGGCTATTCTATTTAGACATTAATAGTCTTAGCAGATATATTTGGCTATTCTATTTAGACATCAATAGTCTTAGCAGATATATTTGGCTATTCTATCTAGACATTAATAGTCTTAGCAGATATATTTGGCTATTCTATTTAGACATTAATAATCTTAGCAGATATATTTGGCTATTCTATCTAGACATTAATGGTCTTAGCAGATATATTTGGCTATTCTATTTAGACATTAATAGTCTTAGCAGATATATTTGGCTATTCTATCTAGACATTAATAATCTTAGCAGATATATTTGGCTATTCTATTTAGACCTTTTAATAATCTTAGTAGATATATTTGGCTATTCTATTTAGACATCAATAGTCTTAGCAGATATATTTGGCTATTCTATCTAGACATTAATAGTCTTAGCAGATATATTTGGCTATTCTATCTAGACATTAATAGTCTTAGCAGATATATTTGGCTATTCTATTTAGACATTAATAGTCTTAGCAGATATATTTGGCTATTCTATCTAGACATTAATAGTCTTAGCAGATATATTTGGCTATTCTATCTAGACATTAATAATCTTAGCAGATATATTTGGCTATTCTATTTAGACATTAATAGTCTTAGCAGATATATTTGGCTATTCTATCTAGACATTAATAGTCTTAGCAGATATATTTGGCTATTCTATCTAGACATCAATAGTCTTAGCAGATATATTTGGCTATTCTATTTAGACATTAATAGTCTTAGCAGATATATTTGGCTATTCTATCTAGACATTAATAGTCTTAGCAGATATATTTGGCTATTCTATCTAGACATTAATAGTCTTAGCAGATATATTTGGCTATTCTATTTAGACATTAATAGTCTTAGCAGATATATTTGGCTATTCTATTTAGACATTAATAGTCTTAGCAGATATATTTGGCTATTCTATCTAGACATTAATAATCTTAGCAGATATATTTGGCTATTCTATATAGACATTAATAGTCTTAGCAGATATATTTGGCTATTCTATATAGACATTAATAGTCTTAGCAGATATATTTGGCTATTCTATCTAGACATTAATAGTCTTAGCAGATATATTTGGCTATTCTATCTAGACATTAATAATCTTAGCAGATATATTTGGTTATTCTATCTAGACATTAATAATCTTAGCAGATATATTTGGCTATTCTATCTAGACATTAATAGTCTTAGCAGATATATTTGGCTATTCTATCTAGACATTAATAATCTTAGCAGATATATTTGGCTATTCTATCTAGACATTGATAATCTTAGCAGATATATTTGGCTATTCTATCTAGACATTAATAGTCTTAGCAGATATATTTGGCTATTCTATCTAGACATTAATAATCTTAGCAGATATATTTGGCTATTCTATCTAGACATTAATAATCTTAGCAGATATATTTGGTTATTCTATTTAGACATTAATAATCTTAGCAGATATATTTGGCTATTCTATCTAGACATTAATAGTCTTAGCAGATATATTTGGCTATTCTATCTAGACATTAATAATCGTAGCAGATATATTTGGCTATTCTATCTAGACATTAATATTCTTAGCAGATATATTTGGCTATTCTATCTAGACATTAATAGTCTTAGCAGATATATTTGGCTATTCTATCTAGACATTAATAATCTTAGCAGATATATTTGGCTATTCTATCTAGACATTAATAGTCCTAGCAGATATATTTGGCTATTCTATCTAGACATTAATAATCTTAGCAGATATATTTGGCTATTCTATCTAGACATTAATAATCTTAGCAGATATATTTGGCTATTCTATTTAGACATTAATAATCTTAGCAGATATATTTGGCTATTCTATCTAGACATTAATAGTCTTAGCAGATATATTTGGCTATTCTATCTAGACATTAATAATCGTAGCAGATATATTTGGCTATTCTATCTAGACATTAATATTCTTAGCAGATATATTTGGCTATTCTATCTAGACATTAATAGTCTTAGCAGATATATTTGGCTATTCTATCTAGACATTAATAATCTTAGCAGATATATTTGGCTATTCTATCTAGACATTAATAATCTTAGCAGATATATTTGGCTATTCTATCTAGATATTAATAGTCTTAGCAGATATATTTGGCTATTCTATCTAGACATTAATAATCTTAGCAGATATATTTGGCTATTCTATCTAGACATTAATAATCTTAGCAGATATATTTGGCTATTCTATCTAGACATTAATAGTCTTAGCAGATATATTTGGCTATTCTATCTAGACATTAATAATCTTAGCAGACATATTTGGCTATTCTATCTAGACATTAATAATCTTAGCAGATATATTTGGCTATTCTATCTAGACATTAATAATCTTAGCAGATATATTTGGCTATTCTATCTAGACATTAATAATCTTAGCAGATATATTTGGCTATTCTATCTAGACATTAATAATCTAAGCAGATATATTTGGCTATTCTATCTAGACATTAATAATCTTAGCAGATATATTTGGCTATTCTATCTAGACATTAATAATCTTAGCAGATATGTTTGGCTATTCTATCTAGACATTAATAGTCTTAGCAGATATATTTGGCTATTCTATCTAGACATTAATAATCTTAGCAGATATATTTGGCTATTCTATTTAGACATTAATAGTCTTAGCAGATATATTTGGCTATTCTATCTAGACATTAATAATCTTAGCAGATATATTTGGCTATTCTATCTAGACATTAATAGTCTTAGAAGATATATTTGACTATTCTATCTAGACATTAATAATCTTAGCAGATATATTTGGTTATTCTATCTAGACATTAATAATCTTAGCAGATATATTTGGCTATTCTATCTAGACATTAATAATCTTAGCAGATATATTTGGCTATTCTATCTAGACATTAATAATCTTAGCAGATATATTTGGCTATTCTATCTAGACATTAATAGTCTTAGCAGATATATTTGGCTATTCTATCTAGACATTAATAATCTTAGCAGATATATTTGGCTATTCTATCTAGACATTAATAGTCTTAGCAGATATATTTGGCTATTCTATCTAGACATTAATAATCTTAGCAGATATATTTGGCTATTCTATCTAGACATTAATAATCTTAGCAGATATATTTGGCTATTCTATCTAGACATTAATAGTCTTAGCAGATATATTTGGCTATTCTATCTAGACATTAATAATCTTAGCAGATATATTTGGCTATTCTATCTAGACATTAATAATCTTAGCAGATATATTTGGCTATTCTATCTAGACATTAATAATCTTAGCAGATATATTTGTGTATTCTATCTAGACATTAATAATCTTAGCAGATATATTTGGCTATTCTATCTAGACATTAATAGTCTTAGCAGATATATTTGGCTATTCTATCTAGACATTAATAATCTTAGCAGATATATTTGGATATTCTATCTAGACATTAATAGTCTTAGCAGATATATTTGGCTATTCTATCTAGACATTAATAATCTTAGCAGATATATTTGGCTATTCTATCTAGACATTAATAATCTTAGCAGATATATTTGGCTATTCTATCTAGACATTAATAGTCTTAGCAGATATATTTGGCTATTCTATCTAGACATTAATAATCTTAGCAGATATATTTGGCTATTCTATCTAGACATTAATAATGTTAGCAGATATATTTGGCTATTCTATCTAGACATTAATAATCTTAGCAGATATATTTGGCTATTCTATTTAGACATTAATAGTCTTAGCAGATATATTTGGCTATTCTATCTAGACATTAATAGTCTTAGCAGATATATTTGGCTATTCTATCTAGACATTAATAATCTTAACAGATATATTTGGCTATTCTATCTAGACATTAATAGTCTTAGCAGATATATTTGGCTATTCTATCTAGACATTAATAATCTTAACAGATATATTTGGCTATTCTATCTAGACATTAATAGTCTTAGCAGATATATTTGGCTATTCTATCTAGACATTAATAGTCTTAGCAGATATATTTGGCTATTCTATCTAGACCTTTTGATAATCTTAGCAGATATATTTGGCTATTCTATCTAGACCTTTTGATAATCTTAGCAGATATATTTGGCTATTCTATCTAGACCTTTTGATAATCTTAGCAGATATATTTGGCTATTCTATCTAGACCTTTTGATAATCTTAGCAGATATATTTGGCTATTCTATCTAGACTTTTTGATAATCTCAGCAGATATATTTGGCTATTCTATCTAGACTTTTTGTTTTTGATGCCAGAATTTTAAATTATTTGGCTTTCAAGTCTTTTGACTTCGAATGTGCACAATGTACCTGATGAATGTTATTCTAGGAATGTGTCGGACGCACTGAATTAGATATGTACCGTTTTATTTGTACGATTAAATCTGTAATTAAGGTCTTTAGTATATAAGAAAAAGCAGCATATACCAAAGATGTATGCAAAAGCCATAATCGAAGAAGGACAGACAATAATGGCCAATATAATAAGAATGTACACGGTATTTTTAGACTTTAGCCAAACTTAATTATATACTGTTGCAATCTGTTAGTATGTAGAGATTCCTTTTAACAGTGATTTTAAGTGAACCAAACATCTTAATGGCATAATGGAAGATATGTCAAAAAAAATATTATATTACGACAATAGACAAGAAAGCTAAAATTGTGAAATCTTACCCGATTATAAAATGCGTCTGAAGCTTACTTTTATTAAGATATAATTCATGAAAGTCAGTTTGTTTGAGATTTTAAAGTGGGTGGCATTATTTTCGTAATAAAATTATCCTTTATTCATATGAAGCAGGCTGCATGAAGGATCTTCTCAAAAACAAAAACCAAACAGAATCTAGAACTGTTCCTTTATTTTCACATTCCGCTATATTCCTCTCACTGAATAATTAAAAGTTTGGTGACTATCGTGATCTCATCTATTCCATGTACTTTGAAATAAAGTTTCAGTCAACCACACATATGACTAGATCTGCTTCATATTTTGATCTACACATACAAATTGATAGTGAGAATAAAACTTGTTTCAAGAGCGATTTTATTATTTCCCAGTGTGAATGTTCTATTAATAGCCATAGCAACACCTGCAAATAGATTATATCTCTCTCAAATGATTTGGATTACTCATTTTGAGCTTTCCATTTATATGTAGCACCATTCATGTTACATATGCATATGAAGTATCGAGGGTTGATTGCCAAAAGGCGCTATCTCACTTCTTTCCCTTTTTTTTTACTTTTCAGAAAATTGAGTTTAAAGTGTTTAATAACAAAGTGTAAATCTGTTGTTTATTATACTTAGATTAAATATATGATTACTTATTAAGGATAAGTCAATGTTCAAAATAAGCATATGTGACAAATTAGAAGCTAAGTCATTATGTCATAAATGTCCAATGTTTTAGATAGCACCTTTTGACTGCAAGCAAAAAGTATGTCTTTGAAACAATAAGGTGCTATCTTGATATGCATCACCTTTTAACAGTAATGCAACATCGTGAAAATAAAAGAAACGAATCAAGTTTATCACTTATCATGGAAATCTCAGATAATTGAACAATATATTACTGAGGAATTAGCTATATATCTTAAATTCAAAGTAAAAGACAAGTTATATTTCAATTCTTTCATCGTAGATAGAAACCTTGAGATATCACCTTTTTGGTACTATGGATGTTATTTACAAGCTAATTTTATTATTAAATGGAACATTTAATGACAAAAAGAATGTTGACGTTACATTGTATAATGTATAAACTAACAAGAATGAGTATGTAACATTTTATTTTATCCTCCATAATATTCTTTCCGGCGGATTATTTTTAATATGAAATATTATCCTTGGACAATATTTTAATATTAAATTTCTTCCAATGCTATTATATATTTTCCAGATGAGGTGGAAGAAATTTAATATCAAAATATATCCGTGGATAACATTGCACATTATAACTTTTCTTTTGACTCTTTCATTTGCATTCTGTGAGTATTTTTGGTCTTGTATATATGTAACAATATCATTGTACTCATCTTCTGTCTTGTATATATGTAACAATATCATTGTACTCATCTTCTGTCTTGTATATATGTAACAATATCATTGTACTCATCTTCTGTCTTGTATATATGTAACAATATCATTGTACTCATCTTCTGTCTTGTATATATGTAACAATATCATTGTACTCATCTTCTGTCTTGTATATATGTAACAATATCATTGTACTCATCTTCTGTCTTGTATATATGTAACAATATCATTGTACTCATCTTCTGTCTTGTATATATGTAACAATATCATTGTACTCATCTTCTGTCTTGTATATATGTAACAATATCATTGTACTCATCTTCTGTCTTGTATATATGTAACAATAGCATTGTACTCATCTTCTGTCTTGTATATATGTAACAATAGCATTGTACTCATCTTCTGTCTTGTATATATGTAACAATATCATTGTACTCATCTTCTGTCTTGTATATATGTAACAATATCATTGTACTCATCTTCTGTCTTGTATATATGTAACAATATCATTGTACTCATCTTCTGTCTTGTATATATGTAACAATATCATTGTACTCATCTTCTGTCTTGTATATATGTAACAATATCATTGTACTCATCTTCTGTCTTGTATATATGTAACAATATCATTATACTCATCTTCTGTCTTGTATATATGTAACAATATCATTGTACTCATCTTCTGTCTTGTATATATGTAACAATATCATTGTACTCATCTTCTGTCTTGTATATATGTAACAATATCATTGTACTCATCTTCTTCCATTATTCAATATCGACTGTTACGGATGAATCAAATTTTTAATATATTTAAACTTACATGACTCTATTGATTGTATAATGGGTTTGAAGATTACTCAATCTGTCATTTAAATTGACAGTGTTCTGACTATAATATATTTACCTGTAAATTTCATTTATAAAATATTTTCCAGATGGGACAGGTGATTTATTAATCAGCGTCGGAAATAATATTACATACCTTAGTATAAAATATTATCCGGATTAGCTCATTTGATGGATCGGGTGATTTATCAATGAGCGTCGGAAATAATATTACAGATGCGTCTCGTGATTTAATAATCAGCGTCGGACATAATATTACATACCTTAGTATAAAATATTATCCGGATTATCTCATTTGATGGTTCAGGTGATTTATCATTAATCGTCGGAAATAATATTCAATTCAAATATTTTATTGAAATAATATTACAGATGCGTCTCATGATTTAAAAATCAGCGTCGGAAATAATATTATGTACCTGTTTATTGTACACTAGGATACTTTGTTAGAGCAATGGAAAGTATTTTATTATAAAATATTTACCGTAACATAAAATTTAATATTAAATTCTTGGTACCTTATTTCAAAATGGAAACCAATCGCTCCATCAGATCTTGTATCCACCCTGGTATGTGGACAACAAGCCTCGATCTCATGGATGCGTACTTTCACATTCCTATTGCTCCTCCCTTCAGAAAATTTCTTCGTTTTGATTGGGACAATACAGTATACCAATTTCGAACACTCCCATTCGGGATCTCAACGGCTCCCCTAGTCTTCACAAGAGTGTTTCAAACAGTAATAGCTCATCTGCACACACTGTCTGTTCAGATTCATTCCTATCTAGACGATTCTCTGATCAGGGATTTCGATCAACAAACTCTTGTTTCCCAAACGGAAATGGTAATTCAGCTTTTTCTAAATCTGGGGTTTTTGATATCTTGGAAGAAGTCGGAGTTGACTCCTCAGAATTTTCTGTTTCTAGGGGAACACTACAGAACAGACCTGGGTCTCATTTTTCCACCAGAAGAAAAATGTGTATCCCTCTGTCAGAGAATTATGTTGTTCCAACACTCTCAGTTCGCAACAGCCAGACAGTTTTCTCAACTGCTAGGTTTCCTCAATTCATTTGTGGAAGTGGTTCCGCTAGGGCGTCTCCACATTCGGCCCCTACAGTTTTATCTTCTTCAACACTGGCTTCCAGCCTCTCAAGACTGGGAAGCAAAGATCCCTCTTCTTCCTTCACTGTTACCTTACCTACAGTGGTGGATAAACAGGGAGAATGTGATGAAAGATCTATCTCTGTCAGTACCAGTTCCTACCCTAACTATCTACTCAGATGCTTCCAAACTGGGTTGGGGAGCTTATCTAGAGGGAAGTTGGGCCTTATGGTTGTGGTCTCCTCTACAACAGAAGGAACACATCAACCTGTTGGAGATGAAAGCAGTTCATTTGGCCTTGTCTCATTTCAGAACAACTCTCCATCTCAAATCTCTGGTTCTGGCAACAAACAATACTACCGTAGTAGCTTATCTGAAAAAAAACCAGGGAGGCACTCATTGTTTCAGCCTGTATTCTCTTTGCAGGGAGATTCTCTTTCTTTGCTCGGAACTTCAGATTCAACTGGTAGTGAGGTATATTCCGGGTCATCTCAATGTACTAGCAGACACACTGTCACGTTCTCTAGCACCAGTGAACACGGAATGGGAATTATTACAAGTAATTTTTAATGCCATCAGTCATCTTTGGTGTTGTGCTCATCTGGATCTGTTTGCTACGTCTCTGAACCACAAGCTGGGCACTTTCGTTTCTCCAGTTCCAGATCCTCTAGCATACGCTGTCGACGCAATGTCAATCTCTTGGAAAGGAATGTCTGCTTACGCATTCCCTCCCTTCGGGTTTCTTTCCCAAGTCCTTCAAAAGGTGGCTCGAGAATCTTGCAAGATCATTCTTATTGCACCGGCTTGGCCAAAACAAGCCTGATTCACAGATTTGCTGCGTCTCTCGTGTGCAAGACCAATTCTTCTTCCTCTCAGAGTGAATCGACTGTCTCAACTGAAAGGAAGAATACTGCATCCAAATCCAGAGAACCTGCATCTGCACGCATGGTTACTCTCCAGAAGGGAATACGACAGAGAGGTTTTTCTGTCAGATCAACCAACCACATCTCTAAGGCTGTCCGACAGTCTACAGAGGTTGTCTACGATGCAAAGTGGTCAATCTTCGTTAATTGGTGTGTTGGACGGGAAATTGATCCTATCAAAGTCTCTGTACAACAACTAGCAGATTTTTTTGCACATCTTTTTGAAGATAAAGGACTCTTACCATCTACCATTAAAGGTTACAGATCTAGTATTACTCGCACTTTAACTATTTCTGGTGGAACTGATTTCAGCAATAATGAATTTTTATCATTATTGATTAGAAATGTTGACCTTGAGAGAACTGGACAAAAAAAACTGGTTCCTCAGTGGGATTTAGGATTGGTACTTTCGGCTCTTAAGTTACCACTCTTTGAACCTGCAACTGAAGTTGATATCAAATTTGTCTCTTACAAATGTTGCTTCTTATTAGCCTTAGCTTCTGGTAGAAGAAGAAGTGAAATTCATGCACTGTCAGTCTCAGATTCTTGTCTTCGAATTAATCGAGATCAGTCAGCTGTTACTCTTTTAACAGATACCTCCTTTCTAGGTAAAAATCAGATTCCTATTAAGGGCTCGGAACCTATTTTCATCCCAGCCCTTCCTTCTGATTATTTTTCTGACCTACTGTGTCCTAAATGAATATTGAAAATATATTTGGATAAGATAAGACAAAACAGAGAAGATGTAACTCTAATTCTAGGGTATTTTTACCTTTAAAAAGAGGTATTTCTGATTTATCATCGAAGTCCATTTCTAGATGACTGTGCAATGCGATACTTGTATATCACTCTTCTGATGAGCAAACTTTAGCTCGCCACTCAGTTAAAGCACATGAGGACGGAGCCATTTCTTCGTCTTGGGCTCTTTTTAGCACAGCTTCTATGGCAGAAGTTTTGTCGGCAGGTTTTTGGAGATGTCAAAACTCTTTCATTGATCATTACCTGCGTTCCATGACCTCACATGCTGATAATCTTTTTTCTCAGAATTTATAGTGGTAAGGTATTTATGTTATAAAATTTTAAATTTTTGAAGTAAAATTATTTTTTTATTAATAAATACTTACCACTATAAATTATAGGTCCCGCCCATTTCATTCTCCTCCCCTCCATCCCCAGTTACTTTTTAGTACTTGAGGAAATTGAATGGGTTGTATTATGGGAAGCTCTTATTAGGTCCTATAGGGGATCTTCTCAAAATATTGTCATAATATTATTGGTATTTACTGCTGTTCGGATGTCGCTTAGGGACTATTTCAGAATTTATAGTGGTAAGTATTTATTAATAAAAATTTATTTTACTTCAAAAATTTAAAATTTGGTTATGAAGTGGTCACATGATTATAAAAGAGGTGTTTTATATCCCAATGAAATTCAAACCCGAACTTGCACGTGTCTCCATGACAACGTCAGATGTAAACAATCAATGGCGTAGTAATTTCCAACAGCAAATAATCTAACACAGATAAAATTCACAACGAAAAATTCAACTATATTACATTTTGGTGTGATTTAAATGTAATTAAAAGAATTGAATGCATTTTTTTGTAGTTTTATATGCGTGTAAAAGCGTGGACCGAGACACAATTTTTGTATGAAGCGTTAGTACGCTTCATGCAAAATGTGCTTCGGTCCACGCTTTTACATAAAACTACAAAAAAATGCATTCAATTCTTAATTATTGTGTAAAGCGAATTGCCTCCCAGGTAATTCTTTCCAATTTGTGGTCGAAGCAGAAGACGTTGTTGTTTACAGATACAGAAACAATTTTCCACCCTCCCAACCCATCTATTAGTATCGCATATATACTCAATACTGCAGAAAGTATTACAATATTTTACAGGTTCATTCATGGATCCATGTGATAGATGGCTAATGTAGGATGTGGAATGACGTTTCAAGTATATACTACCAAACGGAAAATATGGATTAACAGACCTCAGATAATTATTTCCGGGATTGATACTACTTCGTTTATGGCATTGGCATAATTCGCTGCGCTAAATCGAACTTCGAGTCAATATCAAGCACCTCTGTTCCCAGGCTGTCTTGGTTTTCAAACGATTAACATCAGTTACCTCTGTTTCCCAGGGCGACTTGTGATTTTCCTACAATTTCTATATGGATATTATCTGTTTATCTATCTAGTTGTTGCCATTTACAAAATTCGGCAATCTTTGAACATCTGAAAGTACGAGGCTAGTTGTCTTCATTTAATCTAACTAACTATATGTATCTATATACAAAATATTATCTATTTATCTATCTATATATGTGTACAATTAAATTAAATCTGTGGCCAATAACTTGCAATAATCTCGTATTTCTCTTTATTCCAAGGTTTTCTCAAGCTAAATACACCATATACAAATGCTCAGTTGGTACGCTATCCTAGACAGACTTGGTATTAATTAATCATAATCCTCTTCAGAAATTATTGGAACAAGAATAAGTAGGTCCTTGATTAAAATGATTTGTTGAAAAATTTTGAATTTTCAATAAGTAATATACTATGTTATGATTTACTTGCTACATGGAAACAGTAGATCTACCAATAGATTGTTTTTACAAAAGCAAATAGCCCTGCAACAAAGAGCCAACTATAATTAACTAATTATTTCCTTTGTGGATGAGATTTGCCAATGATTTTATTAGCTTAGTGGTGTTAAATTTGACCTTTTCAGCTTTACTGATAACGTCGCCATATAAACATAGATGGAAATTACTCTTTTTTATCATATATCCGCATAAAGAATCTATATACAAGATCTTTATAGTGGTAAACAAATTTAGTGAACAATGATTGAATAGTTGAATTGAAAATACATCCTTCGCTAAAATAAACGTTAGAGAAAAATCGAAGAATCAAAAATGGACAATCAAGAGAAACTGGCAACATTGGGTACACAAGACGAACACAAATTAAGCAAAAACACAACACAATATTTGTTAGTAGCAAAAAAAAAACGTAAATAAGACATCAGCCTCAATACAAACACTTGGAGGTAAAAAGGAACCGAATTTTGCTTGTATGCGGATATCGTAACGGACATCACAACACGGAACTAAATGCGTAATTCGACAGCACAAAAACATAAAAAGATGAGCAACACGGACTCCACTAAGAAATCGAGGGTGAAATCAGGTGCTTCCGAAGGGTAAGTTCCTGCTTCTTATATGACATCCGCCGTGTTACTCATATATAACAGTCAAACCGTGCTTCACGAGAAGACGGTCATTGAAATCTGAAACATTATTACAAATACGAGCAACACAAAACAACTGAGAAATGTAAACACCCGCTGATGATGCCAAATTAACGTCGCCATATCCTTGAAAGGAAAATTAACGATAGAGAAAACGCATGCATTTTGTGGTAAACGCGTTAACTTTATCTTGACAAAAGGATATGTCTAAATCAGAAAATGAGTCGTTTTTAATGTTTGGTCTTATTCAAGGAAAACGTTAATATCTACTTTTGTGAGCATGGTGGGTTTCTGGAATAACCTTCATCACATATGTTCATAGTCGTGCATGGTGGGTTTCTGGAATAACCTTCATCACATATGTTCATAGTCGTGCATGGTGGGTTTCTGGAATAACCTTCACCACATATGTTCTAGTCGTGCATGGTGGGTTTCTGGAATAACCTTCATCACATATGTTCATAGTCGTGCATGGTGGGTTTCTGGAATAACCTTCACCACATATGTTCATAGTCGTGCATGGTGGGTTTCTGGAATAACCTTCATCACATATGTTCATAGTCGTGCATGGTGGGTTTCTGGAATAACCTTCAGCAGATATGTTCATATTCGTTCATGGTAGGTTTTTGGAATAACCTTCATCAGATATGTTCATAGTCGTGCATGGTGGGTTTCTGGAATAATCTTCATCAGGTATGTTCATAGACGTACATGGTGGGTTTCTGGAATAACCTTCATCAGATATGTTCATAGTCGTGCATGGTGGGTTTCTGGAATAACCTTCATCAGATATGTTCGTAGTCGTGCATGGTGGGTTTCTGGAATAACCTTCATCAGATATGTTCATAGTCGTGCATGGTGGGTTTCTGGAATAACCTTCATCAGATATGTTCATAGACGTACATGGTGGGTTTCTGGAATAACCTTCATCAGATATGTTCATAGTCGTGCATGGTGTGTTTCTGGAATACCCTTCATCACATATGTTCATAGTCGTGCATGGTGGGCTTCTGGAATAATCTTCATCAGATATGTCCATAGTCGTGCATGGTGGGTTTCTGGAATAACCTTCATCAGATATGTTCATAGTCGTGCATGGTGGGTTTCTGGAATAACCTTCATCACATATGTTCATAGTCGTGCATGGTGGGCTTCTGGAATAACCTTCATCACATATGTTCATAGTCGTGCATGGTGGGCTTCTGGAATAACCTTCATCACATATGTTCATAGTCGTACATGGTGGGTTTCTGGAATAACCTTCATCAGATATGTTCATAGTCGTGCATAGTGGGTTTCTGGAATAACCTTCATCAGATATGTTCATAGTCGTGCATGGTGGGTTTCTGGAATAACATTCATCAGACATGTTCATAGACGTGCATGGTGGGTTTCTGGAATAACCTTCATCAGATATGTTCATAGTCGTGCATGGTGGGTTTCTGGAATAACCTTCATCACATATGTTCATAGTCGTACATGGTGGGCTTCTGGAATAACCTTCATCAGATATGTTCATAGTCGTGCATGGTGGGTTTCTGGAATAACCTTCATCACATATGTTCATAGTCGTGCATGGTGGGCTTCTGGAATAACCTTCATCACATATGTTCATAGTTGTGCATGGTGGGCTTCTGGAATAACCTTCATCAGATATGTTCATAGTCGTGCATGGTGGGTTTCTGGAATAACCTTCATCAGATATGTTCATAGTCGTGCATGGTGGATTTCTGGAATAACCTTCATCAGATATGTTCATAGTCGTGCATGGTGGGCTTCTGGAATAACCTTCATCACATATGTTCATAGTCGTGCATGGTGGGCTTCTGGAATAACCTTCATCAGATATGTTCATAGTCGTGCATGGTGGGTTTCTAGAATAACATTCATCAGATATGTTCATAGACGTGCATGGTGGGTTTCTGGAATAACCTTCATCAGATATGTTCATAGTCGTGCATGGTGGGTTTCTGGAATAACCTTCATCACATATGTTCATAGTCGTACATGGTGGGCTTCTGGAATAACCTTCATCAGATATGTTCATAGTCGTGCATGGTGGGTTTCTGAAATAACCTTCATCAGATATGTTCATAGTCGTGCATGGTGGGTTTCTGAAATAACCTTCATCAGATATATTCATAGTCGTGCATGGTGGGTTTCTGGAATAACCTTCATCAGATATGTTCATATTCAAAAGATTGGAAAGGAAGTAAACCAGAGCCAAGAAAATCCATAGCTCTCAATGGATTAAACTTACAAGTAAACCAGAGCCAAGAAAAGCCATAGCTGTCAATTAATTAAACTTACAATTAAACCAAGCTTGTCAAGTCTTGCAGCATAATTTTGGAAATTTCCAAAAATAGTTTATTCTACTCCCTACATAGACCCAATAACAAAGAATAATAACAAGTTGTTGTTTGATCACAGATAAGACGTGTGTGATAAGAGAAGAAAGTTTTGTGGTAAAAAATATTACTAGAAGCTGTTGTATATATTACCTTGATCATGGTGATGTAATATTACTAGAAGCTGTTGTATATATTACCTTGATCATGGTGATGTAATATTACTAGAAGCTGTTGTATATATTACCGTGATCATGGTGATGTAATATTACTAGAAGCTGTTGTATATATTACCTTGATCATGGTGATGTAATATTACTAGAAGCTGTTGTATATATTACCTTGATCATGGTGATATAATATTACTAGAAGCTGTTGTATATATTACCTTAATCATGGTGATATAATATTACTAGAAACTGTTGTATATATTACCTTGATCATGGTGATATAATATTACTAGAAGCTGTTGTATATATTACCTTCACTATAAAGTCAAGAGATTCTGAATAGACCAATTTTTGTGCTACAGATTCTGAACAGATTCTGAAAATTCTGAAAATTGCTGAAAATTTTTAGTAATTTTCATAATTTTCAGACACTTTTCAGAATATCTAGCACAAAAAACTGGTCTATTCAGAATCTCTTGACTTTGTAGTGCTTGATCATGGTGATATAATATTACTAGAAGCTGTTGTATATATTACCTTGATCATGGTGATGTAATATTACTAGAAGCTGTTGTATATATTACCTTGATCATGGTGATATAATATTACTAGAAGCTGTTGTATATATTACCTTGATCATGGTGATATAATATTACTAGAAGCTGTTGTATATATTACCTTGATCATGGTGATGTAATATTACTAGAAGCTGTTGTATATATTACCTTGATCATGGTGATGTAATATTACTAGAAGCTGTTGTATATATTACCTTGATCATGGTGATGTAATATTACTAGAAGCTGTTGTATATATTACCGTGATCATGGTGATGTAATATTACTAGAAGCTGTTGTATATATTACCTTGATCATGGTGATGTAATATTACTAGAAGCTGTTGTATATATTACCTTGATCATGGTGATATAATATTACTAGAAGCTGTTGTATATATTACCTTAATCATGGTGATATAATATTACTAGAAACTGTTGTATATATTACCTTGATCATGGTGATATAATATTACTAGAAGCTGTTGTATATATTACCTTCACTATAAAGTCAAGAGATTCTGAATAGACCAATTTTTGTGCTACAGATTCTGAACAGATTCTGAAAATTCTGAAAATTGCTGAAAATTCTGAACAGATTCTGAACATTACTGAAAATTCTGAGCAGATTCTGAACATTGCTGAAAATTCTGAACAGATTCTGAACATTGCTGAAAATTCTGAACAGATTCTGAACAGATTCTGAAAATTCTGAAAATTGCTGAAAATTCTGAACAGATTCTGAACATTACTGAAAATTCTGAACAGATTCTGAACAGATTCTGAACATTGCTGAAAATTCTGAACAGATTCTGAACGTTATCTTTCTTCTTAAATCAATACATTTTACTTCATTTTCGTTAGATTTTTTAACTAAATATAGAATATGATATTTCACTAATTAATTATTTTAATTTTTTTTTAGAACAGCTATATTATTTCATTTCTCATTAAATTTGACATTTTCTTTATTTCAATCTTTCTTCTTCAATCAATATATTTTATTTCATTTTCGTTAGATTTTAACTAATTATAGAAAGGGATCAGAGAAAGGATATTTTACTAATTAATTCTTTTAAATTAAATTACAACAACTATATTATTTCATTTCTTATTAAATTGGTTATTTTCTTTATTTCAAATTTTTCTTCTTAAATCAATATATTTTACTTCATTTTCATTAGATCTTTACTAAATATAGCATGTGATATTTCACTAATTAATTATATAAGAAAAATTAAATTACAGCAACTATATTATTTCATTTTTTAAATTTGTCATTTTTATATCAATTTTGTTCTTCTTAATTCAATATATTTTACTTCATTTTTAAAAATTAATTATAAACTTTGAAGTGGCCCCAACTTAAGTGCTAAAACAACAATCTACACTATAAATATGTAAGTAAGAGCAAAACAATTTTTTTGACCTGTATATCATAAAACAGTATGGTATCAATTGCCAATTGATAAACCTGTATCCAGTTAAAATATATTAGAGAGGTGTCATATCCCTGCATGGATTCTGCTGAAAATTCTGAACAGATTATGAACATTTTAACTAAATATATCATGTAATATTTCGCTTATTAATTACATTTTAAAATTAAATTACAACAAATATATTATTTCATTTCTCATTAGATTTGACATTTTCATTATTTCAATCTTTCTTCTTAAATCAATATATTTTATTTCATTTTCATTAGATCTTAACTAAATATAGAAAGGGATATTTCACTAATTATTTTTTTAAATTAGATTACAATAGCTATATTATTTCATTTCTTATTATATTTGTCATTTTCTTTATTTCAAATTTGTATTCTTAAATCAAAATATTTTACTTCATTTTCATTAGATCTTAACTAAATATAGAAAGGGATATTTCACTAATTATTTTTTTAAATTAGATTACAATAGCTATATCATTTCATTTCTTATTATATTTGTCATTTTCTCTATTTCAAATTGTTCTTCTTAAATCAATATATTTTACTTCATTTTCATTAGATTTTTACTACATATATAGATTTACTACATTATAGCATGTGATATTTCACTAATAATTTATTTTTAAAAGATTAAATTACAACAACTATATTATTTCATTTTTGATTAAATATGTTATTTCTTATATCATTTTTTTCTTCTTAAATCAATATATTTTACTTCATTTTGAAAAATTGATTAAAAACCTTTAAGTGGCCCCAACTTAAGTGCTAAAACAACAATCTACACTCACTATAAGTAAGTATGTAAGTGAGAGCAAAATAATTTTATTGATCTGTATATCATAAAAACAGTATGGTATCAATTACCAATTGATAAAACCTGCATCCAGTGAAATATTACATGATATATCTAGTTAAAATGTTCATAATCTATTCAGAATTTTCAGCAGAATCCATGCAGGGATATGACACCTCTCTAATATATTTAAACTGAATACAGGTTTATCAATTGGCAATTGATACCATACTGTTTTATAACATACCGGTCAAAAAAATAGATTTGCTCTTACTTACCTACTAATAGTGTAGATTGTTGCTTTAGCACTTAAGTTGGGGCCACTTCAAAGTTTTTAATTAATTTTTAAAAATGAAGTAAAATATATTGAATTAAGAAGAACAAAATTAATATAAAAATGACAAATTTAATAAAAAAAAATGAAATAATATAGTTGCTGTAATTTAATTTTTCTTAAATAATTAATTAGTGAAATATCACATGCTATATTTAGTAAAAATCTAATGAAAATGAAGTAAAATATATTGATTTAAGAAAAAAATTTGAAATAAAGAAAATGACCAATTTAATAAGAAATGAAATAATATAGTTGTTGTAATTTAATTTAAAAAAATTAATTAGTAAAATATTCTTTCTCTGATCCCTTTCTATAATTAGTTAAAATCTAACGAAAATGAAATAAAATATATTGATTTAAGAAGAAAGATTGAAATAAAGAAAATGTCAAATTTATTGAGAAATGAAATAATATAGCTGTTCTAATTTTTTTTAAAATAATTAATTAGTGAAATATCATATTCTATATTAAGTTAAAATCTAATGAAAATGAAGTAAAATATATTGATTTAAGAAGAAAGATAATGTTCAGAATCTGTTCAGAATTTTCAGTAATGTTCAGAATCTGTTCAGAATTTTCAGCAATGTTCAGAATCTGTTCAGAATTTTCAGTAATGTTCAGAATCTGTCCAGAATTTTCAACAATTTTCAGAATTTTCAGAATCTGTTCAGAATTTTCAGTAATGTTCAGAATCTTTTCAGAATCTTTTCAGAATTTTTAGTAATTTTCATAATTTTCAGACACTTTTCAGAATATCTAGCACAAAAAACTGGTCTATTCAGAATCTCTTGACTTTGTAGTGCTTGATCATGGTGATATAATATTACTAGAAGCTGTTGTATATATTACCTTGATCATGGTGATGTAATATTACTAGAAGCTGTTGTATATATTACCTTGATCATGGTGATATAATATTACTAGAAGCTGTTGTATATATTACCTTGATCATGGTGATGTAATATTACTAGAAGCTGTTGTATATATATTACCTTGATCATGGTGATTTAATATTACTAGAAGCTGTTGTATATATTACCTTGATCATGGTGATGTAATATTACTAGAAGCTGTTGTATATATTACCTTGATCATGGTGATGTAATATTACTAGAAGCTGTTGTATATATTACCTTGATCATGGTGATGTAATATGACTAGAAGCTGTTGTATATATTACCTTGATCATGGTGATGTAATATTACTAGAAGCTGTTGTATATATATTACCTTGATCATGGTGATATAATATTACTAGAAGCTGTTGTATATATTACCTTGATCATGGTGATGTAATATTACTAGAAGCTGTTGTATATATTACCTTGATCATGGTGATGTAATATTACTAGAAGCTGTTGTATATATTACCTTGATCATGGTGATGTAATGTTACTAGAAGCTGTTGTATATATTACCTTGATCATGGTGATATAATATTACTAGAAGCTGTTGTATATATTACCTTGATCATGGTGATATAATATTACTAGAAGCTGTTGTATATATTACCTTGATCATGGTGATGTAATATTACTAGAAGCTGTTGTATATATTACCTTGATCATGGTGATATAATATTACTAGAAGCTGTTGTATATATTACCTTGATCATGGTGATATAATATTACTAGAAGCTGTTGTATATATTACCTTGATCATGGTGATGTAATATTACTAGAAGCTGTTGTATATATTACCTTCATCATGGTGATGTAATATTACTAGAAGCTGTTGTATATATTACCTTGATCATGGTGATATAATATTACTAGAAGCTGTTGTATATATTACCTTGATCATGGTGATATAATATTACTAGAAGCTGTTGTATATATTACCTTGATCATGGTGATGTAATATTACTAGAAGCTGTTGTATATATATTACCTTGATCATGGTGATGTAATATTACTAGAAGCTGTTGTATATATTACCTTGATCATGGTGATATAATATTACTAGAGGCTGTTGTATATATTACCTTGATCATGGTGATGTAATATTACTAGAAGCTGTTGTATATATTACCTTGATCATGGTGATGTAATATTACTAGAAGCTGTTGTATATATATTACCTTGATCATGGTGATATAATATTACTAGAAGCTGTTGTATATATTACCTTGATCATGGTGATGTAATATTACTAGAAGCTGTTGTATATATTACCTTGATCATGGTGATGTAATATTACTAGAAGCTGTTGTATATATTACCTTGATCATGGTGATGTAATGTTACTAGAAGCTGTTGTATATATTACCTTGATCATGGTGATATAATATTACTAGAAGCTGTTGTATATATTACCTTGATCATGGTGATATAATATTACTAGAAGCTGTTGTATATATTACCTTGATCATGGTGATGTAATATTACTAGAAGCTGTTGTATATATTACCTTGATCATGGTGATATAATATTACTAGAAGCTGTTGTATATATTACCTTGATCATGGTGATATAATATTACTAGAAGCTGTTGTATATATTACCTTGATCATGGTGATGTAATATTACTAGAAGCTGTTGTATATATTACCTTGATCATGGTGATGTAATATGACTAGAAGCTGTTGTATATATTACCTTGATCATGGTGATGTAATATTGCAATGAAAATATTTTCTTCTATTCAATATTTATTGCTTCGCACAACCATTTATTACAAAATAAGAATAAGAACTTCAGCTAAGCATTAGTTTGTTCCTCTTCAATTAATTTTAATAGAGCTCTCTCAGAGTACCTTGAGATATCTGTCGATATTCCAATCACATTTCCTGCAAGTTTGCAATGGATTTCAATAATGAATCCAAACGGGATATTTCCTAATCAATAATCAATTGATACAACGAAAATATTATAATCAATAAAACAGTTGCACACATTACACTTGCTGCAATTAAGTACTTCCTTTCATATGCATCGTCATTAATAGTCATGAAGCGCCGTAGTTTCTTACGTGCAGCGTATGTTGAAGTATTAGGAGGATTATTGTGTCCACTGAAGAATGCATTTGCTGGGAGGGATTTCCTTCGTTGGTTATTTACACTGGATGAACATAGTAAATGGCTATCCGAGTATTTCCTGTCAGTTACATTTATCAAATTTTCTTCATCCGACTTTAGACTCGCACGTCGTCGCTGGTCGTGACTAGAACGTAGCATGCGCCTCATTGCATTGAGTTTATACAGTTTACTCCTTGCCTTTGAACTATTTGAAAATGTGTGTCAAGTTATTGTAATATTACCGTAGTTAAGTAATTGTTTATATTCCTGAAATCAATACATGTATATCCTAAAACGGTAGTAAGTATAATAATAATCACTGTGTTACTGCATAGATGTTGACATTTGTGCTTTCATCTTTTAGTCCTCATTATTGATTTCAACTCGATCCTATGAAATTTCACTAAAATTTTAATCGATTTTTATATTGTTATTTTTGCTTTAGATTCATTGATTAATATCCTTTATGACAACTTCAGTTGTATGAGTAAAATAAGTCAAGTATTCGTCGTGTTAAAACATATATATCTATTAAATGAACAAACATGTGTGGGTTTTTTGGTAGAATGTCAGCTTTAAAAAATGGCAACAGGTATTTACACAGAACGATGTAGAACATCATAAATGCTAAAAATAAAATCGAAAGTCATTAATGTGCTTATTGAATATCAAAAGTTATTTACATCCGGAAAATAATCTCATTTCACTAATATTCCATACATGTAAACTCGTCAATAAAACGTCATTTGTAATCAAAGAGTGATATAATATACAGGAACGAGATTCAGAATATCCACGTAATAATGAAGAATACATGATTCCACGTAACTAAAACAATAACAAAATGTTGATACAAATAGAACTACACGAACTTTAGTAATATACAACGTTATATGCAATCCTACCTCTCTACTTGATAAAGTAACACAATCGATATGTCATATTTACTCACCATTAGATACATTGATTTATATATTCGTCCAAATTCATGTTTAATTAAAGCATATAATCTGCTGATGTATATATATATATATTACGAATTTAGTTTGTTACACATATTTTCATTGGTTCTTCAGCCCTGAATGTCAGCATATATTCGGAAAACAGACGGGTATATATTTCAGTCCCCAAAAACGATTAAAATATGGACGACAAAGCATTATGCTTCACTGAATCAATGGTATAATACGGAATAATAAATGTATTTTTACCAAATTAAATGCTGTTTTTATACTCAAAACGGCTGCATGAACAAAACAATATTAAAACGGTTAATTCCGTCACAAATACATGATCGATTCAGCAAACTCCTACGTTCCACGGCTGTACCATAACAAATAAACAAAACGTTGAACCTTGAAAACTTTCGACGTCATGGGGCCACACCAAGGTTTTATTTACATGTTGTTAACATTTGAATTATCGAAACTGTTTCGCAAACCCGTTGTTTTGTTATGTGATATATTAATGTTATATTTATGAAGTTTATACAATTTACTACATATGAAACTGTATTGATTTAGAAATTTAGTACAGTATTTTCCTTCATGAGACACCCTATACATGAAATATGACGTGACATATATTTTGACGTCATTGAAGAATGACGTCAAAGGTACGGAAATGAACACCTAGAGATACGAAAAATGAAAATAAAATAGGCAAATTTATTTAATACAGTTGGATGTTGTATTTAAAAAAAAAAAAGTTAAATCCGTAATATATCTGTTATTGAGCTATAATGTGACATTCCCGGCTTACGATATATATTCCCTTCGGCTGCGCCTCAGGGAATATAGATCCTAAGCCGGGAATGTCACATTATATACCCTGTCTGATAGCTGAATAACATATAATGTAAGGTTACCTATAAGTTATATTGCATGCTACCATAAAAGTTTTGTTTTGCTGATGTAAATATGATTGAATATTTATGACAGTCTAGTACTATTAAGTATATACAAATAAATAAGATATACGATAAATGTTATCAGGACAGACGTTATTGTATTTATTATGATGTTGTAGAGAATGGTGAATTATAATACTATATTACAACATAGCATATTTGTCTGAATGAGGTAATTATTTGTATGATGTAGAGAATGGTGAATTATAATACTATATTACAACATAGCATATTTGTCTGAATGAGGTAATTATTTGTATGATGTATCTCATGAATTACAACATAGCATATTTGTCTGAATGAGGTAATTATTTGTATGATGTATCTCATGAATTACAACATAGCATATTTGTCTGAATGAGGTATTGATTTGTATGATGTATCTCATGAATTACAACATAGCATATTTGTCTGAATGAGGTAATGATTTGTATGATGTATCTCATGAATTACAACATAGCATATTTGTCTGAATGAGGTAATGATTTGTATGATGTATCTCATGAATTACAACATAGCATATTTGTCTGAATGAGGTAATTATTTGTATGATGTATCTCATGATGCTTTTCTTATGTTATTTGTATTTATATAGGTATACTAGTGTTCAACATGATTTCCAGATCGCATGATGTTCACGTCGTTTAACAGTAACACGATAGGTGCCACTAGTGGAGCGGGACACTGCTGACCCTTCCGGATCACCTGAATTCATCGACGGTTTTTAGTGGGGCTCGTTGTGTTCAATCTTTGGTTTTCTATATAGTGTTTTATAGATCTGTTTTCCGTTTGGCCATTGTGTTGTCTGCCCATCTTCGATTTGCAGTTCACATTACCCTTTTGGTGTTGTGTAGTTGTTTGCATGGTCTCGTAGGTTTTTGTAACAGTTGTCTCCGTTTGTACTTTGTCCAGATTTGTTTAATGTTTTATATGTCTCTTTAATAAATGTAAGAAATGGCACCAAGCGTATTTTTTTGTGCATATAATTTGTGAGATTTCCCTGTCTTGCACTTTTGCCGGTGTTAGATTCTATATATCTTGGTGGCCTTTGTGTTTGTAATGTTGTTCCTGTATACATATATTTCTTTCCTCGGACATGGGTACATTCGTCTCCTCCTCGGACATGGGTACATTCGTCTCTTGCCAATGGCTGTATGTCATTATCAAATATCAGTGACAATATCTTTGTCCTAATCACTTTTCGTAATGTTGATAGTTTGTGTTAATGTATGCATGGATATTTAGCCTTCATTCTTTGTATCGTAGAATAAACAAATATTGTCGGTCTATAGTTCGTCATTTGCCCGAATGTTTTTATTCTATTACATGAACAAATCACACCATCATCATTTCAAATGCGGCTTTTATTATCATATTTCTGTTCACCATTTCATTTTTGCATTTGTTTTGTCAAGACCGCATCATTTCACTAGGAAATGAAGTTTGGGGCGTAAAAAGCTAGTTTAAGCCGCCACTATTTATCGAAGTACCAGTTTCAAGCCAGGAAAGTGAGCGGTCATGTGTATGTGTGAGTGAGCGGTCATGTGTATGTGTGTTTAGAGTATCGATTTTGCATCTGTTTCTACGATTGATTTTAGAATTGTTGCGATGGTGTGGTATTTTTACTCTTCATTTTATTGACAAAACATGTCATTTCACAAATGCACCTAAATTACACATAATAATTTATTATGCAAGCCACTATTTATCAAATATAATGTCATAGACTAGGTCAAATTTCAAAAAATGTTAATGGTGGAGGCATTTTAAGTTTACGGCTGGCAAACAACATTCTTAGACGTATTTATATATTCTAAATCGATCCAGGGGGTTTGCCCGACTGTATTTTCAACGATTAACCATTAAACGTGACAAATCCAAAATGGCCGCCACCGAAACTTGACAAATTCATTTTGGGTCATATCTTTGGTACCAAACATGGTAAGAACATAAATGAAACATCTTTTTGTATGTTTTCAGGAACAAGTAATCCATTGAGATCATTATCGAATCCTCAATATGCCAAGAAATCAATATGGCCGCCATATTAGGGCCAATTTGATCAATGATTGCGTGCGATTCATACAGAGACTTATATAAATTAGTGATTTAACTTCATCATAATGTCATGATTCTGATATGGGATATATTAACTGTCAAGGATACAGTTATAGTTTATTTTGTCACTGATCAACTTTGCATAGGAATGTAAATTAGCTTCATAATGAATTATTACTACATGTACTATATACATTGTTGCATATCAATAGTATAATGCAGAAACGGTTGTTAACATTTCGTTTATTTCATAAGTTGCTTATATCAAATGGCAACACATGAATAATACATGCATAGCATTTCAGAAATATGTCCAAAGCTATGTTGTTACATTACATTACAATGTTGTGTAAAACCACTTAGGGTAACTGAGTTCATGTGCCATCAGGTATAATGTTCCGACATTGATAGCCATGCTTGTGACATTTGCAAGCTTCAATACACGGTAAACTAATTTTTCTGCAACTACAGAGCCTACTCATGCATCCCGTGGTACATCCACATGAAATGATCTCTGAGCATGCTGTTGGAATGGTGGGTAGAGAGAGAAGTCGCGGTACTAACTGTCCATCCTTACGATCCCAACCCATATCTGTTACAGTGGGAAGAACTGGAGAAGGCACGTGGCCTTGTATCCAGACACTTGCTTGGTAATGGCTTCGCATGATGTGAAATCATGTTGCATCCGATGTTGGAGGTACAGCTTCTTGTGCTCGTCCTATACAGAACAGCTTAACTCGTGCCTCGTCACACGTGTCTGCTTCGGGTACTCCATATAGCTGGCAGATGAACTTCTCTGCCGATTTAGTGGTCTTCTTTGATGTGGCCCTTCCCCAGATGACTCAAGTTGCTGTGATGATGCTGGAAGACACGCCATGCTGTCTTCTTGCTGTGTCCACTGAGTTGCGAAACACTGTCACATTCAGTCATTGCGTGAAAAGCTAGTATTGATGATACTTGCTCGATGGGTACTTGACGATGAATATCATGTACTTGGGATATATTTTTGATGTTTTGATGTGCCAGCTTTCATCAGCAGATTCGTACATCCCATTTTGTCATAATGAGCGAGCATCAACACAAGGACATCGGTATCGCGTACGTACACAACCATTGACTCCATATGAGCATGAATACAGTGCAAAATTAGACGTGTATCAACTTCCTCGTGATCGGCCTCAACCATGGACAGGTCTAGTGTTGGGTGTGAAGACTTGACGATCGTAGCTTCGGAGAATCCTCTAGCAACAACCATTGTTTGACCACTAGGTCTGTGATCGATCAGATAGTTCGACAGTAACAATGCAAGATCTGCCTTGCTATCTTCGAGTGCCATGAAATTGAACCAGTCAGATGGCAGTGGGACTGACTCGCTTTCGAATTTACGTCGTACTGGTCGTTTTCCTTTCTTGAGCTTTGTCCTCGTTCCTGCTTTGATCGACTCCGGTCTGCAACGATCAGACGTAGCATCAATCCTCTGAAAGGTGGCTCTTATTTTATACACAGCTGCTGCAAAAGTCTGCATATTCACCAAATGTCTTTATGTTTGGGGGTTTCGAAAGAGCCATCGCCAACGCCTGACCATCAATCAGCAAGCAACTTGGTCCATCAAGTGAAATAGTTGGCTGTGTCAGTACGTCCTTGGTCAATATGTCGGCTAGCTGAGACTTGTTCGGTGAATGCAGGGTACCATTGGTTGTGGCGAGAGACAGTGGAACAGACATAAGCTCATGCAGGAGGATGTTGCTTAAGTTGATTTCACGGCCTGCCCTATAAGCCGTTATGAGCCGTTGCAAGATGTTTCTGTCCATCTTTATCGTGCTTTGTTTCCCTTTGACGTCTTGTACAACAGTGTACAGTGAAGTCAGAGATGTTGTCATTCTTGTTTCATTTCCATCATCTTTCATCCTCCTTCCTTTGGTACACTCCGTGTGGGTGCACATGTCGTCATCATCATCCATGGTTACGTGGAACATTTGTTTAGTGTGCGATGCTATCAGGGTCCTGAAGTTATAAGACAGAGTCCATCGGCTAAGTGAAGAAGCTACCTTGGTGATGCCGACTAAGCCCCAACTCTTCTTTCCAGTTGCATTCAACCATTATGTGCTCTGGTCTGGATAAACTTGATTGAATCGTCGATTTGCATGCTTGACCACAAAATTTCCTTGTTGGAACTCAAGCAGGATGTCTGGAGGGAGCTTGGCCATCTCAGTCAGGTATACTGTACCCCACCGTGCATAGTTTACATGGTCATATCTGAAGAAGAATGGAAAGCATACTGGTGGAGTTCCCATAACCCATCACGCTGTGCCCTGGTGAAGTAGAGTAAGATGTTGACCATCACCATGTAATCCCACCAGAATTCTGCGTTCGGGTCTTTTTCTTTAAGCAGTTTGACAAAATTAAGGATGGGCTGGTGGAACCTCTCAGATGTCAGGGTGTCTACCATCTGTGATATAGCTTCAGCGTCTGACAACGGCCCAACGGAATCCAGTTCTGCCCTAAGCTCAACATCAACAGAGTCCAGGTGTGTATTCAGTTGTGGGAGTAGTAATTACCACAAGGCCTGCAATGTGAGTTTGTGCGTTCGCATTGCACGAGCATAGCCTTTGCTGGATAGCACATTCTGAGCTGCATTGGCACCCAATACATCACATTCTACCCACAACTCACACAGGCCAGATTCGTCCATATGGCGGCCAATGACGCCAAAGAAGTTCATTCCTATATGCAGTCCTCCAAGGCAGGGTATTAGGATATCCTAGTATTGGTCAACAGACCACTTCAGTTCCATCAACTTCGGATATAGGTCCTCGTCCACTGTTAGAACTACATGTTCCTGTTCCATTGATTGAGCTACGTGCAGCACTCGCCTGACTAGTGTTCAGCGTAGCAATGTCGTTTGCAGGAGTCTGTATTATGGGTAGATACCCCACTGATATTTGCTCTGGATTGACCATGCTTGCATTTTGGTTGCAGGAAGTCCAAGAAGGCACTGGTTCCTGAGAAGATCGAGTTATTGTGAATGCCATGCCAGTAGCATGGGCTTTCATCGCTGATGGGCATTCATCCATTGATTGTGTAAACCAACCAGGTGTTATGTCCGCATTGTATGGTGCTTCGGTGGTTCCGCGGTTAGGTGCTGGAATTATGTCGTTCATAGCAACTGGGATGTGCAGTGTTCCTGTATTGGAGAACTTGATACCCTCGAGTAGATTAGGTAGATTAGTTTTATGTGGACCTCTCTGCCATCCTGCTACCTGGGTGGCATATAATGTTCCTTTTCCATCTAAAGTGGCCTCGTTTATGTCCACATTGTCTGTGGAAAAATGAACGAAACGTCCTTCGACCAAGTTGGGAGGCACGACAGCACCATTGTCATCCATGGTGCTTAGTGTTCTTTCAGCTAGCGCAGTGTTCAGCCTAATAACATTACGGTAACTCATCACGTGACCAGCTTTATGAAACATGTCAACGAGCTCCTTCGAACGTGTTGCTTGGTGAAGAGTACTTCCCATTCCAATGTGCTTTGGAGTATTAATTTTATCTCCACTAGCAGTATAGACGAGATCCTGAGCAATGCTAAGTATTCTGGTTTGACAGAATGAGTCATGTTTGTCATCATCATTGTAATCATCCTCACTGTTCACGTTGTCCTCTAACAGTTGTTGGCCCCCCAGGAGTAGGTTGAGGAACATGAACAGACTGTCTGGTACATAATCTATTGCCTTGTCCTCGCTGATTTCGATTCCTTCAGTATTCGGATGTGATAGCATATCACCTCGTATGCGTAGTGAAACATGCACCATGGAGAGAAATGAGTCATCCGTTTGATGAGTGAACGTGAGAATAGTGAGCTCTACACCATCATCCTTCACCATGGCAGATAATCGGATGTGGCGGAACTTTGTTGGGACGAGTAGTGTTCTGGATTCTGTGCATGCTTGATCATGGAGAACTATATGTTCATACACTCCATGCGTATGTTCAGCTAACTTATCTTTGAATGTGCTCCATCGACTCATAAATGATGACGGAATTGCGATGTCTGCTTCCTTGGCTAGTGTGCAATATCTTTCCCACACATCAGTGAGTTCTAGGATATCAGCATGTGATCCTAATTGTTCAAGCTCATGACAGAGCCAAAGCAACACTACATTGCTGGCAGTTAGTACTGATTTGCTTACTTTGTCAGTGCTACGTTTGAACTTGACATGACAGCTACTGTGATGTTTGCCATCAGCCACTGTCAGGTCAATTACGCAGGCCAGTCGTGTCCTCAAAATCGGGTCATACATAGATGCTTCTAGGATCCGCTTGCTCACGGGAGTCTCTTGTATGAGATGGACTTTTTCCTTGGTCTTTCTTTGGCAAAATATGCACAAGTTCCAGTTGATTTTTGCCACCTTGCTTCTTAGAAGGATGTCTTGTGATTGAGCAACGGCTGTGGGTGCTGATGAACTGGATTGAATTTGATCAACTGTTATATCTGTAGCTCTCATTCTTTCGAGTTTATGAGAACTTGTATAGGAGGCACGGCATCCATTGTGACATACTATCAATGGTGAAGGACACGCAGCTAATGCATCAGTGAGCCGATCAGTTGCAGATCTGAAATTGTTATTTCGTAACTTCAGTCGAACTTGTCTTGCATTATGGATTGTCTTTAGGCCGTCAGATGTAGGTGTAACTAGTTTTTGCTGTTTATTGTCTTCTTGGCATATTATACATTTGTCATAATTTAACAGGACTCCCCGTTTCCTTGAAGCTTGATCGGCATCCATTGCTACAGTTCAGCTACGCAAGCACCTGCAAAGAAAGAGAATATATGGCTCAATTGTAGTCAATTTATTTTGTAATTTACATCACATATGGTGGCCATCTTAATTTCTTGGCATATTGAGGGTTAAATAATGGCCTCAATGGATTGCTTGTACCTGGAAACATACAAAAAGATATTTCATTTATGTTTACACCATGCTTAGTACCCTAGATATGACAAAAATGAATTTTTCATGTTTCGGTGGCGGCCATTTTGGATTTGTTACGTCTAAGGGTTAACCGTTGAAAATACAGCCGGGCAAATCCCCTAGATCGATTTAGAACATATAAATATGCCTAAGAATGTTGTTTGCCAGCCGTAAACATTAAATGCCTCCATCACTTTTAATATAAACATTTTCACATATTCTGCCCAGTGATATTTCTCGATAATAAACAATACTATAAGTACATGATCTGTCTGTTTGTGGCATATTTTGAATTTGTAGCATTTATCTCCTATTGTTTGTAAATAGTGTCCGGGTTGAATGTTTCAGTATTTAACCTAAAGAGCAAATGAGAGAACAATAACGGTAGTAAATATCTAATTATCTTTGCTTCAGCGTGAATTGACATTCTACATTGTATTAGATACAACTACCTCTAATAACAAGTACATCAACAATGTTAATGATAGTGTTTAGTATCGTTCAGCATTTCAATCAGCCAGATCACAGAATTTCAAACCTCTCCACACTTCTATGTAGACTATTGGATAAGAGAACTGGAAACTGCAACACCCGGTGGTTATTACGACAGAGGTATTAACATAGGAATACTATTAAACCCTACCTGTAACTACGCAAATGTGATGAATACATTGTCATTATACATGGCCTATTTACATTGCATTACATGACTTTCTACAGAAGCCGTTGCGTATGTATCACATTCTAACAGAAACCTCCTTCTTTCACTTTGTAGACAAATGCACGACTTATCGATAGTATAATCTCATTCGCACATGCGCCGGTGAATGTGACTGACTTTTCCATTGGCAGCATAAATTGTGTGCGACATTTTCCGCAAGCGTAAATATAAATTACCGTCTTCCAATCAAAGTATACTACCGTATTTGTACTCTTAGACATATCAGAATCGAAATAAATCATGGAAGCCAGAATGTGTTTTGCTAAAATCAAAACACATTCTGGCTTCCATGATTTATTTCTTAATCATACTACGCCCTTTAGGGGCCGTCGTGGTCGTGATCGTATGGTAGTTGGATTTAACACTACCTATGCAATCTATGCCTACAGTTATGAGTTCTATCCCTGTTCATGGCGAGGTGTACTTGATACAACATTTTGTGATAAAGTTTGTCAGTGGTTTTCTCCGTGTACTCTGGTTTCATCCACCAATAAAACTCACCACCACTATATAACTGACATATTGTTGAAAGTGGAGTTAAACACTTTACACCAACCCACTAACCACTATGCTCTTTGAAACTGCATCCATTATCCATCTTTGTAAAACATCTTTACATGTCCGAATTCAAATCAATACAAGTTTAAAGTAATTGTCTTGAATATTGACCATCACAGATTTTTCAAACCCATTGGTAATATGAAAGATCACACAGAAAAATGTTCCTTTATGAAACTATCCTGAACCATTAAACTAGGTAATGCCATTCTTTAAGATCAGTCAAATCTTATAAACATTCAGTCTGTTCTCAGGGGCGGATCCAGAATTTCAAGTTAGGGGGGGCGTACTTAAAAAAATTGCGCAGAGTGGAGGGAGGCGCGAAAAATTGTTGGGTATTTCGTGTGAGAATTCGCGATTTTACGCCAAAAAAGCAGATTACAGAATCTCTCTCCTACCCCTAACCTCCAATTCTAAAAATAAAACCGTGATGAGCAAACTACATTGTATGTCAGATTTGTAGTTTAAGTTTCACTTCAATCCATTGAGTGGTTATTTAGGAGTTGCGAGTTGCAGAATCCTCCTCTTACCCCCTCCACCCGGCCTTCAATGAAAATTCTAAAAAAACATTGTGCACAACTACAATGTATTTCAAGTACATTATATAGTTTAAGTCAATCAATTGCGTGGTTACAGTCAGGGGAGTTGCGGATTGCAGAAATCTTACAGACGGACGGACGAACGGACGGAGATCAAGTGTTTGAGCAACGGGCGTAAAAACCTCATTACACTAAAAGGTCAAACAACAAAATTGTATCAAAGTTCTCGAGAAATATGCTTACGGAAATCAGGTGTGAGATGTGCATAAACCATTTTGTCGAGATTATTTTCACACTTTCATGTGCAGTAGTTGTAGATATTAATTTATTACAAATAAATTGTAGTCAGAATTTTTTGTTAAAAATGTGTAAAAAAATTGTCCAGACATCCATTGGTAGATATAAATAATATAAACGTATACGGACAAAGGATTTGTACACACTTTCTTGTGCAGATACCTCGGGCAGATGCAGAGATTGTTACAAATAAATTGCCGCTATTTTTTTTATTTTTTTTTATTAATATGTTACTTTTGTATTTTAATGTACAATATACCAACGCGTATTTTTACTGATCTTTACTTGAAAAGTAAAAGGCAACATTTTCGGGTATTTATATACAAATCAAATTTATATTTTTTTTTCATATGAAATTGCAGAATTTCGAATTCAAGAACTATTTGAACCATTATTTAAAGAGAAGTGACCATTTTCTTGGGACACTCAAGTTTCTACACACTGTCTCAGTTTCATCATCTGATTCTCTCGTTATAGATTTTCGTTGTATGTTTTATAAATGAGATCAATTGTTAAATTAATTATTCGAAGTATTGATTGAATTTACTTTTTAGTTTACCTTTGACTTTTCTCCTCTCGTCGAGGAATAAGAAATGTATCCAATCTTGCTTGTTTTCTTGGCCTAGAATTTTCGTCCATTTTATCATTTCTAAATAGCACGTGTACATGTAGTTGTAAAATTGACTGCAGAAATAATGTTTAATTAGCGTGAGAAAATAGTTGATGTCTGGTACCTCGGAACCAATCAGAATGGAATAATCTTTGAACTACTGACGGCGAATACATATATGAATCAGCGAACACATCCAACGTGTATTTACAATGTGTAAGAATATTTTACTACAGGTCACGAGTTAACCATTCATGAAAAAGTTATTTATTGAACTGCTTAATTAACGTTGTATAACATATGCTTTGCGAATTTTAGGGGGGGGGGGGCGCACGCCCCGCACGCCCCCTCTAAATCCGCCACTTCTTATAATCTCATATACGCATACTTCATGTTATATCTGGTGACTTTATAAGAAGAGTTTGAAGATACCAAGGGGGTAATCAGAATCCGTAAATCGAAGACGAACAGACAACACAATAGCCAAAAGAAAAAGGACAAAAGAACAAACAACGATCTACAAAACATATACTAAAACGAAAGATCGAGTAACACCAACCCCACTAACCGGGGTGAACTTAAGTGCTCCAGAAGGGTAAGCAGTTCTTGCTCCACTAGTGGCATCCGTCGTGTTAATCTAGTTACAAACCCAGTGATAAGTAATGAAGGAGGAAAGAACCGAGAATTGTTTATGACAATTAATAAGGGTAATAACAACATTACCGAACTCCGAGCAATCTTACAAAGGGAAAGTCAAAACTCATAAGTATATAAACAGACAAAATCAGTCAACAACCGGAAAACTGTGAAAACCGTAATGACCCTGACTTGGTACAGGCATTTCTAAAGAAATGGTGGGTTGAATCAGATTTTAAAGCGCCAAACCTCCCAAGTCATGGTGGCGACCGCAAAACTTTCGAAGTGATGACTTCAACTTAACTAAGAGTAACCCTTGTTAGCAGCAACCCTTTATCAAGGAAACCATTATAGGAACCACAGGCTCTAGAATATCGTATCAACTGAGATATGTATGATCCATATGCAGGTGCTGCTGGAATGTTGCTACATATAAATGGAAAGTTCACAATGGAAAAAAGTGAAATCATCTTCTTTGTCGTAAAGTTTCGTTCTTGACCCCAAAGGTAGAAGATACCAATGGGTAGTCAAAAGCCGTAAATTGAAGGAGAATTGACAATACAATGGTCAAAAGAAAAAGACAATGATTTACAGAAAACTAAAGAATTAGCAACACAAACTCCACAAAAAACGGGTGTGTACTCAGGTCCTCGGAAAGGGTAAGAAGTTCCTGCTCCAATAGTCGCACACGTCGTGTTACTTTTGCTACAAACCTCGTAATACGTCATGAATGAGGAAATCATCAGTTTGAAATAAAAAGAGTTATTGGTCTAATACTATCATTTCTAATTAAAAACTATAAAAACTTTGTGGAGGCTATAATTGGATTAGCATAACCTTTGTATTGTTAGACCATAACCTTTGTATTGTTAGAACATAACCTTTGTATTGTTAGAACATAACCTTTGTATTGTTAGAACATAACCTTTGTATTGTTAGACCATAACCTTTGTATTGTTAGAACATAACCTTTGTATTGTTAGAACATAACCTTTGTATTGTTAGAACATAACCTTTGTATTGTTAGAACATAACCTTTGTATTGTTAGACCATAACCTTTGTATTGTTAGAACATAACCTTTGTATTGTTAGAACATAACCTTTGTATTGTTAGACCATAACCTTTGTATTGTTAGAACATAACCTTTGTATTGTTAGAACATAACCTTTGTATTGTTAGACCATAACCTTTGTATTGTTAGAACATAACCTTTGTATTGTTAGAACAAAACCTTTGTTTTGTTAGACCATAACCTTTGTATTGTTAGAACATAACCTTTGTATTGTTAGAACATAACCTTTGTATTGTTAGACCATAACCTTTGTATTGTTAGAACATAACCTTTGTATTGTTAGAACATAACCTTTGTATTGTTAGAACATAACCTTTGTATTGTTAGAACATACCTTTGTTTTGTTAGACCATAACCTTTGTATTGTTAGACCATAACCTTTGTATTGTTAGACCATAACCTTTGTATTGTTAGACCATAACCTTTGTATTGTTAGACCATAACCTTTGCATTGTTAGAACATAACCTTTGTATTGTTAGACCATAACCTTTGTATTGTTAGACCATAACCTTTGTATTGTTAGACCATTACTAGAAATGTTGGACGTTTGGGCTAATAAATACGTCATTAGTAACAGAAAATAAAATCAACTGAAGTCGATTATGAAGGCAAGATTACGAAAACCCAAATGTTTCTTAGTTGTGCTAAGTCAGTGGATATTGGGGTGTTTTATCAACTAATTGAGCATACCGTGTTTTCAGATTTATGCTGAATTAGTATGAAAAGATGGAAGTTTATAAATCAGTTTTATTTACCAGAATATACCTTTTAATTAACTGTATCATCTATTTCAGTTTTCAGCAGAGTAGTAACATTTTTATTATAGACTTTGTCAAACTGAGCATTAATTGTCATTTAAAGAAAAATAGTATGTTAGTTAGAAGCATGATTGTGCTAAGCAGTGTGCCGTTAACCAAAGATGTGATGGACTACAATTCCACTACTTACTAAACATAACTGACTCAGCTGTCTGTTCTGTAGATGATGTATGTGAACAAGACAATATGTCTGCTGAATGTATTCTTCTCGAACAAAAGGAATTTTCTCATGCGTCAATTTTCCAAGAAAACACTGTAATTATTTCTAAAAGAAGAACTGCTGACGTAAAGGTTTGATATTTCTGTTTTTTAAGTTCATGTAAACATAATGTACACAAACGTGTTTCTGTAAACATTTAAACATATTGTAACACGACCGTTTATCTTTAACCTTAAGTAGTGCGTTGGTAGAATATGTCATCTTCATTTATTTTTAAACATCATAGTTTTACTCTTTATCTCTTTTTCTTCTCGGAATACGACAGTAAGTAATTCCCCATTCTATAAAAACAACACCAGTAAAAAACAAAAAAGACATCCACCTTATATCTAATAATAATTCAGAGTTCTAGGGAAAACAATTAATTAAATAGGACGTTCCTAATATTTGAAAACAATTGACATGCCTTGGAAAAGAAAGAAAACGCAATCACTCTTATCGTTAGATGAAATGATAGTATGTGATAAATTATATTGCAACGCTTATATCAAAAATAGCGTTTACAATCAAATAGCTAGCTACATATATATATCTAAATTAACCGCATCGGTGGTGTAATGGTTAGCGTGCCCGCCTCGAGTGTGGTAGATCGTGGGTTCGAGCCCCGGTCGGGTCAAACCAAAGACTATAAAATTAGTATTTGTTGCTTCTTCGCTAAGCACACATCATTAAGGAGAAAGAGCAAAGACTGGTGGGCTCGGAATGTGTCCGAGCGGAGCGACATGTCTATCCGCGGACTGTTATTGCAGTGAGCTAGCACTATAAAAATCCACCTCAGCGTGTTGGTCTAGTACAAAGCGGACCTCATCATCATCTCATTGAAAATTAACTTGCTCTCGCCATGATATAACCGAAAAATTGTTGAATTGGTGTTAAACAACAATTACTCACTCACTCACTCACTATATCATAATTAGTGCGCATGTCGCGTTTCTACAATAACTTTCAAGTTCGTGATGTATGCTCAAAGTTTGGAAAGCCAAATAATTTAGAAAACTTACAGAGCAAGAAAAGCAAAGTACCTAAACAGGACCAAGCATCTGTTAGGTTCACCTTTGCCTGAATCGGATAACCATAGCTTTGATAATAATTACATTGTTTAGGAACTGTAAATTTCAATAATAAATATATCTAATGACCCGTGCCAGTACCGAGTGGTCGTGATCGTATGGTAGCTGGATTTACAACTATACATGTGCAATCAGTGCCTATTACCACTAACGTTGTAAGTTCTAACCCCGTTCGTGGCGAGGTGTATTCGATACAACAATATGTGATAAACTTTGTAAGTGACTTGCGACAGGCCTGTTGTTTTCTACGGGTACTCCGGTTTCCTGCACCAATAAAACTGACCACCACGATATACCTGAAATCTTGTTGAAAGTGGCGATAAACACCATAAACCAAACCAACCAATAATACAGTTGTTTGCCATGAATGAGTTCGCAATATGGCTGACGATACGTTATGCATAAAATCACATTAGCATTTAAAAAATCCAATTATTAGTAATAAAAGAATATGTTACTTACCGGAATTCTTCAGTATTTTGATATATGACCCCTAGAACGCAAAACACATCGTATTCTACGTGGTAGACTTGCATGTACAGACTTCGTCCGTAGTGTAAAGGGAAAGAACTCCAAATGTCAGATACAATTCGTTTCAAGTTCTGGGCATTTCGGATTTCGTTTACTTGTCGTTGCACCTGAATTTTTAGCACTTTCCATACGTTTTCTATAATATTTAAATCAGGGCTTTGTGCTGGCCAAGGAAGGGTATTTATATCATTTTCTTCCTTCCGTTGGTTGGCTTTAACTGAAACATGGCACGGTGCATTATCCTCCTGAAAAATCCAGAGTCGGTTTGAAAAAAGTCTTGCGATAACTGGCCAAATGTTATCGTCTAATACTGAAATATACTTTTTAGTGTTCATATTCCCTTCAACTGGTGTCAGTATTCCCACGCCATATTATGATATGCACCCCAAAAACATTACTGATGCACGACATGTGGTTTCCCAGTCATCTCGACGGCCTGTAAGACACATTTCGGACGTAATCTTGCATCGGCCTTTCTCCAGACATCAAGTATTATCTTTGTCTCATCACTGAAAATTATATGCGACCACTGATCTACTGTCCAGTGCAATTTCCGGCGACAAAATCAAACCCGCCTCTGGCGGTTGACTTGAGAAATTGTGATTTTCTTGGACACTACTCTAGTCTCTACACTTGTACCCTTCCCGAAACCGTCTTCTGCAAACTGTTCTAGATGAAACATTACAGCTAGTTCTTTGATTACATCTTGCTGTTACATCTTTCAGAGTTTGTCGTCTGTTTGTTTTCACGGTACGAAAAAGAATCCTGTCATCCCGAGGAGTCGTTTTTCGTCTACCTCCACTTCGTGGCATGTTTTCAATGTTTCCTCTTTTTCTCATCCGCTTCAAAAATTTCTGGATTGTTCTACTGTTGATGCCTGTCATATTCTGTATTTTATAGCTCGAAAAACCTTCATTTGACAAATTTTGAATTATTTATTTCTGTTCGGTGGTAAGTTCCTTACCGTGCGGTGCCATTGTTACTCAGCAGACGATATTTTGTTTATCTAAGGGGAATAATCAAACTTTGGACGACTGCAGGGAGATTATAATCAGAGAAACAACATCGGAGTGTGTCATTCGTTTTTTCGTTGTTTAATCTATGCAACTACCGATTTTTACCGCATGTTGGTAGAAAGGACAATAACTAACGATCGACGTCGCCATTTTGCGAATTCATTCATGGCAAACGACTGTATATAATTTATACGCATCTTCTGTTTTCAGACTTTTAAGCAGTGCTATCCATCTCCAGAAATAGAGCGAACAACTGCAATTAATCGAGGCTCATCGTTTCAAATTACAGGCGCTGTATTTATGACTATGTTGAAGGAAGTGTGGCTGTTTTCTCAACACAGTGTCTTTATTTATAATTCTATAGACATGCTAGGTACTGTAGTCTTTACGACTCGACCAGTTGTGGAATTGTTTATGGATCTACCAGATCCCGTTCTATCTGGGTACACTGAAGATAAGTTGGTTCACTTGATAGTTGGTAGATCTATTAAAACAACAATTTCTTCCTTTTAATTAGTTTGTTTACATTGTTTGGTACATGCACATATCAATTAGGACTCCTCAATAGTTGTCGTTAGATATATCGAAGTTGAACCTCCCTTTGTTTTGGTTATAGAGTTTGCATGACAGTTTTACCAAACAGGTAGTCAGAAACCGTAAATCGATGGACAGACAATACAATGACTAAAAGAAAAAGGATAAACAATGATCTACAAAACACTACACAGGCAACTAAGGATTAGACAACAGGAACCCCACCAGAGGTGAATTTAGGTACTCCGGAAGGGTGGGCAGTTCCTGTTCCACACGTGGCACCCGTCGTGTTACTATTGTTACAAACCCGGTGATATGTCTTGAATGAGAAAAGGACGGGATTGTGATTACTAAAATTTGTTTTGTCTTTATATTTCAAAAAGACTAGGTATAATCTTTGGCCAGATTTCTGTGAGTATTTTTGTTCTCCTCGTGCGTTTTGAATGTCTAACATAACTGGACAATTGGTGAATTCACGATAACATCAAAACACACAACAAAACAATATAAACACGTCAACCACAGCCGCTATGTACCTAAAATTTTAGGTACATAGCGAGCATATTTTTGACTCTACACAAGCGCCTGTGCGTCAACTACATGTAAATACAAATATGATGATGTTACAATCCCCGTCCCCCCCCCCCCCCCCCCCCCAAAAAAACCACACAAAACAAAACCATCAAACCAGCATGAGTCACCCAATTAAGGCGCTTTGTGAATAACTCGGTCGTGCATACATGTATCTTATTTATCTTTGTTAATTCTGTTTATATCACCATAGATACGTGTTAGAAAGGTACGAATTAAGATTCATCTATATCAGACATATGTAACCGTTGTCAGATTTGGCTTTTAGAATTATTTGACTTTCCATTTGTTTACTTTGAGACCGTATCTGATTATGGTTTTCCCAGAAACGCGTCGTGTGATCTAATTAAGATATCGACGTTTTATTAAACTTGAGATACAAAATCATTCTTACAATGAAGTAGAATTGGAACACCTATCGTGTTGATTAGCCAGTTCAGCAGTCTGAACATTATTTGAAGTGATCAGCCGAGATTAAAAGTGACACATTCAACACTATTATGGTCGACAATTCCATTATAACACGGCTTGGGTTTTGTTCTCTAAATTAACAATTTGTCTCACAAACTAATAATGGTTCCTTCATTAATCTATCTACTTCAATTATTTCCATTGAAAGTCACACAAACAATATTGGGCATAACTTAGACACAGCAGGAAGACGAAAACAAAAAACACAACACAAAATACTAAAAATATGAGCAAGAAGAGTTTGAAGGGGCAATCAGAATCAGTAAATCGAAGAAGAACAGACAACACAATGACCAGATGAAAAAGGACAAAAGGACAAACAACGATCTACAAAACATACACATAAAACTAAAGATCGAGTAACACGAACCCCACTAAAAACCGGTAGTGAACTCATGTGCTCCGGAGGGGTAAGCAGTTCCTGCTCCACTAGTGACACCCGTCGTGTTAGTCTAGTTACAAACCCGGCGATAAGTCATAAATGAGGAAATGACCGGGAAGTGTTTACGACAAGTGGAACATATCCGTGGTCATTTGCGATATTCCATAACGGTCAAACTTTCGAAGTGATGACTTCAACTTGACCAAGAGGAAACCTTAGTTCAATAGCTTCCTTGATAGCAGCAACCCTCTATCAAGGAATCTCATCATAAAACAAGGGGTAACAATGGTACTGGCGAAGGGTAAGTAGTGATGTAGTTTGTCACGTGATTTTGACAGGTCGGTCATTTTTTCTGGGTACTTATGTTTCCTCCACCAATAAACTTAAACCACCATGATATAACTGAGATGTTGTATAATATACTGTTAGACACGTGCATGCATCAGTCCATATAATCGTTAGTACATGTATATCCATTTGTTTGGTGTCTTCTTTTATTCAGGATTACCTAATACACCGACAAGTATTTGTCAGCAGTGTTTTCATTGGTTCATTTAATTTATAGCTGTATCAGCGTTGTGAATTAATGGATAATATTAATCAGATTGAACATATAGTAACATACTTTTAAAAAACATGTTACTATATGATCAATCTGAATACAATTAGCCGTGAATATGTAGCCTTTAATACAAAATGTATCTGTGAGCAACATGTCACAAACATTCAGAAAATTAATTCATAACCCGAAGGCTAGTATATACATTGTAACCCCACTTCTACAGATAATAACTCATCAACGAGGTCACCAGATTATTGGTCCTTTTGTGTGAAGGGTTGCTGTTGGTATAGTTTTATTATAGTTTACATTCAATGTCTGTATATTTTTATATTAATTTTGTGATCTTCTGAATGCATAGTGCGGTCGTAGTTTCTTTTCGTTATTGTCTCCCTTGGAACACATATATACTCTAATGTTCAATATTATACAATTACGACCCTCTGTGTAGGGAAAATCCAGATTTGTCAACCAGAGGGGGGAGTTGTTTTCCCCGAGGGCTTGCCCGAGGGAAAACAACCCTCCGAGGGTTGACAAATCTGGATGTTTTCCTACAGAGGGCACAGGCACTTGTTTCTGGTAATTTTTTTTACCTAGATACTATATATATACTACAAGGTATGTAACCGTTCATTTGTAAAAAATCTAGGTCATCGCGATTTTCGCGTTTTTTCAACTCGACGGACGCCATCATGGAGGAATGGCCTACATCATCTGAAACTACGATAATTTATCTACAAAATGATGTATAAAACACCTACCTTTGCTGAACCTCAACAATGCAACAGACCTTTTTCCACGGGTCAGTTATCAGCTTTCATCATTCAGTTGGCAAGTTTTAACCCGCAGTGAAAGAAAAAATAAGATAAGTTGTAATAAAAATGCTATGAAAAATACTGAGATGTTAGAAAATTATATATATTGCATTCCAATAAAAAAATTAATAAAAGTGTTTTAATTTCTTAGAATAAAAGTGTAGTTTGAATGCAAATCTGTGGCTATTTTTAGAATTCAAAAATTTGTGAACTTTCTATACAACCTCGGGATTTTTCCCTGAAGTATATCAACAGGACTGAAAGTCTTATAGGCGGGGAAATTAATACAGCATCACATGTTTCTTTTTGCATCTTCTCCAATTTGATGAAAAATTATAAAAATAAACTTCAGAATTCCAGCTTGCTAAATGTAATGAGAAACTTCGACCAATCAAATACTTTACCTGAGTTCGACCTTGAACTTTTCATTCACTGCGGGTTAAAACTTGCCAGGTGACCAACTGAATGATGAAAGCTGATAACTGATCCGTGGAAAAAGGTCTGTTGCATTGTTGAGGTTCAGTAAAGGTAGGTGTTTTATACATCATTTTGTAGATAAATTATCGTAGTTTCAGATGATGTAGGCCATTCCTCCATGCTGGCGTCCGTCGAGTTGAAAAAACGCGAAAATCGCGATGACCTAGATTTTTTACAAATGAACGGTTACATACCTTGTAGTATATATATAGTATCTAGGTAAAAAAAATTACCAGAAACAAGTGCCTGTGACAGAGGGCCGTAATTGTTTTATTATATTTTTGCCAATGTTTTATAGGTTATCTCCCTTGTGGGGAATAATTGGTGTTCGGCGAGGAACCATAGGGTTGTTTCCCGGCAACGCAAATTTTTGCCAATGTTTTATAGGTTATCGCCCTTGTGGGGGAAAATTGGGTTGTTCGGCGGGGAACAATAGGGTCGTTTCCCGGTAGCGCAAATTTTGGCAAAACATCTCAATTATTTTATTATCACATGACTAATTTAATCCAATCAAAATCTATCATATAGATTAAAATATAATAATAATATGTACTTAATAACTGCACGCGAGATCTATTTTCCCAAGGGGTAGACAATTGACCGGGACGAATGAACTAGTGACCGACGCAAAGCAGGTCACTAGTTTATCCATCCCGGTCAATAGTCTACCCCGAGGGAAAATAGAGCTCGCTATTGATCAAGCATGCAGTTATTAAGTACTTTATTACACCGACTTAAACAGGGTTTACTGTAATTCCGGTACTATGTACATGTTGTATTTTATATTTGTGATTTTATGTTATTTCTTCTCTTATGTATGCCGTACGCATCAGGATGAAGAACAACAATGAAAGCGCTATTTCCTTGCTATTTGTTTCCCTGTATATAGATTGGAATTTTATCTCATATACATTTACTTTTTCTTCTTCTCTTTTCTCATCAATTAATTTTGTTCCGAGTTCCCCGAGATATAAGTTACAAAATCGCTTCCGTGTTTTTTTTTGGTTTTTTTTTATGATTATTCGATAAAACCAATCAAACAATGTTTCTATAATGTATTTATAACATTGTGATAATGTATTTTCGTGTATTAAAGTTTACCGTAATCTTGTCTATTTTTCTATATTAAAAAAAAACAAATTTTTGGAATGCGGCGTTATATGACGTCATTGATGACGTCCGTGCACTAGTTTCGAAGCCTCAGTTCCAGGACTAGTGCACTGTAAGGCATGGATTTCATTCAAATGAGTGCATTCGTTTAAAATAAAACTAAATCATGTGGTATCAAATCTAATTTTTCATTGGTTCTTAATATTGGCCTCATGCAATAGAACACTTGGTCATTCCCAGCACCTCAGGACAAATAGTTTGGTCTATTGCATCCACACCCATTAAATAACTGTATAATATTATACTTTACATTTATATTTTCCCTATTTGTCTTTGTTAGTGAGCGTCAATATAATGTTTTCTTCCGGATTTTGTCCGAACTCGTTTTTGACCTTAGATATACAATAACAAAAAACATGCTGTCTATATTTGCAAGTATTGAGTATGATATAACAAATAGTTCATGGCATGAAAATGGCAGTTTATGGACTGGTCTGTCACTCACAAAATAGTATATGGACCTCAGCTTCGCTTCAGTCCATATAATATTTTGTGGGTGACATCTCGGTCCATAAACTGCCATATGGCCCTCGGTGCCATGAACTATTTGCTAATTATTATATGACTATAAATATTTCTTTTATCTGATTGGCTAAAAGCATGAGATTCTTTTCTTGATAGAACTTTATGAATATTGTCCAAGCCTTCAATTTCAGCAAATATTACTGTAGATCATTCCAGAGGAGCCTTTGGAACATTATATTAACTTCACGTAACTCTAAAATTAAAAGTAGGGGTTTTCCGATTATCTGTCTAAATCTTGTTACTATTAAAATTTACAAAAAACACATGTAGTGTTTAATGCCAATTTATAAAATATGACCAAGAGAACATTAATAACAGTTTCATATAATAAAAAAATATTGACTTTCATTTCGATTAATATAAGGATCTATGGTTCTAAGATATATGATATTTACCTCTGCCTTTTGGTCTGGTAAATATCATATATCTTGGAATGATAGATCCTTATGTTAACCTCAAGAAAAGTCAATAATTGTATAATACTATTAATAATATAAATTTTATGACTATTATCTTTTGTCCAATTTCTCTACTTTCTTTCTCTGTAAAATGTTCATGCATTGAACTTTCCTTAATATAGAATTCATGTATGTATGCAAATAGTGAATAGGGAGGGGGGGGGGGGGGTACCAAAAAGACCTGAAATTAAAGATGCAATAAATAAATAATCTGACCCTGCAGATTTGAAAGAAAACATTTTGATGTAAAATTTGAAAAAAAATGTGCAGATTTTTTTTATGCAAATTTTTTTTATTGATTTTTTAAGATCTTATTTCATACGAGAAAAGTTTTCTAACTCGTGGGGAAACCGTAATCCCTTCAATAAAAAATTTAATGATCGGTCCCTTAGTTTGACGATTCATTCTCTCCAATAGTTTTATTTCTTACTTTATTTTTAACATTGTTTTGAATGTTATATTATCATTTCAGAATCTGAAGTGTACACATATGATACATTGAAGAGAGCACATTTCATTAAGAAAGAAACAGTATTCAAACACTTCCATCCTGATGTACCCAGCAGAATAGACGGCTTGATTGTTAACAGGTCTATTCTTCATACATGTGTATGTCTTCCCGAAATTATTTCTATGATGCTTCTCATCATCCAATGGTGATAAAGCCTTTCTACAGTAGAAGTGTTTACAACCCTTATAGGTCTACTTATAGGAGGAATAAGACCTAATGGTGTCACTGCTGCTACAAGAGTAGGCATCAACACCTTTCTCTTTATCAACGAGAGGACTTATTACTTGTTTAAAATAAGTAATCTGAACAGAGGCACACTTGCTGGCACATGGATCAAGGGCAAAAATCTTCTCCACTGTGAGCGATGAATCCAGATCTGTGACACATTAGGTAATTAAACTTTGGTTAGTTAAAAGGATAATAATAAAGTTAATGTGAGCGATGAATCCAGATCTGTGACACATTAGGTAATTAAACTTTGGTTAGTTAAAAGGATAATAATAAAGTTAATGTGAGCGATGAATCCAGATCTGTGACACATTAGGTAATTAAACTTTGGTTCAGTTAAAAGGATAATAATAAAGTTAATGTGAGCGATGAATCCAGATCTGTGACACATTAGGTAATTAAACTTTGGTTCAGTTAAAAGGATAATAATAAAGTTAATGTGAGCGATGAATCCAGATCTGTGACACATTAAGTAATTAAACTTTGTTTAGTTAAAAGGATAATAATAAAGTTAATGTGAGCGATGAATCCAGATCTGTGACACATTAGGTAATTAAACTTTGGTTCAGTTAAAAGGATAATAATAAAGTTAATGTGAGCGATGAATACAGATCTGTGACACATTAAGTAATTAAACTTTGTTTAGTTAAAAGGATAATAATAAAGTTAATGTGAGCGATGAATCCAGATCTGTGACACATTAAGTAATTAAACTTTGTTTAGTTAAAAGGATAATAATAAAGTTAATGTGAGCGATGAATCCAGATCTGTGACACATTAAGTAATTAAATTTTGTTCAGTTAAACAGATAATAATAAAGTTAATGTGAGCGATGAATCCAGATCTGTGACACATTAGGTAATTAAACTTTGCTTAGTTAAAAGGATAATAATAAAGTTAATGTGAGCGATGAATCCAGATCTGTGACACATTAGGTAATTAAACTTTGTTTAGTTAAAAGGATAATAATAAAGTTAATGTGAGCGATGAATCCAGATCTGTGACACATTAAGTAATTAAACTTTGTTTAGTTAAACAGATAATAATAAAGTTAATGTGAGCGATGAATCCAGATCTGTGACATAAACTTTGGTCAAGTTAAAAGGATAATAATAAAGTTAATGTGAGCGATGAATCCAGATCTGTGACACATTAAGTAATTAAACTTTGTTTAGTTAAAAGGATAATAATAAAGTTAATGTGTTTACTTTACTTTTTGTAATTTATACAAACAAATCTTGACGTTTTGATTCAATTTGTGCCTACAATTCCTTTTTAAAATATAAGCCATTTTAGAATTTAACATATGTGGTTTTATTTTTTAAAATGAAATCACTTTTATCCATATTTTATGTTAGTTTTTGACATTTAGACAGTTGTGTATATCTTTATCAGCAGACATACTAGTTTATGTTGCCAGTGGTTGATGCCTCTGGTTTATATCAAAATAATACAAAACAATATGATCTAATAAAGATGTAATAATGTTTTAATAAGTATCTATTGATGTCTATAATATATATAATGGTATGACAGTCTATTTCCTTTTCTTTCCAGGTGTAGCTTTGCTTGGTGTAGGTACAGAACTAGGACTATACACTTTCAGGGATATCTTATTGATGTAATATAAAGCCACCAATGAAAATATAAAACTGAAAAAAAAAAAAAAAAAAAAAAAGTTAAGATTCACAATTTTTTTTTTATTTTTTTTTTTCCATCATAACAATTTTATTAATATTGAAAACAACGATTACCTGTATCATTAACAAAATGTTAGGCAAAGAAAATTTAATCTAAAACTAGAGGCTCCCAGGAGCCTGTAATTGCTCACCTGGTTTTCAATTTGACATCTAAAGTTGATAGAAAATGAGGCTGTTACACATAATTTTGAAAGTGAGGCATCCAAAGATCATTTCAACTCAAATTTCTGAGCAAAAGATTTAGATGTGATTTTTATCTCATAATATTCCTAAACAGAATAAACTGGCTGAAAAAACCAGAATAAATGTTAAACTATTCATTGCCATGTAGCTGCAGTTAAAATTTAAGCTCATTTTGACTTATACTAAAGCAGCAATGGACAATTGAAGAAATTTTTATTTTTAGTAACAGTAGCCATTTTGAATGGAGGGCTGGGCTGTCGGACACAATATTGAAAGGGGACCACCCAAGGATCATCCCAGCCAAATTTGCTTTAACTTGGTTCAGCAGTTTCAGAGGAAAAGATTTAAATGTGATCTTTTATCAAAATATGCCTAATTTGCATAATCGGTATAAATCGGCTGAAAGAAAAATTTCACAGAAAAAAACAGAATACATGTTAAACTACTCCTTGCCATGTAGCTGCAGTTAAAATTTGAGCTCATTTTGACTTGTACTAAAGCAGCAATGGACAATTGAAGAAATTTCTATTTTAAGTAACAGCAGCCATCTTGAATGGAGGGCAGGGCTGTCGGACACAATTTTGAAAGGGACCCACCTAGGGACCATCCCTGCCAGGTTTGGTTTAATTCGGTTCAGCGGTTTCAGAGGAGAAGATTTAAATGTGATCTTTTATCAAAATATGCCTAATTTGCATAATCGGTATAAATCGGCTGAAAGAAAAATTTCACAGAAAAACCCGGAATATTTGTTAAACTGCTCCTTGCCATGTAGCTGCAGTTAAAATTTGAGCTCATTTTGACTTATACTAAAGCAGCAATGGACAATTGAAGAAATTTCTATTTTTAGTAACAGCAGCCATCTTGAATGGAGAGCGGGGCTGTCGGACACAATTTGAAAGGGACCCACCCAAGGACCATCCCTGCCATGTTTGGTTTAATTCAGTTCAGGGGTTTCAGAGGAGAAGAATTAAATGTGAAAGTTTACGACGGACGGACGGACGGACGCCAAGTGATGGCAAAAGCTCACATGGCCATTGGCCAGGTGAGCTAATAAGACGTAGAGCAATGATTGAGTATTCAGGGTTAGGGTTATGGTTTTTAACAACACTTTCAACAATATTTCAGCTATAAAGTAGCAGTCAATTTTATTGGTGAAGGAAACCGGAGCACCCAGAGAAAACCATCGACCTGCTGCAAGTCATTACCAAACTTCATCACATAATGTTGTATCGAGTACACCTCACCATGAGCGGGATTCAAACTCACAACTTTAGAGATGATAGGCACTGATTGCATAGGTAGTTGTAAATCCACATACCATACAATCACAACCACAATATCCACATGAGATGGTGACAGCAATTAATGAAGGAAATGTGACATGTACATGATGTAACAACATTTGTGATGTATAGAATACATGTATTTTTAATGTCATAACATTGTTCATTCAAATAACATATGTATTAATGAAACCAAACTATTACTATTGATTGATTGATTGATGCTTCATGCCAACTTTAACAATATTTCAGCTGTATCGTGGCATGACCAAATTTTATTAAAATCTTCCTGTTATGGAGTGAGTGAGTGATTGTTGTTTAACGCCAACTCAGCAAATTTTCAGCTATATCATCGCAAGAACAAGTTAATTTTCAATGAGATGATGATGAGGTCCGCTTTGTTCTAGAACAACACGCTGAGTTGGATTTTTATAGTGCTAGCTCACTGAAACAACAGTCCGCGGACAGACATGTCGCTTCACTTGGACACATTATTCTGATTCCGATCCAACCAGTCTTTGCTCTTACTCCTTAATGCTGTGTGCTTAGCAGTGAAGCAACAAATATAAATTTTATAGTCTTTGGTTTGACCCAACCGGAGCTTGAACCCACGATCTACAGCACTTGAGGTGAGCACGCCAACCATTACACCACTGATGCGGTTATTTCCTGTTGTGGAAATGTTATTAGATAAACATATTATATGCATAAGTGTGCTGATACAATTGTTTGTATCATGTCTTGTCAGTTTTGTAAATGGCATCAATACTCGATGTTATGCATCTCGTAGTGATATGGTTTACACGACTGACTTGACACAATATTGACTAATTGATTGATTATTATTTGTTTAAAATGCAGCTGCAAATATTTCATGCATATTCAGGACAAGAACAAGTTCGACCATGTAAATAAAATATATGAAGTAAATAAGAGTGGAATAGGACAACAAATGTTGACTGTCACTGGAAAAGAATGGAGAGCTGGGTAGTGATGAAAACAGTTGACTTCTGTAGCAGCTTCAATCAATGCATCTACTCTTTTTCTAAAACTTCAAAAGAGATCTTTAAACATGCGGGTAGCGTGGCGAGGGGTTTTGGGATCACTTATGGTACCCAGTAGGTCAATGGCATAGTGTCCAGGGGGTGGGGGAGCGTAAAACGATTTGAGATTTTTAAGTTCGTTTTTGGATGTGACTTATGATCTTTCTACAAAAGAAAATAAATATTCAACTTAAATATTTTCCTGGGAAAATTGGAAATTCTGGAGAATCTAACAGCTGTCTCGGTTGCCCAGTAAAGGGGTCAAAATTCTGGAGCATTGGCATGTATGCACAAGTTTCCCACTAAGGTCCATGATGGTCAGGCTTTCTGAATTATAGGTTATAACCTGACAACCATCCAATTCAAAAGTACACCTTTATCTGCCACCTGTGACATGATGGGGTCAAGCCCTGAGAACCTGCACTAGTACCCAGACATGATACAAACAATTGTACCAACACAAAAATATGAATATGATTTATTATTAAAGTTCTTACCAAGTTGTTACACACACTCTATGGACCAATCCAGAGGCAAACATTGCCATCACTAAACAGAAAACAACTGAAAATAATATTAGTAATAATTATTAATAGAAAGTGCTACAGATAATAATATGGTGCATAATATTTGAAATATGTGACAAACTATTTGAATAAGTTTAACTTAAAATTTTATCAATGTTATGAACATGTGCAAAAAGTGTGAATTTTATCATTTGTCATAACTGTTCATGTAATTATATTACTCTTCTCAGATGGGTTTAGTTCTATAAGCAGACCAATAACAGAGGGCTGCCATTAAAATAGAGGGGGAAACCCTTATTACTGTAGCAGTGGTCTTATGACATATAGGGTGACATTATGACAGATTGGGTAACCTATGACAGAAGGGCTAACCTTATGATCGAGTGAGTGAGTGATCGATGTATAATGCTAAATGAGCAATTTTTCAGCTATTTCATGGTGAGAACAAGTTATATTTCAATGAGATGATGTCCCTTTTGCACAAGACCAACACGCTTAGTTGGATTATAGTGCTAGCTCACTGAAACAACAGTCCATGAGTAGACATGTCGTTCCATTCAGACACATTAACCTGATTCCAAGGTAACCAGTCTTTCCTCTTACTCCTCATACTTAGCTCAAACCCACGATCTACTGCACTCCAGGCAAGCATGCTAACCATTGCACCACCGATGTAGTACTTATAATTGAAGTATAACCTATGACAGAAGGTTGACATATGACAAAAGGGATGACCTATGACAGTAGAGGTAACCGAACAATTGAAGGGCGAGTAATTGCAGAAGAGCGACTTATGACAAAAGAATCAACCTTATGACAGAAGGGTTGATCTTATGGCAAAAGGGATGGTCCTATGGCAAAAGGGGTGATCTTATGACAGAAAAAGCAATACCTATGTTTTTCCTCCGTCATAGGCAAGATAATAAAACAGCAACAAATATCACATAAAACAAAACTCATACCATAACACCAGTATATAATTAAGATGATATCTAACATTAATTATGTATTCTATAGATATACAGGATATTAGCCATTTGATACAACCCATCGGATACAAAACCTTGTATCATACATCATGTGTGTTACAAGATCTTTGAAGATGTACTTTTGACGGTTCTACTTTCGTGATGTCATCAGTTTGGAATGTGGGAAAAACTCTATGATGTCAATGTTGATAAATACAAAATCTGATTGAGGAATATCTCAAAGTAACGTTCTTAATATGTTTGATCCATATTACACTGTACTATTAACAATATTAATTAATTACAAGTCAAATATTTCGTGTCACCAAAACAATGTGCATGTAGAGTGAGTGTATTTGGACAGTGATAGCTATTGATGAATGAAACATTTCAATGAAAGTTGTGACACAAACTTTGATGTTTTTAGAACTATTTTGAATGTCAACAAAATAAAAATAATAAGGAAATCTTACTTTATTACCCTCTTTTGCATTTATAGGAAATATTAAACAAAACTTATTCTATGCATAAATGTATTGGTACAATTTTTTGTATCATGTCTCGTCAGTTGTGAAAACCGCATCACTACTTTACTCTATGTGTCTTGTGGTGATCCACTTTACACAAGGGACTCGACATGATACAGTTGTACCAACACAGTATGCATATTAATGTGTGTGGATCTGTTCAATGTAATAATAGACATATCCTCTACATAGTATATCATTCTGTATGTTTACTCACCTTCTGGTAAAAGTTTTGTTTGAAATCCTTCTCCAAATACAGATGTCTCCAAATTACCAACTCCCTAAGGCTAATGTTAAGGTATAAACTAATTGTCAACACGCTACCAAAAAAATCATATATAAATCAACATGACATTATTATGTTCAGGATATCTTGACAATGAAAAATTCTAGGCAATTCGGACATTAATTTTATATATGCAGAACATTTGACATTTACTTAGGACATGTTTACTTTAATTCAAAATGTTCAGGAAATTTAATTGACATCAAATTCAACAAGAAATCTGTGCATCACAAAATATGCCTGTCTATAAATTATCAAATGGTATAATGGTAATGACCCCAAAATAAATAGGGTTATTTCCCTTCCACAGGGGAATCATGTGACCAAGCTTGATAAAGACCCAATATACAGAACTAAAGTTATCGTGCAGAAACGATCCTGTTGTCAAAAATTATATTTATAGTAACAGTGACCTTGACCTTTGACCTAATGACCCCAAAATAAATAGGGTTCTTCCCCTTCCACAGGGGAATCATGTGGTCAAGTTTGGTAATGATCCAATATACAGAACTAAAGTTATGTGGAAACGACCATGTTGTCAAAAATTCTATTTATAGTAATAGTGACATTGACCTTTGACCTAATGACCCCAAAATAAATAGGATTCTTCCCCTTCCACAGGACAACCATGTAGTCAAGTTTGGTAAAGATCCAATATACAGAACTAAAGTTATCATGTGGAAACAACCCTGTTGTCAACAATTATATTTATAGTAACGGTGACCTTGACCTTTGACCTAATGATCCCAAAATAAATAGGGTTCTTCCCCTTCCACAGGGTAATCATGTGGACAAGTTTGTTAAAGATCCAATTTACAGAACTAAAGTTATCGTGCGGAAACGACCCTGTTGTCAAAAATTATATTTATAGTAATGGTGACCTTGACCTTTGACCCCAAAATAAATAGGGTTCTTCCCCTTCCACAGGGGAATCATGTGGCCAAGTTTGGTAAAGATCTGACATACAGAACTAAAGTTATTGTGCGGAAACCTGTGTGGACGCCCGCCCGCCATACCCAATCACATAATACGGCCCAGTCTCGAGACGGGCGTATAAAAATGTTAAGGACATTTGTCAGTTCCATGCATGCAGCATTGAAGAACAACATCCTTCACAAAGTTCTTATTTACAGTCAGTAATTATGCTAACAGTCTAAGGAGGCAACATTGTATTTATTACATCTGGCTTTATACATTTTAGTGAGGAAAATGAAAAAACTAAAATCTCTACATTTGACACAAAAATTAGAATTTACATGTGATAAATTATAACCTTCCTCTGTTTAATTTGTATTGTATTGTACTTAGCATATAAACCATATTTAACTTGATATATCTTTCAGAAACAATTTCCTTTTAACAATGTTTGCATTCTCAAGGTGCTTAACTCCAACAGGCCATGTTGTTATAATAAATCGTGTAATCATACAAAAGATACATGTAAGTCATCTTATAAAGGATACAGTTAAAATAAAAATGAAGACAACACTGCCCATTAGACCTCCTACTATTGTCATGTATTCTGATGCTGCTAACTGTTGTTTGAAAATCTGCATCCCAGCAAAACATGACAAGGCAAGGGTGAAAGATATCACACCGGAGACACCTGTTGATAAACCTGTAATAAAAGTAAGGTGTAATTAACAAACCTCAAGGACATCATACTGGAGATATGTGATGAAGCATGATACAACCGCAGCAAGGGAAAGTTGAACAAATGCATATTAAAAGCAAGCGTGGACATTGGAGTGCACTGGGGGGTTCAGATTTTATATTTCCAGAATATCTTTGATAGTGCTTGTGACGAGAAGAAACAGAGCAGAAAATTTCTTCGGAAGTCTAATCTTAACCAGATCCTAATTCTGAGCCAACCCATCTTTGCTCTTTCTCCTTAATGCTGCATGCTTAGCGGAGAAGCAACACGCAACAATTTCATAGTCTTTGCTTTGACCAGATCGGGACTCGAATCCACAATCTACCCAAGGCTGTCTTAACAGCATCATAGGCCCCCGGGCAAAGCAGTGTACTGGGGCCCTACACAGACAATTCAACCACTCGCATGAATAAAAATGTAAATGTCAATAAAATTTAAAATACATTTATTGTATTGCCACTTCAAAACAAAATCAGTGTTTAAACATTAAAAAAAACATGCTATGCACAACATACATAGATTAGCATGGAGCCCCTATGGTCGTGGCGCACCGGGCAACTGTCCGGTGTGCCCAAGCGTTAATACACCACTGGATCTACTGCACTCGAGGCGAACACGCAAAGCAAAGGCCAAAATTACACCAATGAGATTCGTTTACATCTTTGACTTTGATTGCAACTTCGCTTCGGTTTTCTCTATCGTTTAATTAGGTGCCTGCTAATTTTAGTTTCTCGTGTCGTGTACTATACGTGACTGACTATAACACACGGATAAAATGCGAGCAAAATATCATTATTTACCCATTTTTATGTGCTTGCGTGGCCGATTTTTAACGTACAACACGGTTACTTCCCTTGACTGTTTCGTAAAATTAGACCATCTTCCGAACCAGACCTGAAAATTATACGAGAAATGATAAGAGACCAAAATAACAGAACAAAACGAAAACGAAACGACAAGCGAACTGGTAAGTATTTCGACAAAAGTCAGTTTTATAGAGGTTTTATTATCTTTAGTTATAAATTCTATGGCCTTCAAGGCACACATGTTGGTGATTATCTTAAGTAATACACATTTATTTCCCTGAACACAGGGAGTTGTCAATATCATTATCAGGGGAGATAATCTCGTTGCGATTAGAATTCCGAAAAAAAAATTTAAAAGCCAATGTTACTTTTTATTGAAATTAACAGTCTCCAAATTTTAGAAAAAAATCTTAACCTGAAAGATAAATCCATATCCATTCATAATTAGGTTCCATCACCACACCAATCAACCGCTTTGTACCATTTTGAGCAAAATCAGCATGATGCAGTTAAAATAGATATTAACAATAACAGAGAGATTCAAGATTTTATTAACAAGGCTCAGGCACAGTGTGCAACATGAGCATACAGTTATTATAACATAAATACATACATAGGAAATAAGACAAAGACACAACAAGAACATTAACATTGGAGAAAAAAAACATAGTGAATAGAAGTGATCACTCTAATATCTAATGTACTAGAATAGTTTACAGATTCCTTTCAAAAATAATGCTACATTTTTCAATAATTGAGAATTGCACAAAGAGAAGATACCAGCCATTTTAGCTAGACTACTATTTTGTACATAATATTTTGGAATATATTTGGATCTTAATCTTTGTATTTCAGTGTTATTACATATAAACAAGTAGTGATATTCATCGCCAATTACATCTTTTGAGCATTTTGTACACTTTCTATTTTCTCTTGTAATTTTTTGCCAACGTCCTGTTTCAATCGGTATTCTAATGTTACAGAGCCTAAATTTAGTTATATAGATTCTATACCTTTGTTCGAGGCGTAGCAGATACGGTTCTATACAAAACTCTTGCTTGAAAAGGGAATAAAAATGACCACGAGAGGAATTACCAATCTCTGAACGCCAATTTTGTATGAATTGGTCAATAAGAATTTGTTTCACATGTGTTTTAATCCAAATTATATTAACAGGAATTTGGTTTCTAAAGATAAAACTAAGGCCAATATTATCCAAAATAGTCTGTATATTTTTCACATATAAAGTCTGACTATTCTCATTTGACATTTGCATACAACTTGAGTAGAAGTTTATATATCTTAGAAGACAACTTTTCTGTAGTCATTAAACGACTCCAGAAACAGGGCATCCTGCATTTGATGTTAATGTCAAGAGGGTATCTACCCAACTCACCATATACTAGACAATTTGGAGTTGTAACTCTTACACCCAAAATTCTTTTTAAAAATTGTAAATGTACTTTTTCAATATTGTCATTCTTACCAACACCCCAGACTTCACTCCCATACAATAGGATAGGAGCAACAAGTGAGTCAAACATTTTCAGCTGTAAATCAATAGGCAGTTGCAGATTTCTAATTTTATAATATACTGCATATAACGCTTTTTGTGCTTGTTCTACTAACTTCTTTTTGGTATGGACAAAACTACCATTGTAATAAAAAATAACTCCTAGTAGGGAGGTCAGACATTTTTCAATTTTATTTACACAATGGCAAATTCTGTAATTCTGTCTTACATTTGAAGACAGCTGCAGTGAAAATGCACTAGAACACTATTATTTAAAGTGAATTATTTAAAAGGTGACATGTTGAAATAAATAAATAATGCATATGTTTGGAGAAAATTCTTCATATGTCATAATTTTTTTATATTTAAACTGGACAGAAGCGACCAAAATTGAATGGAAACTTTGGAAATGGCACCGCTATTTTGAAACTATTTATTCCCTGAAACACATGTTGCTGACCAGTTAGACTGAAAGTAAAACTCTTCTGTAATGGATAGTAGGCTAGGTTTTAATAATCTCATACAGTTTGATGAGAAAATTCAAATTCTTTATTTATACGTTCAATTTTATGGGTAAAATTTATCCAATTTTGGTGCCGTTTTCAATTTTCCCATTGAAATGCATGGTAAAAAATAATTTTAAAAATGTGTTTGGAAACACATGTTGCTGATGAAACAAAGACTACAACTATGCAATTTCTTTTAGAACAATGTCTAAACTACATTTATCAAGTACAGTTTCATTAGATTTCATTATTGTTTTCAAATAATTTCTGATATTCTATTTCTTGGTAAAGACAGATAAAATTCAAAATGGCCACCATTATAAAATATAAGTGGTCATTTTCCGAACTTCAAATTGTCATAACTTTTGAACCGCTTAACAGATTTTACTAAACACCACTGTAAATATCTTCAGGAGATCTGATCATTGGTGTGTACTTTAAGATATTTTAACACATTTTCAAAAAAAGTCTGACCCTCCTACTCCTAGATAAGAAAAACAATCAGTATACTCCAATTCCTTTCCGTCTAATTTTAATCGTAATGGTGGGCGGAATTTTCGCTTTGAAAAGATAACGGTTTTAGTTTTACTCAAGTTAACTTCAAGTTTCCATAATTTACAGTAATCACTAAACACATTTAGTAAATTTTGCATTCCTTCATATGTTTCCGAGAATAATAATGTATCGTCAGCATACAGCAAAAGAAAGGTTTTCATAAGTATATTTAAATATTCATCAAAAAGATTATCAATTGTTTGTAAGGATGGTGCTTCATGAATATCTAAAAATGTTTCCAAATCATTTATAAAAACTGCAAAAAGGAAAGGAGATAAGTTTTCCCCTTGACGGACCCCTATACTGCAACTGAAAAAATCAGAATTTACACCATTTTTTGTTACACAGGATTTAATATGTTGGTACATACTTTTAATTACATTGAAACATTTTCCATTCATACCATTTTTTATCATTTTTGTCCACAGCCCACTTCTATTAACTCTATCAAATGCTTTACTAAAGTCAACGAATGTACAAAATAGCTTTTTTTTATGCAGAAAATATAAGTCAATAAATGATTTCAAAATAAAAATGTTATCTAATGTGGAATGCATCTTTCTAAAGCCAGCTTGTAAGGGAGAAATAAGGTTAACTTCGTCTGCAAATGAGTTTAATCGATTATTTAATATACTTGTAAAAACTTTACTGAAGCAGCTAAGTAGACTAATTGGTCTATAATTTGATGGGTCTTTTGAGTCCCCCTTGTTTTTGTATACGGGTTGAATAACGCCTAATGTCCAGCTTTCTGGGAATATACCAGTATCAAATATGATATAACTTGGGAGTAAGTCACGTCAACACCTGGGTAAGATTTTCTTAATTTCTACGTTCTTCTTTTACTTTCATGAATGAAACTAAGCATCAAACGGTTCGATATAGATTGAAAATTGTATACATACAACATTCATTACCTTATATTTCCTTTACATGAATAAATTTGATAAATGAAATGACAGTATGTGTGAAAAATAAATATTTCCGACATTTCTACGCAAATACTACCCCTTTGCACATTATTTTCGGGGCATCGATTGATATCATGTAATAGATTATTGATATAGCTTCCTTCTAATACCAATATAACGGTCGAATTGGAAACAACCAACGAAAGGCTGTCAGAGAAAAATTGATACGATTAAAATCAACTGATATTTTGCTTATGATGCAATAAAAAATTGTTCGATGACACGATAAAAATTATATTGAGAGTTCTAAATTTTTCAATGAAATTGGCTTATATGCTCACTTTCGGTCCTTTTATCCCTTGAAATTGTGTCGTTCGAGATAAAGCCGTATTAGGGTGATTTTCAAAAAAATGAAGACTTTTCATTTTCAGAGAATAATTTGAATATTAAATGATATGAAATAAAGGTAAATATCTTAAAACAAGCACAATGGTAACAGTTATCTTCATGCAAAGTGTCATGGAGATTGCTCTTCCGGTTAAAAAGTTATCCTCTAAAAACTGGTCATATTTGTCAGGAGTGTGACGTTTTAGCGTGACAAACTTTAAATTGCCTTAACTTACCTTGATGATAAAAAAAATAAAATAAAAAATATATTAAAGAAAGATGGTATTCAATAATTTCGTACCATTTTACTTCAAATAGCTAGATGTTTTGTGACCCTATGATTTTGCGACAAAAAATTATTCTATTTTTTAAATTAGTGTACATGAATAAATTTAACTTGGAAAATTGTACAAATGTCAAATTAAACCTTAATAGTTTTTCATTGTTGAGACTAATTAGTTCAGAAAAGTCAAAATATGTTGTATAAAAACATTAGTTATAATAATTTAGTAGTATTAGACTGGAAGAATATAGTAGTTGTAAAATTGGGCTTGCATAAGGAGAGACACAAAAAATGTCAGGAGTGTCACATTTTATCTTAGTTGTATAGTACTATGTTGTATGCTTTAATAGTTCACAATTTTCTATATTTTCCAAAAGCTCCAGACCCAATCGAAGAAAAAGTTGGAAATAGCTCTGATATATGACATATCATAGCTAGGAAATCAAAATAACTAATGACACTTTTAATAGGCATATCTTTTAAATAAAAAATAAATAAACCATGCTTCTACAAACTTCCACAATGTTTTCAATTTAATTACATATAAACAATAAGTAATATAGTATTTTTGTATATTGCATGACACCTTTCTCATAATAAGTGATAAAGGGTTATATTTTCTTAAAACATGTCAAAATATGGATTTTTTTCAAAATGAAAAATTGATGTATGTTGCTTTAGATAAACATAATACTTACTTTAATATATCTTACCTTTCATAAAACATTTTCATTCTTTTGATATAGCATTTTTGAAAATTTATCAATAATTTTTCATTCAACAGTAATATGTCACACTCCTGACATAAAAACATTAAATGTCGATTGCAATTGCAGTAGGAAGTTTTTTAGCAGAGTAAATTATTGAGAAACATGGGGAAACTAATTTGAAAACCACTAAAAAGTAATTTTATTCTAAGAAAAGATGATCTATTACCAGTTTTAATAAATTTCAAATCCATTTTAACCATTTTTGATGAGATAAATTCCTAAAGGGCAAATAATCAACACAAATAATCATTAGAAAAAACAAAAACATAATTTTGAATCTTCTTAAAAAATCTTTTAATATTTACTGTTAACTAAGAAATATAAGCTTTTGAAGAAATAAAACTTTTAGTTTGGAAAGAATAAGTTGGTTATATTATTTTCAGCTCGACAGGTTTATTTTCGAGAGGGAGTCAGGAGTGTGACAATTTTATTTAAGAAATATATTATTTTGTAAGCATATAGCCTCCATAAAACTGCTTGTAATTGTCTCGGGGAATTATTTAATTCTCAATAAGCACTATACTCTTGAAAAGATGTATAAATGGTTGAAAATTGAGTTGTCATTTTTTTATAACGGTAATTATGATAGTATTACTTAGAATATGATAAAATATGATTAAAATAACATCATAACAATGCAAAAATGAAATATATTCAAGGGAAACCTTTTTTCAGTCAAAATAGATTATGTACTACTACTTAAAAAAGTTATTGTGACCAACAATAATTGCATTTAGCTTGATATTTGGGGTATTTATCTTTTAGAAAAATGTGTCAGGAGTGTGACAAAACATCAAAAAATGGACTATTTTCATTTGGTTACCTCTAGTTTATACCACCAATGGCAATGATCAACTTAACTTAACTTTTGTTATATTTATTAGGCATATATAAATAATTGATATACAACTATTAAGCCTCATTAGATCATATTTTGTATGCTTGTATGAAAACTTTAATTACCAGATTTTTTTAAATATACAGTAAAAATAGTGTTTCTTTGATATACTGAAACTGTTTTCTCATGATATATACAAAGTTTGGTACCAAAATGTGCCTATTTCATATCATTATCAAATGGAAGTACATTTAGGTCTTTTACCATACCCAAAACAAAATGATACCTCTGAGGAAGTAAGTCTGTATTTGTTATCATTTTAACACTTTGTTGCTAATAAAAGTTGGACAAACAATTTTTGTCTTCATATATTGCACTGAGCAACTGAATCTGAAAAATATATCATATTGACATTATTTTATGACCAAAATTATGTCAATTTGTCCAATTTGAAATTTCACCCTCTATGTCACACAAAGTCTTCATTTTTTTGAAAATCACCCATTAACAAAAACAACTTACATCTTGCCTTCCCTTCTTTAACAAATTGGGATAAACTTTGAATCTTTTCTTGTACAGATTCGTTTTGCCTGTAGCTTACAATATTTGTATAAATGATTTGCATTCAACGGACCTTCTAAATGTCATAAAGTTAAAAGAGCACAAGTTAGTGGAATAGTTAATGGAAATGGAAAGTGTGTCAAGGAGACACTTACTAGAATAAGATCGCAAAAACAACAACCAAAGGGATCCAATCTCGAGAAGCTGAGCAGGTGGACCCAAATCCATCTTTCGTCCCTTCCACTCCCGTTTTTCTCATTTTTTCGCACTCTCGTCCCCTTATTTAACTCTTGAGTCCCGCCCCTCGCATTCCCATGCCCTGTCTTCCCAACTCATGGTCCTCGACCTCAACTCCAGGGCCTTCTGTCCACCCTCTTTTTTATGCCCTGTGACGAAAAGTCGGGAGTATAATAATAATTTACCCATGTCCGTTCGTCCATCCGTCCAGATATAGATACATGGTCTGTCTGACTTTCCCCTCCTACAGGTTTAGAGCTACATCTATAATATTTTGTAGATGTTTGTACACATTATGGAGGTCTTCATATTTGCAGGATTTTGATTTTTATAAAATATTCTCAAAATGAGTTAGTTGGACTTAGTTATTTTTCTCACTGGCTGCATAAAGGGGGACATAGTTTGTTGGCTAACTCATCTCTTTTGAATTGTTTATGATTTCTTATGGTCATGCGGGGGCATCATTTGTATCTTACAGACACACTCCATTTATAATTATTCCCTCCTCACAAACAACTTTGTCCATAATTAAGAAGTGTTGGGCATACTTTTTATCTAGTTTTACAGCTAGGATTTTTTTTCTTAAGGAGGTACTCAACACTTTGACTATAATAAATTTGGCTTGTTTAATTTTCCTAAAATGTTGGTAAAATGTTTACTTTGATCACCTGACAAAAATATAAAAATTTCAGAAAAATCAAACCACACAATTGACGGGAATAATTTCAATGGATATATATAGCAGTTTCACCAACACTTATTTTGATCACCAAGAAGCTTGTGATCTCTTTACAGTTAGACTATAGGATTAAACGCCAAACTGATTTTAAAGAGTTATCTTCCTTAGGTGTCCTGTACTCCCTTAAGAGCATTACAATATGGTCCAAATACTTTTACTTTCCATTTTTCTAGACTGGACCAAGCCTACAAACCAAATAAATTATTTGTTATTCACTTTTTTTATTTTCAGAATATGTCAAAGACGGAATAATGTATAATTGGTAAAGTTTCGTCCTGTATTAACCTGTCCTTCCTGTTCTATCATCTAATTCCTTCTTTCGGTATTTAATAATTTCATGCTTGTGGTTGCGACATAAATGGTCAATCATGTCCGAAAATAAAAAGAACGTTTTTGGGCAATAGTAGCATTGGAATCTGTCTGTTTCCATGGTTCAACATTATTATTTGACCTGCAATGCAATATTACAAGGTGTTATCCAAGTTTAAAGTAAGAAAGTGTCCATCAAAGCAACTACTTTTTGTTTATGCATGCAGCTGATACGAACATTTCGATAATATAAGGGAACGACCATTTAACTTGAAGGGGGGGGGGGTTATGGTTTTTTTCTAAAAAAATATTCTGATTCCCAATGTTGCTGAAAAAAATATTCTGATTTTGGTGGAGGAAAAAAAAAGTTTTTGTCATATAACCTAATGTTAAATTTTGGAAAAAAAAATCGGGCTTTGCGCGACAATAAAAATAAATATTCTAACTCTTGTGTTGTCGGAAAAAAAAATTCTGAACGAAACAAAAAACCATAACCCCCCCCCCTTCAAGTTAAATGGTCGGTCCCTAACATCTCATCAGTGTGCTTTAATTGGAAGGCAAAAAAGATGATTGTCATTTAGTTATTGTAAAAACACTGAAATAGAAAACTAAAACCAGATGTGGATATTTAAGTACTATTTACAATGCAAAGAATGAAGTCCGAATGCTCATTTAGAGTCCGCAACGAATTCATCGATCGAACGTTCAGCAGTCAGCACCGGGAGTCAGCAGAACCAAACAAAAATACATCTCGTTGAATAGAAACTTGCTTATTTCGAAAAAGCCAATTGAAAGTCATAAATTCAATTTACTTTTGAAAAATTCAACTTTAAATGATTCTTTTCTCAGCTTCTGATTGTATCATATATAAACAAATTTCAAATTTTGATCGGATCATTTCACGGATTTTAATCGTATCAATTTTTCTCTGACAGCCTTTCGTTGGTTGTTTCCAATTCCTTAATGAAATACAATTCGACCGTTATATTGGTATTAGAAGGAAGCTATATCAATAGTCTATAAGTCTATTACATGATATCAATCGATGCCCCGAAAATAATGTGCAAAGGGGTAGTCTTTGCGTAGAAATGTCGGAAATATTTATTTTTCACATACTGTCATTTCATTTATCAAATTTATTCATGTAAAGGAAATATAAGGTAATGAATGTTGTATGTATACAATTTTCAATCTATATCGAACCGTTTGATGCTTAGTTTCACTCATGAAATTAAGAAAATCTTACCCAGGTGTTGAAGTGACTTTCTCTGTTGATATCTATTTTAACCGTATCATGGTGATGGAACCTAATTATGAATGGATATGGATTTATCTTTCAGGTTAAGATTTTTTTTCTAAAATTTGGAAACTGTTAATTTCAATAAAAATTAACATTGTCTTTTAAATATTTTAGAATCAGATTATTTTTTTTCCTCCACCAAAATCAGAATATTTTTTTCAGCAACATTGGAAGTTAAATGGTCCGTCCCTTATGATCTAGACTATGTAAAATGAAGGCCATAAAATACATTTTTATGTAATCAGTAATAAACTTTGCTATCAAAATATTTTATTGATCTTAAAAATGTTCTGCTCCTAAAGAAGACTTACATGTTAGACAGTCCCATTCTCAGTTTTGGGAATTTAGCATGTTCAATAATAAATAAATCAATGGAGGGGAAAATACTACTTAATTAATATCACAGGGGCTAGTTAAGTCTCCCAAACAACGTTGGGGGACTTATTGTTTTTGCTCCGTTTTCTTATTATTAATATTATTATTATTATTCTCCTCCTTTCTTTCTTTCCGTGGCACATGAACTTGTCCATGGCAGATCTCAGGAACTATTGGACAGAATTTCATGAAACTTGGTGGAGTTATATATATATATGTGTTTCTAGTTGGTCCTAAAGTTTTCAGCTTTGTGGTAAAGGGGGTCAAAGTCATATTTTGAGGGGTTCAAAGGGTGTGGGGGTTACTATAGAATCCTATGGGAAAGTTGAAATTTCGTACATTAATGTTGATAACTTCTAAATGGATAATGATAGAGACATAAAATTTGACAAAGTGATAGGTCACCATTAGAGGAGCAATTCTGCATTTTCAAAATTTTCAAAATGGCTGCCAAATCACGGCATAAAAAATGGACGGTAAAAATTCAACATTGTCCGATATCATCAAAATTTGATGTGGGTAGATAATGATGACCCAACATTGAAAAATTTCTACTGGTCGCCTTTTTCAAATTGGCCGTCACAATACCGCACAAATTCAACATTGTCCGATTTCAACGACATTTCATATGTGGGTAGATTATGATGTCCCGAATTTATTCCCGACATTGAAAATTTTCTAGTGGTCGCCATTTTCAAAATGGCCGCAAAAATTCGACATTGTCTGATATCCAAATTTGATATGTGGGTAGATAATGATGTCCCGACATTGAAAAATTTCTACCGGTCGCCATTTTCAAAGGGGCCACCACAATACCGCACAAATTCAACATTGTCCGATTTCAACGACATTTCATATGTAGGTAGATTATGATGTCCCGAATTGATTCCTGACATCGAAAAATTTCTACCGGTCGCCGTTTTCAAAATGGCCGCCACAATACCGCACAAATTCAACATTGTTCGATTTCAACGAACTTTTCATATGTAGGTAGATTATGATGACCTGAATTGATTCCCGACATCGAAAAATTTCTACTGGTCTCCATTTTCAAAATGGCCACCACAATACCGCAAAAATTTAACATTGTTCGATTTCAAAGGTAGCTTTTGATTTATTTTTTAAACCTGTTGTCAGTGGCCGGTTTGGGAGACTTGAGACTTCATAATCGTTAGATTATAATCATATCTTGTTAAGTCTCCCAAACATTGGGGGACTTATTGTTTTTGCTCCGTTTCTTATTATTATTTTTATTATTATTATTCTTCTTCTTTCTTTCCGCAAAGCATGAACTTGTCCACGGCAGATCTCAGGAACTACAGGACAGAATTTCATGAAACTTGGTGGAGTTATAGATATATGTTTCTAGTTGATCCTAAAGTTTTCAGATTTATGGTAAAGGGGGTCAAAGCCATATTTTTGGGGGTTCAAAGGGGGTGGGGGTTACTATAGAATCCTATGGGAAACTTGAAATTTCGTACATTAATGTTGATAACTTCTAACTGGATAATGATAGAGACATAAAATTTGACATAGTGATAGATCACCATTAGAGGAGCAATTCTGCATTTTCAAAATTTTCAAGATGTCTGCCATTTTCAAAATGGCTGCCAAAACACGACATAAAAATGGGGGGTAAAAATTCAACATTTTCCGATATCATCAAAATTTGATATGTGGGTAGATAGTATCAGTGGCCGGTTTGGGAGACTTCATAATCGTTAGATTATAATCATATCTTGTTATAATTACTACTGTCTAGGACTAGGAAGGCCAACTATCCAACTTAATATAGGAATGTTTCATAGTTATTTTCGAAATTACATGAAATTTATCTTTTTTAAATGTATCTCCTTGATTTAGCAGAATAAATAGATAATTTAAATGAGTGTGCACAGGTAAATGACATCTACCTGTATATTGACACAGAGTATGATATCAGTAGGTGGAAAAGGTTATCCATGCATATTCGGCTATTATATTAGAGATAGCACAGAGGTATCATACATCATGGAGATAGAAAGTTGATCAGCATGGTATTTCATAACTAATTTTTTCATCATCGAAAATCATTTTTATTTTGTAAAATATGCACCTCGAAAAAGACCTGGGAGTAATATAACAGATCTAAATTACTCCCAGGTAAGACCTGTCTTATCAGAACAAAACATTCATTTAGAACCAAAATAATTCGACATGATACTTTTTTTTTTCTAGCTTAGTAGCAAAGTGATATAACAGCTACACAAACTTGTCAATTAAACTATTTAATTGTCTTTATAATTGGATGGTGTTCTTTTTTTCCATCAACAGCAAATATTGAATAAATGTACATTTTTATATTGAACTAGTTCAAATATGAATTTTCACACATGAATATTTGAACTACTAAGTTCAAAATTACACTTTTATGTAATAAAATTCATGAAAAAAGCTGTCGTATGTCAAAAATATGCAATATGATATACTGCTCCAGACAATTTTCATGCAATAACCTTATAATATCATATGGCACTGTTTGATACAAACTAATGTTCTTATAATTCTAAAAGTACAAATATGATAATATGATCAAATACTAATTCAGATTACCATTTAGAATGATTGAATTGTTATGAGCTTCTACATTCAAATTAAAGTTGAATGAGGGACTTACACTACATCAGCTAAATATTCTGTTTCAAATGCTTAAAAATACATCGTAGAGTCAAGTGAAGCTAAGGAAACTTTATTTTTTAGACCATTATTGTTGAGTAATTGCATGTATTTCTGGATATTTCTTGCTTGGTTTGTAGAGATAAAAGACTGAAGTGAGCTGGGAATTTTTTTTTGTTACCCTTCTTGGTTAATAGGGATTTGGATCATTTCATGCGATGATTGTTACCGTGTGGGGTTTCCTGAAAAAGAAATCATTGTGTTATTTACATTGTATTTACAAGATCTTAACATTTGATTTGTAATCTCTTTCAGTACCTGAATATCCACAACTGATTCTATGCATTCAGTAGAAGTCTACATGAAACGTGTAAAATTTATGACAGCTTTTATGAAGCAATGACAAATTGTTCACAGCATATTATAGGTATAACTCGGACATACTGTAAATATAGAGCATTTTATATTTTCATCGTGCTCATTTCAGCAAGTGTGATGCTACTTTACATTGACAAATCTTTCACTCTCGTGCCAATCTATTTGAGCAACACATTCCATAACACAAGTACTGAGAAGCAATATTTAAGTATATTTGATGAAATTGTATGGACCAATAAAACAAAGAAAAAAATCTTAGTCTGGACAACATTTTTTAAAAATATGCATTGGGAAAATGAAATAAGAGAGAAACTGTTGTCTTGTAAAACTTCTTGTGAGGTGACATCAGATAGAACACAGTTTAAAAGTGCGGATGCGTTGTTATTTCATCATGGAGATTTGGTTAGAAGTGATCTCCCGCCTTCAAGACTTTTACATCAACCATGGATTCTGTTTACTTTAGAACCAACCTCATTGATACAAGGAAATATGAATTGGTGGGGAAGAATTTTCAATTGGACAATGTCATACAGGACATACTCAACCATTTTTAACCCATACGGTTTCTATTTGAATAAGACTAGATTGAAATCTTTTAAAGAATTAGCAGTTTCTTACAAAAACAGGACAAAGGATATGTTTGCTGTCATTAGTAGATGTCATGACGATGCAAGACGATACAAGATCATTGATGAACTAAAGTATCACTTTAAGGTTAACGTGTACGGACGGTGTAGCCCTAATAAACTAAAATGTGATGTTCAATCAGGATTTTATTGTATACCGCCAAAAGAAATTGAAAAGTACAAATTCAGGCTAGCCTTCGAAAATGGAAATTGTCGAGATTATATTACTGAAAAATATTGGACTTCCCTTCTACAGAATATTATACCTATTGTTAACTGGAAAACTCATCAGAATAATTATAGCGTTATACCCAAATCTTACATAAACATGTATGACTTTGAAAGTGTTCAATCTGCAATTAAATTCATAAAACAAGTTAGCGACAACGAAACTTTATACAATTCTTATTATGACTGGAAATTAAAACATACAGCAAGAAGTTCTATGTATAGTGGATTCTGTAGATTGTGTGATAAACTACACCAACCCTTCAATGCCCAAGTGTACAGAGATTTAGAAAACTGGTTTAAAGATGACACCTGTAACAAATATAATGTAAGTTTCTTATTTCTAATGTTTTGTAAATTTGATATCATAACACATGGAACGTAAATAAACGTCAGAGAATACCGAAGGGCAATCACAAATGGACAATCCAGAGAAACTGTCATCATAGGGTACACAAGATGAAGAAACACAAAACAAAAACACAACACCACATGTGTTGGACATCACTATATGCAAACAAACACAAATAACGTAAATAAGACATGAGCCCTCCTACAAACAACTGGGGATAAAGAAGAACTGAACATCGTTTTTATGTGGAAACTGTAATGGACATCATACCACTAACATATTATCATGTATATAGAAGATAGTAATAGTGAATTGTTGTTCCATCATACATATATATTGGGGGATACATTATTGTATCACCAAAGAAAAACATGTAAATAAAAGATACAACAAACATCTGCAGACACAAAAGTGTGGCAGGGTTAGATAACTTGTGGATGTGACAGTGGTTCATATTTTGGATGTACATTTTTGTATTCATTCAATTTTAGCCGCATCGGTGGCGTTATGGTTAGTGTGCTAGCCTCGAATGCAGTAGATCGTGGTTCGAGCCATACCCGACTATAAAATTGGTATTTGTTGCTTCTCCGCTAAGCACGCAGCATTAAGGAGAATGAGCAAACACTGGTTGGCTCAGAATCAGAATAATGTGTCCGAGTGCAGCGACATGTCTACCCGCGGACTGTTGTTTCAGTGAGCTAGCACTATGAAAATCCAACTCAGCGTGTTGGTCTAGAACAAAGCAGACCTCATCATCATCTCATTGAAAATAAACTTGTTCTCGCCGTGATATAGCTGAAAAATTGCTGAGTTGGCATTAAACAACAATCATTCACTCACTCATTCAATTTTATTTTCAGTCTCTACTGATTAACTTGTATTATCTTTTACAGCTGTTTGATGGTGCCTTCAGACATGTACATTTTGTAGGTCTCTACTGATTAACTTGTATTATCTTTTACAGCTGTTTGATGGCGCCTTCAGACATGTAGACAGATTCCTGTTTGATATACGTCACAACTAGATCACATTGATAATACATATAAATGAACCTGAAGATCATCAGTACTTCAAATTTAGTTGTAAAACCATGATTCATGAACAAATATTTGTCTAGTCGCTAGAAACCTAGATATTTTTGTACCATTAACTGATTTATTGTCACACTTTATATATGTTCTAAGTCAAGAAATGTATACATTCCAGGATTAGTCATTTTATCATGTTTATAGAAATGCTAAAAAAAAATTGTCACATTAAAGCTGTTACTTTGTTTTATTTCATCCATTTCAACAATATAGCTGAACATTTTTCTGGAGGTGGTTTACATCAAACATTAGCTTTATCCCACCAATCTTTATAAAATACTAGATTTGCCTTAATGTGATTGGACAACATTGAAAACATTGTATCATTAATTCATTATTGATGCCATCAAACACAAAAGTTTCTAGTCATTACTTCTGTTTATTTTATTAAATTTGCATTTTTCATACATCATTGGTGGGCTCTGGTGATGTCAACCCACTCCCAAATTGAGTTGTTATTTTATCTTACTGGTTCGGGCAATTCCAACATACTCCCAAATTGAGTAAGTGAGTGATTGTTGTTTAATGCTAACTCAGCAATTTTTCAGCTATATTATGGTGAGAACAAGTTAATTTTCAATGAGGTGATGATGTCGTCTGCTTTGTTCTAGACCAACATGCTGAGTTTGATTTTTATTGTGCTAGCTCACTGAAACAACAGTCCGCGGGTAGACATGTCGCTCCACTCGGACACATTATTCCGATTCCGAGCCAACCAGTCTTTGCTATTAGTGCTTAGCGGAGAAGCAACAAATACCAATTTTACCGTCTGGTTTGACCCGACCAGGGATTGAACCCACGATCTACCACACTCGAGGCGAGCACGCTAACCATTACACCACCAATGCGGTTCTCACAAAACGAGTTGTTATTTTACTATCATCAGTAGGAAAGTCTTGTGTAATGTTTATAGTATAGGTTTAGGTTTATGGTGTTTGATGTCACTTTCAGCAATATTTTAGTTATATCGTGGCAGTCAGTTTTATTGGTGGAGGAAACTGGAGTACCCAGAGAAAACCACTGACCTGTCGCAAGTCACTGACAAACTTTATCACATAATGTTGTATGGAGTACACCTCAGCATGAAAAGGGTTCGAACTCACAACTTTAGTGGTGATAGGCATTGATTGCACAGATAGTTATAAATCCAACTACCATACAATCACGACTACAACGGCCCTGTAATCTTTATTAACTTCTGTAATCTAAATTGAGTTAGAAAAAAAACCATGTCCATATCACAGAAAAACTAAAATTGTAACACTAAAATCATCTCATGTCTGTAGATATTAAAACACTACAATAAAGAACTCGCAACATTTGTCAACTTCAAGAAAAATGTAGATATCAAATTTAGTGTGCTAAAGACCATGCTATTTAGAATAGTGCTATGCTCGCTGCATGTCAAGACCTCTTGTTCAGTTTAATTTTATAGTATCCGAGAGAAAAAAAATGATTTTCCCATAGGGTTCTTTATTTAAGGTGGCTGCAATCTTGGACTTCTGATTGACACAAAATAAACATATTGGAATTGATAAGAACCATCAAAGGAACATTCCAGCTAGGTTTTTTGTCAAATGATTTTGAAATTTCAGATAATACATTTTTTTTAATATTTTCCTAATAGAGCTATGTTAATTTTGTCCTGGGATGCTAGCCATTGTGGATTGTAGATTGACACAAAACATTCAAAATTTGTAAGGGACAAGTCAATCTCTATGAATGTACACAACAGGTTCAATCAAATATAATCGTTTTTTAGCTCACCTGGCCATAGGCCATGTGAGCTTTTGTCATGGGTCCATAATGTGTTCTCATTGGCTGAAATTTTAAAAATCTTCTTGTCAGAAACCACTAAGTCAATTGAATTGTGACTGCAGGAATGATCATTGGGTGGTCCTGTACTAAAATTGTGAATCGTTTGCCGATCGGAAATTCAAGATGGCCGCCACGACTCGACTTAGTTTAACATTGGACCCTATGGGAATTTCACATTTTCATCTTTTTTTCTGAAACCACAAAACAGATTTGAACCAAACTTGGCAGAAATGTTCATTGGATGGTCATATACAAGATTTTTGTTTTTGGCGCTGATCGGAAATCCAACATGGCTGCCAGGGCCCATAATGTGTTCTGATTGGTTGAAATTTTAAAAATCTTCTTGTTAGAAACCACTAAGCCAATTGAATTGTGACTTTGCAGGAATGATCATTGGGTGGTCCTGTACTAAACTTGTGAATCGTTTGCCGATCGGAAATTCAAGATGGCCGCCATGACTCGACTTAGTTTAACATTGGACCCTATGGGAATTTCACATTTTCATCTTTTTTTCTGAAACCACAAAACAGATTTGAATCAAACTTGGCAGAAATGTTCATTGGATGGTCAATATACAAGATTTTTGTTTTTGGCGCTGATCAGAAATCCAACATGGCTGCCAGGGCCCATAATGTGTTCTGATTGGTCGAAATTTTAAAAATCTATTTGTTAGAAACCACTAAGCCAATTGAATTGTGACTTTGCAGGAATGATCATTGGGTGGTCCTGTACTAAACTTGTGAATCGTTTGCTGATCGGAAATTCAAGATGGCCGCCATGACTCGACTTAATTTTAACATAGGACCCTATGGAAAAAATGTTTAAAAGTCTTCTCCTCTGAAACCAGTAAGTCAGTTTAAAGCAAACATGGGATGAATGGTCCTTAGGTGGTCAACTTTCAAAATTATGTCCTGTGACCCCGACCTCCATCCAAGATGGCAACCATCAGCAAACATAGTTTTAACATAGGACCCTATGGGAAATATATTTAAAAATCTTTTTCTCTGAAACCAGTAAGCCAATTTAAAGCAAACATGGCATGGATGGTCCTTAAGTGGTCAATTTTCAAAATTGTGTCCAGTGACCCTGACCTCCATCCAAGATGGCCACCTTCAGCAGACATACTGTAGTTTTAACATAGGACCCTATGGGAAAAAATGTTTTAAAATCTTCTCCTCTGAAACTAGTAAGCCAATATAGCAAACATGTCATCGATGGTCCTTAGGTGGTCAACTTCCAAAATTGTGTTCAGTGATCCCGATCTCGGTTCAAAATGGCCGCCATCAGCAGACATAGTTTTAACATAGGACCCTATGGGAAAATTGTTTAAAAGTCTTCTCTTCTGAAACCAGTCAGTCAATTTAAAGCAAACATGGCATGGATGGTCCTTGGGTAGTATACTTTCAAAATTGTGTCCGGTGACCACAACCTCCATCCAAGATGGCTGCCATGAGCAGACATAGTTTTAACATAGAACCCTATGGCAGTATGGGATTTGAATAGTAACTTAGATGTATTCAGCATGCAGACATTCTTAAGAGGACTTATTTATGTCAAGTGAGAGATACAGGCTCACCTGAGCCTCTAGTTTCTTCATTTTCTCACATGGCCCTATATTATTACAATGTTTTCTGGTGGTTGCCATCTTGTGGTTTCTGATTGACACAAAAACACAGACATCTCGTAAAGGATTGCAGAGAATAATTTTGAAATAGTTTTCGCTTAACTTTTTTTAAAGGGTCATATAAGAAACATTCCTAACAAGTAACAATTCCATCATACAGTTAGTTTTGAGGGCCGTCGTGATCTTATGGTAGTTGAATCTACTACTACCTGTGCACTCTGTGCCTCTCACCACTAAAGTTGTGAGTTCAAACCTCTCTCATGTGGAGGCATAATCGATACAACATTATGTTATCAAGTTTGCTAGTGACTTGCAAACGTTCGGATGTTTTCTCTGGTTTCCTCCACCAATAAAACTGACCTCCACAATATAACTGAAATATTGTTGAAAGTGGCATTAAAAAAATGAAAAGAAAATCACGTAAAATCTCGAGGACTACATAGTAACATTTCTACCAAGCTTGGTTCCAATTGGGCCAGTGAGAAAAAGACTGAAATTTGAACAGATTTTGCTTCAATTTGGGCCTGTGGTTTGTGGGAAATAGATTGAAATATCAAATGGTAATGGATGCAAAGAGATGACAATACCTAACATAGACCTTTGGTGAGCTAATAATACAAAGAGAAACCTGCCTGAATAGAACATCTTTGGGACCATCTTATTTGTTCAAGTTATATTTGCAAAGATTACAGGCATTAGCAACATATTTGATGTTCGGTTTTCAAATAGTTTAAAATGAGATTCTGGTGCTGACAGATTTACACAAGAATCTGATTAAGATGGATTTCAACTATACATTGCTATAGCCAATGACCACAAATGAGGATAAATATTTTAGAAACCATTCAATTTTTTTGTAATTTATTTTCATATTCATGTTAATGTGTGGTGAAAGCAATGCGTCTTTGTCATATAGTGATACAATATTACATATAAACAGTCCATTATTCATGGATTTAAATGTCAAACAGTGGTGGAAAAGTTTATAGTTCTTCATCCATATCAACATCCTCCTCTTTAATAACCTGTACCATCTTTCTCTCCAGTTGTTTACCTTTGGCTAAATAAAAAATAAATACCATGATTAAATTACCAGAGCTAAGATAATGGCTAAACAAAGAGTTTAATCAAATCCAAACTGTAATAGTCAAACCTGAGCTGTCACCTCTATTAAACAGTTATCTGTATTAAAAGGTCATCTTTTTCTTGTCCTGTCATAGAACATTTCATATGAATTGAACCTCTTTTAAGAGGTCACCTGTTTTGCAAGACTGCTTTTACCTTGTCCCAAAGGTGACCTCTTAATACAGGTTTGGTTGTACTCTTTTTTAATTGTTTTCATATGAAGTACTTTGCTTTTTGAGCTATATATATGTAAATCTATGTGGACTTGAGAAAGGCAGTTAATCAACAATTAAGAAAATTACGGCATTTTTTACAACAGTCTGTGTTTAAGGAATATACTTGTATCTACAAAGGCCAGACACTGAAAACATTACTGACAATAATTGAATCCTGGTGTTGCTAACTGTATCACATTGAGTGAGTGTTTGTTGTTCAACGCACACTCAGCAATTTTTCAGCTATATCATGGTGAGAACAAGTTAATTTTCAATGAAATTGTACTAGACCAACACGCTAAGTTGGATTTTTACAGTGCTAGGTCACTGAAACATCAGTCCGCGTATAGACATGTCGCCTCATGCAGACACATTATCCGGATTCCGAGCCAAAAAGTCTTTGCTCTTTCTCCCTAATGCTGCATGCTTAGCGGAGAAGCAACAAATACCAATCTTATAGTCTTTGGTTTTACCTGATCGGGGCTCGAACCTACGATGTGGTATTTTAGTTTTTAAGATTGTGATTGTTTTTTAAACATAGGTTGATTGATGACATCTCTACATGTGGTGGAGTTTTACATGTCATCTGCTATAATTAAGCATTTGTTTTGTTTGTTTGTTTGATGGTGTTTAAAGCCACTTTCAACAATAGTTCAGCTATATCGTGGCGGAGGAAACCGGAGCCCCCAGAGAAAACCACAGACCTGTCGCTAGTCACTGACAAACTTTATCACATAAATGTTGTACACCACACCCTGATCGAGATTCGAACTCACAACATCAGTGGTGATAGGCACTGATTGCATAGGTAGTTGTAAATCCAACTACCATATGATCACAGCCACGACAACCCCATTTAAACTTTTGAAAGATGTAAAATGTTTATGCTACAGAAATTAAAATATTATACCTCCTGGAGCTCGGATCAAATGTATATTCTTCTCAACTTCCTTGACATCAGCCTCCTTTCTTAATTCTTTACCCTTCTTTAATCTGTAAAAAAAAACATGGATTTATTCATATTAGAATACTGCTACCTTTAAACTGTTGTTTCCACAATTAAAATTATGCACATTTAGATTTTGGAGGTTGAAAAATAAAACTGCAACTGCAAAAAAAACCACATAAAACTAAATATTTGTCCGATTCCATATCACTTACCTAATCTTTTATGTACAGTTTGGGATCAATCAAGTTTTATTATTTCTTAGAAAAATCATTTTATTGATATTCACACATGGTCCTATATGGGACCCTACAGTAATTAATATATTTGTTGTACATATATTTTACTAATACCTACCTATTTAATATATACTGATTCTGTCTTTTTATTCTTATCTCATCAATTCTCTTCATGGCTTTAACTGGAACATAACGATATATCATTAAATCAAAATATATTATAACAGTTCAAACTAGTATTACTGTGAGCACAGCTCACTAAGATATACCCCCCACTCACCACATCTGTCCAACCTATTTCCATAACCAAAACATTACTGATTGTTCCGACAAAAAATGAAAGGGACCCTCCTCTCTTCACCAGTAAGCTGCTGATAAATTTTCAAAACATTCTGAGAAATACTACTCAAGTTATCATACGACATACAATGTAGGGTAAAAATCCTATTTTCCGTCATATCAAGTCCAATAACTCTGGAACGGCAAAAGAGAAAATCGTCAAAAATGAAAGGGATCCTCCTCTCTTCACCGGTAAGCTGCTGATAAAATTTCAAAACATTCTGAGAAACACTACTCAAGTTATCATACGACATAGGGTAAAAATCATATTTTCCGTCATATCAAGTCCAATAAATCTGGAACGGCAAAAGTGAAAATCGTCAAAAATGAAAGGGATTCTCCTCTCTTCACCGGTAAGCTGGTGATAAAATTTCAAAATATTCTGAGAAACACTACTTAAGTTATCATATGACATAGTGTAAATATCCTATTTTCCATCATATAAAGTCCAATAACTCTGCAACGGCAAAAGTGTAAATCGTCAAAAAAGAAAGGGATCCTCCTCTCTTCACCAGTAAGCAGCTGATAAAATTTTAAAAGATTCCAAGAAACACAACTCAAGTTATCGTATGACATAGGATTTGTCTACAGACGGACGGACATAGTGAAACCAGTATACCCCCTACAACTTCGTTGCGGGGGGTATAATAACCTTTATCTTCAAAACTTAATCCAAACATTTTGTTTCTACCTGATCACGAAAAATAACTAGACCATAATATAAACAATATATTATTTGCAGTTTCCAACCAATCTATCAAAACCATTAGCCTCAACCCACACCATAGACTCACCTGGTTATAAATTGTCTTGTTAATTTAAGGGATTTCTTTTAACATATAAAACACATCCTTAGTCATGTCAAGTTTGTTTTCAAATGGTTTAATTTCAGAGAAGATTTTGGAAACATTACAAATAAATGTCTGTAATGTAATGACATCTATTTTGTATTTACAATTAAAACATTGTCAAAAGGGGAGGGTTTGGACTCAATTGACCAATTTAATCTAGTCACATTTGTGTGACTTTCCCAAGCAATGACCTGGAACATCATTTGCTGTGGTCTTTTCTTGTGTTCAGCGAGTTAATTATAAGGTAACAGATGATTGTTCGTTTTTCTTATATTGGTGGAAATGTTGACCATCATTACTGTATAATTCTCTTTACACAATAGTCTTTTTTGTGTTAAAACCTCAGAAATTTGAGTTGAGAGGTAGTTGTTCTTTTTCTTGATATTAGCAGAGTTGTTGACCATCACTGTTCAAACACTCTTGTTCTCGCCATGATTAATAATTATTGGCATCAAACAACAATCACTCAAACTTTGTTTCAAAAGATTTTAAGGTTGAGGAGAATCCAAGGAACATCCCTGCCAAGTTTATTTTGAAATTACATGATTTGGTGATTTCAGAATAAAAAGAAAAAGGTATACGATAGTTTTTAAAGAATTGGAGACATACATGTACATTGTACATGTATGAACAATATAATTCATAACCTGATATTATTAATATCTTCAATTAAAAACGTACTACGGTACAAACATGTTCATATTGTACTTAATAATACCAAAATATCTAATACTGACTAATACAGTGGCTGTCAGTGTTTTTATTGAATTCAGAGAGGAATTCTTTCTTAGTGCCATCACAAGAAGGCACTGTTTGTCTGTGGTGGTCGGTAAAACACAGTGAATTGACGGACCACCATGTTTTTCAATTGAAACACCTTGTTAGTACTGCATGATGTACATTCTTTTCTCTCACAGTAATAATATATAATAATATACTTTGGGAATAGAACTTTACATACTTGAGGTTTGCCACAATTGTCTATCATATTTGACTGGCACATTTCTTCTTTTTTCAAATTCAAAAGATGGATCTACAGTTAACTCCTTGCCAGCAGCCTTTCTGAAGGCTTTGGTCCATCTTGTTTTTCTTGGATTTCTCTTCTTCTTGAATGCTTTGTGGCACTTTGATCTGCAGAATCTAAATATCTATTACAAAAAAATCTATATTGAGAAAAATATATTTATAATAATGGTTAGCATGCTGACCTGTGGTAGATTGTGGGTTTAAGCCCCTCTTGAGTCCAACCAAAGACTATAAAATGGGTATTTGTTGCTTCTCCGCTAAGCCGACAGCATTAAGGAGCAAGAGCACAGATGGCCATCATGGGTTGGTTCAAAATCAGGATAATGTGTAAGAGTGAATCAATATGTCTATCCACAGACTTGTTTCCATGAGCTAGTATGATAAAAATCCTATTAAGCATGTTGGTCTTCTAGTACAGAATGGATATCATTATCATCTCACCAAATTTAACTTGTTCTCACAATGATGTAGCTGAAAAATTGCTTACATTTTTTTGTATTTGGGATTTAACAAAAATCACTCACTCAAATTTGGCCATAGTTTTTCCAAGACAAATTAGATCTATAATAATTCACATATTTTTAATATCAAAAACATACATGTACATAATTTATTCAGAATAATGATAATCAAAGAAATTAGCAGCGTTAATGGTAGAAGTATGGATAGGTTACGTACTAATGCACTTCAAAATGTTTAACAACATGGCTGCCAACCGGAAATAAATTAAAAGACAAATCACGTGACCTAAACTATCTTCAATATAAACAATACGTGAGTGGTTATGAATGAATAGAAAAATCATTGGTGAAGCGATTTATATAAGGGTTTCGGATAGAAAATAAAATCTGATAGCCACGAAACATGGAAATGTGTCGACGCAGAATTGCAGTGGCAAATCCGCTGTTTTCCATATGTAGAGCTCTCTGACGTCCCACGGCTCCAGCAAGTCGAAAAAAAGCAGTCGGACGGCAGAAGAATCTCAGACTAGCAAATAAAGTGATCGATGCAACAAGAAAAAAGAAGAAGAAATACAGAACAATACACCTCTAGTCGATTTTTTTTTCAAATAAAAATGAAACAATGAAACGAAAAATCCGGAACTCAAAGCGAATAACACTGAATCTTTAATCATTTGCCACTGCGCATTCTCATTCATTGTGATTGTCTGCTGCAAGAAATCCAAAGTTTTCAGCTGTAGAGTTTTAGGTAGTGTTATTTTTAAGCTTGATATTTTGTAAACAGGAAGAAAAATTACTGTTCTTCGAGAGCGTTTTAGGTTGCACCTGCCTCATATTAGTGGAGATACGTGGATAGTTTAATTAGTGTGACTGAGTGACCTACAGTACGCACAGTGCGATTTAGCAAGAAATCACTCGGGTCCGACGTCAGTGAAATCAAAAAAATGTCGGAGAAATTACAAAAAAAGTCGGTGTTGACAGAACTTGACACCACGAAATGTCCAAGAAAAATCGAACACGCATTTTCGGCGATTTACTATTACACTGACATCGACGATTAGATGCCGCGAAATAAGATCAAATAAAGAAATGGGATATTAACCTTTATTTGTACATTTGTATGTTCTTGAGATTTGTATATAAAACTGTCATTTTTGATAATATGAATGATTCATAACAAATAATTATTTTCTTTTTCAGGTGTGTTAGCTGTCATCATATTTTCGTTCTTTAATTCTGATATTTGCTTTTGTTTTAATCTATTATGCCAGTACAAACGTTTAGTATTATGTGATCATTACCATTTATAAGCTTGTATTGTATTATTTTTTAATTAAAATAAACTTGATCTTTTGAATGCAAGCTTGGTATCCGGAGTTAATTTGCGAAAAGAAATTTCATTAAAAAAAATAGAATTCTGCCCCCTTATAGACGCAATTGCATGATTAAAGCCCCAAGCCTTCGGATGTTCAATTATTGTCGACTTGGCACGTGATTAAAGTTCACCTCTTACAAAAGTTTCTAGATCCCCAAAAGCACGCTTTGATCGACAATATATTACCAACATGTGGAAACCTTTCTAGGTTCTCATTCACGTGAAAAATGTGTGTACTCAAAGGGAAATGTGTATCCACTTTTATTAAAGGTAAAATGACATGTGGCTTACAAGGGGATTAACGACATACAAATACGAAAAAGCACGTTAAAGATAAAAATTTACATCGATTTTTTCTTCTTTTCAATCCTTCTCGATTTGTTTTTAAATCAATCTCTTAGCCTCAGGTAACTGTGTATTTGACATTTTAGTGACCGAGTTCAATGTGTGCACTACATAAAAATAGACACACCTGTACATAGATAAAATACAGCCTGTAATACCATGTGATTATCAACTCGTGAGAGAGAAAAAAAATAACACCTATGCAAACCAATCGAAATGTTGGGATTAGATAACATACGCAAAACAAGATTGCATCATGAGTGCTCATATATCCTATAAATAAAATGTATGGCATCCCTGGAAAAAAAACCGGTATCAAATGATCAAATTGAAATATACAGTACGAAATAGTAAAAAAAACAAAAACGAAACAAACTACACAGTTACAGTGCAGGAATGTCATTAGAAGCCGGCAACCGGCCAAAATCTCCGGTAACTCTAGCTGTCACTGCCGGTTACTTTTTCTCTTTAAAAAAAATGATGAGAGAAAATTTATCTAGTATCAGCAATACAACGTAGTGCATGTATCTACTGATCAGCATGTTTACATTTGCAGATCTTTACAAATAAACATCGCTACATATCCTCTAACCCGATTAATATCAGTCGTTATTTTCCGCTCATCGGAGATGAAATCGTAGACAGAGAGGGACTGAATTGTCCGGGTTACATATTATCGGTTTTTTTTCTATTTTTTTTAGGAATATTGCGATGAGTTCCGAATGATGCTTTACAAATTATAAACGTTTCTCCTATACAGGAGCACCCTTATCAAACACGCTATGGTGGCACAGAGCAAAAAAAGATGTAAACAAGGTTCACTGAACGTTTTTTACATAAATTTCAAAAGTTTTTGATAGAACACATCACCATCTTCAAAGATTTTCATAATATTAAAGCACATGTACAATTGACACGACCTAGAATGATTATCTAATTTTTTTAAAACTGTGAAGTTGAAATTTTGAGATTGAAATAAATTCTGTGAATCAACCTTAGTACTGAAATCCTTTTTAATGTTGCTAAAAAGATTTGCTATATGTAATAAAATAGCCTTGAGCGGCCCCCAGATCCCAGGCCGTAAAGGGTGCCGAGCAAGAGCGTCCGCATCAATTTGCCTGCTACTTTTCAATTTTCTCCTGCTACTTCAAAATCTATTGACATCCCTGATGTGTACACGTATGAATTTCACCGCGGCGTTGTCACCGATAATTAAAATATTTCACCGACATTTATGCCCTAATTTGTATATTTTCACCGACATTTTACGGAGATTTTATGACATATCACCGCGAAAAAACACAGACCAAGCTGATTTCGTGCTAAAAGTCGCTGTGCATACTGTAGGTACATTTTTGTATTTTACTGATAAAAGGTCAGATTCCTATTCTCACACAGGGGTTTGTTAGTCCATCGTATACAAGTATTGCGATCATAAAGTTAAAGAGATCCATTATTTTTATCCCTCGACTGACGGCATCGACTAACAGTATAGCCGTCAGTCGAGGGATAAAAATAATTCGTAGCAACTGAATAAAACAGCCCTGTGTCCGTGATTCTCATGATAATCTACATAGTACGATGATCCATCAAAACTCTGATGACTACACATCGGTGCTGCGCAAACAGACATTAAAGAAAAATTAACTACAAATATTGCATGAAAATAACAGTGAAATCAAAAATTAACAAAAAAAGGTGCAAAAATTTAACACATTTACAGGCCAACAAAGATGTTTAGATGTTCTGACCTTGGATCAGTTGTTTAAACTGATCCAGGGACCCAGCATTAACAACTGTATAAGGTAGTGAGTTCCAGAGTACTACTGCATGTGAGAAAAAACTGTATTTACAATAGTTTGTCCTGATGGATATAATTTGATATTGTAATGGGTTATTGTTTCTTGTACTGAGAGAAGATTGAGGAGTAAGGTAAAGTCTTGGATCCACTGCAATAAGTTTGTTGGTGATTTCATAAAGCATTGTAATTCTGTTTAAGTTCCTACGGTGCAGGGTTCGACATTAACGGTTGTCCGATTGCCCGGGGCAAGTGAAAACGGCACCCAACTTGTCCAATCGGGCAAGTGAAAATGATTCTGTGATATGTTCAATTCCTGAAGAGCAAAATGATTAATATTGAATTATTCAGTGTTGGAAGTCGCGGCAAAATTTACCTAAACATCGCGTCGTATATATCGTGTATTTTACGCCATTTTGTTTTATTTTGTTGACTACGGAATTCCCCTTTCTCAAATAAAGATCGTGTTATTTATATTAGCCAATCACGAATGCCTAATTAGGCAGCGGTGCTCCATCAACATCGTATTTATTTTCGCCGGCAAATGAAAAGCTAGAGTTATTTGCGGTGTTCTAATTTTAGAAAATTATCACAGATGTGTATTGCCTTTACGATAAAAATAATGAAAGCGTGATAGATTACTGGAATAAAAATTCAAACAAACTATACAGTCGTTGTCAGTCTATGATAAGGAACATTTATACTTAAATTTTCTAACAAAAATATTTCAGAAATCCTCATCAATCACCCGTATTTATAAAACTGTCATATTCCCGCAAATTGATAGGTACGTAATTATATAACCAAAAGATGCACTAACACTATGCCCACATCATAAGGTGTAAATAATTAATATGAGGGGTTATTCTACTCTATGAATGGTCATTGTAGATTGTATAGTTCTGCACTACATGCATATATGGCACTTAAGAATTCTGGCTAGTAGTTTACAGTTTCGGGAAAGGAAAATCAATATGGCACTTGCCCGAATGGACAAGTTGGTCAAAAAGTTAATGTCGAACCCTGCGGTGTTCAAGAGTTGGCAATTGAAGATGGTTAAGCATTGCCGAAAAACTGCTGGTATTGTGACAGCGGTTTGTCACATATCTTGCTGCTCTGCGCTGAACTTGCTCTAATTTACTTTTTAGTTTTTCTGTGTGAGGTGACCAGACACTTGCGCAGTATTCCAGATTTGATCTGACCATGGATTTATATGCCAAAGTTTTAATTTCAGTGGTTTGAATAGTCCGAGATTCCTCTGCCGTCTGACCGCTTTTATGGATTTGCTGTAGCTGTGGGACGTCAGAGCGCTATACATACGGAAAACAGCGGATTTGCTTCTCCAACTCTGGGTCAGCACATATAGATATATATATCCATGTTTCGTGGCTATAGGATTTTATTTTCTATCAGAAACCCTTATATACCAATCATTTTTCTATTCATTCATAACCATCTTACCCTCAGAAAGTGGTGTTACACTCCATTACAGCACGATTTTGCCTTAGATCCTATGATTCCGCCATTTGTCTTCCATTTTTCAAACATTTGTCACGTGACTACAAGAAAACCATGATTACCGCAATGTATCATGGGAGATGATTTGCATATAAACAAACAAACAAATATTTTTATTGCCAATCATACACGCCTGTTAAGGCAGAACAATCAACATAAAATTTAATACAGTTGATTATTTTAATTGGTAATGATTTTAACAGCAATAAGTGAATTACAGATAACCATAAGAAAAAAAAAATGATGTAGTACCTTGTCCAAAAAGGGGGGACGTACACACATGCTCTTTCCGAAGCCCGTTGGTAACACTCTGCCATTGAATCTTTTCTTTCCAACACATTCTGTATTATTTCCTTCTGCTCTGCTTTGATCTGTAGATGGACTGTTTGTCCTGCAGAATATGCTTAAATATATCGTCTTCCATGTGATTTGAATATTGTTTACGCATGCAAATAATTTGGCGCACTGCATTAAGTAGCTCCCATCATGCAATGCGTTACTGTCATCATTCAGTTAGTATCGCGAGATCACATTTGTAGATTCGAAAATGGAAGTCAAATGGTGGAATAATAGGAGCCAAGACAAAATCGTGCTGTAATGGAGAGTAACACCACCTTCTGAGGGTTATGAATGAATAGAAAAATGATTGGTGAAGCGATTTATATAAGGGTTTCTGATAGAAAATAAAATCCGATAGCCACGAAACGTGTAAATGTGCCGACCAAGAGCTGGAGAGGCAAATCAGCTGTTTTCCGTATGCATAGCGCTCTGACGTCCCACGGCTACAGCAAATCCATAAAAGCCGTCAGACGGCAGAGGAATCTCGGACTATGTTTTGAATTGGTAGGTTTCGTCTCAAGAAGCCTATGATCTTGTTTGTTTTTGAGGTGATGTTATTGATATGAGTGTCCCAGTTCATGCCTTTTGAAATTGCTAATGTTATGCCTAGAAATTAGCACAGGAGTCGGAAGTTCTATCAATAATAAGGTATAGGGGCACCTCGAAGATCGCTGGGCAACTACAAAAAAACACCAGGAGTGCAACGCATTTTTGGGGGGTTGGCCTAAATCTATACCTACAGGTAGATCAGCATGGAATAAAAGGTTGAATCCTACTCTTGGATGTTTAAACTAAATAAATATCATGTTTTCTTGTACTTACAGCACGCACAGCGCGTTTTAGCAAGAAATCACCTTGGTCGGTGTTTTTTCGCGGTGAAATGTCGGTGATATGTCATAAAATCACCGTAAAATGTCAGTGAAATCACAGTGAAACTTTCACCGCGAAAATTTACAAATTAGGACCTAAATGTCGGTGAAATATTTTAATTGCTGGTGACAACACCGCGGCGAAAATCATACGTGTATACACATACATGTAACTGTACTTCACGTGTTCTTTTGTTTTTTGTTGCTTAATTTTGTTTTTTTACTATTTCGTACTTTATATTTCAATTTGATACCGGTTTTTTTTTCAGGGATGCCAGTATGGCATACATTTTATTTATAGGATTTATGAGGCTGAGCACGCATCTTGTTTTGCGTATATTATCTAATCCAGGGATATATATATAAGTAGTCCTACTATATAAATCCTTGTCTAATCCCAACATTTCGATTGGTTTATATCGGTGTTATGTTTTAATCACCTGTGTTTTATCAATGTACGGATGTGTCTATTTTTATGTAGTGCACACATTGAACTCGGTCACTTAAAAGGTCAAATACACAGTTACCTGAGGCTGCGGGATTGATTTAAAAACACACCGAGAATGATTGAAAAAAAATTTCGATGTAATTTTTTATCTAAAGCAAACGTGCTTTTTCGTATTTGTATGTCGTTAATCCCCTTGCAAGCCACGTGTTATTTTACCTTTAATAAAAGTTCCATTTCTGATTTGTACACATATTTTTCACGTGAACGAGAATCTAGAAAGGTTTCCACATGCTATCGATCAAAGCGTGCTTTTGGGGATCTAGAAACTTTTGTAACAGGTGAACTTAAGTCACGTGCCAAGTCGACATTAATTGAACACCCGAAAGCAAATTAACTCGGGATACCAAGCTTGCATTCAAAAGATCAAGTTTATTTTAATTAACAAAATAATACAACACAAGCTTATAAATGGCAATGATCACATAATACTAAACGTTTGTACCGGCATTGTTTTCTTAACATAATAGATTAAAACAAAAGCAAATATCAGAATTAAAGAACGAAAAATGATCACATAGCTTGCACACCTGAAAAAGAAAATAAGTATTTGCTATGAATCATTCATATTATCAAAAATGACAGTCTCAAGAACATACAAATGTACAAATAAAGGTTAATATCCCATTTCTTTATTTCGCAGCGTTTAATCGTCAATGTCGGTGTTTTATAGTAAATCACTGTGTTCGATTTTTCTCAGACATTTCGCGGTGTCAACACCGACTTTTTTTTTAATTTCTCCGACATTTTCTTGATTTCACCGACGTCGGACCCGAGTGATTTCTTGCTAAATCGTGCTGTGCGTGCTGTACCACACGGTTTTGTAGCAGTTTCGTACATTTTACCCTTCTACACCACCATCTCAAGATCCATGACCGGAAGTGCAGCTCTGTCGTGAATTTCAAGGTCAGTATAATTTAATTATCTCTTTTGATAAATTATGAAACATCTTGTGATATATTATATGATTTAAATATAATAAAATATTACTTCAAAAATAAGGTCCAATTGTTTGTTGTATTTATTTTGCCATGGTTAAAAATTTACAAGGGAGGTAACTCTCCACAACGAAAAACCTTACAAGGCGGCTAATTCAAATTTGTAATTTAAACTAAAGTTAAATTATATAAACATTTATAATATGAAACCGGCACGGCCATGAATGCTCGCGCATCTGAAAATTATCTGGCAATTTCACACACATCCAGTGCTTCAAAAAGTGTCGAGATATATTGGGGACGACTTATTTTTAGGGCCGAATCTAGTCTCATTCAATCGTGCTGCCGTTCCTTTATTGGAGTTATCGTTCCTTACGAAATCTCAAAAGTTAACTTCCGCGTAGAAACACTAATTTTTGTCATTTTGTCATAAGAGATTAAATAAATTAAAAAATAAATGACTTTTATTACACACGGATTCCGAGTTTCAGTGGTACCAGACGTACGAGAGAGGGTACGAGACTTCAGGATCACCTTTGCGCTTTATGTTAAGAAGATCTTCATTAGTTGAGTGTGTTACCCGGAAACCGGCGTTTACAAAACGTATGTTCAGCCATGTTTGTTAAAAAATCCTAAGTACACATTTTATACCATAAAGAACTCGCTTAAGCTCGCATATTATTATATATATCAATGGCTGGCAACATAGACATAGCTGCATGGTAATAGTGATCTTCGAGGTGCCCCTATAGTATACCTTATCAGGGGTCGACATAAGAAAAAAAATTAACTGGCCCCTAGGGCCAGTAAAAAATTTTAACAACTGGCCCCTTCAAAATTCCACTGGCCCGAGAAATATCGGTCCACGAAGCGGACCGATATGAAAGGGGGGATTTGCCCCCCCTCCCAAGAAACTAAAGATCGAGCAATATGAACCCCCATTAAAACCTTGGGTGAACTCATTTTCTCCGGAAGGATAAGCAGTTCCTGCTCAACTAGTGGCATCCGCAAATAATTAAATTGACTGTCAGTGATTTAAACATGTCCATATAGTTTTTGTATTCTATGAATGAATGTTGTACTTGCTTTAAACAAGGGTAAAGTTCATGACATTTTCCCATACATGTAGTGTTTTTAATGCATTACAATTAACAGGTATGGTTAGAAGATAATCAAACAATCTACATATAGATAGTCAAACTTGTTATCAAAAGTATATAGTTTTAACCTTTGATTCATTGTTTATTGTATATATGTTAACTTATGTATTAACTAAATTTAATACGGTGCTCGGCCAATAATCTTCAGTAGTGAAGGACGGCCAGAAATATAAAGAAGAAGAAGAAGTCTCAGCGACCCCTCTGTATAACGGCTTCCTTTTTTAGCCAATCTTATTTATTCCTCCCCAGCGTTTTCCCGTGCATTCGACCATTATATAACGACCCACTGTCTAACGCGACTAACGACCATGTTCTTTGGGTAAAAATCCTTCATATAACGACTATTAAAAGATTATTATCAAACCAGAAGTTAGATAATAAATAAACACAGTCCCGACTTTGGAAAATTTTCCGTTTTGCCCAGCTGATGCAGCGATTGTTGCCAATATCCCTCTTGCTGATATCGGCATGATCTACTGACTGAGTCCATACCTGTTACTAGTTCATAATAATAGATTTTTCATATTAAATTAGCATTATGTTATTGTGTATCCGCCATTTTTTTTTACAGGTAAGATGTTCATGTGATGATTTATTATTGTTGTTTGGTTTATTTGGGTTTATTTCTTATTTATATTAAATATTTAAAATTGCTTACTATAGAAAATACCGTTTTAATCTTTCAGTTTTATAAATAAATAATCGTAATTTTGAAAATTATTGAATTATGAAGTACTGGTTCCCAGCATATATTTCTGTCAATATCCGTTTAACGTGCGGTAACAGATCAAGGTAAACACATGCTGATTGTGTGATTAGGCTATTTATAGCTTTCGGCGAGTGATTGAAGTTGAATTTTAACGTTTTATCTGGAAATTTCATTAGTCTGTTATCAGTCGATATTGAATGACACGGAAGTAACGAAAGTTGCTGGCCCAAGTGACCCGAGAATATCAACTGGCCCAGCGGGCCGATCTTTGTTCAGTTTGACTGGCCCGACCGTAAATATACTGGCCACGGGCCAGCGGTTACGTCGACCCCTGCTTATTATTGATAGAACTTCCGACTCCTGTGAAACCTTACAAGTTGTTTCGGCCTTAGTTGATGCGGCCTTACGCAAATCCGGCCTTATAGCAAATGGAAAAGAATAATTAAAAAATAAAAGTTCTATTTAAATTTAAAATATTATTTAAATATTCATGATGTGATGAATAAAATATTGGAACTTGTAGTGTTTTCACAAGATTTACTCGTAACTCAATATGAAAAGCCATAATAAATCGTTATTATTTTAACAATTTTTTAATTAGTAATTTTTGGTAATAATGACGGAAATCATTTCCATTGAAGTTGATGATTAGAAAAACAATTCAGGTTGATATACCAAGCTGTCAACAAGCGAAATTCCTTAGATGTTCTCTTGCAATTAATTATCATTTGTTTAATAGTGGTATAATTGCACTGGCAGTATGATTATAAGGGCTACCAAAAAGTAAAAGGAAGCCATACTATAAATTACTCAAAAAGTACTCCAATTCTTTTGATGAAACCGCACTAATATATGCATATTTTGGTGATGGTCCTACTATTTTCAAAACTATCAACTATGTCGTTTCCTTGTATTGTGTGTGAGCAGAACGTCCATCCAAAGCAGCATGCTTTAGAGTGTGACAGTTGTTTCCAGTGGCAACACAGACTATGTAATAGTAGGACCATCACTTAATTATTTACTCAAATCATCACAATGTGTCGTTTTATTGTATGTATCATATATATCCATAGATACACATCATTCTTAACTGAGGCCGCATTAATTAACCAAGGCCGTATCAACTAAGGCCGAATCAACTAAGGCCGCATTTGTTTAAGGCCGAATCAACTAAGGCCGCATTTGTTTAAGGCCGGATTTGCATAAGGCCGAATCAACTCGAAAGCCTGTGAAATTAGAATATAATGGGATATTCTTCACTTGGATTTTATCCTTGTTGGTCAGTCTATATTATGATTGCGTTTTTACCTTACAGTCGTTTCTAACAAATTGTATCCCATGTCCCGGATACACTGTTGAAGAACAGAAATAACATTTTTCTAGACGCATGTTTACGTTTGTTCTCTTGTCATGCTTTCACCAGAAGAGGAAATACCATAGAAGACAGCAACGGAGAGAAAATATGCACATAAATGATTGGTCAATTTTTAAAAGAGCTTTATCTAAGAACCTATTTCAATTTTAATTAAATATAATATAACAACGAACCGATAAAAGTCTCGACTTGATAGTTCTAAACGGAATATTTCAGGTTTTAAATATTAACGACTACTTTTCTATATGTACACAGATTCAATACGATTTACTACAAAATACAAACAAACCATAATCTTGGAGTAATTTGTTATATTAGGAGCAGGTGCGACCTGGAAAGAGCGACAGACAGGCTAGTCACAGCTGGGTCATTTTCTGACAACTTTTACAATAGTGATGGTAAAGACTGCAATTGTGTCACATTAATATTACAGAAAAACAACAAACTTGAATTAAAATAAAAGTTTATATGTATTTTGTTCATGTTAAATTGTATTTATTTCATTAAAACAAGGATTTGTATAGTTCTACTATTAAATCCTTGATTAAAAGATTTATATAATACATTATGATTAAGGGATACGCCAAATAATGGATTTACACATTCTCTTTTTTACCGTCACATATATAATAATACACGTGACGGTAATGTCCCATAGCAGGGATGATTATGAAAAAAAAGAATTAAAACTTTAGAAATGGTGTTTCTTTATGTTTTAAAGGTTTAATCATTACAGTAAGCATTAAATAATAATAAGCTTACATATTTATATATGTTTTATGTAAAATATTTCCATTAACTACTCAGAAATGTGTCTTTACCGTCATGAAAATTTAACGTTGCAGAACGTCTAATATAGATTTATACCATTCCAATTCAATTAAGCGCGGGTAAACGGCGGGAGTAACTATGACTCTCTTAAGGGTAATCGGGTGGATCTGGTTGTCCTTTAAGACGACGTTGTCACCTCCACGTGGTGAGAGTCGGATACTGTGTGGGTCATTGCTGACCCGCACTGCTGAGAACAATTGTCGCCACATTACGAGAGATGTGTGTTAGGCTCATGCCAGTGACCTAACAATAGAGGGCTAAGCAATGTAATTGGCAAAGGGGTTAGGTCGCCCCTTGGGGTAACCGAGCCAACTTGTTGTCTTTTTGAAAAAGCCACCTTTTGCCTGGACCGTGGGAAGTGTTATTGGGGCATCCAACGGTGTTACCCATACCGAGACCCAGGCACGGCATGCAGTGGACTTTAAGTGCCTGGGAGCTACTAGTCCTTACTCGGCGGTGCCTAGCAGTTAGGGACACCAGCGTTACCTCTTTAAAATGTTAGGCAAAAATTAAATCACATAAGATATTGCAAAAAATGTCATCACCCTACTAGCCAAATTACGTTGTCAAAACGTAGTGACAACGTAACTTTTTCGTTGTTACAACGTAAGAATTTTACGTTTTAACTACACCGATTTGTAGACTCCCCTAAGCGTAACTACCACGTTGTGGTACTACGTAGTAAAAGACCTTTCTACAACCAAACGACAACCATGACCATGTAAGGACGTTTACACAACGTAACCACCAACCATCACAGGACCTTAATACGAGGTAAATACAACTAATTAATGACGTTTACACAACGTAACTACCAACCATCATAGGATCTTTATACGACGTAATTACAACCACCAAAGGACCTTTACATGACGTAATTACAACCACATAGGGTCCTTTAGACAACGTAACTACAACCACCTAGGGACCTTTACACAACGTAACTACGACCACATAGGGACCTTTATACAATGTAACTACGACTACCTTAAGACCTTTAGACGACGCAACTACAACCATCTCTATATAGTTATACAACTACAAAAAATGTACAACCCTAAAGGGACTTGTATAGCCAAATTACGTTGTCAAAGCATTGTGACAACGTAATTTGGATAGTAGGGCAACTATAATGGGGTTCACCTACGATTTTTACGCTAATAGGTGGCGCATGTGTTCCATCAGTTATTACTTTCGGAACTCCTCGGCTAGCATCAATAACGTAACTAATGTAAACTACGATATTGATTTACAAAAAATGTATGTATTCGTGTAAAATGCCACAAATGCTGTGTTTAACAAGATGAGGGTAGCTATCAAGAAGACTGACCATGCGACGAGAGTTCCTTGGACGCCGGGGAAATACGACGTGGTTTGCTCGGCACATAATGACATTTCAAGGACATCGGCTTCACAGTGTCGGGATTATTATGTTAGATGTCTTCCAGTGTTGATTGAATAACCAGAGGCTCTCAAGAGCCTGTATCGTTCACCTGGTTATAAAAAAAACCAATTGGTCCTATGTAAAAACTATGTCCTGCAGTGGTAGTCATCTTGAAATTACGATCAACATAAAAAACACAAAGTTTGTAAAGGACCTTCCAATGATTGATGCACAGTTTAGGTTCAATCAGTGCAATAGCTTCAGAGAAGAATATATTTCTGTATTTTCCCCATATGGTCCTGTGTTAATACTATGACCTGTGGTGGCAGCCATCTTGGATTTCCGATCGGCATAACAAACAGAAACTTTGTAGAGGACCTTCCAATGATCATTCCTGGGCAGTTTGGTTTCAACTGTCCAAGTGGTTTCAGAGAAGAAGCGTTTTGAAACATTTTCCCCATAGGGTCCAATGTTAAACTAAGTCCTGCCGTAGCTGCCATTTTGAATTTCATATCAGAACAAAAAACGTAAAGTTTGTAGAGAACCATCCAATGAACATTCATGTACAGTTTGGCTTTAATCATATTTGTAGTTTCTGAGTAGAAGGCAATTGAACATTTTCCCATAGGGTCCAATGTTAATCTATGTCCTGCGGTGGTGGCCATCTTGGATTTTCGATCGGCATAAAAAACACACACCGTGTAGAGGACCTTCCAATGATCATTCCTGGGCAGTTTGGTTTCAACTGTCCTAGTGGTTTCAGAGAAGAAGCGTTTTGAAGCATTTTTCCCATAGGGTCCAATGTTAAACTAAGTCCTGCCGTAGCCGCCATTTTGAATTTCATATCGGAACAAAAAACCTTAAGATTGTAGAGGACCATCCAATGAACATTCATGTACAGTTTGGCTTTAATCATATTTGTAGTTTCTGAGAAGAAGGCATTTGAATATTTTCCCATAGGATCCAATGTTAATCTATGTCCTGCGGTGGCGGCCATCTTGGATTTCCGATCGGCATAAAAAACATAAAATTTGTAGAGGACCTTCCAATGATCATTCCTGGGCAGTTTGGTTTCAACTGTCCAAGTGGTTTCAGAGAAGAAGCATTTTGAAACATTTTTCCCATAGGGTCCAATGTTAAACTAAGTCCTGCCGTAGCCGCCATTTTGAATTTCATACCGGAACAAAAAACATAAAGTTTGTAGAGGACCATCTAATGAACATTCATGTACAGTTTGGCTTTAATCATATTTGTAGTTTCTGAGAAGAAGGCATTTGAATATTTTCCCATAGGGTCCAATGTTAATCTATGTCCTGCGGTTGCGGCCATCTTGGATTTCCGATCGGCATAAAAAACAGAAACTTTGTAGAGGACCTTCCAATGATCATTCCTGGGCAGTTTGGTTTCAACTGTCCAAGTGGTTTCAGAGAAGAAGCGTTTTGAAACATTTTCCCCATAGGGTCCAATGTTAAACTAAGTCCTGCCGTAGCTGCCATTTTGAATTTCATATCAGAACAAAAAACGTAAAGTTTGTAGAGAACCATCCAATGAACATTCATGTACAGTTTGGCTTTAATCATATTTGTAGTTTCTGAGTAGAAGGCAATTGAACATTTTCCCATAGGGTCCAATGTTAATCTATGTCCTGCGGTGGTGGCCATCTTGGATTTTCGATCGGCATAAAAACACACACCGTGTAGAGGACCTTCCAATGATCATTCCTGGGCAGTTTGGTTTCAACTGTCCAAGTGGTTTCAGAGAAGAAGCGTTTTGAAACATTTTTCCCATAGGGTCCAATGTTAAACTAAGTCCTGCCGTAGCCGCCATTTTGAATTTCATATCGGAACAAAAAACCTTAAGATTGTAGAGGACCATCCAATGAACATTCATGTACAGTTTGGCTTTAATCATATTTGTAGTTTCTGAGAAGAAGGCATTTGAATATTTTCCCATAGGATCCAATGTTAATCTATGTCCTGCGGTGGCGGCCATCTTGGATTTCCGATCGGCATAAAAAACATAAAATTTGTAGAGGACCTTCCAATGATCATTCCTGGGCAGTTTGGTTTCAGCCTTCCAAGTGGTTTCAGAGAAGAAGCATTTTGAAACATTTTTCCCATAGGGTCCAATGTTAAACTAAGTCCTGCCGTAGCCGCCATTTTGAATTTCATATCGGAACAAAAAACCTTAAGATTGTAGAGGACCATCCAATGAACATTCATGTACAGTTTGGCTTTAATCATATTTGTAGTTTCTGAGAAGAAGGCATTTGAACATTTTCCCATAGGGTCCAATGTTAATCTATGTCCTGCGGTGGCGGCCATCTTGGATTTCCGATCGGCATAAAAAACATAAAATTTGTAGAGGACCTTCCAATGATCATTCCTGGGCAGTTTGGTTTCAACTGTCCAAGTGGTTTCAGAGAAGAAGCATTTTGAAACATTTTTCCCATAGGGTCCAATGTTAAACTAAGTCCTGCCGTAGCCGCCATTTTGAATTTCATACCGGAACAAAAAACATAAAGTTTGTAGAGGACCATCTAATGAACATTCATGTACAGTTTGGCTTTAATCATATTTGTAGTTTCTGAGAAGAAGGCATTTGAATATTTTCCCATAGGGTCCAATGTTAATCTATGTCCTGCGGTGGCGGCCATCTTGGATTTCCGATCGGCATAAAAAACAGAAACTTTGTAGAGGACCTTCCAATGATCATTCCTGGGCAGTTTGGTTTCAACTGTCCAAGTGGTTTCAGAGAAGAAGCGTTTTGAAACATTTTTCCCATAGGGTCCAATGTTAAACTAAGTCCTGCCGTAGCTGCCATTTTGAATTTCATATCAGAACAAAAAACGTAAAGTTTGTAGAGAACCATCCAATGAACATTCATGTACAGTTTGGCTTTAATCATATTTGTAGTTTCTGAGTAGAAGGCAATTGAACATTTTCCCATAGGGTCCAATGTTAATCTATGTCCTGCGGTGGTGGCCATCTTGGATTTTCGATCGGCATAAAAAACACACACCGTGTAGAGGACCTTCCAATGATCATTCCTGGGCAGTTTGGTTTCAACTGTCCTAGTGGTTTCAGAGAAGAATCGTTTTGAAACATTTTTCCCATAGGGTCCAATGTTAAACTAAGTCCTGCCGTAGCCGCCATTTTGAATTTCATATCGGAACAAAAAACCTTAAGATTGTAGAGGACCATCCAATGAACATTCATGTACAGTTTGGCTTTAATTATATTTGTAGTTTCTGAGAAGAAGGCATTTGAACATTTTCCCATAGGGTCCAATGTTAATCTATGTCCTGCGGTGGCGGCCATCTTGGATTTCCGATCGGCATAAAAAACATAAAATTTGTAGAGGACCTTCCAATGATCATTCCTGGGCAGTTTGGTTTCAACTGTCCAAGTGGTTTCAGAGAAGAAGCATTTTGAAACATTTTTCCCATAGGGTCCAATGTTAAACTAAGTCCTGCCGTAGCCGCCATTTTGAATTTCATACCGGAACAAAAAACATAAAGTTTGTAGAGGACCATCTAATGAACATTCATGTACAGTTTGGCTTTAATCATATTTGTAGTTTCTGAGAAGAAGGCATTTGAATATTTTCCCATAGGGTCCAATGTTAATCTATGTCCTGCGGTGGCGGCCATCTTGGATTTCCGATCGGCATAAAAAACAGAAACTTTGTAGAGGACCTTCCAATGATCATTCCTGGGCAGTTTGGTTTCAACTGTCCAAGTGGTTTCAGAGAAGAAGCGTTTTGAAACATTTTTCCCATAGGGTCCAATGTTAAACTAAGTCCTGCCGTAGCTGCCATTTTGAATTTCATATCAGAACAAAAAACGTAAAGTTTGTAGAGAACCATCCAATGAACATTCATGTACAGTTTGGCTTTAATCATATTTGTAGTTTCTGAGTAGAAGGCAATTGAACATTTTCCCATAGGGTCCAATGTTAATCTATGTCCTGCGGTGGTGGCCATCTTGGATTTTCGATCGGCATAAAAAACACACACCGTGTAGAGGACCTTCCAATGATCATTCCTGGGCAGTTTGGTTTCAACTGTCCTAGTGGTTTCAGAGAAGAATCGTTTTGAAACATTTTTCCCATAGGGTCCAATGTTAAACTAAGTCCTGCCGTAGCCGCCATTTTGAATTTCATATCGGAACAAAAAACCTTAAGATTGTAGAGGACCATCCAATGAACATTCATGTACAGTTTGGCTTTAATCATATTTGTAGTTTCTGAGAAGAAGGCATTTGAATATTTTCCCATAGGATCCAATGTTAATCTATGTCCTGCGGTGGCGGCCATCTTGGATTTCCGATCGGCATAAAAAACAGAAAATTTGTAGAGGACCTTCCAATGATCATTCCTGGGCAGTTTGGTTTCAGCCTTCCAAGTGGTTTCAGAGAAGAAGCATTTTGAAACATTTTTCCCATAGGGTCCAATGTTAAACTAAGTCCTGCCGTAGCCGCCATTTTGAATTTCATATCGGAACAAAAAACCTTAAGATTGTAGAGGACCATCCAATGAACATTCATGTACAGTTTGGCTTTAATCATATTTGTAGTTTCTGAGAAGAAGGCATTTGAACATTTTCCCATAGGGTCCAATGTTAATCTATGTCCTGCGGTGGCGGCCATCTTGGATTTCCGATCGGCATAAAAAACATAAAATTTGTAGAGGACCTTCCAATGATCATTCCTGGGCAGTTTGGTTTCAACTGTCCAAGTGGTTTCAGAGAAGAAGCATTTTGAAACATTTTTCCCATAGGGTCCAATGTTAAACTAAGTCCTGCCGTAGCCGCCATTTTGAATTTCATATCGGAACAAAAAACCTTAAGATTGTAGAGGACCATCCAATGAACATTCATGTACAGTTTGGCTTTAATCATATTTGTAGTTTCTGAGAAGAAGGCATTTGAATATTTTCCCATAGGATCCAATGTTAATCTATGTCCTGCGGTGGCGGCCATCTTGGATTTCCGATCGGCATAAAAAACATAAAATTTGTAGAGGACCTTCCAATGATCATTCCTGGGCAGTTTGGTTTCAACTGTCCAAGTGGTTTCAGAGAAGAAGCATTTTGAAACATTTTTCCCATAGGGTCCAATGTTAAACTAAGTCCTGCCGTAGCCGCCATTTTGAATTTCATACCGGAACAAAAAACATAAAGTTTGTAGAGGACCATCTAATGAACATTCATGTACAGTTTGGCTTTAATCATATTTGTAGTTTCTGAGAAGAAGGCATTTGAATATTTTCCCATAGGGTCCAATGTTAATCTATGTCCTGCGGTTGCGGCCATCTTGGATTTCCGATCGGCATAAAAAACAGAAACTTTGTAGAGGACCTTCCAATGATCATTCCTGGGCAGTTTGGTTTCAACTGTCCAAGTGGTTTCAGAGAAGAAGCGTTTTGAAACATTTTCCCCATAGGGTCCAATGTTAAACTAAGTCCTGCCGTAGCTGCCATTTTGAATTTCATATCAGAACAAAAAACGTAAAGTTTGTAGAGAACCATCCAATGAACATTCATGTACAGTTTGGCTTTAATCATATTTGTAGTTTCTGAGTAGAAGGCAATTGAACATTTTCCCATAGGGTCCAATGTTAATCTATGTCCTGCGGTGGTGGCCATCTTGGATTTTCGATCGGCATAAAAACACACACCGTGTAGAGGACCTTCCAATGATCATTCCTGGGCAGTTTGGTTTCAACTGTCCAAGTGGTTTCAGAGAAGAAGCGTTTTGAAACATTTTTCCCATAGGGTCCAATGTTAAACTAAGTCCTGCCGTAGCCGCCATTTTGAATTTCATATCGGAACAAAAAACCTTAAGATTGTAGAGGACCATCCAATGAACATTCATGTACAGTTTGGCTTTAATCATATTTGTAGTTTCTGAGAAGAAGGCATTTGAATATTTTCCCATAGGATCCAATGTTAATCTATGTCCTGCGGTGGCGGCCATCTTGGATTTCCGATCGGCATAAAAAACAGAAAATTTGTAGAGGACCTTCCAATGATCATTCCTGGGCAGTTTGGTTTCAGCCTTCCAAGTGGTTTCAGAGAAGAAGCATTTTGAAACATTTTTCCCATAGGGTCCAATGTTAAACTAAGTCCTGCCGTAGCCGCCATTTTGAATTTCATATCGGAACAAAAAACCTTAAGATTGTAGAGGACCATCCAATGAACATTCATGTACAGTTTGGCTTTAATCATATTTGTAGTTTCTGAGAAGAAGGCATTTGAACATTTTCCCATAGGGTCCAATGTTAATCTATGTCCTGCGGTGGCGGCCATCTTGGATTTCCGATCGGCATAAAAAACATAAAATTTGTAGAGGACCTTCCAATGATCATTCCTGGGCAGTTTGGTTTCAACTGTCCAAGTGGTTTCAGAGAAGAAGCATTTTGAAACATTTTCCCCATAGGGTCCAATGTTAAACTAAGTCCTGCCGTAGCCGCCATTTTGAATTTCATACCGGAACAAAAAACATAAAGTTTGTAGAGGACCATCTAATGAACATTCATGTACAGTTTGGCTTTAATCATATTTGTAGTTTCTGAGAAGAAGGCATTTGAATATTTTCCCATAGGGTCCAATGTTAATCTATGTCCTGCGGTGGCGGCCATCTTGGATTTCCGATCGGCATAAAAAACAGAAACTTTGTAGAGGACCTTCCAATGATCATTCCTGGGCAGTTTGGTTTCAACTGTCCAAGTGGTTTCAGAGAAGAAGCGTTTTGAAACATTTTTCCCATAGGGTCCAATGTTAAACTAAGTCCTGCCGTAGCTGCCATTTTGAATTTCATATCAGAACAAAAAACGTAAAGTTTGTAGAGAACCATCCAATGAACATTCATGTACAGTTTGGCTTTAATCATATTTGTAGTTTCTGAGTAGAAGGCAATTGAACATTTTCCCATAGGGTCCAATGTTAATCTATGTCCTGCGGTGGTGGCCATCTTGGATTTTCGATCGGCATAAAAAACACACACCGTGTAGAGGACCTTCCAATGATCATTCCTGGGCAGTTTGGTTTCAACTGTCCTAGTGGTTTCAGAGAAGAATCGTTTTGAAACATTTTTCCCATAGGGTCCAATGTTAAACTAAGTCCTGCCGTAGCCGCCATTTTGAATTTCATATCGGAACAAAAAACCTTAAGATTGTAGAGGACCATCCAATGAACATTCATGTACAGTTTGGCTTTAATTATATTTGTAGTTTCTGAGAAGAAGGCATTTGAACATTTTCCCATAGGGTCCAATGTTAATCTATGTCCTGCGGTGGCGGCCATCTTGGATTTCCGATCGGCATAAAAAACATAAAATTTGTAGAGGACCTTCCAATGATCATTCCTGGGCAGTTTGGTTTCAACTGTCCAAGTGGTTTCAGAGAAGAAGCATTTTGAAACATTTTTCCCATAGGGTCCAATGTTAAACTAAGTCCTGCCGTAGCCGCCATTTTGAATTTCATACCGGAACAAAAAACATAAAGTTTGTAGAGGACCATCTAATGAACATTCATGTACAGTTTGGCTTTAATCATATTTGTAGTTTCTGAGAAGAAGGCATTTGAATATTTTCCCATAGGGTCCAATGTTAATCTATGTCCTGCGGTGGCGGCCATCTTGGATTTCCGATCGGCATAAAAAACAGAAACTTTGTAGAGGACCTTCCAATGATCATTCCTGGGCAGTTTGGTTTCAACTGTCCAAGTGGTTTCAGAGAAGAAGCGTTTTGAAACATTTTTCCCATAGGGTCCAATGTTAAACTAAGTCCTGCCGTAGCTGCCATTTTGAATTTCATATCAGAACAAAAAACGTAAAGTTTGTAGAGAACCATCCAATGAACATTCATGTACAGTTTGGCTTTAATCATATTTGTAGTTTCTGAGTAGAAGGCAATTGAACATTTTCCCATAGGGTCCAATGTTAATCTATGTCCTGCGGTGGTGGCCATCTTGGATTTTCGATCGGCATAAAAAACACACACCGTGTAGAGGACCTTCCAATGATCATTCCTGGGCAGTTTGGTTTCAACTGTCCTAGTGGTTTCAGAGAAGAATCGTTTTGAAACATTTTTCCCATAGGGTCCAATGTTAAACTAAGTCCTGCCGTAGCCGCCATTTTGAATTTCATATCGGAACAAAAAACCTTAAGATTGTAGAGGACCATCCAATGAACATTCATGTACAGTTTGGCTTTAATCATATTTGTAGTTTCTGAGAAGAAGGCATTTGAATATTTTCCCATAGGATCCAATGTTAATCTATGTCCTGCGGTGGCGGCCATCTTGGATTTCCGATCGGCATAAAAAACAGAAAATTTGTAGAGGACCTTCCAATGATCATTCCTGGGCAGTTTGGTTTCAGCCTTCCAAGTGGTTTCAGAGAAGAAGCATTTTGAAACATTTTTCCCATAGGGTCCAATGTTAAACTAAGTCCTGCCGTAGCCGCCATTTTGAATTTCATATCGGAACAAAAAACCTTAAGATTGTAGAGGACCATCCAATGAACATTCATGTACAGTTTGGCTTTAATCATATTTGTAGTTTCTGAGAAGAAGGCATTTGAACATTTTCCCATAGGGTCCAATGTTAATCTATGTCCTGCGGTGGCGGCCATCTTGGATTTCCGATCGGCATAAAAAACATAAAATTTGTAGAGGACCTTCCAATGATCATTCCTGGGCAGTTTGGTTTCAACTGTCCAAGTGGTTTCAGAGAAGAAGCATTTTGAAACATTTTTCCCATAGGGTCCAATGTTAAACTAAGTCCTGCCGTAGCCGCCATTTTGAATTTCATACCGGAACAAAAAACATAAAGTTTGTAGAGGACCATCTAATGAACATTCATGTACAGTTTGGCTTTAATCATATTTGTAGTTTCTGAGAAGAAGGCATTTGAATATTTTCCCATAGGGTCCAATGTTAATCTATGTCCTGCGGTGGCGGCCATCTTGGATTTCCGATCGGCATAAAAAACAGAAACTTTGTAGAGGACCTTCCAATGATCATTCCTGGGCAGTTTGGTTTCAACTGTCCAAGTGGTTTCAGAGAAGAAGCGTTTTGAAACATTTTCCCCATAGGGTCCAATGTTAAACTAAGTCCTGCCGTAGCTGCCATTTTGAATTTCATATCAGAACAAAAAACGTAAAGTTTGTAGAGAACCATCCAATGAACATTCATGTACAGTTTGGCTTTAATCATATTTGTAGTTTCTGAGTAGAAGGCAATTGAACATTTTCCCATAGGGTCCAATGTTAATCTATGTCCTGCGGTGGTGGCCATCTTGGATTTTCGATCGGCATAAAAAACACACACCGTGTAGAGGACCTTCCAATGATCATTCCTGGGCAGTTTGGTTTCAACTGTCCTAGTGGTTTCAGAGAAGAAGCGTTTTGAAGCATTTTTCCCATAGGGTCCAATGTTAAACTAAGTCCTGCCGTAGCCGCCATTTTGAATTTCATATCGGAACAAAAAACCTTAAGATTGTAGAGGACCATCCAATGAACATTCATGTACAGTTTGGCTTTAATCATATTTGTAGTTTCTGAGAAGAAGGCATTTGAATATTTTCCCATAGGATCCAATGTTAATCTATGTCCTGCGGTGGCGGCCATCTTGGATTTCCGATCGGCATAAAAAACATAAAATTTGTAGAGGACCTTCCAATGATCATTCCTGGGCAGTTTGGTTTCAACTGTCCAAGTGGTTTCAGAGAAGAAGCATTTTGAAGCATTTTTCCCATAGGGTCCAATGTTAAACTAAGTCCTGCCGTAGCCGCCATTTTGAATTTCATACCGGAACAAAAAACATAAAGTTTGTAGAGGACCATCTAATGAACATTCATGTACAGTTTGGCTTTAATCATATTTGTAGTTTCTGAGAAGAAGGCATTTGAATATTTTCCCATAGGGTCCAATGTTAATCTATGTCCTGCGGTTGCGGCCATCTTGGATTTCCGATCGGCATAAAAAACAGAAACTTTGTAGAGGACCTTCCAATGATCATTCCTGGGCAGTTTGGTTTCAACTGTCCAAGTGGTTTCAGAGAAGAAGCGTTTTGAAACATTTTCCCCATAGGGTCCAATGTTAAACTAAGTCCTGCCGTAGCTGCCATTTTGAATTTCATATCAGAACAAAAAACGTAAAGTTTGTAGAGAACCATCCAATGAACATTCATGTACAGTTTGGCTTTAATCATATTTGTAGTTTCTGAGTAGAAGGCAATTGAACATTTTCCCATAGGGTCCAATGTTAATCTATGTCCTGCGGTGGTGGCCATCTTGGATTTTCGATCGGCATAAAAAACACACACCGTGTAGAGGACCTTCCAATGATCATTCCTGGGCAGTTTGGTTTCAACTGTCCTAGTGGTTTCAGAGAAGAAGCGTTTTGAAACATTTTTCCCATAGGGTCCAATGTTAAACTAAGTCCTGCCGTAGCCGCCATTTTGAATTTCATATCGGAACAAAAAACCTTAAGATTGTAGAGGACCATCCAATGAACATTCATGTACAGTTTGGCTTTAATCATATTTGTAGTTTCTGAGAAGAAGGCATTTGAATATTTTCCCATAGGATCCAATGTTAATCTATGTCCTGCGGTGGCGGCCATCTTGGATTTCCGATCGGCATAAAAAACAGAAAATTTGTAGAGGACCTTCCAATGATCATTCCTGGGCAGTTTGGTTTCAGCCTTCCAAGTGGTTTCAGAGAAGAAGCATTTTGAAACATTTTTCCCATAGGGTCCAATGTTAAACTAAGTCCTGCCGTAGCCGCCATTTTGAATTTCATATCGGAACAAAAAACCTTAAGATTGTAGAGGACCATCCAATGAACATTCATGTACAGTTTGGCTTTAATCATATTTGTAGTTTCTGAGAAGAAGGCATTTGAACATTTTCCCATAGGGTCCAATGTTAATCTATGTCCTGCGGTGGCGGCCATCTTGGATTTCCGATCGGCATAAAAAACAGAAAATTTGTAGAGGACCTTCCAATGATCATTCCTGGGCAGTTTGGTTTCAACTGTCCAAGTGGTTTCAGAGAAGAAGCATTTTGAAACATTTTTCCCATTTGGTCCAATGTTAAACTAAGTCCTGCCGTAGCCGCCATTTTGAATTTCATACCGGAACAAAAAACATAAAGTTTGTAGAGGACCATCTAATGAACATTCATGTACAGTTTGGCTTTAATCATATTTGTAGTTTCTGAGAAGAAGGCATTTGAATATTTTCCCATAGGGTCCAATGTTAATCTATGTCCTGCGGTGGCGGCCATCTTGGATTTCCGATCGGCATAAAAAACAGAAACTTTGTAGAGGACCTTCCAATGATCATTCCTGGGCAGTTTGGTTTCAACTGTCCAAGTGGTTTCAGAGAAGAAGCGTTTTGAAACATTTTTCCCATAGGGTCCAATGTTAAACTAAGTCCTGCCGTAGCTGCCATTTTGAATTTCATATCAGAACAAAAAACGTAAAGTTTGTAGAGAACCATCCAATGAACATTCATGTACAGTTTGGCTTTAATCATATTTGTAGTTTCTGAGTAGAAGGCAATTGAACATTTTCCCATAGGGTCCAATGTTAATCTATGTCCTGCGGTGGTGGCCATCTTGGATTTTCGATCGGCATAAAAAACACACACCGTGTAGAGGACCTTCCAATGATCATTCCTGGGCAGTTTGGTTTCAACTGTCCTAGTGGTTTCAGAGAAGAATCGTTTTGAAACATTTTTCCCATAGGGTCCAATGTTAAACTAAGTCCTGCCGTAGCCGCCATTTTGAATTTCATATCGGAACAAAAAACCTTAAGATTGTAGAGGACCATCCAATGAACATTCATGTACAGTTTGGCTTTAATTATATTTGTAGTTTCTGAGAAGAAGGCATTTGAACATTTTCCCATAGGGTCCAATGTTAATCTATGTCCTGCGGTGGCGGCCATCTTGGATTTCCGATCGGCATAAAAAACATAAAATTTGTAGAGGACCTTCCAATGATCATTCCTGGGCAGTTTGGTTTCAACTGTCCAAGTGGTTTCAGAGAAGAAGCATTTTGAAACATTTTTCCCATAGGGTCCAATGTTAAACTAAGTCCTGCCGTAGCCGCCATTTTGAATTTCATACCGGAACAAAAAACATAAAGTTTGTAGAGGACCATCTAATGAACATTCATGTACAGTTTGGCTTTAATCATATTTGTAGTTTCTGAGAAGAAGGCATTTGAATATTTTCCCATAGGGTCCAATGTTAATCTATGTCCTGCGGTGGCGGCCATCTTGGATTTCCGATCGGCATAAAAAACAGAAACTTTGTAGAGGACCTTCCAATGATCATTCCTGGGCAGTTTGGTTTCAACTGTCCAAGTGGTTTCAGAGAAGAAGCGTTTTGAAACATTTTTCCCATAGGGTCCAATGTTAAACTAAGTCCTGCCGTAGCTGCCATTTTGAATTTCATATCAGAACAAAAAACGTAAAGTTTGTAGAGAACCATCCAATGAACATTCATGTACAGTTTGGCTTTAATCATATTTGTAGTTTCTGAGTAGAAGGCAATTGAACATTTTCCCATAGGGTCCAATGTTAATCTATGTCCTGCGGTGGTGGCCATCTTGGATTTTCGATCGGCATAAAAAACACACACCGTGTAGAGGACCTTCCAATGATCATTCCTGGGCAGTTTGGTTTCAACTGTCCTAGTGGTTTCAGAGAAGAATCGTTTTGAAACATTTTTCCCATAGGGTCCAATGTTAAACTAAGTCCTGCCGTAGCCGCCATTTTGAATTTCATATCGGAACAAAAAACCTTAAGATTGTAGAGGACCATCCAATGAACATTCATGTACAGTTTGGCTTTAATCATATTTGTAGTTTCTGAGAAGAAGGCATTTGAATATTTTCCCATAGGATCCAATGTTAATCTATGTCCTGCGGTGGCGGCCATCTTGGATTTCCGATCGGCATAAAAAACAGAAAATTTGTAGAGGACCTTCCAATGATCATTCCTGGGCAGTTTGGTTTCAGCCTTCCAAGTGGTTTCAGAGAAGAAGCATTTTGAAACATTTTTCCCATAGGGTCCAATGTTAAACTAAGTCCTGCCGTAGCCGCCATTTTGAATTTCATATCGGAACAAAAAACCTTAAGATTGTAGAGGACCATCCAATGAACATTCATGTACAGTTTGGCTTTAATCATATTTGTAGTTTCTGAGAAGAAGGCATTTGAACATTTTCCCATAGGGTCCAATGTTAATCTATGTCCTGCGGTGGCGGCCATCTTGGATTTCCGATCGGCATAAAAAACATAAAATTTGTAGAGGACCTTCCAATGATCATTCCTGGGCAGTTTGGTTTCAACTGTCCAAGTGGTTTCAGAGAAGAAGCATTTTGAAACATTTTTCCCATAGGGTCCAATGTTAAACTAAGTCCTGCCGTAGCCGCCATTTTGAATTTCATACCGGAACAAAAAACATAAAGTTTGTAGAGGACCATCTAATGAACATTCATGTACAGTTTGGCTTTAATCATATTTGTAGTTTCTGAGAAGAAGGCATTTGAATATTTTCCCATAGGGTCCAATGTTAATCTATGTCCTGCGGTGGCGGCCATCTTGGATTTCCGATCGGCATAAAAAACAGAAACTTTGTAGAGGACCTTCCAATGATCATTCCTGGGCAGTTTGGTTTCAACTGTCCAAGTGGTTTCAGAGAAGAAGCGTTTTGAAACATTTTCCCCATAGGGTCCAATGTTAAACTAAGTCCTGCCGTAGCTGCCATTTTGAATTTCATATCAGAACAAAAAACGTAAAGTTTGTAGAGAACCATCCAATGAACATTCATGTACAGTTTGGCTTTAATCATATTTGTAGTTTCTGAGTAGAAGGCAATTGAACATTTTCCCATAGGGTCCAATGTTAATCTATGTCCTGCGGTGGTGGCCATCTTGGATTTTCGATCGGCATAAAAAACACACACCGTGTAGAGGACCTTCCAATGATCATTCCTGGGCAGTTTGGTTTCAACTGTCCTAGTGGTTTCAGAGAAGAATCGTTTTGAAACATTTTTCCCATAGGGTCCAATGTTAAACTAAGTCCTGCCGTAGCCGCCATTTTGAATTTCATATCGGAACAAAAAACCTTAAGATTGTAGAGGACCATCCAATGAACATTCATGTACAGTTTGGCTTTAATCATATTTGTAGTTTCTGAGAAGAAGGCATTTGAATATTTTCCCATAGGATCCAATGTTAATCTATGTCTTGCGGTGGCGGCCATCTTGGATTTCCGATCGGCATAAAAAACATAAAATTTGTAGAGGACCTTCCAATGATCATTCCTGGGCAGTTTGGTTTCAGCCTTCCAAGTGGTTTCAGAGAAGAAGCATTTTGAAACATTTTTCCCATAGGGTCCAATGTTAAACTAAGTCCTGCCGTAGCCGCCATTTTGAATTTCATACCGGAACAAAAAACGTAAAGTTTGTAGAGGACCATCTAATGAACATTCATGTACAGTTTGGCTTTAATCATATTTGTAGTTTCTGAGAAGAAGGCATTTGAATATTTTCCCATAGGGTCCAATGTTAATCTATGTCCTGCGGTGGCGGCCATCTTGGATTTCCGATCGGCATAAAAAACAGAAACTTTGTAGAGGACCTTCCAATGATCATTCCTGGGCAGTTTGGTTTCAACTGTCCAAGTGGTTTCAGAGAAGAAGCGTTTTGAAACATTTTTCCCATAGGGTCCAATGTTAAACTAAGTCCTGCCGTAGCTGCCATTTTGAATTTCATATCAGAACAAAAAACGTAAAGTTTGTAGAGAACCATCCAATGAACATTCATGTACAGTTTGGCTTTAATCATATTTGTAGTTTCTGAGTAGAAGGCAATTGAACATTTTCCCATAGGGTCCAATGTTAATCTATGTCCTGCGGTGGTGGCCATCTTGGATTTTCGATCGGCATAAAAAACACACACCGTGTAGAGGACCTTCCAATGATCATTCCTGGGCAGTTTGGTTTCAACTGTCCTAGTGGTTTCAGAGAAGAATCGTTTTGAAACATTTTTCCCATAGGGTCCAATGTTAAACTAAGTCCTGCCGTAGCCGCCATTTTGAATTTCATATCGGAACAAAAAACCTTAAGATTGTAGAGGACCATCCAATGAACATTCATGTACAGTTTGGCTTTAATCATATTTGTAGTTTCTGAGAAGAAGGCATTTGAATATTTTCCCATAGGGTCCAATGTTAATCTATGTCCTGCGGTGGTGGCCATCTTGGATTTCCGATCGGCATAAAAAACAGAAACTTTGTAGAGGACCTTCCAATGATCATTCCTGGGCAGTTTGGTTTCAACTGTCCAAGTGGTTTCAGAGAAGAAGCATTTTGAAACATTTTTCCCATAGGGTCCAATGTTAAACTAAGTCCTGCCGTAGCCGCCATTTTGAATTTCATACCGGAACAAAAAACGTAAAGTTTGTAGAGGACCATCTAATGAACATTCATGTACAGTTTGGCTTTAATCATATTTGTAGTTTCTGAGAAGAAGGCATTTGAATATTTTCCCATAGGGTCCAATGTTAATCTATGTCCTGCGGTGGCGGCCATCTTGGATTTCCGATCGGCATAAAAAACAGAAACTTTGTAGAGGACCTTCCAATGATCATTCCTGGGCAGTTTGGTTTCAACTGTCCAAGTGGTTTCAGAGAAGAAGCGTTTTGAAACATTTTTCCCATAGGGTCCAATGTTAAACTAAGTCCTGCCGTAGCTGCCATTTTGAATTTCATATCAGAACAAAAAACGTAAAGTTTGTAGAGAACCATCCAATGAACATTCATGTACAGTTTGGCTTTAATCATATTTGTAGTTTCTGAGTAGAAGGCAATTGAACATTTTCCCATAGGGTCCAATGTTAATCTATGTCCTGCGGTGGTGGCCATCTTGGATTTTCGATCGGCATAAAAAACACACACCGTGTAGAGGACCTTCCAATGATCATTCCTGGGCAGTTTGGTTTCAACTGTCCTAGTGGTTTCAGAGAAGAATCGTTTTGAAACATTTTTCCCATAGGGTCCAATGTTAAACTAAGTCCTGCCGTAGCCGCCATTTTGAATTTCATATCGGAACAAAAAACCTTAAGATTGTAGAGGACCATCCAATGAACATTCATGTACAGTTTGGCTTTAATCATATTTGTAGTTTCTGAGAAGAAGGCATTTGAATATTTTCCCATAGGGTCCAATGTTAATCTATGTCCTGCGGTGGCGGCCATCTTGGATTTCCGATCGGCATAAAAAACAGAAAATTTGTAGAGGACCTTCCAATGATCATTCCTGGGCAGTTTGGTTTCAGCCTTCCAAGTGGTTTCAGAGAAGAAGCATTTTGAAACATTTTTCCCATAGGGTCCAATGTTAAACTAAGTCCTGCCGTAGCCGCCATTTTGAATTTCATATCGGAACAAAAAACCTTAAGATTGTAGAGGACCATCCAATGAACATTCATGTACAGTTTGGCTTTAATCATATATGTAGTTTCTGAGAAGAAGGCATTTGAACATTTTCCCATAGGGTCCAATGTTAATCTATGTCCTGCGGTGGCGGCCATCTTGGATTTCCGATCGGCATAAAAAACAGAAAATTTGTAGAGGACCTTCCAATGATCATTACTGGGCAGTTTGGTTTCAACTGTCCAAGTGGTTTCAGAGAAGAAGCATTTTGAAACATTTTTCCCATAGGGTCCAATGTTAAACTAAGTCCTGCCGTAGCCGCCATTTTGAATTTCATATCGGAACAAAAAACCTTAAGATTGTAGAGGACCATCCAATGAACATTCATGTACAGTTTGGCTTTAATCATATTTGTAGTTTCTGAGAAGAAGGCATTTGAATATTTTCCCATAGGGTCCAATGTTAATCTATGTCCTGCGGTGGTGGCCATCTTGGATTTCCGATCGGCATAAAAAACAGAAACTTTGTAGAGGACCTTCCAATGATCATTCCTGGGCAGTTTGGTTTCAACTGTCCAAGTGGTTTCAGAGAAGAAGCATTTTGAAACATTTTTCCCATAGGGTCCAATGTTAAACTAAGTCCTGCCGTAGCCGCCATTTTGAATTTCATACCGGAACAAAAAACCTAAAGTTTGTAGAGGGCCATCCAATGAACATTCATGTACAGTTTGGCTTTAATCATATTTGTAGTTTCTGAGAAGAAGGCATTTGAATATTTTCCCATAGGATCCAATGTTAATCTATGTCCTGCGGTGGTGGCCATCTTGGATTTCCGATCGGCATAAAAAACAGAAACTTTGTAGAGGACCTTCCAATGATCATTCCTGGGCAGTTTGGTTTCAACTGTCCAAGTGGTTTCAGAGAAGAAGCATTTTGAAACATTTTTCCCATAAGGTCCAATGTTAAACTAAGTCCTGCCGTAGCCGCCATTTTGAATTTCATATCGGAACAAAAAACCTTAAGATTGTAGAGGACCATCCAATGAACATTCATGTACAGTTTGGCTTTAATCATATTTGTAGTTTCTGAGAAGAAGGCATTTGAATATTTTCCCATAGGGTCCAATGTTAATCTATGTATTGCGATGGCGGCCATCTTGGATTTCCGATCGGCATAAAAAACAGTAACTTGGTAAAGGACATTCCAATGATCATTCATGTACAGTTTGGGTTCAGTCAGTTCATTAGTTTCAGAGAAGAAGATCTTTGAAATTTCAGCCAATCAGAGCATATTATTGGCCTTGGCAGCCATATTGAATATCCGACTGGAACGAAAAACAGTTACTTTGTAGAGGACCATCCAAGGAACATTCCTGCTAAGTTTGGTTCCAATCGGCCCAGTGGTTTCGGAGAAGAAGCTTGAAATGTGTAAAGTTTACAGACGACGGACGCCAAGTGATGGCAATAGTTCACATGGACCCTTGGTCCAGGTGAACTAAAAAGTTTATAATATATTTACTTAAGGAATGGCTCCTCTAAGCATAGTGTTCAATATATTTAATAAGACATAAAGCACTAACCATTTTACTACTGAGAAAGGGGGGGGGGGGGGGGGGGGGGGGGGGGGGGGGGGGTGAGGTTTAGAATAAAAATCATTTATTTTCCACTATGTCCAAATTTTAAAGTAGACCTGAATACACCTCAGCTCTAAAAAATATTGCTTGTTTAGGTTAACTCCACCTTACCTAAAATTTAGTGCCTATAATTCTAGCTATTTTATTAGTTTTTCTCAACAAGCACAGTCTTGGAACATCTGCATGCCCAATATATCCAATGCAAAAAAAATCCTGGTCACCTTTACCTAACCTTTTTCACAGGGTTACTGGTAACCCTAAACACACAATTAATTTTTTAGGTCTCGTATGCATGTATCTTTTATCTCATGTATGTATAAAAAATATTTTTGATCTACCAGATGCTTGAAAAAAAAATTGGATTCTCTACTGACAGACATAAAAAATCCCATGCCCCCTTCCCTCTTTCACTAATAAAATTGTTGGTGTCTAATAAAGAAAACAAGTGAGTGGGAAGACATGTCACTCCACTCGGGCACATTAATTAATATTCCGATTCCTAGCCGGCCAGTCTTTGTTCTTACTTGCATGCTTTAATAGTAGAGAAGCAACAAATACCAATTTTATAGTCTTTGGTTTGACCAGACTGGGGCTCTATCCCATGGATCTAACACACTCAAGGCGAGAATGCTAACCATTACACCACCGATGAGATAGGAAACCATTTTGTCTACAGACCAATAACATAATACCACCACAACAAAATTTATGTGGTCGTATAAAAATCACACTGAAAAAGGAGCAGTCCTTCAAAACTTTCATTAAGCAAGGGACTTGTGCCCAAGTTGCTTAGTTGAAGTTAGTTAATACAGTCAATATCATCAAACACACATTAAAAAGATCATAGATTAGCTTCCAGTCAGATTTGAACTGACATCTTTTCAACTTTATTGAAATGTACTACCTTGTACTATAGAAGCCATAATGATTGTAATGTTACACAAAGTACACATACAGATAAATAAACCACACAAACAAGTACTTCAAAAGCATCTTGTACAAAGGACTGTATTTACGACATATTATTAACTACAGATGTACATGTATTTTAATCTTCACCAAGGATAGTTAAATGTTTAAATTGTGTATTTATTGACACTGATTACATCAGGTAATAATATTCATTAAAAAATTGTTAATGTTTTCGTGATTCATGAAACCTTTTTTTTCTCTAGCTACTGTTAGTAGCGACTAGCCCCTTCTTTTAAATAGTCTTAAACTTAAAGGGTCAATATATTACTTTAATAACAATATAGGATATAAATATACAAGTATAACATGACAAAAAGACAAATATTTAATGGCTGACAAAAAATTATGAATACCCAGAAAACTGAAGACTGAGACGCTCAAACAACTAAAAATCCGAACTGACATGAACTCAGATGCTCCATATGAGTCTGTAGTTCGAACTTCACTAATACCACTTCAAGGGCGAAAGAGCTGGGGGCAATTGCACTCCCTACTTTTAAAAATTGAGGGAGGGGGGGAAATAGTTTTGCCCCCCTTTTTGGCATTAAATTTAAGAAAAAAAAACTTTTTTTACTATAGTATGGAAGCATATATTGTCCATTTAGCCACGGGTATATGGATATTTGGACAAGGGTATGCTTTGAAACCATAGTGACTTTTTTTTTTTTATTGCTGCAGTTTTGAAAATATACCAGACAAATAAGGAATACATTTTTTGTACAAATTTCATAAAGATGTATACCGAATGTAATGAGCATCATTTAAATTAGTATATATATTGAGGTAATTACATATGATTGTGTATTTATATTTCAAAGATAAAAAAAATTGAAAATTGTGAAAAAAATAATGTTTTTTTTTAAAATGTAAAATGTTTCTTAAAAAACGTATGAGGGTACCCCTATTGAAAGCTCCATACTTTTTTTCTATTGAAAATATGCCCCATTTTTTCACATTCTGAATGATGACATGTATAGGATGCTTTCAGTGTGTTGTTTTTGAATATTTAATAAAAAGAAAAGGTGTGTAAAAAGTTGGGTCAGTTTTTTTTAATAAAAATGATTTTTTTTTCCTCACCTATGCCTGGATATGAATCCCATCTGGTTTTATAAAGGCAGTTAACTTCAAAATATTCTTTTTCAATTATAATGGATAGCATAAATATGACAAATTCTCCTGGTCTTGTCTCTGATTCCTGTCACGAAAGCACATTCAAACTGATCCGTCATCATAATTTTAATGATGTTTTCTTTTCAGTCGGGGCAACTTGGATATTCAACAAATACAATAATATTGAAAAGTAACGAACATAAATCGTATGCTTGGGTTTTCGGTGTAATATGTACCTTTCAATCAAGTCAGTTTTTCGAACGTTTGTCGATGCATTTCGGCGTAGTAGATCTTATTCGAGCTTCGGCACTGACCACAGCTGATCGCCGTCCGCCATCTTGGAATCGAATAACTGATAGTACACATGCGCCACCTGTCGGGAATGGGATAGGTGAACCCCATTACATTAAGACCGTTACACCATGCAACTACCGGTACCAACTACAAAAATGTACATTATTTTTTGTGTATTTAAGGACCTTTTGTGATGTTCTTAATTTTTTTGAGTTAACTAATAAAATATAAAATTCTAAACATTTATTAATCCAAATTATTGCAAGTTTTACAGATGATGAAACACTCTTTCTACTCTCAGACTCATCCCATCATAATCTATTTTAAAGATGCCAAAATGTTTAGATGTAATTATTATACAAATATGTCAGGTACATGTAATAATAAATATATCAGATTAAAAAACATGTAAAATAAATGTACTAAAAATCTTTATCTTGTGAAAGTTGCATTTGACTAAATTAAAGATGTACAAATGTATATAGATAACATCTATAGAAGTAATGAATAGGTATACATCCAGTGAAGGACCTACATTTTAAGGTCCCTGAACTATTATGTGGGCCCTTTTGCAGCCAACAAGAATAACCAACAAGGTCAAAAGGGCCATGAACAGGGTGTTGGGGTGGAGTCCTTGACAATGGGCCAAACATTGATCCCTTTCCCACCAGCAAAGAGGTCTGAGTAACGGATGGTATCTTCTTCAATGGTGTTGTTCCATGGGAGATTCTGATAATTGTTTGTTTTTAATTTAACCACTATATCTCAGATTTTTATTAAAATTGTTGTACTGGGTTATAAGCATTTTATGCTAGAAAACAGAAATATCTCAATAAATATGGGAACTGAAGCACTAGTTGCTGGCTAAGGAAACAGCAGAAATACATGTATACATATAAAAATATCACCCTGCTAACAACAGACCAAACTTATAAGAACAACTTGACCTATAAATCTATTCTTTAGTTTAAAATTAAACACTAAAAAATATATAATCGAAAATTACCAAAAACCAAGAAAAATTTGTAGGATCATCAATGCACAGAAAAAAGAATTTTTTCATTCTTTAAATTACTAGATAAACAGGTGATAGTCTTGATTTTTGGTGTTTGAATGCACAAGCCTAAATTAAGAATTCATATGTCTGTTTGTGGTTCCGATTGGTTCTAACATAAGGACTGAGCTGTCAAACTATTAAGCTGTGCACCAACAAAGGATTCGAGGATCCAACTGCCAAAATGTAGGCTATGAATAGATTCTGGCTAAGTCAAGGAGCCCATACAGCTTGGGATTCAGGTGCAAATTTGGAAATTTTACTAATTGCAGGGACATTTTGAGGCCATATGAAATTGGAATTGGAGCATATTCTAAGGTCAATATTAAGTACTTTAAGCCATTGACATATGATTCTATTACTAAAATAGCCTTATTCTAATAACAAAGACAGTAAAAAAAAACTTCATTAATTTTGTTGAAAAGTTAGTTCATTAAAAAAGTTGTTTCCGGGATATAAGGGGCCCCAGGCCTGAAGCGTAAGCTTCGTTAGTTTCATAGTAAGATCTACAAATGTACACATCCCAATCCTGAGAAAGCTGTAACCCCAAAATATTCTTGTTAATGTATATAAAAATATAACAAAGAACAATAATATTTTAAGCTAAGCAATTCAAAATAAAAATATCAAAACCAATATATCACATCCCCTTACAGAGAAAAAATATAACCCTAATTTTTCTTTCTTTCTGAAAGAAAAAATATATATTATTAAATATGGAGACAGTCATGATCGTATGGTAGTTGGATTTATAACTACCTATGCAATCAGTGCACATCACCACTAATGTTGTGAGGGGTAAAATTTGCACAGATAATGTTACCCATATTAAAATCTCCAACAAACTTACCCCTTCCATAAATTATTTCTATGACGTGCTGTTTTGGCTTTGTAAACAAAAGGGTATAATAAAACAGCCAAATACGTCATGATCATTAGCGTGTGTAAGTCATAATAAACCTGGGATTTTTATACCCTTTTGTTTACAAGGCCAAAACAGCATGTCATATTAGAATTCAAAATACTGGCATACAAATCATGATTCTCATTCAACCAATCAACATTCATTCAACATTATATTATATAATACTATCCTGGGTACTCCGGTTTCTTCTACCTTTATAAACTGCAATATTGTTGAAAGTGGTGTTAAACACTCATAACCTTATAATTAACTCAAACCCACATTATCTCAACCATACTGATACTGATATATATAAATCACAAAACTTGCATACAAAAAAAACACACACACAAATTCTAACATTTGGTCAGCAAAAAAATGAAAGATATAAAAAACAACAAAGTTAAATGAACAATGATAGGTTTCCTTCAACTATAAAGTTTTTTTTCTCCATCAAGCATCTGGAAAGCTCCCTTCATTGGTGGATTGATTCTGAAAAAAATAATATGATATTAATATTTTCAGCTAAATGGAACAACTTTAGGGGTGAAAATATTTTTAGTAACTATTTTGATCATGATCAGAAGCTTGAAATTATTATATTTAGGAGATAACTGTATTGTATTTTAAGCTTTGCAGATGTAAATCGTCGGTTTTACGGTCGCAAAATGAGCTTACCTAGCGACGCATATCGTAGCTAGGTAAACAGATATTTGCGACTGTAAGTGAAGACACATTGTAAAACCTATAATTAATTGATTATAACTCGGAAATATATTGCATGGATATATATTACAGAGCTAAAGAAAGAAATCCAAAAACAGTGACCATATACGTTAAATTTTATTGATAGGACAAATCTAGAAAAGATACATCTCCATTTATGTAAAAAAAAAAACATGAGAACAGAAGAGAATTAGAAGAGAAATAGTACAAAAAAAGTGCAGTTCAAACATTTAGATCTATTGCAAGACTACAATATTATCAAAATTAATACTTAATTTTAGAAGAAGCATTTGCAGTATGTAAAACATTAGACTCGGAGAGGAACTTACACTTAATATGCAAGAAACTTATATCTCTAGATTAAAAATTGATTTAAGACAGCACTTATCTTGCAGTTTTTGATATTTGTTGTTGATATAAACATATCCCGTAAAATGTTTTCCATGATCTCATTTCATTAATGAGAAATTACGAAAAGCACATATAAACAATCAGTGGGGAGGAGATAAATATCGATCAATCAGTGGTGTGACCTAATTAAATAGCATAATTACCCATGCCCAGTACTTCTCTACTGACCAATATTATCTTCATTTATTACACTTTTATTATTTCTACGCTTAATATAGAAAACTTTAAAAAGAAAAGTAGAAATGAACCAAGAAATTAAGTTCATGTTACAAAGCTCTGACAAAGGATCATATTATTATAATTATTTACTCTTGGGAATTTTAGGCATTTTTTTCTGCAGTTTTTTTTACATAACTATATTCCTTATTAATTGATTTCTCAAAATTTCATTACAGGTACAGTTAATTTGTCTTTGGGATGGGATCTCTATCAGATAGGTTGATCTTTTCAAAATGTGTTTATTTTCATTTTATCGTCAACTGTAACTGATGATATTTAACATAAATCTCTTCTTAAGAAATGTTCTGTATTTGAAGTAGATTGCATACATGTAATTAAATGTAACAAGTTCATCTAAAGAACCCTTTGTTTCTGTGATAGCCACACACTGTAAATATGGGAGGAGCTCTATTGGTATAACTTACATGTATCATTATACATTTATTTTGTAGGCTTTGTACATGAAGTCTAATTTCTGGTTCATCAATAAATCATCATGGTAGCTTTCGTGCTCTGAGTTTAATCCCTATAAAATTGCCTCAGGACTAGATTAGTTGATAGTAAAATGTAAAATATAATGTTGTTGACTTGTCTGGCCTATAGCTAGAAGAACATGAAATTGAATACCTCTGATTAGATGATGGTGAAATTTGCTGTTGTCTAGCTATAGCTATGTGTTGATCGGTCTGACATTACAGGACATGAAGCAGGTGACATCTGTGGCTTCCAATATTACATGGGGCCAGGAATTATTTCGACTGGTTTGCCATATGTTGAAAAGTCACAAGGTCAGCTATGTGCCTATAACAGCTATAACCTCAAATCCAACTGTACTTGTTTACAACTTTTACAGAAATGAACCAGCTCTGAAATTATAATGAAGAAATTTAAACTATTTTATTCATAGTCTCATTTATATACACAATGTACAGGCATCAGCAATGATCATACTGTCTTAACGATAAAAAAAAAGAAGCTACTTCCCCCTGCCTCCTAAATATATACATGTAGCCAGAAATGAGGTACCATTTGATAATTTGCATATCTAAGATGGGGAAGTCTGCAATTTTCATATGATCTACATTAAAGATATAATTTCTAATTGCATGCATGTTATTTTCTGAACTTGAAAATTATATACCTTTGGCTAAAATCAAGCTAAATAATAAATGAAATAACAATTAAATGTTCAACGTTCCTGGACAAAATGAAAATCGGATGCATCTAACCTTTATCTGATCTTAAGAGTCTATGTAAAAATGTCTGTAATACAGAGACGTGCAAAAAGTATTCGGTCACTGTGATGTTTTACTATATATTTCATATAAAACCACATTTTTTAAAAACATTATTCCAAAGTCGACTCTTGTTCGATTTTGATGATTTTTTTACCAACAAAAACAGAATTAAATGTAGTTTTACAAAGTGATTTTAGCATAATTTTATAATCTATAATTTTTATCATATGAGTTCACAATTTAAACACAAAACAAAATTTTGAACGTCAAAAATACAATACAATGATAGTACATTTGAAGACAAATAATTTAAGTTTGCATTTAAATCATGAATATTTAAAATCTGTGCTTCCAAAAAATATTTAAAAATAATCACAGAAAATTACATAGTTCTCGCTTCTGACGTTCTGTTGGTAAAAATTTCATCAAAATCGAACAAGAATTGAGTTTGGAATGTTTTGAAAAATTGTGGTTATATACCTGTATGAAGTATAGCAAAAAAATTACAGTGACCGAATACTTGTTGCACGTCTCTGTACATGAAATTGAGACCAATGAGGGAGATAACTTATTTACATTGAGACAAGAAAAAATTAAATAAGTGTAATGGTTATTATTATTATTTTTTAACCCCCCCAATAACCATTTAAATAACATGATATATAAAAAAAAATAAAAAATATTGAACTCTGGTGTAGTTCATCACAGGATTGTTGGGTGCTTTGCCTCTTGAGAATGCAATATTATACAGTATTATCTTTGGGTTGTTTAATATTACCTTTACAATGTACAGAGACGTGCCAAAAGTATCCGGTCACTGTAATTTTTTACTATATATTTCATATAAAACCACATTTTTTAAAAACATTATTCCAAAGTCGACTCTTGTTCGATTTTGATGATTTTTTTACCAACAAAAACAGAATTAAATGTAGTTTTACAAAGTGATTTTAGCATAATTTTATAATCTATAATTTTTATCATATGAGTTCACAATTTAAACACAAAACTAAATTTTGAATGTCAAAAATACAATACAATGATAGTACATTTGAAGACAAATAATTTAAGTTTGCATTTAAATCATGAATATTTAAAATCTGTGCTTCCAAAAAATATTTAAAAATAATCACAGAAAATTACATAGTTCTCGCTTCTGACGTTCTGTTGGTAAAAATTTCATCAAAATCGAACAAGAATTGAGTTTGGAATGTTTTGAAAAATTGTGGTTATATACCTGTATGAAGTATAGCAAAAAAATTACAGTGACCGAATACTTGTTGCACGTCTCTGTACATGAAATTGAGACCAATGAGGGAGATAACTTATTTACATTGAGACAAGAAAAAATTAAATAAGTGTAATGGTTATTATTATTATTTTTTAACCCCCCCAATAACCATTTAAATAACATGATATATAAAAAAAAATAAAAAATATTGAACTCTGGTGTAGTTCATCACAGGATTGTTGGGTGCTTTGCCTCTTGAGAATGCAATATTATACAGTATTATCTTTGGGTTGTTTAATATTACCTTTACAATGTACAGAGACGTGCCAAAAGTATCCGGTCACTGTAATTTTTTACTATATATTTCATATAAAACCACATTTTTTAAAAACATTATTCCAAAGTCGACTCTTGTTCGATTTTGATGATTTATTTACCAACAAAAACAGAATTAAATGTAGTTTTACAAAGTGATTTTAGCATAATTTTATAATCTATAATTTCTATCATATGAGTTCACAATTTAAACACAAAACAAAATTTTGAACGTCAAAAATACAATACAATGATAGTACATTTGAAGACAAATAATTTAAGTTTGCATTTAAATCATGAATATTTAAAATCTGTGCTTCCAAAAAATATTTAAAAATAATCACAGAAAATTACATAGTTCTCGCTTCTGACGTTCTGTTGGTAAAAATTTCATCAAAATCGAACAAGAATTGAGTTTGGAATGTTTTGAAAAATTGTGGTTATATACCTGTATGAAGTATAGCAAAAAAATTACAGTGACCGAATACTTGTTGCACGTCTCTGTACATGAAATTGAGACCAATGAGGGAAATAACTTATTTACATTGAGACAAGAAAAAATTAAATAAGTGTAATGGTTATTATTATTATTTTTTAACCCCCCCAATAACCATTTAAATAACATGATATATAAAAAAAAATAAAAAATATTGAACTCTGGTGTAGTTCATCACAGGATTGTTGGGTGCTTTGCCTCTTGAGAATGCAATATTATACAGTATTATCTTTGGGTTGTTTAATATTACCTTTACAATGTACAGAGACGTGCCAAAAGTATCCGGTCACTGTAATTTTTTACTATATATTTCATATAAAACCACAATTTTTTTAAAACATTATTCCAAAGTCAACTCTTGTTTGATTTTGATGAAATTTTTACCAACAGAACGTCAGAAGCGAGAACGTATGTAATTTTCTGTGATTATTTTTAAATAATTTTTGGGAGCACAGATTTTAAATGTTCATGATTTAAACACAAGCTTAAATTATTTGTCTTTAAATGTACTATCATTGTATTGTATTTTTGACGTTCAAAATTTAGTTTTGTGTTTAAATCGTGAACTCATAAAAATTATAGATTATAAATTTATGCTAAAATGACAGTGTAAAACTACATTTAATTCTGTTTTTGTTGGTAAAAAAATCATCAAAATCGAACAAGAGTCGACTTTGGAATAATGTTTTTAAAAAATGTGGTTTTACATGAAATATATAGTAAAAAATCACAGTGACCGAATACTTTTGGCACGTCTCTGTACCTCATTGCTTTGGTTACTGACATAACTACATTTTTGTACATGTACAAGGTCAAGGTAAGTATGATTATAAACTTTTGCTGTAAATTAGTGTAAACCTTTATTGTGTTATTTTATTTTATTTCAATGTTTGAAAATCACTTAAATCACGCTAATCATTGTAACAAATTAATGATGATTTTTCTGTTCTTCGGGGCGTCTTAATTGACAATAAAGTATTTGTTTGTTTGTTTGTTTTTGACACAAAATTTAACAATGAATGACATTTGGCGTCACACTCACAGTATTTTCTTAAATCAATTTGGATTGCTCATTCATAGATGTAATTCTATTGACTAACCTTACTGTATATTTCTACCTTCTAAACTCGAGGTTTTTGTATGTTCGGGACATCAAAGAAATTGTTAAAATTGTCACAAAACACCAAAATGATTTGAATTTTGGTAGGAATTCAAACTCCGGAAATAGCAATAACTTTTTATTATCGAATCGTTGACGGACACACTGAATTTCCGCATTGTATGCTATTATTTGACAAATCTAATAAACGATCCACTCAGCTTGAAACTGCAGTGATCAAAATCTAATTCAAATATGACGAATATTTATGAGGAAAAGTACTTCTAATTTTTGGATAATGATAATTTTATTGCAAGTAATTAAATCTTGGAGATACATTTGTATATTGCCTTCTTCATCACGTTCTACTAAGTTCAGTGGAAAGAAGAACGATTAACGATCAAGAGGCCACCGATACGATCCTCGTACATGGCGTTTTTATTATGTTTTTTTTTATTGCTATTGATATACAACTATAGCCAGTTGTATCATCTTAACGCAAACATGTAGCTTAATAACAACACAACTTAGTCACATTTTTTACTGATGAACATGGAAATGCAAAAAGTCCTTATCAACCATGCATTTTTAGAATCAGGAGATCAACTACTATCAAATTCAAAGTCATGTCTAGAGAATACTTTCCAATTTGAAAATTTCACTTTTTAATTAAGATCCTTTCCCGTTTCCAGGGAAATACCTTAATGATTGGTGATAAGTACGTACGGTTGTTTGACAACAACTTGCATATAGCGTATTCTGAAATACGTTACCAGGACGTAATAATTACGTTTGAGTTTTTACGTTAGCATCAAGACCATATCCGTACGTAACAAAAGCGTTCAAACTACAGTGTCACAACGACTTGCATATAACGTATTTTGAATACGTTACCAGGACGTAATAATTACGTTTGAGTTTTTACGTTAGCATCAAGGCCATATCCGTACGTAACAAAGACGTTGGAAAGTACGTTGTCACAACGTCTTGGATATAACGTATTCTGAATACGTTACCAGGACGTACACATTACGTTTGAGCTTTTACGTTAGCATCAAGACCATATCCGTACGTAACAAAAACGTTCAAACTACAGTGTCACAACGACTTGCATATAACGTATTCTGAATACGCTACCAGGACGTACACATTACGTTTGAGCTTTTACGTTAGCATCAAGACCATATCCGTACGTAACAAAAGCGTTGGAACATACGTTGTCACAACGACTTGCATATCACGTATATAAAATACGTTGTGGCAACGTAATTTTCACGTAAGAAAGGGACCTGACCAAACAGCAACCAAACTGCAACGTTGTGTATACGTAGTGTGCTAGCTGGGCAGTAACCTACATGTTAGAAAAATTTAGGCCCATATTGAATGACCCTGTGGTTTCGAACTGCATCGGTGTTATAATGGTTATCGTACGCGTGATCGCCTCGAGTGCGGTAGATCGTGGGTTCGAACCCCAGTCGGGTCAAACCAAAGACTATAAAATTGATATTTGTCGCTTCTCCTCTAAGCACGCATCATTAAGGAGAAAGAGCAAAGTCTGGTTGACTCGGAATCAGAATAATGTGTCCGAACGGAGCGACATGTCTACCAGCGGACGGTTGTTTCAGTGAACTAGCACTATAAAAATCCAACTCAGCATGTTGGTCTAGAACTAAGCGGACCTCATCACCATCTCATTCAAATTAACTTGTTCTCGCCATGATAGCTATATCATGGCGAGACTCATATTGTCTATGAACTCACCTGTGAATAAAAAAATGCTTTCATTGGAAAGTAGCCACCTGAATTTATATGAAATAAAAAGTGAAATATTAAAATGACGAAATGTATGATGATTTTCAGAAGTACGTTTTATATTGGATACCATTTTCATGAGATATGAATGTTATTTAATTTATACTTCAAGTGCAACCCATAGAAAAGCTTAAACAAAGCGTTTATTTGCAAAAAAATAATAATGGGATATATTTGGTGGTATAATTCCTCATAGAGCGCTCATTTAATGGAATGCCAAGGTCATCTATGAAAAATTAAAGGTAACAAATCCCACTCGACCCTTGATAAAAACGTAGATCTGTAGATATCAAATAAAAATATGTGCGCCAACCTATTCTTGCTTTGCTGAGATGTTTTTCATACATTGAATGGAACATTTGTATTTCTAAATTAAACTTGTTTAATGCTCTTATAGAAATTCATTGGTTAAATTCCTGATCGGGACATCCCAAGCACTCCAATATTGCTGGTATTTAATGCTTCTCTGGCAGGAAAGAAATATCAATGAGTGAGTGAAGTTATAGACGGTTTGCTCGGAGTAATGTTATTATTGAGAATTATTGGTGGTCTGCTGTTATCATTGGCTTAATGGGAAACAGGTACAGCGTAACTATCCACTTATAAGTTGACATTTTACGATTCTGTCAATATTTATGAATTTCTTTCTTTTTCTTTTTATCTGTTGACATAAAATTATTTTAAAGTGAAAGCTGATTAACTTACTAATTGATTGTTGCTCATTAATATTCTGTGCTTGGTGTTTATATTACACCATTATCTGATGCAGGTACAATTGATTGTACTGAGGATTATAGAAAAATCAAATACCTTACAGATGTATATAGTAAAATCATAAAATGAACAGTTAACAGTGTGAGACATGATAGTCGGGATGGATCATCTACATAGTCTTTCTTGTCATTTTCAAAGGACAAAATATAAGTTATTTGGCTTACTGATAGCTATTGGTTTTTCATTTCCGTACTGTGTATGCGAATTTTTTCAATTTAATTGTATAACTGTTATTCCTGGAAGACATATAACGGATAATATACAAGTTTCCAGACCGGAAAGTTCTTTGACAGATTGTGCTGCATTTTGTATAGATCGTGACCACGTCTGGCTGAGTGCGTCTTTACACGATACAACATGTCACTGCCATGGCAGACAATTTGATATTTTAACTAATGGTACCTACAATGCCATGTCGTCTTATCTTATATTAAACTTTACCTATCAACTTACAAACTGTTACGAAATATATAAATGTTTTTCAGAAGGGAATGGCGTTTATAACATACTCGATTTAACCTTTCAAGCTTTACCAGTTTACTGTGACATGAATAAAGGAGGATGGACAATTGTTCAACGTCGATATGACGGATCTATTGCCTTTGATAGAACATTTGCTGAGTACCAGGCCGGTTTTGGTGACGTAACCGGTGAATACTGGTTAGGACTAGACAATATATACCACATGACTAAATATAATGACTACGAAGTCAGGTTTGACCTGGAGGACAATGATGGCGACACTCGCTATGCTACCTATGATACGTTTAAAATATCCGATGTAACCAATTACTACAGGATTACTATTGAAGGTTACCATGGTAACGCCGGAAATTCTATGGAAACACATAATGGTATGCAGTTCTCAGCCGGAATAGTAGACAACGACTTCTGGTCATCACGTTGTGTGGATAAATTTGGAGGGGGAGGCTGGTGGTACAATTCTTGTCACAATGTTAATATCAATGGATTATATAACAACACAGAGTACGGACTAGGCATTATCTGGGCGAGATGGCTTGGATTTAAATACTCACTCAAGTCAGTCAGTATGAAAATAAGACCTAAATTGTAGCTTATGTAAACATTTCATGTATGTAAGTTAAAGAAAGACAAGAAAATAATTTCTTTCAACATAAAGTCATGTTAGATAGAAATATATGATCATGATAACTTAATGCGGACAGCCAAGTTATTGTATATATAGTTGTTAATTTACTAATAACTTTGTAAATATAAACGATACACGATTTAAGTGTCTGTCTCACAAAAAAATATGCAATATCCCCAAAATGTAACGAAGCTAATTTCAGTAAGAAAAACAAGTGATACATTTTCTAAATTTTTCCGATATATTTTCATTTTTGCTGTAAAACGAAGATTTCCATTTAAGCCCTTACCCGTTGCAAAAATCCTTAATTTTTTTTTAAAGACGTCCCTATTTTTACTGTTTATCATTGTGTATACGTATCTCAGAAGTACAAAATCACATTGTTTCCTCAATGTATAATGTTTAAATACAATGATCACCAATAACACATTTTGGTTATTGTACTTGGCCAAAGGTATTCCATGGATAAAATTTCATTGGTTTTTGAAAATATCACTATGTGACGAGTTTGCATGCATGTCCGTGATACAGGCACTTAAGTATCATTTGGAGGATATACACATATTTACCACTGAATTGTTTTACACGATTAACACGACGGGCGCCATTAGTGGAGCAGAACCCTTCTGTATAATCTAAGTTCTCCTCCCAGATTTTAGTTGGGTTCGTGTTTCTTATTCATTTGTTTTTTATGTAATGTTTTATGGACAATTGTTTGTCTTTTTGTCTTTTTTCTTTTCGCCATTAGATTGTGTGATTTACTGCCTCTTATTACTCTTTTAATATCGATAGCATAGACAAAATGGAGAATACCGATTCATACAAAAGGTCTTTCTGTTAAATTTTGAAAAATAAAAAATGAATTTGACATTGTTTGGAAAATGTTACGCCCTAACAATTAAATGAAAAACACACATATATATGCCCGCTCACATTCCTTGCTTGGCTAAGGCACGTCAATAAAATATGGACTGTTAAACTAGTTTTATGGGCTCACATTAACTCGCATCTTCGTGAAATAGTGTGGTCATGTAAGTGTTTCCTACATATGAGTAAAATTCCAACCCTCACATATAACTAGACAAGCAACGTTGGTACAATTATATAAACACCACTCCAAAAGTTGTCATATGTGTAATATTGTTCTATTAAAGAGAGCAGATAGCACCAACCATCATTTAAATATTAAATAGTATTGTACAGTTAATACAAATGCAGACAAGGCCCTTAACAATATCGTTTTTGTTTGTAAAACACATTGCATAGACTGCTTGATTAAGAAATTAGGTAATGGTAATTCATTGGACAACCCTACATATACTTCGATAACACGACTGAAAAAAGAAACCCTGGTTAATTATAGGTGTGTTTTGTGTTTTGTTAGAAATTCAACCAAAGATGAAGAACTGGATCTTCTGTCACTCTACTGAATACCTAATTTGCACAAGTGACCTTACAAACAGTCCTATATTCTTGGGTCTGACAAATATTTCACCAAACTTCTTTCTAAACGATTAACATACATTCTATCAGTGATCAAATCGGGCGTTACTATGACACTAGCTACCCCAGGGGTGATATAAATCAGAAAAAAATCTAAATATCTTATAGAATACATACAATCAAGATCTCTCTCTGCATTACAAAATTTGACTTCTCTACCGTTTACACAATTATTACCCATTCTATGCTAAAATACAGATTAAGATAATTTGTTCAACTTTGATTCCAACAAAAAGGGGCCATCTTGGATAAAAATATCTTGTTTTAGGGAAGGACAAATCTTATTTTGTAAGAAGAAAAATAATAACACACCGATTCTGCATGACTGAAATTCTCTGAAACTTATATCATTGAGTGACAACCTATTTGTTATGTTGTGAAGGTGTTTTGCAACAAACAGTCGGCATTTATATAGACGCCTACATAAGAAGAGTCCGAAGATGCCAACGAGGTTATCAGAATACACAAAGCGAAGAAGGACAGACAACACAATGGTCAAAAGAAAAAGTACAAAAGGACAAACAACGAGCTACAAAACACTACACACAAAACTGACAAACAACCATCTACAAAACACTACACACAAAACTGACAAACAACAATCTACAAAACACTACACACAAAACTGACAAACAACAATCTACAAAACACTACACACAAAACTGACAAACAACAATCTACAAAACACTACACACAAAACTGACAAACAACAATCTACAAAACACTACACACAAAACTGACAAACAACAATCTACAAAACACTACACACAAAACTGACAAACAACAATCTACAAAACACTACACACAAAACCGACAAACAACAATCTACAAAACATTAAACACAAAACTGACAAACAACAATTTACAAAACACTACACACAAAACTGACAAACAACAATCTACAAAACACTACACACAAAACCGACAAACAACAATCTACAAAACACTACACACAAAACTGGCAAATAACAATCTACAAAACACTACACACAAAACTGACAAACAACAATCTACAAAACACTACACACAAAACTGACAAACAATCTACAAAACACTACACACAAAACTGACAAACAACAATCTACAAAACACTACACACAAAACTGACAAACAACAATCTACAAAACACTACACACAAAACTGACAAACAACAATCTACAAAACACTACACACAAAACCGACAAACAACAATCTACAAAACACTACACACAAAACTGACAAATAACAATCTACAAAACACTACACACAAAACTGACAAATAACAATCTACAAAACACTACACACAAAGCTAAAGATCAAGCAACACGAACCCCACTAAAAACCAGGGGATGAACTCAGGTGACCCGGAAAGATAAGCGGCTCCTGCTCAACTAGTGCCACCCTTCGGGTTATTATAGTTATAAACCCGGTGATAAACCATGAATGGGGAAAGGACATGGAAGTGATCATAAACGGAACATATCCACGAAGTGACATGACTTTAACTTAACCAATAGAAACCCTTGGTTCAGTAGGTTCCTTGTTAGCAGCAACCCTTTATCAAGGAAATCCTGATAGGAGTTATAAGACCTGGAATATCGGATCAACTGAGAGATATATATTCCGTATGTATGTGCTCCTTTTCACGTTTTGCCTATGGTCAGGCATAATCCTCGACAGAATACATAAGAATGTTAAGCTATATTTCTAATTTATGGATTTAGGCTCACGATATTTAGGCGCTTTGGCCCACATATCTCGTAGAGAAGTTTTGTTTATAATGTTAATATAACCAGTTATAATGTGGCCAACCGGATATATGAATGGGGAACTTGCACAAGTACAATCAGGAGGTTTAGATTTGAAGCAGTCAATATTGAGATCCTGCAACACCTTTTTGTTGTTAAACATCTTGATTGCAATAGATGTGGCATAGACATACGATATTATATGATGATTTGTGATGAAGGATATTGTTTAAGTTAATGGCATCAAGACCTTTGTTGACAAACGAGAGTCTAAGAAAGGAACATTTGTCTATTTCACCTTTCTTAATGTCAACAGGTTTGAAAAGTCTGTGACGAACAATATACAAAACGAATGATGTAAGCTTGTATCATTTGAATTCGGATTTGTAACGTGGTTTACCAAACATGAGTTGTACAAGGTACAATGTAATTTTGAAAGGGGTAGTGGAAATAGTGTCGAGCGAATGTGATGCATACCCAACAGCTTCTGTATAAATGATAGGTCATTTAGTGAAACATCATGGAATATAGGATATGTATAATGACAAACACCATGGTTTCCGTTACGCCGAGGAGTGGAGTTGAAAATATCCATCACATCCACTGATTTACAGGTAGGGCTAGATAGAATATCAATACCATCAATGTTGTCGTTACAACTATAGAATTTTGCAGTTCTAATTCACGTATCTAGTAGTATATATTCGTTCTTTTGTTTACGGAGAGTATGGATTGTTAGTATATGTTTCATTACTATGAGTACCTGAGTTCATCATAGGGTTTCTTATCGTAGTTGTTACAGTCAACAACGACTATATGAACAGTGGCAGACTTCCGTCAAGGGCTTCTCAAGAATAAAGATAGGAAATTAGGCCAGACGCTTAATTACAGCTTCCGCTATATATAGATGATGTTCTGTCACTGAACAATTCTCAATTCCGTGATTATCTACATCGTATCTATCCAAATGAGCTTGAAGTTAAGGATACTACTGATGCTCAAAAGTCTGCTTCTTATCTTGACCTTCTCCTTGAAATCGACAACGGAGGAATATTAAAAGAAAAACTCTACGACAAACACGATGACTTGACTTTTCCAATAGTAAACTACCCCTTCATCAGTAGCAATATTCCAGCATCACCAACGTATGGAGTTTACCTTTCACAACTCGCACGTTTTTATAGAGCTTGTGCCAAGTACAGTGTAGACTGATTTTCTGGACAGAGCTCAGCTGCTGACATAAAAGCTACTCAAACAAGCCTACGCTGCTCCTAGGCTGAAGTCATCGCTACAAAAATTATACGGTAGTCTTCACAATATGGTTGACCGTTTCTCAAATGACAATGGATCTTTTACTTTTTAAGTAGATGTTTTTTCCTCTATCACTGCCAAGACTTTTACCGGGCTTGACTGTATATATGAGTAACATGGCGGGTGTCTTATAAGAAGCAGGAACTGCTTACCCTTCGCGAGCACCCGTGTTCTTCCCCGGTTTTATGGTGGGTCCGTGTTGCTCATATTTCTAGTTTTCTGTGTTGTCCTATTTTGTGTCTTTACGTCTTAGTTCCGTGTTGTGATGCTCGCTACGAGTTCCGCATAAAACGATGTTCGGTTCGTCTTTACCCCCACATGTTTGTAGGATGGCTCATGCCTTATTTGTGTTATTTGTGTTCGTTGCATAGTGCTTTCCAGCACATATTGATTATATGAGTAACATGGCGGGTGTCTTACAAGAGGCAGGAATTGTTATCCTTCGCGAGCACCTGAGTTCACAAACGGCTTTTTGGTGGGGTTCGTTTTACTAATCTTTTTAGCTTTTTGTATTGTTCTTTTATGTATCTTTACGTTGTGAGTTCCGTGTTAAGATGTCCGTGGCGATTTCCGTATGAAAACGATGTTCGGTTTGTCTTTATCTCCAGATGTTTGTAGGAAGGCTCATGTCTTTTTGACGTTATTTGTGTTTGGTTGCGTATATGGGTGTCCAACACATATTGTGTTGTGGTCTTGTTTTGTTTTTCGTCGTCTTGTGTACCCTATGTTGCCAGTTTCTCCGGATTGTCCATTTTTTTTTATTGCCTCTTCGGTATTCTCTAACGTTTATTTAGAATTAAAATTCCACTTCCTGTGTTATGCTTACAATGATTTAGAAATGAGTTTCCACTGCGTGTGTTGTGTGTACAATGATTTAGAATTGAGATTCCAGTGTCTGTGTCATGTTTACAATGATTTAAAATTGAGATTCCACTGCCTGTGGCATGCTACAATGAATAGAATTGAGATTCCACTTTCTGTGTCATGCTTACAATGATTTAGAATTGAAATTCCACTGTCTGATCATGTTTACCTTGATTTCAAATTGAGATTTCACTTACTGTTTCATGTTTACAATGATATAGAATTGAGATATTCAATTGCCTGTGTCATGTGTACAATGATTTTAGAATTGAGATTCCACTGTCTGAGCATGTTTACAGTGAATTGGAATTGAGATTCCACTTCCTGTGTCATGTTTATCTTGATTTAAAATTGAGATTCCATTGCCTGTGTCATGTTTACAATTATATAGAATTGAGATTCCACTGCCTGTGTCATGTTTACAATGATTTAGAAGTGAGATTCCACTCCGTGTTGCATGTCTACAGTGAATTATAATTGAGATTCCACTGCATGTACCATGTTCACAATGCGTATTAAAGTTGGATTTCATTTTATCTGCCATTTACAAAATGAAATTTTAAAAGGCATTTCGAGCGTATGTTTTATTTATAGGTTAACAAGGGTTAGTAAGTGTTGAAAGGTTAGGTGCTTAAGAGATTCGAGAAAATGCAAGATATTTGTACTTGACACATGTGAGGAGTAATACGATAGAACTTTAACTAGTATCCATACCTACTTTTGGACTTTAAGTGGCACTTCTACCTCAGATTTTTTTTATGAATAGTAGCGTTAGACTGGGATTGACGAACGACTGATTTTGAAACCTAGAATTTCACGCTGATGTCACACTTGGATTCCAAGTCCTGTGACCTGTACTAAGCACAAAATCGGCTTGCAGATATTTTCCCAAATAATCATTGCTTTCATTGATCGAATTTGTTATGCCAAGCTTAATGTCAAACTGTATGTTACATTTGTTAATGTAAGTATTGTGATGTCTAACACGATATCAACGTGACACGATGTACATGTCGTCATTATACCCCTCGAATGGCCGTGGTCACACTTCCGGTTTGTGTTAGAGCTAGTGTTTCTCTATTTTGTGTTTTTACATTTATATTTCATTTTAGATTATTGAGAACATTAAGCGTACTATTGGATATTCTGGTAATTATGTACTTAATTTGAAGGTATATTAGGAGGTGGTCTTCCAGCTTGTTTTGCACTTATCTATTTCATTTACCTATACAGTCTGTTCCTAACCTGCAAGTTGAATTCCGACCATGGCAAGGTATACTCAATATAACCATTATGTGATGAAGTTTCTCTACGATAATTGGTTTCTTCTATCTATAGAAACGACTTTTGTGATACAACAACAAATATAATGTTGAAAGTGCACTATTTTAAATGAATAAAAACTTATTCATGATAATACCCATTTTTATGATATTAGTTCTTGTAAAAATTATTGATAAGCATCGCCATTGAAAACCCAGACAAAAAGTCAAATCAAATGCTTTTGCTATTAGGGTAGTGTTATATCAGATCAAGAATAGTCCGATATAAACTTGTATGCCTTCAAATTGACACCAGACACTCACTTTCAATCATTTCAGTTCAAGCTTAACCATTAAATTGTTTATAAAAATGTAAATTATCTGAAATATTCATTTGTTCATTTTATAATGATACTGTAGAAGATATTGAACATTTATTTTAAACTGCTTTTATACAATTAATATATGGGTTTACCTGTTGTCTTGTCTCCTGGGAAATTTTAACATACAGTCAGAAAAAGATTTTTTTTTTATAACTGATATAATGGAGATTTTTCAGAATCTGTTAATTATGTATTCCTGCTCTTGAAAAAAATGCATTTTCAGGTGGGTGTAATATGAAAAATATTTCCTAAAGATGAAGAGTTTGTAAAAGTGTTAAATATCATAGAAATATCTATTTAAAGGATGTTGTATGCTACTTACGGCAAAATCAAACAATCTAACTGAAATGCTTAGAATTTCGCCACGGATATTTCAGATACAGTAGGGAAATATACATAACAAAATATTACAAATATTTAAAAGATGGCTTGACGTAATAAGAGTGGTTAATTTTACATTGTGTATAATGCTTGAAGATGTTCGAAAATAAAAATATGCATTAAATAAATTGGAAGTACACTAAACACCCTAAGCCATAACTAACAACTTTTACTGAAAATTAAAGTATAACGATGAGTTGCTTCTATTTAAATTTTCGAGAGAAAAAAAACCTCTTATATTGTTAATACATATTATATAAAAGTCGGCGATAGACCAAAAAAAACCAGATTTAGATAACAGTTTAATATATTTACTTAATTACTCAGAGTAGAGTTATAGTACAATGTATACGAATAACGGCAACATTACATTATATTACAGTCAAACCTGCTCATAATGTCACCTCTGTTAAGCACTCACCTGTATTAAAAGGTCACCTTTTTCTTGTCATGTCACGGAAAATTTCATATGAACTGAACCTCTTTTAAGAGGTCACCTGTCTTATAAGGCCATCTTTTCTTTGTCCCATGGGTGACCTCTTTATAGAGGTTTGACTGAATATATCTTTTGACTTTGTGGTGACATTATGCACAATATGTCATATATTGTTGTTATTAGAGATAGGAGTAAACACTATGTATATACTACAGGTTAATGCTATGATAAAGCAAACTAAGAAAAAGGGTTAGACGGATCTATTCCGAATGGAAACAGTTTTGTCCTAAATACAACAGCGGAATGACGACATAGTTAACGGTATAATAAAATGTTCCACGTTAATATGTACAAACGATGTCTTAATGAAGGAGTGAAGATATTGTATATGGTTTGTGATGACGTGATAAACATACACATAAAACTAAAGATCGAGTAACACGAACCCCACTAATACATATTACTATTAAACTAGTTTAATAATATAAAACTAAAGATCGAGTAACACGAACCCCACTAATACATATTACTATTAAACTAGTTTAATAGTAATATAAGTTATCCTGTTTAAACAAAGAAAATTATTATTATTACAATTTTGTATTTTTAATTTCTATGAATAACTGAACACACTAATGAATACAAACTTGAGATGGAGATTTAAGTGAATCTTGTATGATCTTAATGAGTAGCTTACTCTGGCTGTAGAAGAAATTTGCAGGGTTAAACATCATATGACAGTCACAGCATAACAGCAACGTTAAAATCATAAAATACATTTTCATGTTTATCTGTAAAATATATACAAACTTGCAATTGAGCATACTGGCGAAATAAGTCAGATAGAGCACGATCATATGTATCTCCAATGTTAAGTGTATGTTCACTAAGAAGACAGAGCACGATTACATGTATTCCCGTGTTGCTCGAGATATAGTTTTATGTGTAGTTTTTGTAGATCGTTGTTTGTCCTTCTGTACATTTTCGTTTGGTCATTGCGTTGTCTGTTCTTCGATACACGGATTCTGATTACCCCTTTGGTATTTTCAAACTCTTCTTAACGAAATTTTCTACATTGGGAATTTCGCAAATGTTTGATTATACAGGATTCTGGTCTATACGGGGTTCCACTGTATATCCAGTGCCTAATTTGCATTCTCTAGTTAGACAGCACGGTTACATATATTCCAGGTTAAGTATATTTCACTAGTCAGGAAGAGTACGATTATATATATTCCCGTGTTGCTCGATTTTTAGTTTTCTGTGTAGTGCTTTGTAGATTATTGTTTGTCCTTAAGTACATTTTCACTAGTTAAACAGAAAACGGTTAAATGTATTTTCAATGTTAAAAATCTATTTTCAGTTATTCATCAATCTGTGTATTGTTCTTTATGATGTAGCCTATAGATTTTATAATATTTTATAATAATGACGACTTGATTATATAATAACAATGTAAATATTTTTAATTGGTAATACATTTAAAATCGACCATTACAGGTACTATCTGTAATGACTCTCTCCGTCTACAAATTGTGTTTAAATGATGGAATTCTCGATAGCGGGATCAATAGTTTTCAAGTGACATTTTTTTCGCAAAAATGACACATTTTTAACTTATGATTTGTACAACATTAAATTTCAATTTTTGAATGTAAAGTGTGTCTTTCTATGTGCCAATGATTCAATTTGAAGCATTCCGGTCGAATTTTTAGTAAATTTCTGCCAATAATAGAACACTTGCATCGCACAATTTTGTCAAGAGAAAATATTAGGGTGTTGCAATACTTTTTTCCAGGTGTATATATAAGTAATATATAACCTGTCGTTCATCTCTTACCATCAGCTGATATTCCCCCTACAGGTAGGTACATGTATATTATTCCAATGTTAGATTATTTATATTGTCACCATGATTCCTGGTTTGCTATTTCATATAGATAAATCCGACCAACAAAGGAATTCAGTGAAAAAAATCGACCATTAATCGGTATCTTTCGCCCAACTAAAAATTACCTTGATTGTAAAAACTCACCTAAATATAAAGTTTCAGGATTGCTTAAAATCGTCTACAATACTTCTGGTGTGAATGGGGACAGTCCTCTACAACTCTACAATACTACTGGTGTGAATGGAGGCAGTCCTCTCAATTGTGGATAAGGAATTTGTTTAAAATATACATGAAATAAAAACTACGCTTGAATGTTGATGAATGTGTCTGTAAATGATGATGACAGGGTGATATTTCTACTTACAGTTTTAACATTCTTGATCATCTGGTTAAGTATCGTCTTCAATCATCGGCTTATAAATTCACGTAAGCAAAATAAGATAGCATCCATTCGGTTTCTTTAAACTTTAGTTGGTTTTTAGATGCACAGAAAACGGTAGCTGCAATTTTCTGGGAAAGAACATGAATTTTCATTTGGTCCAATTTTAGAAACTTTAGTCACTGTTGTATCGAGAACACCTCCCCATGTGCGGGATTCAAACTCACAACTTTAGTGATGATATGAACAAACGATTAATATTCATATTCGTGTTAAAATTACACATTGTGTTGAAATAAAAACCTTGGTTGACATATCCAGTAGAATTAAATCGTGTCCACTGACAGGTGAGACCAAACAAATATTTTCAAACTTTATCTAAATTCAAAGAACAAGATATATTATGAGATAGCACATAAATTGTTATTAATAATACAAGCTGCTGTAACTTACTTTCATGTTCCGTACTCTAAAGGAGTCAAACACAAGTTAGTAATCTTGGTAATGATGCTGAAATACATCAGTGGACATAATCAATGATAAACTATGTTTTTGATAGAGTAAATTAGTAAATTAACCTACCATTAGCTAGTCAGCGCCCATCGCGTTTGTTGGCAACAATCGGTTCAATTCCAACTTCGGCAACCAACGGCATTCGGAGATGAATATATAATTGATTAGCTTCGACCCCTTCGTATGGCAGTACGGCTTCTGATTACCCATTTGATATCTCCAGATGTTTCTTATGAAACTTTGGGAAATTAAACCGACCTCTTTCTTTAAACACGATATCGTTTCTAAAGGAACCAAGAAGAAAAAACATACAAAAAATGAACTTTAATATCGAAGGAAAGAACTATGTTGTCTTGGTATATGTTCCGGTCCATTTCAAGATCTATGCAAGATGGTTGAACAGTTTATTAGTATAATACATGTTATTGTTTATGTCAGTTAAAACAAATGACTGTTTCGAAATTGTCAAACAAGTAAAAGATGTATGTGCAGTAAAGGTGAATGTTTCTCCTTGCTACAGATAATGGCTAACACAATTGAATTTGTGCTTAGGATCACAGAGAAAGGTATAGCGAAGTTATAATATTGCATGTTATTTTAATGTAGGTAATCAGAATACGACATATACATTTAATGTAGGTAATCAGAATACGACATATACATTTAATGTAGGTAATCAGAATACGACATATACATTTAATGTAGGTAATCAGAATACGACATATACATTTAATGTAGGTAATCAGAATACGGCATATACATTTAATGTAGGTAATCAGAATACGACATATACATTTAATGTAGGTAATCAGAATACGGCATATACATTTAATGTAGGTAATCAGAATACGGCATATACATTTAATGTAGGTAATCAGAATACGACATATACATTTAATGTAGGTAATCAGAATACGGCATATACATTTAATGTAGGTAATCAGAATACGGCATATACATTTAATGTAGGTAATCAGAATACGACATATACATTTAATGTAGGTAATCAGAATACGGCATATACATTTAATGTAGGTAATCAGAATACGACATATACATTTAATGTAGGTAATCAGAATACGACATATACATTTAATGTAGGTAATCAGAATACGACATATACATTTAATGTAGGTAATCAGAATACGACATATACATTTAATGTAGGTAATCAGAATACGACATATACATTTAATGTAGGTAATCAGAATACGACATATACATTTAATGTAGGTAATCAGAATACGACATATACATTTAATGTAGGTAATCAGAATACGACATATACATTTAATGTAGGTAATCAGAATACGACATATACATTTAATGTAGGTAATCAGAATACGACATATACATTTAATGTAGGTAATCAGAATACGACATATACATTTAATGTAGGTAATCAGAATACGACATATACATTTAATGTAGGTAATCAGAATACGGCATATACATTTAATGTAGGTAATCAGAATACGGCATATACATTTAATGTAGGTAATCAGAATACGACATATACATTTAATGTAGTTAATCAGAATACGACATATACATTTAATGTAGGTAATCAGAATACGACATATACATTTAATGTAGGTAATCAGAATACGACATATACATTTAATGTAGATAATCAGAATACGACATATACATTTAATGTAGGTAATCAGAATACGACATATACATTTAATGTAGGTAATCAGAATACGACATATACATTTAATGTAGGTAATCAGAATACGGCATGTACATTTAATGTAGATAATCAGAATACGACATATACATTTAATGTAGATAATCAGAATACGACATATACATTTAATGTAGGTAATCAGAATACGACATATACATTTAATGTAGGTAATCAGAATACGACATATACATTTAATGTAGGTAATCAGAATACGACATATACATTTAATGTAGGTAATCAGAATACGGCATATACATTTAATGTAGATAATCAGAATACGACATATACATTTAATGTAGATAATCAGAATACGACATATACATTTAATGTAGGTAATCAGAATACGACATATACATTTAATGTAGATAATCAGAATACGACATATACATTTAATGTAGATAATCAGAATACGACATATACATTTAATGTAGATAATCAGAATACGACATATACATTTAATGTAGATAATCAGAATACGACATATACATTTAATGTAGATAATCAGAATACGACATATACATTTAATGTAGATAATCAGAATACGACATATACATTTAATGTAGGTAATCAGAATACGACATATACATTTAATGTAGGTAATCAGAATACGACATATACATTTAATGTAGGTAATCAGAATACGACATATACATTTAATGTAGATAATCAGAATACGACATATACATTTAATGTAGGTAATCAGAATACGACATATACATTTAATGTAGATAATCAGAATACGACATATACATTTAATGTAGGTAATCAGAATACGACATATACATTTAATGTAGATAATCAGAATACGACATATACATTTAATGTAGGTAATCAGAATACGGCATATACATTTAATGTAGATAATCAGAATACGACATATACATTTAATGTAGGTAATCAGAATACGACATATACATTTAATGTAGATAATCAGAATACGACATATACATTTAATGTAGGTAATCAGAATACGACATATACATTTAATGTAGATAATCAGAATACGACATATACATTTAATGTAGGTAATCAGAATACGACATATACATTTAATGTAGATAATCAGAATACGACATATACATTTAATGTAGGTAATCAGAATACGACATATACATTTAATGTAGATAATCAGAATACGACATATACATTTCACATATTGCTATGTATTTACTACATCATAATTCACTTTCCAGGATCCTGAAATAAACAAATAGATTGCTCACAATACAATACAGTAAACAGCGTTTGGTTGCTAAAACAAGACAGTATACAATTGATTTCAAATGGAAATATTCCATTGTAAACATAAATATATCGTTAGTAAGATAGTGGAAACTCACTGAAAAGCCATCGATCTTACCGGAAGTCATTTAGAATACTCTATCGTATATTGCTGTACACTTGCAATGGGTAGAATTACAACTTACACAAACTCTTAAAGTGTTGATAAGCATCTATTACATAGGTAAGTGTAAATCCCAACTGCTTACATGAAAGCTCGGATTATATATATGACGACACGTTGCAAGATACCTGATCTTAGATACTTTTTTTTCTAGTTCCCATACTATTCTGCAATTTGTTTCAAAATTCAGCGATTTATTAAACCTTGAGTGAATGATAAGTTGAAAGAATCGTGTCTGACATTCTATTACTAACTTTAAATGCGAATTAATACGCTCCTCGGTGTACAATATGATCTAAGCATTCTTATTTTTCTACAGCTGACTTTTATTTGACGAGTTCAATTCGAATAGTTTTTATTTGTTTTGATTTAGAGGGAAACAAAATAGAGCCTTTAGTTAATTGTATCCTCGTCTGACAATAAGTCGGTCAGTCATTGGATAATGTTTGATTATTTTTTTCATGTTTGAAAAGTAAACATTTTTTTTCTTTTTAATTATGTTCCTCATCTATTCTTGCTCACATGTGTAAAGTTCCATGGAAAAAAGATCGATAATAAGAACACACTGACCCATATTTGTTTACTACCCTTTTTCCAAATGGCGTCCTATTACGTCACATAAAGTCGGTCAAAGGTCAATAAAGCACATGATTTTGTCATAGGTCAACCAAACTTGAAAAGTAAACCAGATTAAGAAAGTACAGTATTTTAGCTTTTTCAGTGTAATTGTTTTGTCTGAAAAATTTCAAATGATGTTTTTTTTCTAAATAGTTTGAAATTGAAGTATTAAAAATTAATTATTTGATGCAAATATTAAACTTGCTTATCCATATAATAAAGTATTTAATCCAGTGAATTTTGTGTTTTTGCTTTTGTCAATACAATCTATTAGACTGACTACATTCTGCCATATTTTTGTAAAACAATTCATGACTGATTTCAATTTATTTTAATCACATTTATTATCACAGAGTGGTAACAATACAGTTTTGTTGATGCTATTTGTAATAATGACAGTTTTTTTTTTACCCAGATAATCTCATTTTTCTGTTTGGTTTAATTTAATTCTCTGTTCAATTTATGCTATAAATTTTGATTATTGCTGTAAATTAATTCTTTTTCTATCTTCTCTGTGAATTTCATTTCATTACCCCAAGAAGTAAGGGGTATATTTGTTATTAAAGCAGCAGTGGAAATGCAAAATAATCTGCCATTTTGTGACTAATGGAGAGCACTTGCATGTATTTTCCCGGTAAAATCGGCCATTTTCTAGAAAATGGTGGACTCTGAATGATCAATCATCATATTTTCAAAGTATTTTAAAATACAATTTGTTTGGCCTACATTCCAGAAATGGTCATGAACTGTGATGACGATTATGTCAACAAACCGGAAAAATACAAGTGCTTGGAGAATACCATCGATGGAAGCATATTTAACAAGCATAATGATCAGGAAAAAACGACATTAGTAAAAAGGATCTTTTTTACTTGCATGGAATTCAGTCGGGAAGCCAGTGACGCAGGAGAGTTCTTTCTAAAAACAAAGTCACGTGACTTTCGCGTAATTTTTTATGAAAAATGACGTTCAACCCTTCGGTTAAAATACGTCGGTTTACAATAAATACGTACGATTGAAATCAATTAAAATATACGGAATATGTCTATGGATAAATAGAAATTTATTGCATCACTTCAGTTTTTATTTATATAGTGCACAAACATCAACTCTATATACCACCCTACCGCATGACAAATTAAAAACCCGCTTAAAAGAAACAATTCATAAAGCTTTTAGTCATAGAAACTATGGCTCAAAATTTGTTGTGTTAGGCTACAATTCCACATATTTTTCAAACAAAATTCATAAAGGTAAAACATGCTACTCCGAGGAACAAGTGATCAGTATGCTGGAGTTCCTCATCGATAACATATTTGTCTCCTTTGGAGGGACACTGTTTCAGCAGGTCGTCGGCATACCAATGGGTACGAATTGTGCCCCTCTTCTAGCCGATTTATTTTTATACTCATATGAGTCGGAGTTTCTTCAAAAGCTTGTAAAAGATAAGAAGATTCATGAGGCTAGAGCCTTTAATTTCACATACAGGTATATTGATGACGTTTTATCTATCAATAATTCTAGATTTGCAGAATTTCTTCCATTGATATATCCTCCAGAGCTGGAAGTTAAAGAGACCACCGATACAGCTTCGTCCGCATCATTTTTGGACTTATACCTCGAATTTGACGACAGTGGTCAACTCAGTACTAAAATTTATGATAAGCGGGACGACTTCAATTTTAAAATCATAAATTTTCCAAATATGTGCAGCAATATACCAGCTTCTCCTGCATATGGTGTTTACATCTCGCAATTGATTCGCTATGCAAGGGGCAGTAGCAATTATTCTGATTTCCTGAAACGTCATCTTCATCTGAGAAACAGGCTACTGGACCAGGGCTATAAAAAGATTCGCCTTATTCGATCTCTTAAAAAGTTTATATTCCGATACCAATATCTTGTCGAAATATATTCCGTCTCTGCAGAAAAAATTATAAGCGATGCATTTTCATATAGTAAAAATGTATAAAGATAAAGAGTCAAATATGTCAAGAATTTTTTTTTTGTCAATGTGTGACGTAAAAATATTTTTGACATTTACGTCACCGAATATGGTACTGCTTTGACAACTATTTTACCTATTTTGTTCCTGTATTTAAATACTGTTACAGTGACAGCCGGAACCTTTGAACCGTAATGAGAGCGGGAGGTTTGGCGCCTTAAAATCTGATTCAACCCACCATTTCTTTAGAAATGCCTGTACCAAGTCAGGGTCATTACGGTTTTCACAGTTTTCCGGTTGTTGACTGATTTTGTCTGTTTATATAATTATGAGTTTTGACTTTCCCTTTGTAAGATTGTTCGGAGTTCGGTAATTTTGTTATTACCTTTATGTTGCTACTTGAAGTGGACTCAATTTCAAAACAAATGTCGAGGTGGTTCTATTTAAGTCGGAAAATTTAATTAAAAACAATATGATGGCTTTCTGTAACATCCATTGCCTGAGGAAATCATCTAGGATCATTGTCATACCGATAACTATTGTCAATGTCTTGTGGGATGCAATTGTGTCACTTAGTTCTACACCCACCTTGATCGATCGACCATTTGCCAAAACATCGAAATTCATTGTCTTTCGGAACACATCAAAGGTGTTCCTTAACATCAACAATAAACGACACACAAGCGTGCATCCGAAAGAGGAAATTTCATTTGGGAAAGGGAGAGGGTATATTTTTACGTCTTTTAATTTTTACTGTTTAATACAGTCCTTACATTGGATAAAATCTAGATTATTTATTGTATTAAAAAAATACCAATAACAGGAATCTATCCATGGTAGAGTGACATGTCCAAGCCAGTACATGGATTTCCATTAGCATATGTCATGTTATTTTTTGTGTTCAATGATTTGAAGTGAGAAGTAGTTGTTGTTTTTCTTGTTGACATTGTTAACCATAACAGTTGAGACTGTCTTTTCATAATGGTTTTTGACAACAAGAACATGTAATTAACAAATAATAGGGGCCCTCGACTCGACTCGCAGCCACAAGTGATAAAAGTTTATCAGTTGCTTGCCCATGGTGGGTGGCCATCTCCGGATACTCTGCTTCCTCCACCACTAAAACTGGTCACCATGATATAGCTGAAATATTATTGTTGAAAGTGGCGTTAAAACACCAAAAATAAAAAGATCAAACAAATAACAGAGATCATTGTCCTCGGCTGTTATTGTGATAAGCTTGAAATTTATCCAGAATAACTCTTTTAACATCAGTCAATACTGCAATGTTTTTTTTCAGCTAAATAAATCACATGAATTTAATTTCAATACAATATTTTATGAAGTTATTTAATAGAAAGAAATAAATGTGTGGATAAAATAAAAGCATGTAAACAAACATTAAATGAACTGAAAAAATATAAAGATACTGAAAAAAAAATATTAAAAAAAGGAAAGAAAGATGTAAAAAAAAAATGAATTTTATAAAATCTAAAAAAAAAAGTGAAACCTTGAGACAAAAAGGGGTATAAAGAGTTTTTTCTCTCTCCAGATATCCTAAACCTTCCTATTATATCAAAGCAAATAAAAAAAATCAGTGTAAGCAGATATTTTTCTTGAAATTAGAAACGGTAATTCAATTTTATTATATGAATGAAAGTTACCAAGTTTCATGTTTATCTCACAATGTCAATGTAAATATCAATGTATTTGGAATATCCATGTGTTTGACACAACTACACCGGTGGTTCAGTTACAATAACTCTTTGCCCAGGACTTTAACAAAATGACCAGCATTTACAAAAATGGATACTTAGGTTGCAATAACTCTTTCTCCGGGACATTCACAAAATGACCAGCATTTACACATATGGATACTTAGGTTGCAATAACTCTTTTTCCAGGACATTCACAAAATGACCAGCATTTACAAATATGGGTACTTAGATTGCAATAATTCTTTCCCCCATGACATTCACAAACAGAATGACTAGCATTCACATAAAAGACATACAAAATGACTGGCATTCACATAAAAGACACAAACAGAATGACTAGCATTCACATAAAAGACATACAAAATGACTGGCATTCACATAAAAGACACATACAGAATGACTAGCATTCACATAAAAGACATACAAAATGACTGGCATTCACATAAAAGACACATACAGAATGACTAGCATTCACATAAAAGACATACAAAATGACTGGCATTCACATAAAAGACACATACAGAATGACTAGCATTCACATAAAAGACACATACAGAATGACTGGCATTCACATAAAAGACACACAAAATGACTGGCATTCACATAAAAGACACATACAGAATGACTAGCATTCACATAAAAGACACATACAGAATGACTGGCATTCACATAAAAGACACATACAGAATGACTAGCATTCACATAAAAGACACACAAAATGACTGGCATTCACATAAAAGACACATACAGAATGACTAGCATTCACATAAAAGACATACAAAATGACTGGCATTCACATAAAAGACACATACAGAATGACTAGCATTCACATAAAAGACACACAAAATGACTGGCATTCACATAAAAGACACATACAGAATGACTAGCATTCACATAAAAGACACACAAAATGACTGGCATTCACATAAAAGACACATACAGAATGACTAGCATTCACATAAAAGACACACAAAATGACTGGCATTCACATAAAAGACACATACAGAATGACTAGCATTCACATAAAAGACATACAAAATGACTGGCATTCACATAAAAGACACATACAGAATGACTAGCATTCACATAAAAGACACACAAAATGACTGGCATTCACATAAAAGACACATACAGAATGACTAGCATTCACATAAAAGACATACAAAATGACTGGCATTCACATAAAAGACACATACAGAATGACTAGCATTCACATAAAAGACATACAAAATGACTGGCATTCACATAAAAGACACATACAGAATGACTAGCATTCACATAAAAGACACACAAAATGACTGGCATTCACATAAAAGACACATACAGAATGACTAGCATTCACATAAAAGACATACAAAATGACTGGCATTCACATAAAAGACACATACAGAATGACTAGCATTCACATAAAAGACACACAAAATGACTGGCATTCACATAAAAGACACATACAGAATGACTAGCATTCACATAAAAGACATACAAAATGACTGGCATTCACATAAAAGACACATACAGAATGACTAGCATTCACATAAAAGACACACAAAATGACTGGCATTCACATAAAAGACACATACAGAATGACTAGCATTCACATAAAAGACATACAAAATGACTGGCATTCACATAAAAGACACATACAGAATGACTAGCATTCACATAAAAGACACACAAAATGACTGGCATTCACATAAAAGACACATACAGAATGACTAGCATTCACATAAAAGACATACAAAATGACTGGCATTCACATAAAAGACACATACAGAATGACTAGCATTCACATAAAAGACATACAAAATGACTGGCATTCACATAAAAGACACATACAGAATGACTAGCATTCACATAAAAGACACACAAAATGACTGGCATTCACATAAAAGACACATACAGAATGACTAGCATTCACATAAAAGACATACAAAATGACTGGCATTCACATAAAAGACACATACAGAATGACTAGCATTCACATAAAAGACACACAAAATGACTGGCATTCACATAAAAGACACATACAGAATGACTAGCATTCACATAAAAGACATACAAAATGACTGGCATTCACATAAAAGACACATACAGAATGACTAGCATTCACATAAAAGACACACAAAATGACTGGCATTCACATAAAAGACACATACAGAATGACTAGCATTCACATAAAAGACATACAAAATGACTGGCATTCACATAAAAGACACATACAGAATGACTAGCATTCACATAAAAGACACACAAAATGACTGGCATTCACATAAAAGACACATACAGAATGACTAGCATTCACATAAAAGACATACAAAATGACTGGCATTCACATAAAAGACATACAAAATGACTGGCATTCACATAAAAGACACATACAGAATGACTAGCATTCACATAAAAGACATACAAAATGACTGGCATTCACATAAAAGACACATACAGAATGACTAGCATTCACATAAAAGACATACAAAATGACTGGCATTCACATAAAAGACACATACAGAATGACTAGCATTCACATAAAAGACATACAAAATGACTGGCATTCACATAAAAGACACATACAGAATGACTAGCATTCACATAAAAGACATACAAAATGACTGGCATTCACATAAAAGACACATACAGAATGACTAGCATTCACATAAAAGACATACAAAATGACTGGCATTCACATAAAAGACACATACAGAATGACTAGCATTCACATAAAAGACATACAAAATGACTGGCATTCACATAAAAGACACATACAGAATGACTAGCATTCACATAAAAGACATACAAAATGACTGGCATTCACATAAAAGACACATACAGAATGACTAGCATTCACATAAAAGACATACAAAATGACTGGCATTCACATAAAAGACACATACAGAATGACTAGCATTCACATAAAAGACATACAAAATGACTGGCATTCACATAAAAGACACATACAGAATGACTAGCATTCACATAAAAGACATACAAAATGACTGGCATTCACATAAAAGACACATACAGAATGACTAGCATTCACATAAAAGACATACAAAATGACTGGCATTCACATAAAAGACACATACAGAATGACTAGCATTCACATAAAAGACATACAAAATGACTGGCATTCACATAAAAGACACATACAGAATGACTAGCATTCACATAAAAGACATACAAAATGACTGGCATTCACATAAAAGACACATACAGAATGACTAGCATTCACATAAAAGACATACAAAATGACTGGCATTCACATAAAAGACACATACAGAATGACTAGCATTCACATAAAAGACATACAAAATGACTGGCATTCACATAAAAGACACATACAGAATGACTAGCATTCACATAAAAGACACATACAGAATGACTAGCATTCACATAAAAGACACATACAGAATGACTAGCATTCACATAAAAGACACATACAGAATGACTAGCATTCACATAAAAGACACATACAGAATGACTTGCATTCACATGGAAGGACAAACACAGAATTCCAAATTTCATAATTAAATAAAATGACTAAAATGAATATGTTCTCTGATGGGAAAATAACCAAGTATTATTATAATATTGTTTAAAATTTAAATTAAAAGTTAAAATATTTTATTTGATCCAATGACTAGAAAAAAAAAAAAAAAATGGCAAATTCATTAAACTTAAGATAAAAACAATAAATAAAACTGTAAAAAATAAAAAATAAATTAGACTTGTATAAGAAATAAATAAACAAAATATATATATAAATAATCTTGAAATATAAACTGAAAAAAAATATATTGAAAATGGTATATATGATAAAGAAGTACAATTTTCATAGTAAATTGAATTATAGTCAGAAAGAGTCAAATTCAAATTCATAATCTTCCTTAGACATCAGATAAAGCATTTCATAAAGATTAAGTCATCTTCCTGAAAGAAATAATAGAAATTACTATACATATTCCCTTAACACTTCATACATGTATTTGGAATAACATTAAGTTCATGATCATATAACAGTATTCATGAACTACACTCGACTGTAGAAACCAAGCAAATTATTTGGCCTTCATAGTTCATTCAAATATCAAGTAAAACAAACACTAACAAATTTAAAATACACCAAACAATTGTAGCTTTTTTTTACCAAGTACATTCTATTACTTGAGGACACACATTGAAATGTCTGGTTTAGCAAATTAAATTTCTGGACTCTTGACTTCTATATATACAATGTTTTTTAGGATATAAAACATATCTGAAATTTGTAATATAAAAGAATTGTTTTTAGTTGTGAATGTATGGTAGTTGGTATTTGTGCATTCAGTGCTATCACCAATAAATTTGTGAGTTTGAATCCCACTTATGGTGAGGAGTACTCGGTACAACATTATGTGATTAAGTTTGTCAGCGACTTGCAGCAGGTGGGTGGTTTTCTTCGGATACCCCTGTTTCCTTCACAAATAAAACTGACCACCACAAAATAACTGAAATACAAAATGTATTGTTAAAAGTGGTGATAAACAACTAAGTTGAACTAACCCTTATCCCTATCATGGAATTTTTAACACAATAACATATATAATATATCTTCATACAACTATCTGAAAATGAAGAAATGCAGAAAATTCTAGATAAAATTAAATTATTAGGAATGATTAGTCTATCACATGAGCTGGAGCTCCCTGTTAGCTGCAAAATCTATCCAAAAGAATAAAAGGTCCATATGACATTTAGTACAATATCATTATAGCTCCGTATTGGGCTTGCACATTAAAATAAATATGCTTAAATCACACGAAACAACTATTATGATTACAAAATTTACAGAAATCACTAGTCAATTTCTACATATGCACATGAACAGATTTTCCATAATTGCATGACATTGTACTTAGCTGCGATACTTTAACTCATGTACAATTCATTTTTGTATGAATTATTAGTTTTTAATAATGAATAAATGGGAATTGCTTGAAATTTTATCTAAATTTAAATCTACCTTCAACTTAGATGCATAAAATACTTAAAATTAGGGAGGGAGGGGGGGGGGGGTTATTTACATATGTATAATTAAGTCAAAGAGAGTATGGCCCATACTCTAGATATCAAGTTGAAAGGTCATTACATTATCTTTATATATCTGGACAATTTCCCAACAAACATTGAGATTCAAGAGTCCAAAGAGGTACATACATACCACAAATATACATCAGTTAAGGAGAAACCTTTAATTTGTAAAAAAAAAAAATGACTGTATCAAATCGGGACAATGTCTTTATTTCAAAGACCATTTGAAATTTCATCCTATTAGAGATTTCTTCAATCACTTATCACAATATTTATATGTTTAAATACTGCAGGGAATTTTTGTCGTTGTTGAAATGAACATGCATCCTGTACTAAAATATTCCAGTCTCAGTTCTAGGATTATTTCTGCAAAATACTCATGTTTTCCCCTAGACTACATTTATGTTTTAATACATGTATACTTTCCCAATATAAGGGAAATAACTCATGCATAATAACAATACTTGTCTTTCATTTGAAGTAGTAACATAAGTCCCCAGTTTTTTCAATAATAAAAAAAACTGTTGCATTACGAATCACTAACTATATACATCATGTTGAAATATATTTATCTAATAAATAATAAAAATGTTTGATAACTTTGCAGAACAATATGACAGGATTGTGTTTCCCTTTCCTGTAGAAACAAAATTATACAATATTCAACCCAGATACAGGATCATATGCAATATTCAGGAAAAACACACTAAATCAATAACTGATTCTACAAATAGCAAAGCAGCAAACATAAGGTTGAAACATTCATTATCATGAAATTTCATACCATTAGAAAACCTTTGTGGGCATGATCACATACTCCAAAGTGGGGTATAGTGAGAGAAAAAAAATCATTTCAATCTGAGAAAATATCGTCATTCATATGTTGCCAGTATTGCAATGCATTGTCAGTTGGGTCAACAAAGTTAAGATCTTCCTCAAGATCTGTGTCTTGTTCACTGTCACTATCATCTTCTAAAGTAGTAACACCTGTAAAAAAGTCAACAAATGAAGAATCAAGGGAAATATCCAGATCTGAATGTTCAAGATTTTTGCAACTGGTGCATTTACAACCTGGGCCACAATAGGAGTTTTTTTTTCTACATTGACACTTGTTGTTGGAACAGCCCCCTTTACAGCCACATCCCTTGGTGTACCATTCCACAGTTTTTTCTACCTTTTTGAAATTTACATCTGAATCCCAAACAATTCTTAAAGAATTGTTTGAGATTTCCCATCCATAATCTGTAAGAGAAGGAAGTTTAGGCTGGTTCAATAAAGATTGAGACCAGTATTGGTACACCCAGCAACAGCGTTTCCAATGAAGTTGCAAAGCTTCATGGTTTGGAATAATTTCAGTCTCAGTTGTTACCCTTTCCCACTGTTTTTGTCGGATATCCGAAATTACTAGTAAATGTGTGGTCTTGGTATTTCCTGTGTTAAAAGAATCAAAAAGAGCTTTGGGTGTAGACAAGGGCTGGAAAGCTGAGCAGTACCTATAAAAGTAAACTGAAGAAACAAGTCTATAAAATGCAAGCAGCCCACCTTCTGTATTCACCTCATTAAGATGACCAGTGTATTGGCTTCCAGTAATAAAAGCAGCATGTTTTCTGAAAATATCTAAAAAGGTTTTTTTGCCATAACCCTTAAAAAAGGAGACAAAATCACAGCCACTTAATATGTAAGCCATTAGAATACATTCTTCTGTGTTCTGTAAAGCTTGAAAAAATATATCTGAGTGTAGAAACTGAACAAGTTTGTTCATTTTACAAATACAGATTCATATGGAGAATCCTTTAACTGTACTGTAACAGTTTTGTTAAGTTTCTTCATAAGTGGTAAACCTATGAAAAAAACATCTGTATCTGGGCTGTAAATAAAAATTATTTGTGCTGTGGATGCAGCAGCATGTAGCCACAGTCTGGTATCTGCTTCTTCATGGGCTCCAGATGCATTTAGATATTCTGCAGATGAACCATTTGTTGCACATCTGGCCTCATCTCTCCTATTGCTAAAACCCCCAGCTGTAACAAAAAAGCACTCAGACTTTTAAAAAGTTAGATTTGCTATATGTAAGAAATGTTCGGAAAGAAAATTAATTAAAAGACGTTTTTGTTTTCTAACAGAAATAAATGAATGCCAGTTTGATGGCAAGGAGGTATCTGAATTAATCTCAGAAAAATCTGAATCCTGTATTAAAATGTTGTCTCTTCTGCATCTTTCTATGTCTTTTGGGCTCATTCCATGGCGATTTGGATCATCAAAAATCATATGAACCTCTGTAGCACCATAAAATTTGTGGGGTCGTACAACCCATCTGTCAAAAAGAAATTTTGCATATTCTGAAAAGACTTTGTGAACAGAAAGAGGAACATAATTAATTATGAACATTGCATCTATAATAAAAGCAGTTGGACAACGTGGAACAGTTTGTTTTACAGTTGAAGCAAAGGCTTCAGGATAGAGAGATTTAAAAACAGATACAGCAGAAGATTTTTGTCCCTTTTCTGGAATACCCTCAGCATCACATATGGCTCTTGGTAACTGCAACAATTGGTCTAAGTCAGAAATAGGTTTGTTATTAATTTTTGAGAAAGCAATTTTTTTTCTCAAACAGGAGATAACTGTCTTCTGGTCTTTTATTTCCTTTTTCTGTTTATTTACAGTGATCTTTGACGTAGCAAAGGTTTTCAGGTTCCGCCTTTTCCTTGATTGTGCTTTTGAAGAGGTATCTGAAATTTTCAAAAGATAACATTTCAAGTAATTGTCCATGTCTTCCTGTCCGTACTGTCTAAAATTTAACAAACTGTCCGTTTGTTCTGTCGTGGCATCAGTGTTGGTAAAAATGTGATGAAGACTATTCTTATCATTTGGGTCAAAGAGGGAGGAGGATTCTAATTTAGTGACATATTCCTTGATAGTTGTTTCCTCTGTTACCACATATAGTACTGCTGTTTCTCTGTGGTGATTGTCATCTCTCTCCATCTGAATTTGCTTTTTAAAATTGTGTAATGTTTCAGCTCTATATGGTAGATAAAATGTTATAGTTGTAAGTGAGGTCGGACTAAATGAGTTTAGAGCTTTCTTGGTTTTCAAATTAATGTCCATTTCATGGGCCTCATCAAGAGCAACAGAATAAAAATCCTCACTTGAAAATGAAACTGAGAAACATCCCTGTTCAAAATAATTCAAAACCTCCTTTGGAAAGGTTAAAAGATCAGCTAAGTGGTGGGGAATCATTCGAAGATAGTTGTGCCTGTCAAAAGCATGAAAAAGGCAGGACAACTTTTTTAGAGCCGCATTCCTTAAGAACCAGTTTCTGCTTCTAATTCCTACATAAAATCCTAAATAAGACATAAATTCATATGCAGAAACTGGTCCCAAAAGGTAAATGTGTTGCTCTTCTGTCTTTGCATTTGACGCCATTCTTCAAAATGCTTCAAAAGGTCACCTGTAAAAACAGAAAACAGTTCTTCCTTTTTACGACAAATATCTTCTGTGAATGCTCTGTCACACAGCATTGTATCCTGTTCAAGAGTAAAATCAAAAGATGAAAGAACATTAACAATAATTTCTGAAAAATCACTGCTAACATGATGAACTTCATCATCTGAAAGAGATATTAAAAAAGAATTAATTTGGTGTCTCAACATGGCTTCCCAAGCATGAACCATGAATCTGTGGGTAACTGACCATTTAGTGCACTCCACAAGTGTACGGAGAGTCGACCCGTGATGACAAATTGTGGCAAGATGTTCAAGTCCAGCATCAAAGTAGATCTTGATGAATACTGGTAATAAGTTTTTCATGATATGCCAATCACCTGGATAAGGAAGGACCCAGTGAAGGCTTTCACCATACTCACCTTTCAACTTTATCATATGGTCATAGCTCTTGCCATCACCTACAACAACTACAGCTTTAGATTTTACTCCAATATGGAATTTTTCATAAAGTTTATTCAAAACTTTCAAGACTGTTTCCTTTTTGTCTGCTGCTTCATCTAGAATAGCAACTGGTGTTATTTCTGACATTTCTGTGCTACTGATGGGAATTGCTGAAAAGGTTTTAATACCTGGCAAGGCTAGATTTAATTGCTGAAAAAGAGATTTTGTAAATCCATACTTGCATGTGTTGCTTGAAAAAATTTCCCAAGCATTAAGTTCTTCAGCTGAAATGTCAAAGTCTGTAATGGATAAATTTAAAAAGGCATTTGGTCTTAAACCTGATGGTTCTCCAATATTATTATTCAAGGGGTTTGTAACAAAGTCAATTAAATTTTGTGATATTGCTCTGTCACGCGACAAACTGACCTTTTTGGGGGACAAAATCTCAACATTGTCACGTGTCAAATCACTTTCAACAATCACACTGGGGCATGGTACAACTGTCTGAACAGTTGTACCATGAAAACCACTTTTGTCCCTACCTATACCTACAATGGAATAAGCACTGTTTTTGTCCAAATTATCAAAAGAGGCAAGTGTAAAACTTGATGAAGTTAAAAACTTGTTGCTTTTCTCCAATTCACTACATTTGTTTGAAATGAATCTCTTCAAAGAATCTTTCGATACTCCTGCACCTAATCTTGCATTGATGGAAAGAAAAACAGAAGATGAATTACTAAATTTGTCTGAAATGTCCGTCAGTAACATATGTAGTGGGTGTACACATTGGGAATTCTGTGTATTAAATATGCAACTTGCAATATATAGCCTAGGTAATGCTCTGCTTATATTGAGTGGCTCTTCCAAATAATGAGTGTCCCAACTGTTACTTTTTTTAAGATCCTTGTCTTCCCTTTCAGTTGCTGTGACCCTGTTCAAGAAATTCCATAAAATTGAAGGAATGTTGTAAATTTCATTCATGCAATCAAAATTATGTATATTTGGTAACTCATGTGGTTTAACCTTCTCTGAAACATAATATTTTACTGTATTTCTCAGAATTACTGATGCCTCTTTCAAAATTCTATTAGGATCATTTTTCTTGTTCTGTTCTAAAATTAAAGCAGAAATTTTATCAGACATAACCTGTTTATCTTTATTCAGTTGTTCCACCTCTTCATTATGGCATACTAAAAATGAATGAAAGCTTTCAAAAATGTCTATACCGTTTCTGTATAGCAACCTGCCCAATTTCTTGTTCTTTGACTTTGGTGTGAAGCACAATAAGGAACTACCAAGTTTGCTTTTCAGCATTCTAAATAGCCACTGAGTGCTATGACAAAGATTATTTAATTCAAATTCTGAAACCTGAATACAGTAAATGTCAGCATTCATCAGTATCTTATCTTTGTGATTATTATAAAGATTAGACATTAAGATTACCTTTTCCTTTAAAAAGGAATCAACAACAAATTCAAGAATTTCCTGGAAAGTAAATAAATCTAAGTTGTCAATATTAGGAATTTCTGAAAATTTTAAATTATCTAGTAAACAATCTTGAAGGTATTGTGATGTCTGATACCTTGTCAGTTCTCCAATGTCTGACCTACAAAAAATATTAAAACTATTGTAACATGTAGAGCAGCATGTAAATTTAACATCCTGCTTCAGCTCTACATAGTTTAACTCAGATGCAAGATATTTTAAAAACAAATCTTTGTTTTCATCTAAAACGTTAACAAACCTTTTAGTATTTGAAGACTTTTCACACACTAAGCATGTCAATACTGAAGAATCATTTATATAATGATTAAACTTGTCATAGTGAACATGACACAATGCAGTTTTATAATTTTCATTTGAAGTGGGGAACTTGTTGATAACTGAAATGTCAAACACTCTGTCAAATAAGGTTGTATTAATTGTGGTCTAATGGTCAGCTTGATGGTCACATGCATTAAAATAAGATAGAAAGCAAGGATCGTCTTTGCATGTTTTCTTCGGTGGAGACATGCATGATTCATCAGGACATTCTTGTGACCTAGAAAATAACCGTATAAACTTTAAATCACATTTCCTACATACACAGGCATTTTCAGATATATTAAAATTATCGGACACAAATTTGTAAAATTCAGGAGCATCTGACACTCTTTGTTGTAAATGAATATATCTCTTTGATATGTCATGCTTTGAACAATAAACACATGGACCTGGTTCCACATCAGGGTGCACCTTAAAACAGTTAGTGTTTTTCGACATTGTTAACATGAACCAATCTACACTATATAAATGACAAAATAAAAAAAGACAAAAAATTCAATAATTTTATTTAATCATTATATTTTCTGTGCTGTAACTCTGAAATATTGAAATACATATATAATTGATCAATTAACAATCTGGAATGTACAAAATCAGAAGCTGAGACTGGAATATCCTTACATGTCCAGTTTTTGACCACAAGACCATATAATTTTAAATGTTAAAACATCCTGAAGTCAGTTTAAAGGGTTTGATACCTGTTTGTTAAATAATAAATGCAAATATAGGTAATAACAACATTAACAAAATAAAAAAAAAGATAACGATGAACAATCATAAATACTTTTATTTAATCATCTGAACTGTAGTCTGAAATAATTGAAATTTATGATTTATCAGTGACTGTGAACAATGGTAAAAAATCAGAAGCAGAGACTGAAATATCCCAAAGCTAACATGTCAAATTTCTGACCACAAGACCAGGCACGTAGCTCCCTATACGCCAACACGCAGTTGCGTGCACATCGGCGTGCTAAAAAAAAAGAAAAAGAAACAAAATTGGAAAAATAAGGAATAATGAAAATTTAGAAAAAAGTGGAAAATAAAGTCTACCGCCGAGCGATCGTTCAGTGTACTACGTCGGTCGAAGACATATGTACGATCAACAATGAATAACGATAAGTTGTCATTGCTAGCATTAATGCATATCCCTCGCGATTTCAGTGTGGATTTACAGGGGCGGATCCAGGATTTCAAGTTAGGGGGGGCGCACTTAAAAAAATTGGGCCGAGCGGAGGGAGGCGAGAACATTTTTGGGGTATTTCGTATGAAAAATCACGATTTTACGCAAAAAAATCATATTGTTTCCAGTTTGCGCCCCCCCCCCCTGAATCCGCCCCTGGATTTAGACAGTTATTTACCTGTTACCTGTTTCTGAGGTCTGGAATATGGGCTATTCAGCCCTTTGGACCCTTCTTAATAATTTGTTTTCATCTCCCGGTTGGTAGATATCTGGTGAAAATTGTATATCCAGATTTTTCCAATGATTGTTCAATTGGCTCTTGAAAATGTTGATTGTCTTTGAGTCTATTACTTTCTTTGGTATTTTATTCCACTCATCCACAACTCTTTGCCAGAAGCTATATTTCCTAACATTTGTTCTACAGTTCTTTTTATATAATTTCTTGCTGTGACCCCTAAAGGAAGAATTTGCTCATATTGCACTTTATCAATATTGTTGAGGATTTTGTAAGTTTCAATCATGTCAGCTCCGAGTCTTCGGTATTGCAGTGATGGTAGCCCTAAATATTTCAATTATATTATGGAGAAGTTCGTGTCTGCTACGAAGAACAGATCTTAGGCAATTCTAAGTAAATTCTGTCTAGCAAAATCATGAAATCAATGTGTTGCTTATGTATTCAAGTTACCCATGAAAACACCTCAAAATGCACCATTTTGCATCTAGTCAACAACAAAATTCTGGCACCCCCCCCCCCCCCTCCTTCCAGGTTTGGTAGCTTGCACTGTAAAAAAGGCTAGCTACGCCCCTGAAGACCATAATAATTTTACATGTCAAATTTCTGACCACAAGACCATACAAGTTTTAAATGTTAAAACAACATGAAATCAGTTTATAAATAGGGTTTGATACCTGTTTTAAATAATAAATGCAAATACTGACAAAATAAAAAAGACAACATTTTATTTAATCATGGTCACCTGTGCTGTAAATCTGAAATATATTATTGCTAAAGTGTACTGTAAGTGGTAAAAAAAACCACAAAGAAACAGAAGCTGAGACTGGAATATTTTCACATGATATTGATGATGATGTCAGTTTAATTAAATATGGTTCGAGATCTATTTGTGGGGGGAAATATGTTAAATACACAATAAATATCCCAAATTATATCAAAGGATTAACTATTAATCAAATTAATTATGTTGTGATACTCTAAATGCAAATAAAATAAAGGCTACTCTTTTTTCTTCGTGTAGTTCTGCATCTTTTTTTTTATCAAAAATGGCGGCTGACAGCGTCCTAAGATACAAATCTCATTTTGCAAATTAAAGGCGGAATGATGGCTATTTTTATATTTCCTTACACATATGAATGATGGGTGAACCTATTTTTGACCATAGTTTTTATTGACAACCAATGGGATGCGTTTGTGTCAGTTATTTTTAGCCTAACAATTTCCCGCCATATATTCTTAGCTACAACAACAAAAACAAATACCTCGGGAAATACCTTGTTTTATATACGATATTATGTCTAATAAACACTTTCTTGGTTTTTTTCTGCAACTTATATATTTAACCATGACAATTCACGTTTTTTGAGAATGTATTTATTTATATTTATCTGTCATATAAGGTTTATTCTGTAATCGTCATGGTAAACAAACGTCGATACGTATTACGATTATGGACGACACCTAGTGGGTTATTATTATCTGCCCTTGCGTAAATGTTTTTAGTCTTATGGGAGGAGGTACGGAAGCTGACGTTGGCTTCCCGACTGGAATTTATTCAATTCAAACTTCTCTGTTTTAACCTCATCTTGTAATTTTGACGTTGAAAAGAATTCCCTCTGTGTTTATGTACGCTATGAATATACAGAATGACGTCATTGGTCTCGTGCTGCGCGAGAATTGTAAATCAAAACAAGTGACCGACTTTATTGCATGACCGAGCAGATGTCACGGTAGGATACTTTTATGGTCCTTCCGCAAAGTTGAACTTTAAAAAAAATGTTGATTTATTTAGAAGATAAATTGTATAATAGTAATGACTAATGTCACTATAAATGATCAAATTGATCAAGTATTTTAAAAATAACTTTTTTGTTGTTAAATCCATCAAACCTGTCTAACATGAATTATGACGGTGTTTACGTTTTACGATTTGCACGTTTTTTGTTGTACAACTTGTTTGTGGATAAAAACATAAAGAATTTAAAAAGAATTGTATTCATCTCATTGACGCTCTGATGGGTTGTTAATACAGTATGTATGCAGACCCGGATCAGGTATATGAAATCCGAACCCAGTTAACAAAATCCGGACCCGGATCTGGAAACAGGGCCGGACCGATACATAAAATATGTACACAACAGATAGAATCGGGACTCGGACACAGTACATAAATTCTTGACAAGGACCCAAAATATACCGGACCCAGTACATACAATCTAGACTCGTATCGCTATATAAAATCCGGACCCGATGCCTAGAAATCTGACACGGACCCAGTACATAAAATGCCGACCCGGACTGGGTCTGAAGTAAATAAAAGTTATCCGACACAAATTCAAAATACTCAATATTACACATACGGATTTATTACTTACTTGTTATTCCAGCTATGAAACTGGTTGTCAAATTAACAAAATATCAAACGTATTTTAGAATTAAATGATACTGATGTATATATCTAATAACTAATCACAAAACATAGTATATATCACAGGCACTTGTTTCATTCAAAAAATATATGCCCCCTCCCTCCTCTTCCTTACTTCAAGGTAAACATCTACCCTTTTCCCCTTCCCCACTTCGCCTCAATATTTTTCGCTTATTTGTGATCCTTTCGCTGACCCAATTATATCGTCACACTCCCGATATATTTCTCTTTTCGACTGCCACATTTAGATATATCTACCGGGCCCCCCTCAGACAAATTGGACAAGAATAGTCAGCGAATGTGGCTTATTAAAAATTTCAGTCAATGAAACGGATACAACCACTTCCGGTCCGGTTTAAATTGATTTAGAAAATTAAATAAAAGGTGCTTTAAAAATCAAATATCAATAATTTGGAGTTGAAAATATTTTTATAATCTGCAATGGAACAATTATCTGTATTTTAAAGGCTTACTTTACATTTGAGAGGAGATGATCATGTGGCATTGTTACACATGGCCGGTCTAGAGAATTCCGAATGCATATGAAAAATCCAGCGCAAATCGGAAGTGGCTGTATCCGTTTCACTGACTGAAATATTTAATAAACCACGTTCGCTGACTATTATTGTCCAATTTGTCCGAGGGGGGCCCGGTAGATATATTTAAATGTGGCAGTCGAAAAGAGAAATATCTCGGGAGTGTAACGATATAATTGGGTCAACGAAAGGATGACAAATAAGCGAAAAATATTGAGGCGAAGTGGGGAAGGGGTAAAGGGCAGATGTTTACCTTGAAGTAAGGAAGAGGAGGGGGCATATATTTTTTGAATGAAACAAGTGCCTGTGGTATATATACAAACCTGTATGTCTCATAGAAGTTTGACACTATAGCCTGTCATTTTAATTGATTGTAATGTACAGCTTCAAGATACTAGTATAGGAAAGTCCGTGTGGCAAGTTCATCAAGGCGACTGTATCACTGGATGTTTTAATAAACAACATCATTTTGATAAGAAATAACATATCTTACCTGAACCATAGTCAAAGGAAATGTTGAAAAGTCTGTATATATGTATGACGTTCTCTTTTTTTTTAAATTTAATGCATCGGAGAAAAATAATGGCCACAGTGACGTGGCACAATTTGGTTTGATGTATATTCACAAAGCAGACTGCGGAATGTGTGGATCCAGAGAAATGTCCCTTCCGGAGGCTCCTAGCTTTTAGAAAAATGCATACCATAATTACAAGTTTATTTGCAATTACATCGAAGATTAAACAAAGTTTCTACATATAAATATAGAAATGACATTGTCTGGTCTTGAAATGTGAATGATTTCTTTTACTGCTGGTGGTGACTCTCTGTGAATGTACATATGTCCAAATACAGAGCTAATCTTGATTAGTTGTGCGGAGATACGCTTTAATTCTACAATAAGACGTATAATGGAAAAGAAGACCAAAATTGCAAAACGAATGAAACAATCAACTTGATTAAAATCAGGGTTGTCATATAGCTAGGAAAATATTATGAGAATAAAAATCAAAAAGAAAAGGTTGAAGGTACCAAAGTGGAAATCAGAAGCCGTAAATAGAAGAACTGATAATACAATGGCTTAAAGAGAAAGGACAAAGGAACAAACAATGACATACAAAATACTACACAGAAAATTAAAGATTGAGCAACACGAACCCTATTACGAGGGTGCCGCGGAAGGGTTGGCAGTTCCTGCTCCACTAGTGGCACCCGTTGTGTTACTCTTGTTACATACCAGCTGATAAGTCAGTAATGAAGAAAGGACAGGTTTGTGATTACGACAAACGGAACATAGGATCTGTGATCGATTGTGACACATATATTCCGTAACGGTTAATGAAGTCATGGTGGCGACCGCAACACTTTCAAAGTGACAACGTCAACTTAACTACTCTTGGTTCTGTAGCTTCCTTGTTAGCAGCAACCTTCTGTTAAGGAATTCATGATAGAAACCACAAGCTCTGCAATATCACTTCAGCTGAGAGATATATGTTCCATATTCAGATACTGCTGAAATGATGCAACATATAAATGGAAAGAACACAAAGGGAAAATTGAAATCATTCATTTTGTCGTAAAGTTTCGTTCGAAAACGGCCCTTATTGTCAATATTTAGGTGTATGTCAAGGTAAAGGTCTGTATCTGTGGTATCCTTTATTTCAAGCTCAGTGGGAGAGATGCAATCAACATAATCACAAAAGTTTGATTTTTTTAGTGAAAGGACCCAATATATATAGCGGAACGTGAAATTAAAGGATTAGGCTAACTTCTTTTTGTTTTTCTTGAGAAGCCCCATGTATAAAGTCTGCCGCATACGATTAGAGAAACTAGTCGGCGAGAAGAGGAGCGCAATTGGTACCCATAGGTTTCCGACTGTTTGTTGAAAAAAACTCTTGCACCAAACATAGCAAATATGTTGTCAATCAAAAACTCGAGCATTTTGATGATGTCAGTTTCAGATATCCTTTTGTTGATATCAGAGTGGTTTGTTTTACCAAATAAGATTTTACTCTTCAAATAAATTGGTACTTGTATCTACGTTTCTTTTTTTTTTTATGAAGCACAGTTTGACCAATTCTTTTAATCTGTCTTTTAGTTTTGAGAAGGGAATAGTTGTGTAGAGGGTAGAGAAGTCAAATGTGTTAATGCTATTGCAGGAGGAGAATGTATGTACTCTAACAGATCTTTCGTTGAGACCATACCATTGTGATATTGTTTTCTTGGTTTTGGAATAAACACTTAAACGATGTTCGGTTCGTCTTTACCTCCAGTTATTTGTAGCAGGGCTCATGTTTTATTTACGTTATTTGTAGGAGCGCTCATGTCTTATTTACGTTATTTGTAGGAGTGCTCATGTCTAATTTACGTTATTTTTAGGAGGGCTCATGTCTTATTTACGTTATTTGTAGGAGGGCTCATGTCTTATTTACGTTATTTGTAGGAGGGCTCGTGTCTTATTTACGTTATTTGTAGGAGGGCTCATGTCTTATTTACGTTATTTGTATTTGTTTGAGTATAGTGGTGTCCAACACATATTGTGTTGTGTTTTTGTTTTGTTTGTCTTCGTCTTGTGTACCCTATATTGCCAGTTTGTCTGGATTGTCCATTTTTGTTTCCTTTCCGGCATTCTCTAACGCTTATCTATAATCACTGATTGACTAGGCATATGTAACAATAATGATAAGCATGATTTTCCGTATTTAACATTAAATGATATTCACATTAATATATACACAATAGTTTATACTTATTTAACAATATTTTAAAAAAAGGAGAGAGAAAGAAACTCTTCTAGGTACATAATATATACAGATATAAGTAATTTTTCATCATTTTTATCCACATAATATATACAGATATAAGTAATTTTTCATTTTTATCCTGATTGGAACCATCTGCCTAGCAAGGAATTCCCCTGACGTGAGCCACCAAATCTACTGAAACTACCAAACCATCTGTTGCCTGTATTGAAAAAAAATACTGATAAAACTGACAGCCACCATATAACTGAAATGTTGTTGAAAGTGGCATTAAACACCCCCCCCCCCCCCCCCCCCCTATTTAAATTGCCAAATCGTCAATTCCATCTTTCGTCATCTGTACGTAAGTTACAGAATACTTTTCATCAGGGTGTTGATTTCTCCCGTGTAATTGTTGAAAGATGAGACGATTCTTTAAAATCCCTTGATTTAATAGTAAATACCATCTTTCGTCTTCTGTACGCAAGTGGCAGACTGAAATGTGTTAATTACGAGTCGATTTTAAATCGATTAAGTTATAAACAATTCTAACATGACGTCCTTTTTTCGCTTTGTAGACAAACGAGAGATGTATCGATGGTATAATCTCATTCGCACATGCGCCGGTGAATGCGACTGACTTTTCCACAGGCAGCATAAATTGTGTGCGACATTTTCCGCAAACGTAAATATAAATTACCGTCTTCCAATCAAAGTATACTACCGTATTTGTACTCTTAGACATATCAGAATCGAAAAAAATCATGGGAGCCAGAATGTGTTTTGAGTTTTAACCTAGGTTGGCGGATATTAGTAAATTTTATCCCTCGCCTCTGGCTCAGGAAAAAATACTAATATCCGCCAATCCATGTTAAAACTCAAAACACATTATTACTAATATCTGCCAACTCATGTTAAAAATCAAAATACATTCTGGCTTCCATGATTTATTTCTTAATTGACCCACCTGAACGGGGCTGTGCAAATACCAATGTCAAATAAATCAAGACAAGAATCATGATCGCCAAGACTTCAAACTTCTTCATCTAAAATATATAAAACAAATGATGTGTTTTGATGAAATATCATTAATGTGAAAGTTTATCCAAGTTGTGGGTTTTCTTTTCATTTTTCTTGTTATTTTAATTTTCATCTCCCCCCCCTCCGCTTTGTCTATCAAATTCTGTATGTCATTTATCAACTCCATTCGGCATTGTCTATTAAATCCCCCATCATTACCCCCGCCCCCAGCTTTGTGTGTTCAAATTTACCTGTCATTAACCACACCCCATCGTCTTTGTCTAAGATTAGGAAAGTTGATTTGGCTTTGCAACCGTTAAGTAACCATTGAGGATAAAATTAGAAGAATGGTCAATTATCAACGATGAAATAAAACAAACTCAATTAGGTATAACTTGTATTGCCAGTATTCAATATCATACACAATATAATTCAATAAATATACATTCAACAAAATATCAACATAATTATAAAAAAAGCATATTTTGGCAAAAAAAAGTTCCGCCTATTTGAGAAAATATTATAAAATAAGAAACATTTAATAAAGTGGTGGGAGGGTGGGTAATTCCAAACTGTTTTCATCAAAAATTCTGAGGGGGTTAAATTACCTGTACATATAAGAGTTGAATACAAAGAAAATTTGCATAGCCAATGTTGCCGGTTCTCGATAGCGTAAGAAACATTTCTCCCCCCGTGTGTCCCTTAGAAACAATAATTTTTTACAAAATTGTTTTTGTTTGTTTGTCAAAACTAGTTCTTTATTTCTACCAAACCTAAAAGTTCTACCCTTAAAAGTTACGGAGAAAACATAATTTTTGTGTATGACCTTATTTCTGACACTTTGTGTATTACGACACCAGTTTTCGATAAGTGTGTAAAACCCTGTAAAATCAATTATGGATGGCATGTTTACTAATAAAAATTATAGGAAGAAAAGAAAAAAATGTATTTAAGACATTTGTAAACACCAAGATTATTGATTTCAACCATACATGTAAAATTAAACATGTTTAAAAAAGTGTTCCATTGGGGTTACACAATACAGAAATAACGTTGATACAAAGATAAAACTGATAAGATATGACCCGAACGGTGTTCCAAATTATTTTTTTCTGAACAGTCAATCGTAACTACTCGGCCATTCTCGCTACCCTGCAAATAACCTCGTATGCATTAGGCGTATAAATCGCACTACTTTTCACATGTCAGTTACATAAAAGTTTGATAAAGTTATATTTTAAGCAATTTTCTATATTTTAATTAGTTTTGCATAATTAGATTTTACTTAGTATGTCTTCCATATTGGATTTTCGTGGACTATATTTTTGGGCGGCTTAACTTAACTTAACTTCCGGCAAACAATTTAAGAAGAATTTCTACTCACGCGCATAACTATCGAGAACTGGTAACTATCGAGAACAGGTGACTCTACGATACACTAAACTAGTAAAATCACTGAAGTGGAAACTTAGCATATCACTGTTTGCTAATTAAATAATTTAAAATTAAATTAGTCCAAAAAGATTTTGAAGGATGAATTAATTTTAAAACAGCTCGGTGTTCTGTGTAGTGTATTGTATATCACTGTTTGACCTTTTGTCCTTTTTGTTTTATCCATTATATTTTCTGTTCACCTTCGACTTACGACTTCTAAATACCCCTTTTCTTTCTTAAATCTGTTCAACCACAGATCACAGATTAAAATGAAAAACAAAGCAAAATATCACACCGTTATCAGGGGCGGATCCAGGATTTGGGATTAGGGGGGGGGGGGGGGGGGGCGTGAGTAGGAGAGCGATCTGAGGACCGCTTAAGGTTCCCAGCGGGTCCAGGGCAGAGCCCTAGGAGGGGGTTCAGGTGGGCGAAACCCCTCCTCCCTAAGCTCTGGGGGTTTGAGGAATTACAGACATTTATTTGAACGACAATTTTGAGCCAACCACACCATTTTTATCAGACCAAAAAAACTTTACTTTGAGTCTTAATTTTGTCGGATAATTGAAAGCAGTATGTTTTTGTCAGATTATAAGAACCTGAAGTAAAACTTTTTTTTTTTAACAACCGTGATGCGAATTGCTCAACTCATGACTGATCGATCACGATATTTTAACCCTTCAAAGAACTATTGGTTTAGTTTTAACGCATTCCTGGGGTCCGGATGGCTCAATGAGTTGGGTCGTTGTATCTAACAGCTCATACAAGCCTATCACCAATACGGCGTGGGTTCGCGCCCAGCTTTGTAAATTACAAAAAAGGGTGCACTCGACTCGCAGTCGCAAGTGATAAAGTTTACCAGTTGCGTCAAGTGTTTGAGCAACGGGCGTAAAAACCTCATTACACTAAAAGATCAAACAAACAAAATGTATCAAAGTTCTCGAGAAATATGTTTACGAAAATCAGGTGTGAGATATGCATAAACCATTTTGTCGAGATTATCTTCACACTTTCATGTGCAGTTGTAGATATTAATTTATTACAAATAAATTGTAGTCAGAATTTTTTGTTAAAAATGTGTAAAAAAAATGTACAGACATCCATTGGTAGATATAAATAATATAAACGTACCCGGACAAAGGATTTGTTCACACTTTCTTGTGCAGATACCTCGGGCAGATGCAGAGATTATTACAAATAAATTGCCGCTAATTTGTTTTTTTATTAATATGTTACTTTTGTATTTTAATGTTATACCAACGCGTATTTTTACTGATCTTTACTTGAAAAGTAAAAGGCAACATTTTCGGGTATTTGTATACAAATCAAACTTATATTTTTTTTCCATATGAAATTGCAGAATTTCGAATTCAAGAACTATTTGAACCATTATTTAAAGAGAAGTGACCATTTTCTTGGGACACTCAAGTTTCTCCACACTGTCTCAGTTTCATCATCTGATTCTCTCGTTATAGGTTTTCGTTGTATGTTTTATAAATGAGATCAATTGTTAAATTAATTATTCGAAGTATTGATTGAATTTACTTTTTAGTTTACCTTTGACTTTTCTCGTCTCATCGAGGAATAAGAAATGTATCCAATCTTGCTTGTTTTCTTGGCCTAGAATTTTCGTCCATTTTATAATTTCTAAATAGCACGTGTACATGTAGTTGTAAAATTGACTGCAGAAATAATGTTTAATTAGAGTGAGAAAATAGTTGATGTCTGGTACCACGGAACCAATCAGAATGGAATAATCTTTGAACTACTGACGGCGAATACATATATGAATCAGCGAACACATCCAACGTGTATTTACAATGTGTAGGAATATTTTACTACAGGTCACGAGTTAACCATTCATGAAAAAGTTATTTATTGAACTGCTTAATTAACGTTGTATAACATATGCTTTGCGAATTTTAGGGGGGGGGGGGGGGGGGGGGGCGCACGCCCCGCACGCCCCCCTCTAAATCCGCCACTGGTCATAAAATCCAATAGAAAAATCGTAGAAAGAGACAAAATTGTTACTCCTAAGACACAAATAAATGTCCGCTGTACACGATAGATGTTACTATTATAAATTATTCTTAGAAAACAAGGCAAAAACCATCTGAAAAAAAATGTTTTTAAACATAGCGAACACTCAAGTTGATAATTCTATGTATTATCGATAATAAAATAAAAAAAACAAAAAAATACCACACTAAAAAAAATCCGATAGAAAAATCGTAGGAAGAGGCAAAATTCATACCCCTAACACACAAATACATGACCTCTAACACACAAATACATGACCTCTAACACACAAATACATGACCTCTAACACACAAATACATGACTGCTCACATTACTTTCCTCACTTGGTACAGGCACTTCAATGAAAAGTGGCAGGGTTAAACTAGTGTTATGACTCCAAACCTTTCCTCTTAATAAAGGAGTAGGCATTAATTATTAACAATAGATATATTAATTATATGAATTACCTTGTGTAGGTACGATGGTTTCTAAGAAAATGACTAATATGTTTTGGGGTGTGTTTAAATACTTGTAAGGATTACGTAACATTAGAGCTATCTAATATATCATAAACATCATCATTCATTACATATATATTTAGTAACATGTTTATAAACGTTTTGTTGGTAAACAATTCTAAAATAAAAGATAGGTAACAGTAGTGCCCAGAGCAATTTTACAAAAGTCTCCCAAAACCCCTCTTGAACCTCGAAAACGCCACCTTTTTGGAACATATTCCAAAAAAAAATTTAAAGTGGAAAAGGCTTTCTCTTCTATCTAGCTTGTTAGCAATCAACATGGAAAGTCAAGAAATCTTGAAAATTAGTTCCTTTTGTTTCTATGGAAAGTCCAACCATTTTTAACGGCTAAAGACTCTCACACGTTTGTATACATCTATAGGTAATATATACATATATAAAGTTTCATGAAGTTTGATCGGAAAAATGAAAAAAGTTTGAAAACTGTCCCTTTTGTGTTTGATTAAAATACGTGCGTGTGTGATTGAGTGATTTTTGTTTAGCTCCAAGTGAGTCAATATGTTATCTATATTCTATAGTAAGATGTTAATGTTGATGAGATGATGATGATGTCTACTTTGTACCAACACACTCAGTTTGATTTTTATAGTGCTAGCGTACTAAAATAAAAATTAAATGGTATAAAAGCCGCTGACGTGCACACATTATGCTGACCCCGAATAAACCAGTCATTTATTTTACTCCTTAAAGCTGCACTCCGAGACTCGGAGTCCGAGTAGCAGCATATTTCAATTCTATTGTCTTTGACTTGACCGAATCGTGAATCGATGTTAATCAAACAGCAAGATTAATGTCAGTGTAAGGTGGACCCTTCCAGTCATCTTTAAGCTGTTTAATTAGGCTTAAAAAGATATATCTTACAATCAAGTTTTTAAAAAACATTATTAAGAAAAAAATGGTAGAACGTACTAAAGTGGGTCACGGGTCACTGTAATCGGGCGGTTGTATCGAGAAACAGTTACGGTGTTGAAAAAACTGTTGATACTCATAAAATATTGATAACTGCAATACAATTTTATGTTTGTCTTCAAGAAATATGATAGACAAAACCATGTGTGAAGTTTTAAGACGAAATATCTCCGATTTCTATGTACATTTACGAGTTGAAGTTGCGGCTGTATCGATACACAGATACGTTGTTGAAAAAACTGTTGATACTCATAAAATATTGATAAATGCAATAAAAAATTTATGTTTGTCTTCAAGAAATATAGACAAAACCATGTGTGAAGTTTTATGACGAAATATCTCCGATTTCTATGTAAATTTACTAGTTGAAGTGGGGAAACACCCACAGGTAATTTTAGCGATGTATTTTTATCTTGGACAAGAATAATGAGCGTCCTGATTGGATGACCGATTTAAAACACACTGACTCCGTATGGTAAAAAGAAATCTATGTTATGTTTATTCATGTGTTTGATTCTGGAATATTGTTGATCATTGATTTAAACAAGAGAAAAGGGAAAGGGGGGGGGGTTATTTGTGAATTTTACAGTTAAATAAATGTTTTGTTTCGACAGTTTAAAGAGAAAAATAAAAATTTGTTGCGACTAAAGCTTAAATCAGCGTTGAAAATTGAACAAATATCAGTGGTTTTGTAAATGAGATTTATTTTAAATAGAAAATCTGAATTTATTATTTATAAATTTATTATTAATGATACAATTGTATATCCCTTGGGAGGGGGAGGGGGGCTATGATGAAAATTTTAAATAAAAACACAGGATCGGACTTTAAGCAAAAATGTTAAGTTAATAATATGAAATATTGACATCCACACTAGCCTTTTTTAGCACATTTCTGTGTCCACACTTTTTACATAATAAAAAAAACAATTCGGGTAATTCTGCTAAAAGTTGTGTTTTACAAGGGATGTCAAGTCCGTCATTGTATTACTAATAATGTTAAACGTGCCATAGATATAAGTTAATTGATAAAACAATGACATAGATTAGATATTCATAGGACCTTTGGATTTGTGATATCAATAACAGTTTTGAAAGTTAATATACACCTCTAAATATCATGTTATCTCGGGTAGTATAAAATGTCCTACATTTGTTTACTTTGACAAAGGTAAATATAGAATTATCGGGTACTTACTCAAACAGGTAGGTCATTTTGATTAGTATACTTTCATAATCCCAAGGAATATTGGGAAGTACCATGACTTTTAATGGTCACTAACTCTATGATTTGTCAAATTTAGACGTACAGAGCTAGTAGAAAATAGTAGAATACTTCGTTGTACACAATTTAATGTACATCCCTATTATTGTATATTCATATTTTGTGTCTTGTGATGGGACTATTGTATTAATACCACTATATAGCATTATTTGTGAAATGATAAAGATGCAAATTGTCTCCAAGGTAACACATAATTAATAATAACTTTGATTTGATTTGGTTGATTATCTGTCATGGCATTTATTAAATTACTCAACAAACAACAACAAACTGGCCAACAAGTAAACACTTGATGACAATGAACACTGAAGGGCGAACCAACAGTGAAAGTTAAATCAGTTATCCTAGCTGCTGGGCATCTCCATAACAGCTTAATGAACATACGTAAGGGTAATCACTGCCATTTGTAGTATATTAAGCCTCCTTTTAGTTGTTGCTCATTTTGCCACCATTTTGATGCAAAATTGTTCTCATAAATACGACTTACTTGGAGTTCAATTAATTGATTAAGCGCTCGACAAAAAGATGTCAGCACATCATTGGGTTCCAGTTTGAAGTGGTCATCAGGGGCGGATCCAGGATTTGGGATTAGGGGGGGCGTGAGTAGGAGAGGGATCTGAGGACCGCTTAAGGTTCCCAGCGGGTCCAGGGCAGAGCCCTAGGAGGGGGTTCAGGTGGGCGAAACCCCTCCTCCCTAAGCTCTGGGGGTTTGAGGAATTACAGACATTTATTTGAACGACAATTTTGAGCCAACCACACCATTTTTATCAGACCAAAAAAACTTTACTTTGAGTCTTAATTTTGTCGGATAATTGAAAACAGTATGTTTTTGTCAGATTATAAGAACCTGAAGTAAAACTTTTTTTTTGAACAACCGTGATGCGAATTGCTCAACTCATGACTGATCGATCACGATATTTTAACCCTTCAAAGAACTATTGGTTTAGTTTTAACGCATTCCTGGGGTCCGGATGGCTCAATGAGTTGGGTCGTTGTATCTAACAGCTCATACAAGCCTATCCCCAATACGGCGTGGGTTCGCGCCCAGCTTTGTAAATTACAAAAAAGGGTGCACTCGACTCGCAGTCGCAAGTGATAAAGTTTACCAGTTGCGTCAAGTGTTTGAGCAACGGGCGTAAAAACCTCATTACACTAAAAGATCAAACAAACAAAATGTATCAAAGTTCTCGAGAAATATGTTTACGAAAATCAGGTGTGAGATATGCATAAACCATTTTGTCGAGATTATCTTCACACTTGCATGTACAGTTGTAGATATTAATTTATTACAAATAAATTGTAGTCAGAATTTTTTGTTAAAAATGTGTAAAAAAAATGTACAGACATCCATTGGTAGATATAAATAATATAAACGTACCCGGACAAAGGATTTGTTCACACTTTCTTTTAGTTTAAACATATTTTATTTGCCAATTAAACAGACAAAATGGATTACAATGACATAGATTTAATATTCATAGGACCTTTGGATTTGTGATATCAATAACAGTTTTGAAAGTTAATATACACCTCTAAATATCATGTTATCTCGGGTAGTATAAAATGTCCTACATTTGTTTACTTTGACAAAGGTAAATATAGAATTATCGGGTACTTACTCAAACAGGTAGGTCATTTTGATTAGTATACTTTCATAATCCCAAGGAATATTGGGAAGTACCATGACTTTTAATGGTCACTAACTCTATGATTTGTCAAATTTAGACGTACAGAGCTAGTAGAAAATAGTAGAATACTTCGTTGTACACAATTTAATGTACATCCCTATTATTGTATATTCATATTTTGTGTCTTGTGATGGGACTATTGTATTAATACCACTATATAGCATTATTTGTGAAATGATAAAGATGCAAATTGTCTCCAAGGTAACACATAATTAATAATAACTTTGATTTGATTTGGTTGATTATCTGTCATGGCATTTATTAAATTACTCAACAAACAACAACAAACTGGCCAACAAGTAAACACTTGATGACAATGAACACTGAAGGGCGAACCAACAGTGAAAGTTAAATCAGTTATCCTAGCTGCTGGGCATCTCCATAACAGCTTAATGAACATACGTAAGGGTAATCACTGCCATTTGTAGTATATTAAGCCTCCTTTTAGTTGTTGCTCATTTTGCCACCATTTTGATGCAAAATTGTTCTCATAAATACGACTTACTTGGAGTTCAATTAATTGATTAAGCGCTCGACAAAAAGATGTCAGCACATCATTGGGTTCCAGTTTGAAGTGGTCATCAGGGGCGGATCCAGGATTTGGGATTAGGGGGGGCGTGAGTAGGAGAGGGATCTGAGGACCGCTTAAGGTTCCCAGCGGGTCCAGGGCAGAGCCCTAGGAGGGGGTTCAGGTGGGCGAAACCCCTCCTCCCTAAGCTCTGGGGGTTTGAGGAATTACAGACATTTATTTGAACGACAATTTTGAGCCAACCACACCATTTTTATCAGACCAAAAAAACTTTACTTTGAGTCTTAATTTTGTCGGATAATTGAAAACAGTATGTTTTTGTCAGATTATAAGAACCTGAAGTAAAACTTTTTTTTTGAACAACCGTGATGCGAATTGCTCAACTCATGACTGATCGATCACGATATTTTAACCCTTCAAAGAACTATTGGTTTAGTTTTAACGCATTCCTGGGGTCCGGATGGCTCAATGAGTTGGGTCGTTGTATCTAACAGCTCATACAAGCCTATCCCCAATACGGCGTGGGTTCGCGCCCAGCTTTGTAAATTACAAAAAAGGGTGCACTCGACTCGCAGTCGCAAGTGATAAAGTTTACCAGTTGCGTCAAGTGTTTGAGCAACGGGTGTAAAAACCTCATTACACTAAAAGATCAAACAAACAAATTGTATCAAAGTTCTCGAGAAATATGTTTACGAAAATCAGGTGTGAGATATGCATAAACCATTTTGTCGAGATTATCTTCACACTTGCATGTACAGTTGTAGATATTAATTTATTACAAATAAATTGTAGTCAGAATGTTTTGTTAAAAATGTGTAAAAAAAATGTACAGACATCCATTGGTAGGTATAAATAATATAAACGTACCCGGACAAAGGATTTGTTCACACTTTCTTTTAGTTTAAACATATTTTATTTGCCAATTAAACAGACAAAATGGATTAGACACAAGTTAAACAAACTTATGAAGTCTTCTCCAAATTACAATATGTTACAATAAAGAAGTACATAAAAGGCATGCATTACTATATGTAGCACTAATAACGAATCAATGATAAATGATAAATATTCACAAACAGAAAGAAAAATAAAATTAAGATGGATTCATATGATGTGCATGTTCACCCAATTCAATTCCAGTTATACAATAAGGAATCTTTTTGAACATTTAATATAATCAAAAACATATTTAAATATAATACAATTTTGTTCATAAGTTAAATTATCATTGCCACATGTCAGAAATTCAATATCTAGAGTGTAGCAAGTTGTAACCCTGTTGATATTACTTATCAATATAGTTCTGGCTTGTATGTATATAGGACAATCCAAAAAGAAATGCTTTAAATTTTCAAGGGCTGCACCACATCGACAAGATGGGTCAGATACGATTCCAACTCGAAATAAATCAAAATTCAAAAAAGAAGCTGAATTTCTTAGCTGAGTTAAAATAATATTTAATTTTCGAGGACCACTTTCTTGTGCAGATACCTCGGGCAGATGCAGAGATTATTACAAATAAATTGCCGCTAATTTGTTTTTTTATTAATATGTTACTTTTGTATTTTAATGTTATACCAACGCGTATTTTTACTGATCTTTACTTGAAAAGTAAAAGGCAACATTTTCGGGTATTTGTATACAAATCAAACTTATATTTTTTTTCCATATGAAATTGCAGAATTTCGAATTCAAGAACTATTTGAACCATTATTTAAAGAGAAGTGACCATTTTCTTGGGACACTCAAGTTTCTCCACACTGTCTCAGTTTCATCATCTGATTCTCTCGTTATAGGTTTTCGTTGTATGTTTTATAAATGAGATCAATTGTTAAATTAATTATTCGAAGTATTGATTGAATTTACTTTTTAGTTTACCTTTGACTTTTCTCGTCTCATCGAGGAATCAGAAATGTATCCAATCTTGCTTGTTTTCTTGGCCTAGAATTTTCGTCCATTTTATAATTTCTAAATAGCACGTGTACATGTAGTTGTAAAATTGACTGCAGAAATAATGTTTAATTAGAGTGAGAAAATAGTTGATGTCTGGTACCTCGGAACCAATCAGAATGGAATAATCTTTGAACTACTGACGGCGAATACATATATGAATCAGCGAACACATCCAACGTGTATTTACAATGTGTAAGAATATTTTACTACAGGTCACGAGTTAGCCATTCATGAAAAGTTATTTATTGAACTGCTTAATTAACGTTGTATAACATATGCTTTGCGAATTTTAGGGGGGGGCGCACGCCCGCACGCCCCCTCTAAATCCGCCACTGGTCATTGTGGTTCGGATGCAAAGCTAAATTTTATGACCCTATGTATTATCTCCCCTTTCTCTCGATGTAATCAAAACATTAGTCCATGTTACTACACCCAATTGTCATATTTTTATCTGAATATACATGTAACTGAGAAATTAATTATGAAGAGAAATAATATGAGACAGGCAACATGTTTGAAGGACGAAGTCCTAAAATTTCAATAATACGATGATCCGTAAACGTTAACCTCACCGGACGCAATTACGAACAATTTCGATGATATTGACCGTGGCATTTGATAAATAAATTTGACCAAATTGATGAAACTGATTGCATGTTCATATTTCAGATTAAACACCAATATTCCTTTTGAATCGTAGCCCATATATTATTCAATGCATTGTTACGGGTTTTAACTTAGAACAGATTTTCATGACCCCGTTCTAGTCACTCTGTGACCTAGATCCGGACACAATTTCGAACGACATCATAATAACCTTTCTAGAGTAAATTATTTAATGACAACTGTTAAAATTGAAAGAGCATTCATTCATTTACGTTCACATATCCATTTGTATATAATACACATGACATAAAAACCTTTCCTTTATTCATACCATAAATGTGTGCCAGTTTGCATTCGGAATTCCTTGGAATCTTCAATGAATAAGGTACATCACGGATGTTGACATTTTGGGATAGATCAAGGTAAGGAAAATGTATTATATTGACTGTTTTTGTTTTAATTTCAATGTGTTCTACATATGCATAGAACCAGGAGATCATATTCTTTCCAATTACAGGCATAAGATAACAAAATATGCGTACCTCAATGAATTTTAGCGATAGATTCCAAGTGCAATTGTAGATCGTTTTCTGTTTACAAATATGAAAACCTGTCGTCTGCAACATTCAACAACTGCGCATGAATAATTTTCTCCTAAAACACGTGTAATTTAGCGGGGTATCTATTTATAAAAGCATTTTTTCAATTCATGTTTTGAAGGAACAATTAGGGAACATACTTTTTATTTCGTTCGTAATTGCGTCCGGTGAGGCTATTATCTTTTATTTTGAATGAATTGTGTAGCCGATTTGTTATGGCTACGCCGCTCTTCCATCGGGAGTTTCGTAGAAAGAGATTTTTTTATTAGAATTTTATTTCAAGTTTATTTCGGTTTTGCATAGAGTAAATAATCAAAGAATTGGGAATTTTTCATTGAAATAGATTTCTTTTGCGTTTCTAAATTATCAATTGATCTATTTTTTAAACTTCCGGTGAGCAGATTTTTGGCTATCAATATAGAAGGGAAAATCGGACAGCTTACCGTTAGAAAGATTTCGTCTTTTATTAAAGAGTGGGCAACAATTCCATTAATATCAACATTTTAAATCACTGAATACAAAGAATACACCACGACTATATAATTGTTTACTTCTGTAATCTTGTATATGTAGGGTATCATAATTTTGTATTTCTATTTTCCACTTATGTAGCATGAGGTTAATAGCAGGTACCAATCAGTGAGTAATGCCAGAGAAATCAAAGGTCGCGTTGAGTGCTGCAGGAGCGGCAGGTGCTGGTATAGTAGCATGGAGAACTTTGTTTCCTTACTTAGCAGACGACTATCGTTCATTGCGCGCGACTTGGAGAGTTTCTAAGGCCATATGGAAGGATTTGTTAGCTGACCATAGAATTATTGATATGTTTGAAGAAGATGTACAGAAACACCCTAAAAAGCCCTTCATCATATTCGAGGACAAAATATATACTTATGAATTAATGGACGCAATGGCTAACAAAATAGCTAATGCTGCTTTAACATGGAACGTTGGTCAGCTTGAAACCGTGGCAATGATGATATATAATGAACCTGCATTCATCTGGACTTTTCTTGGTTAGTTTTAATTGCTATTTTTTATATTGCTTCAATTTTGATATAAGGCAGCTTGATTTTTTACGTGATGAAGATTTCAATCATATACATACAACATAAAGTGTAATATACATAAAATGGCTGAATTCAAGTCTGAAGCTAACTGGAACACGTCTATTGTCTAGCTTGTGTTTCCATTGTTTCTGTATTTGTTAATGACAATAATGGATGGGTTTTAATCCCGTTAGCATAATATTATAAAGCCTGTACTTCATATAAGGAATTATTGTCCTACAATTGATTATCCATTGTTACGAGAAACCAAGACTTGAGTCGATTATACCTCCATTCTATTGTCACCATCACGAACTGATTGACCCAAACTCCTTATTCATTTTCCAATTGGCATTCAAGCATATTCTTCTCCATTCAATCACTGTTGAGAAACATCTGCTTTTTTTTTTTGCTTTTTTTTTTTTTTTTGCTTTTTTTTTAGTTACTGTTGTCTGAAGTATTTTATTTGTTTTTTATTTTACTTTGTGTTTATTGTTGTTGTTTGTGCATAGCTTGCATCATCCATTAACTTGAAAATCTCTTTGGAATATCGTCTTCGACACTTTATAAAAAGACAGTTTAAACAGTGATTGCAACATGAATGCATTCTTTTCCTTTCATATTTTTATGGTTTATTTACCAGAATGTAAGCAACAGCTAAGAACTATGAAATGATACACACAGATACGAGAAATTGCACACTTTAAATCTGGGCTGTAGTTTTATTACTCTCAGAGAGCCGTGGCAAAATATTTCTTGCAATTCCACCCATATCAACAAAACGAACAATCTCTTCTCACCTTAACTCACTGAGCACACACATATGCCGTTGGAATTCCAGATCCTGGCTTGGGACAGGCACATAAATGTGACGGAGTTAAGCCGGTCAATGGGATTAAACTGGTTAATCTGTTAAATCAGTTAATCTTTTTAAAAAGATCTGATTTACATTATGTGAGAAGAAATAATGTAATTAGCTATAACTTTACTGATATTCTACTTATTTTTATAACTATTGTTGTATAAACATTTAGTTTCGTTTTGTAAAAATATTACCATTAATCTTGTTCACAATTACTGTACATAGTAGTTTGGTCTATTTATTGTACAATGATTTAGCATGGTATATTTAAGAAATAAATCATGGAAGCCAGGATGTGTTTTGAGTTTTAACATGGGTTGGCGGATATTAGTATTTTATCCCTAGCCAGAGATTTTGTCATCGGGTTGATCGCTCGTTTGTTTGCAAAGCGAAAGAAGGATGTGATGTTAGTATGATTTGTACATTTTTTACAGGGTTACAGAAAATTGGCATTGCAGTTGCATTTGTAAACTATCATCTAAAATCTGCTCCTTTGGCTCACACAATAATAGTCAGCGAAGCTAAGCTACTTATCGTAGGAGAAGGTACAATTAAATATTAATTAGGACGCGTCATGCACATATTAGTCTATTACACAGATTTAAAACCAGCTTAGCTAAAAAAATCAATTTTAAAATGAGATGCTAACAATTTTATTTTGTTAGGCATGTTAAATACATTTTTCTTGATGAGTTCGTCTGCAGATTCTTTTTAAAAACAAAATCCTAGTGCAGATATTATTGGCAATAAAGTTTCAGTTTTACTTTGGCTAAGATAGGTGTAATTATAGAATGATGAAATATGGGTATACACCCCCCACTTTTATCAATTTTATATGTCATTATTGGGTAATCTTACTTATATAGAAACCGTAATAACTCATTTACATTGTAGTACTAAAGCAGGATATCTTGAGACAATAGTGTGTTAATTTTTAAGTCTTCAAATTAGGACACCATCTTATAATAGATTCCTCTAGATTTCAAGTACTGTGCATGACAAATTGAAGTGATGAAAAAAATCCAACGTTTATATAACATTGAATGTATAAATTACCTAAGCTATTTAACAGGTGATGAGCTACTGGAATCGATAGAAGAAATTCGGAATGATTTGCCTCCTATACCTATCTATATTACTGGCAAGTCACAAGCTGATCTTCCTGAAGGCTACCATTCATTAACAGATCAACTGGTACGAACACAACCTGTGCCAATATGTAAAGCCATGAGGGAAACAGTTCCAGCACTACATCCATGTTGTTTTATATACACGTCAGGAACAACAGGCAAGTGTGTTCAGAATTACACAGTTAACAAGGAGATAAAAATAAATCAGAGACTGTTTTTCTCAGTATAGTTAAATATTATTTTAGGAAAGTGTGGCAATAATGAGGACTTTAATAGTTTAATATTACATCTTCTCTGATACTTTTAAATTATCCTTTCTGAAGTCCAGATTTTGAAAATATGCAAAGAAATATATTTTTTCTACACGTTGAAATGATTAGTAAACTGATAAATGTAGTATAATTGTATAGAGATCTAATGATTAGTAGACATTCTGATGTAGTATAATAATATAGAGATCTACAGTTACTGTTTCTTTCATTTGAAACTTTTCTGTTTTTATATGATATTCATATTTGATATGCCTTTTCTACGATTATTTACTGGACTTTGGAACTGTTCCGACAGTGTGGCATTTTGGAACTGTTCCGACAGTGTGGCATTTTGGAACTGTTCCGACAGTGTGGTGGTTTTTGTTCCGACAGTGTGGTGGTTTTTGTTCCGACAGTGTGGTGGTTTTTGTTCCGACAGTGTGGTGGTTTTTGTTCCGACAGTGTGGTGGTTTTTGTTCCGACAGTGTGGTGGTTTTTGTTCCGACAGTGTGGTGGTTTTTGTTCCGACAGTGTGGTGGTTTTTGTTCCGACAGTGTGGTGGTTTTTGTTCCGACAGTGTGGTGGTTTTTGTTCCGACAGTGTGGTGGTTTTTGTTCCGACAGTGTGGTGGTTTTTGTTCCGACAGTGTGGTGGTTTTTGTTCCGACAGTGTGGTGGTTTTTGTTCCGACAGTGTGGTGGTTTTTGTTCCGACAGTGTGGTGGTTTTTGTTCCGACAGTGTGGTGGTTTTTGTTCCGACAGTGTGGTGGTTTTTGTTCCGACAGTGTGGTGGTTTTTGTTCCGACAGTGTGGTGGTTTTTGTTCCGACAGTGTGGTGGTTTTTGTTCCGACAGTGTGGTGGTTTTTGTTCCGACAGTGTGGTGGTTTTTGTTCCGACAGTGTGGTGGTTTTTGTTCCGACAGTGTGGTGGTTTTTGTTCCGACAGTGTGGTGGTTTTTGTTCCGACAGTGTGGTGGTTTTTGTTCCGACAGTGTGGTGGTTTTTGTTCCGACAGTGTGGTGGTTTTTGTTCCGACAGTGTGGTGGTTTTTGTTCCGACAGTGTGGTGGTTTTTGTTCCGACAGTGTGGTGGTTTTTGTTCCGACAGTGTGGTGGTTTTTGTTCCGACAGTGTGGTGGTTTTTGTTCCGACAGTGTGGTGGTTTTTGTTCCGACAGTGTGGTGGTTTTTGTTCCGACAGTGTGGTGGTTTTTGTTCCGACAGTGTGGTGGTTTTTGTTCCGACAGTGTGGTGGTTTTTGTTCCGACAGTGTGGTGGTTTTTGTTCCGACAGTGTGGTGGTTTTTGTTCCGACAGTGTGGTGGTTTTTGTTCCGACAGTGTGGTGGTTTTTGTTCCGACAGTGTGGTGGTTTTTGTTCCGACAGTGTGGTGGTTTTTGTTCCGACAGTGTGGTGGTTTTTGTTCCGACAGTGTGGTGGTTTTTGTTCCGACAGTGTGGTGGTTTTTGTTCCGACAGTGTGGTAGTTTTTGTTCCGACAGTGTGGTGGTTTTTGTTCCGACAGTGTGGTGGTTTTTGTTCCGACAGTGTGGTGGTTTTTGTTCCGACAGTGTGGTGGTTTTTGTTCCGACAGTGTGGTGGTTTTTGTTCCGACAGTGTGGTGGTTTTTGTTCCGACAGTGTGGTGGTTTTTGTTCCGACAGTGTGGTAGTTTTTGTTCCGACAGTGTGGTGGTTTTTGTTTTTCATTTTATTTTATTCCAGTTTTTAAAATAAATGGAAAACGTATTTTATTAACTTATAGTGAAGCAATGATACCCCTGGCATACCTTCTATATATGGGTTTTATGTGTGATGAGAGTATCGCTTGTGATTTCTTCTACTCTAGTTATATTGTGTTCCGACAGTGTGGTGGTTTTTGTGTTTCATTTTATCATGACATTCCTTCTGTGAAGTAATTTAAACTGACTAACAAATCTACTATGGTTTCTTAGATTAACTGAGTTTTGTAATCGCATCAGATCTTGAACAGAAAACGACATTTAAAGTTTTTTTCCAATTTAACAATAACGTTGCAGTTTTGTCTAATATATTTGCTTATGTCTAGCATATTGCAAACCACACATTGAAAGTTTCTGATTACAAATAATTTAAGTTAATTTATAGCTACAATTTATCATTCTAGTGAGTCTCTTTTTTATCCAAATTTTATATCATTTCAGCCAGTTTCGATTACTTCAAGGAACATTTGTCAAAATATGTATCTGTTATACATTGTATTTATAATTTCATATTGTAGTAAAACCAAGCCTACCAATCGTTGATGTTTCTGTCATATCAATATGTATTCAATTTTCTGTGTTTTTCATTATACAGTTGTTCGGCACTGACATGGCTTATTTCATATATGTATGTTTGAAATTTACTTTTCCTATCTAATGTAAGAAGAGTTTGAAGATATCAAAGGGAGGTAATCAGAATCCGTATATCGAAAAAGAACAGACAACACAATGGCCAAAAGAAAAAGTACAAAAGGACAAATAACGATCAACAAAACATACATATAAAGCTAAAGATCGAGTAACACGAACCCCACTAAATACCAGGGTGAACTCAGGTGTAATTTATTAACACCTAGGTACACATTCCCTCAGTTATAACTAACCTTTGCCGATTTTGACTATCTTACTTAAACTCTTTGCTCCCAAAGCTGTTTAAATTTATTCGTTTTCCAATCTATTGATTTGAGCGTGCCTGGTGAAGATTATTCCAGAAACGAGTCCTTCGCACTAAATTAGACATATACGATTGATTACCTATTATTGAAAAAAACTTAAATGATCAGTGTTAAATGTCTCCTTTGAAACCCATAACATGTGTTGTTTTACTGTTTTTATATTTACCTTTACAATGATCAATTAAACCAACAATATTTTGTTTACTACTAGTAATATCTGGCATTGTTTTTATATACGAAACGTAATAAAATGAAAGTAGATCACGAAACGTAATAAAATGAAAGTAGATCACTGAAATATATCATCTGATTTTTGTTATGATGTAACTTTAATGTTGCGACTTTGGTGTATGATAACTTTAACTCAGAATTTCACTTTTTGTTACTTTGCTAGTGGTCTACTTCTCCCACACTACTGACCACCATCAACTTTTTTGTACTTTGCTAGTGGTCTACTTCTCCCACAATACTGACCACCATCAACTTTTTGTTCCTTTCCTAGTGGTCTACTTCTCCCACAATACTGACCACCATCAACCTTTTGTTACTTTGCTAGTGGTCTACTTCTCCCACACTACTGACCACCATCAACTTTTTGTTACTTTCCTAGTGATCTACTTCTCCCACACTACTGACCACCATCAACTTTTTGTTACTTTCCTAGTGATCTACTTCTCCCACACTACTGACCACCATCAACTGTTTGTTACTTGCTAGTGGTCTACTTCTCCCACAATACTGACCACCATCAACTTTTTGTTACTTTCCTAGTGGTCTACTTCTCCCACAATACTGACCACCATCAACTTTTTGTTACTTTGCTAGTGGTCTACTTCTCCCACACTACTGACCACCATCAACTTTTTGTTACTTGCTAATGGTCTACTTCTCCCACAATACTGACCACCATCGACTTTTTGTTACTTTGCTAGTGGTCTACTTCTCCCACACTACTGACCACCATCAACTTTTTGTTACTTTGCTAGTGGTCTACTTCTCCCACACTACTGACCACCATCAACTTTTTGTTACTTTGCTAGTGGTCTACTTCTCCCACAATACTGACCACCATCAACTTTTTGTTACCTACTAGTGGTCTACTCTCCCACACTACTGACCACCATCAACTTTTTGTTACTTTGCTAGTGGTCTACTTCTCCCACACTACTGACCACCATCAACTTTTTGTTACTTTGCTAGTGGTCTACTTCTCCCACACTACTGACCACCATCAACTTTTTGTTACTTTGCTAGTGGTCTACTTCTCCCACACTACTGACCCCCATCAACTTTTTGTTACTTTGCTAGTGGTCTACTTCTCCCACACTACTGACCACCATCAACTTTTTGTTACTTTGCTAGTGGTCTACTTCTCCCACACTACTGACCACCATCAACTTTTTGTTACTTTGCTAGTGGTCTACTTCTCCCACAATACTGACCACCATCAACTTTTTGTTACTTGCTAGTGGTCTACTCTCCCACACTACTGACCACCATCAACTTTTTTGTACTTTGCTAGTGGTCTACTTCTCCCACAATACTGACCACCATCAACTTTTTGTTCCTTTCCTAGTGGTCTACTTCTCCCACAATACTGACCACCATCAACCTTTTGTTACTTTGCTAGTGGTCTACTTCTCCCACACTACTGACCACCATCAACTTTTTGTTACTTTCCTAGTGATCTACTTCTCCCACACTACTGACCACCATCAACTTTTTGTTACTTTCCTAGTGATCTACTTCTCCCACACTACTGACCACCATCAACTGTTTGTTACTTGCTAGTGGTCTACTTCTCCCACAATACTGACCACCATCAACTTTTTGTTACTTTCCTAGTGGTCTACTTCTCCCACAATACTGACCACCATCAACTTTTTGTTACTTTGCTAGTGGTCTACTTCTCCCACACTACTGACCACCATCAACTTTTTGTTACTTGCTAATGGTCTACTTCTCCCACAATACTGACCACCATCGACCTTTTGTTACTTTGCTAGTGGTCTACTTCTCCCACACTACTGACCACCATCAACTTTTTGTTACTTTGCTAGTGGTCTACTTCTCCCACAATACTGACCACCATCAACTTTTTGTTACCTACTAGTGGTCTACTCTCCCACACTACTGACCACCATCAACTTTTTGTTACTTTGCTAGTGGTCTACTTCTCCCACACTACTGACCACCATCAACTTTTTGTTACTTTGCTAGTGGTCTACTTCTCCCACACTACTGACCACCATCAACTTTTTGTTACTTTGCTAGTGGTCTACTTCTCCCACACTACTGACCCCCATCAACTTTTTGTTACTTTGCTAGTGGTCTACTTCTCCCACACTACTGACCACCATCAACTTTTTGTTACTTTGCTAGTGGTCTACTTCTCCCACACTACTGACCACCATCAACTTTTTGTTACTTTGCTAGTGGTCTACTTCTCCCACAATACTGACCACCATCAACTTTTTGTTACTTGCTAGTGGTCTACTCTCCCACACTACTGACCACCATCAACTTTTTGTTACTTGCTAGTGGTCTACTTCTCCCACACTACTGACCACCATCAACTTTTTGTTACTTTGCTAATGGTCTACTTCTCCCACAATACTGACCACCATCAACTTTTTGTTACTTTGCTAGTGGTCTACTTCTCCCACACTACTGACCACCATCAACTTTTTGTTACTTTGCTAGTGGTCTACTTCTCCCACACTACTGACCACCATCAACTTTTTGTTACTTTGCTAGTGGTCTACTTCTCCCACAATACTGACCACCATCAACTTTTTATTACTTGCTAGTGGTCTACTTCTCCCACAATACTGACCACCATCAACTTTTTGTTACTTTGCTAGTGGTCTACTTCTCCCACACTACTGACCACCATCAACTTTTTGTTACTTTGCTAGTGGTCTACTTCTCCCACAATACTGACCACCATCAACTTTTTGTTACTTTGCTAGTGGTCTACTTCTCCCACACTACTGACCACCACCAACTTTTTGTTACTTGCTAGTGGTCTACTTCTCCCACACTACTGACCACCATCAACTTTTTGTTACTTTGCTAGTGGTCTACTTCTCCCACAATACTGACCACCATCAACTTTTTGTTACTTTGCTAGTGGTCTATTTCTCCCACACTACTGACCACCATCAACTTTTTGTTACTTTGCTAGTGGTCTACTTCTCCCACACTACTGACCACCATCAACTTTTTGTTACTTTGCTAGTGGTCTACTTCTCCCACAATACTGACCACCATCAACTTTTTGTTACTTGCTAATGGTCTACTTCTCCCACACTACTGACCACCATCAACTTTTTGTTACTTTCCTAGTGGTCTACTTCTCCCACACTACTGACCACCATCAACTTTTTGTTACTTTGCTAGTGGTCTACTTCTCCCACAATACTGACCACCATCAACTTTTTGTTACTTTGCTAGTGGTCTACTTCTCCCACACTACTGACCACCATCAACTTTTTGTTACTTGCTAGTGGTCTACTTCTCCCACAATACTGACCACCATCAACTTTTTGTTACTTTGCTAGTGGTCTACTTCTCCCACACTACTGACCACCATCAACTTTTTGTTACTTTGCTAGTGGTCTACTTCTCCCACACTACTGACCACCATCAACTTTTTTGTACTTTGCTAGTGGTCTACTTCTCCCACAATACTGACCACCATCAACTTTTGTTCCTTTCCTAGTGGTCTACTTCTCCCACAATACTGACCACCATCAACCTTTTGTTACTTTGCTAGTGGTCTACTTCTCCCACAATACTGACCACCATCAACTTTGTGTTACTTTCCTAGTGATCTACTTCTCCCACAATACTGACCACCATCAACTTTTTGTTACTTTCCTAGTGGTCTACTTCTCCCACAATACTGACCACCATCAACTTTTTGTTACTTTGCTAGTGGTCTACTTCTCCCACACTACTGACCACCATCAACTTTTTGTTACTTTGCTAGTGGTCTACTTCTCCCACACTACTGACCACCATCAACTTTTTGTTACTTTGCTAGTGGTCTACTTCTCCCACAATACTGACCACCATCAACTTTTTGTTACCTGATAGTGGTCTACTCTCCCACACTACTGACCACCATCAACTTTTTGTTACTTTGCTAGTGGTCTACTTCTCCCACACTACTGACCACCATCAACTTTTTGTTACTTTGCTAGTGGTCTACTTCTCCCACACTACTGACCACCATCAACTTTTTGTTACTTGCTAGTGGTCTACTTCTCCCACAATACTGACCACCATCAACTTTTTGTTACTTTGCTAGTAGTCTACTTCTCCCACACTACTGACCACCATCAACTTTTTGTTACTTTGCTAGTGGTCTACTTCTCCCACAATACTGACCACCATCAACTTTTTGTTACTTGCTAGTGGTCTACTCTCCCACACTACTGACCACCATCAACTTTTTGTTACTTGCTAGTGGTCTACTTCTCCCACACTACTGACCACCATCAACTTTTTGTTACTTTGCTAATGGTCTACTTCTCCCACAATACTGACCACCATCAACTTTTTGTTACTTTGCTAGTGGTCTACTTCTCCCACAATACTGACCACCATCAACTTTTTGTTACTTTGCTAGTGGTCTACTTCTCCCACAATACTGACCACCATCAACTTTTTGTTACTTTGCTAGTGGTCTACTTCTCCCACACTACTGACCACCATCAACTTTTTGTTACTTTGCTAGTGGTCTACTTCTCCCACACTACTGACCACCATCAACTTTTTGTTACTTTGCTAGTGGTCTACTTCTCCCACAATACTGACCACCATCAACTTTTTGTTACTACTTGCTAGTGGTCTACTTCTCCCACAATACTGACCACCATCAACTTTTTGTTACTTTGCTAGTGGTCTACTTCTCCCACACTACTGACCACCATCAACTTTTTGTTACTTGCTAGTGGTCTACTTCTCCCACACTACTGACCACCATCAACTTTTTGTTACTTTGCTAGTGGTCTACTTCTCCCACAATACTGACCACCATCAACTTTTTGTTACTTTGCTAGTGGTCTACTTCTCCCACACTACTGACCACCATCAACTTTTTGTTACTTTGCTAGTAGTCTACTTCTCCCACACTACTGACCACCATCAACTTTTTGTTACTTTGCTAGTGGTCTACTTCTCCCACACTACTGACCACCATCAACCTTTTGTTACTTTGCTAGTGGTCTACTTCTCCCACACTACTGACCACCATCAACTTTTTGTTACTTTGCTAGTGGTCTACTTCTCCCACACTACTGACCACCATCAACTTTTTGTTGCTTTGCTAGTGGTCTACTCTCCCACACTACTGACCACCATCAACTTTTTGTTACTTGCTAGTGGTCTACTTCTCCCACAATACTGACCACCATCAACTTTTTGTTACTTTGCTAGTGGTCTACTTCTCCCACACTACTGACCACCATCAACTTTTTGTTACTTGCTAGTGGTCTACTTCTCCCACAATACTGACCACCATCAACTTTTTGTTACTTTGCTAGTGGTCTACTTCTCCCACACTACTGACCACCATCAACTTTTTGTTACTTTGCTAGTGGTCTACTTCTCCCACACTACTGACCACCATCAACTTTTGTTACTTTGCTAGTGGTCTACTTCTCCCACAATACTGACCACCATCAACTTTTTGTTACTTGCTAGTGGTCTACTTCTCCCACAATACTGACCACCATCAACTTTTTGTTACTTTGCTAGTGGTCTACTTCTCCCACACTACTGACCACCATCAACTTTTTGTTACTTGCTAGTGGTCTACTTCTCCCACAATACTGACCACCATCAACTTTTTGTTACTTTGCTAGTGGTCTACTTCTCCCACACTACTGACCACCATCAACTTTTTGTTACTTGCTAGTGGTCTACTTCTCCCACAATACTGACCACCATCAACTTTTTGTTACTTTGCTAGTGGTCTACTTCTCCCACACTACTGACCACCATCAACCTTTTGTTACTTTGCTAGTGGTCTACTTCTCCCACACTACTGACCACCATCAACTTTTTGTTACTTTGCTAGTGGTCTACTCTCCCACACTACTAACCACCATCAACTTTTGTTACTTGCTAGTGGTCTACTTCTCCCACAATACTGACCACCATCAACTTTTTGTTGCTTTGCTAGTGGTCTACTTCTCCCACACTACTGACCACCATCAACGTTTGTTACTTGCTAGTGGTCTACTTCTCCCACAATACTGACCACCATCAACTTTTTGTTACTTTGCTAGTAGTCTACTTCTCCCACACTACTGACCACCATCAACTTTTTGTTACTTTGCTAGTGGTCTACTTCTCCCACACTACTGACCACCATCAACTTTTTGTTACTTTGCTAGTGGTCTACTTCTCCCACACTACTGACCACCATCAACTTTTTGTTACTTGCTAGTGGTCTACTTCCTCCCACAATTACTGACCACCATCAACTTTTTGTTTACTTTGCTAGTGGTCTACTTCTCCCACACTACTGACCACCATCAACTTTTTGTTACTTGCTAGTGGTCTACTTCTCCCACAATACTGACCACCATCAACTTTTTGTTACTTTGCTAGTGGTCTACTTCTCCCACACTACTGACCACCATCAACTTTTTGTTACTTGCTAGTGGTCTACTTCTCCCACAATACTGACCACCATCAACTTTTTGTTACTTTGCTAGTGGTCTACTTCTCCCACACTACTGACCACCATCAACTTTTTTGTTACTTTGCTAGTGGTCTACTTCTCCCACACTACTGACCACCATCAACTTTGTGTTACTTTGCTAGTGGTCTACTTCTCCCACACTACTGACCACCATCAAGTTTTTGTTACTTTGCTAGTGGTCTACTTCTCCCACACTACTGACCACCATCAACTTTTTGTTACTTGCTAGTGGTCTACTTCTCCCACAATACTGACCACCATCAACTTTTTGTTACTTTGCTAGTGGTCTACTTCTCCCACACTACTGACCACCATCAACTTTTTGTTACTTGCTAGTGGTCTACTTCTCCCACAATACTGACCACCATCAACTTTTTGTTACTTTGCTAGTGGTCTACCTCTCCCACACTACTGACCACCATCAACTTTTTGTTACTTTGCTAGTGGTCTACTTCTCCCACACTACTGACCACCATCAACTTTTTGTTACTTTGCTAGTGGTCTACTTCTCCCACACTACTGACCACCATCAACTTTTTGTTACTTGCTAGTGGTCTACTTCTCCCACAATACTGACCACCATCAACTTTTTGTTACTTTGCTAGTGGTCTACTTCTCCCACACTACTCGACCACCATCAACTTTTTGTTACTTTCCTAGTGGTCTACTTCTCCCACAATACTGACCACCATCAACTTTTTGTTACTTTGCTAGTGGTCTACTTCTCCCACAATACTGACCACCATCAACTTTTTGTTACCTGCTAGTGGTCTACTCTCCCACACTACTGACCACCATCAACTTTTTGTTACTTTGCTAGTGGTCTACTTCTCCCACAATACTGACCACCATCAACTTTTTGTTACCTGCTAGTGGTCTACTCTCCCACACTACTGACCACCATCAACTTTTTGTTACTTTGCTAGTGGTCTACTTCTCCCCACAATACTGACCACCATCAACTTTTTGTTACTTGCTAGTGGTCTACTTCTCCCACAATAACTGACCACCATCAACTTTTTGTTACTTTGCTAGTGGTCTACTTCTCCCACACTACTGACCACCATCAACTTTTTGTTACTTGCTAGTGGTCTACTTCTCCCACAATTACTGACCACCATCAACTTTTTGTTACTTTGCTAGTGGTCTACTTCTCCCACACTACTGACCACCATCAACTTTTTGTTACTTGCTAGTGGTCTACTTCTCCCACAATACTGACCACCATCAACTTTTTGTTACTTTGCTAGTGGTCTACTTCTCCCACACTACTGACCACCATCAACTTTTTGTTACTTGCTAGTGGTCTACTTCTCCCACAATACTGACCACCATCAACCTTTTTGTTACTTTGCTAGTGGTCTACTTCTCCCACACTACTGACCACCATCAACTTTTGTTACTTTGCTAGTGGTCTACTTCTCCCACACTACTGACCACCATCAACTTTTTGTTACTTTGCTAGTGGTCTACTCTCCCACACTACTGACCACCATCAACTTTTTGTTACTTGCTAGTGGTCTACTTCTCCCCACACTACTGACCACCATCAACTATTTGTTACTTTGCTAGTGGTCTACTTCTCCCACACTACTGACCACCATCAACTTTTTGTTACTTTGCTAGTGGTCTACTTCTCCCACACTACTGACCACCATCAACTTTTTGTTACTTGCTAGTGGTCTACTTCTCCCACAATACTGACCACCATCAACTTTTTGTTACTCTTGCTAGTGGTCTACTTCTCCCACACTACTGACCACCATCAACTTTTTGTTACTTGCTAGTGGTCTACTTCTCCCACAATACTGACCACCATCAACTTTTTGTTACTTTGCTAGTGGTCTACTTCTCCCACACTACTGACCACCATCAACTTTTTGTTACTTGCTAGTGGTCTACTTCTCCCACAATACTGACCACCATCAACTTTTTGTTACTTTGCTAGTGGTCTACTTCTCCCACACTACTGACCACCATCAACTTTTTGTTACTTTGCTAGTGGTCTACTTCTCCCACACTACTGACCACCATCAACTTTTTGTTACTTTGCCTTAGTGGTCTACTTCTCCCACACTACTGACCACCATCAACTTTTTGTTACTTTGCTAGTGGTCTACTCTCCCACACTACTGACCACCATCAACTTTTTGTTACTTGCTAGTGGTCTACTTCTCCCACAATACTGACTACCATCAACTTTTTGTTACTTTGCTAGTGGTCTACTTCTCCACACTACTGACCACCATCAACTTTTTGTTACTTGCTAGTCGGTCTACTTCTCCCACAATACTGACCACCATCAACTTTTTGTTACTTTGCTAGTGGTCTACTTCTCCCACACTACTGACCACCATCAACTTTTTGTTACTTTGCTAGTGGTCTACTTCTCCCACACTACTGACCACCATCAACTTTTTGTTACTTTGCTAGTGGTCTACTTCTCCCACACTACTGACCACCATCAACTTTTGTTACTTGCTAGTGGTCTACTTCTCCCACAATACTGACCACCAATCAACTTTTTGTTACTTTGCTAGTGGTCTACTTCTCCACACTACTGACCACCATCAACTTTTTGTTACTTGCTAGTGGTCTACTTCTCCCACAATACTGACCACCATCAACTTTTTGTTACTTTGCTAGTGGTCTACTTCTCCCACACTACTGACCACCATCAACTTTTTGTTACTTTGCTAGTGGTCTACTTCTCCCACACTACTGACCACCATCAACTTTTTGTTACTTGCTAGTGGTCTACTTCTCCCACAATACTGACCACCATCAACTTTTTGTTACTTTGCTAGTGGTCTACTTCTCCCACACTACTGACCACCATCAACTTTTTGTTACTTGCTAGTGGTCTACTTCTCCCACAATACTGACCACCATCAACTTTTGTTACTTTGCTAGTGGTCTACTTCTCCCACACTACTGACCACCATCAACTTTTTGTTACTTTCCTAGTGGTCTACTTCTCCCACAATACTGACCACCATCAACTTTTTGTTACTTGCTAGTGGTCTACTTCTCCCACAATACTGACCACCATCAACTTTTTGTTACTTGCTAGTGGTCTACTTCTCCACAATACTGACCACCATCAACTTATTGTTACTTGCTAGTGGTCTACTTCTCCCACACTACTGACCACCATCAACTTTGTGTTACTTTGCTAGTGGTCTACTTCTCCCACAATACTGACCACCATCAACTTTTTGTTACTTTGCTAGTGGTCTACTTCTCCCACACTACTGACCACCATCAACTTTTTGTTACTTTGCTAGTGGTCTACTTCTCCCACAATACTGACCACCATCAACTTTTTGTTACTTTGCTAGTGGTCTACTTCTCCCACAATACTGACCACCATCAACTTTTTGTTACTTTGCTAGTGGTCTACTTCTCCCACAATACTGACCACCATCAACTTTTTGTTACTTGCTAGTGGTCTAACTTCTCCCACACTACTGACCACCATCAACGTTTTATTACTTTGCTAGTGGTCTACTTCTCCACACTACTGACCACCATCAACTTATTGTTACTTGCTAGTGGTCTACTTCTCCCACACTACTGACCACCATCAACTTTTTGTTACTTTGCTAGTGGTCTACTTCTCCCACACTACTGACCACCATCAACTTTTCTGTTACTTGCTAGTGGTCTACTTCTCCCCACAATACTGACCACCATCAACTTTTGTTACTTTGCTAGTGGTCTACTTCTCCCACACTACTGACCACCATCAACTTTTTGTTACTTGCTAGTGGTCTACTTCTCCCACACTACTGACCACCATCAACTTTTGTTACTTTGCTAGTGGTCCTACTTCTCCCACACTACTGACCACCATCAACTTTTTGTTACTTTCTAGTGGTCCTACTTCTCCCACAATACTGACCACCATCAACTTTTTGTTACTTGCTAGTGGCTACTTCTCCCACAATACTGACCACCATCAACTTTTTGTTACTTGCTAGTGGTCTACTTCTCCCACAATACTGACCACCATCAACTTTTTGTTACTTTGCTAGTGGTCTACTTCTCCCACAATACTGACCACCATCAACTTTTGTTACTTTGCTAGTGGTCTACTTCTCCACACTACTGACCACCATCAACTTTTTGTTACTTTGCTAGTGGTCTACTTCTCCACACTACTGACCACCATCAACTTTTTGTTACTTTGCTAGTGGTCTACTTCTCCCACAATACTGACCACCATCAACTTTTTGTTACTTTGCTAGTGGTCTACTTCTCCCACAATACTGACCACCATCAACTTTTTGTTACTTTGCTAGTGGTCTACTTCTCCCACAATACTGACCACCATCAACTTTTTGTTACTTGCTAGTGGTCTACTTCTCCCACACTACTGACCACCATCAACTTTTTGTTACTTTGCTAGTGGTCTACTTCTCCCACACTACTGACCACCATCAACTTTTTGTTACTTTGCTAGTGGTCTACTTCTCCCACAATACTGACCACCATCAACTTTTTGTTACTTTGCTAGTGGTCTACTTCTCCCACAATACTGACCACCATCAACTTTTTGTTACTTTGCTAGTGGTCTACTTCTCCCACAATACTGACCCCCATCAACTTTTTGTTACTTTGCTAGTGGTCTACTTCTCCCACAATACTGACCACCATCAACTTTTTGTTACTTTGCTAGTGGTCTACTTCTCCCACACCTACTGACCACCCATCAACTTTTTGTTACTTTGCTAGTGGTCTACTTCTCCCACACTACTGACCACCATCAACTTTTGTTACTTTGCTAGTGGTCTACTTCTCCCACAATACTGACCACCATCAACTTTTTGTTACTTTGCTAGTGGTCTACTTCTCCCACAATACTGACCACACAACTTTTTGTTACTTTGCTAGTGGTCTACTTCTCCACATACGACCACCATCAACTTTTTGTTACTTTGCTAGTGGTCTACTTCTCCCACACTAACTGACCACCATCAACTTTTTGTTACTTTGCTTGTGGTCTACTTCTCCCACACTACTGACCACCAATCAACGTCTTTTGTTACTTTGCTAGTGGTCTACTTCTCCCCACACTACTGACCACCATCAACTTTTTGTTACTTTGCTAGTGGTCTACTTCTCCCACACTACTGACCCCCATCAACTTTTTGGTTACTTTGCTCTAGTGGTCTACTTCTCCCACAATACTGACACCATCAACTTTTTGT